>CM038675.1:832706641-833306641 GCA_021605145.1 Aegilops bicornis
GCGAGGAGCCGAGGTGAGTTTTCTTCGCTGGGCGCGCTATGCACTCATGGCTGTCAGTCCCTCGAGATTCGGGATGATCATGCGCGCAGTCGGGCTGGCACTGGGCGACCTTTCTTATCTCGACGACTTCAAGGCCCTTTTTCTTTTGTTCTTCGTAGTCCATCAGCCGCTCATGGAATCAGCTGGTACGGCTGATTCCGCCTCGCGCCACTGAGGAGGAATGTTGCTCGCTCGGCGCAGAGCGCGACCTGCTGGGCCACGTAGCCGGGCGGAGTAGAGAGGTGCTGCGGGCCGAGGCGGAGAAGAAAGAGGCCGCCTCCCGGGCTGAGTTTGAGAGCGAGCGCCTGCCTGACCGACCGAGAGGCGATCTCGACCTCCGGCTTCCATGAGATCAAGATACTGCTGATGGTAAGTTTGTTTTTACTTTCTTTTGGGTTGCCGACTATGGATTAAGCTGCTCTTGTCCTCTTCTAACTTGCTTTTTTTTCTTCTTCCCATGTACTTCTTTCCCTGGTCATACTTCAGTGCTTATTCAGGCCATTGAGGCCGAACGCGAGGCGCCGGAGGGTGGATAAGCCGAGATTTCAGGCCATCGCCCCCCTGACCTTTGACGAAGCAGCTCTCGAGTATTGAGGTTTTCGTTTCGCGGCGTCGCAGACATCGGACAGTCGCGCCGCCTTCAGCGTGTCGGGTTCAGCGACACGCTTCCTGCGTGGTTGTGACATGCCGCTTCAAGGCAAGACTTCCCACCGGACCACCGACTGGCCGGAGGTCGCGGCCGGGCGCCTTGAGGCTTTGAAGGGTTCCGCGTTCGGCCGGAGCTTCCGCCGAGCCTCGGAGTTCGCTGGGCGGGTGGTATCCGCAGGCTTGACTCGGACCGCCGGCCGCTCCGGCCGTGAAGACCAGCGTAGCTGCGGTGTCATGAGGGCGCTTCGCCGATGCGTATGGCGCTATCGCCGACTACACTTACGCCAGTGTCTTCATTCCGGAGCGGGCTGAAGTGGGGTGGGGAGGCGCCTGGCCGGAGTGGTTCGGGATGAACCCGTGACCTCTAAGCGAGGACTCGCGGAGGTGATCGACTCCAAAGACCGAGGATGAGGGGACGAGGCGGAGGACGGAGACGGCATGGAGGCGTCTTGAAGATCGGAGCTGGTGACCGGCCACCGTCTCGGCTCGACCAAGGCTGGCAATGGAATGGTTGCCGCTTTCTTCAGAGCCAGCCGCTACAGCCTAAGCGATCACGCTGAGGTCGCCTCATCAGCCATTTCAAGGCCTCGACGCTGGCATTGCCTTCCGACCTTCTAGCCCCCCATCCTCACATTGCTTCTTAGGCCTTTGCTTTGGCTTTTTTTTTATCTTCGCTTGTTAGTCTTTCGGAAGGAACTTTGTTGTAATTCTGCACAATTCCACCCGTATGCAGGGGTGTATTCTGAACCTCACATTTAAAGATTCAGGCCATGGGCCTAAGTTTATGTAAATATTGTTCTAATTTCTGCTGTTTCCGCTTAGTGCTCTTACGGCTTTTCCTTTGCCAGCCTTTCCTTTAGATGCCGCTTACGCCCGCCCGAGGCAACCGCTATCATGTAGACTGCCGTTTTAGAGTCAAGTGCTCTCATTACTTTTGAGAAAGAGCAAATGCGCACTTGGCCATTTTAGAGTTGCGTTTAAGCAAGTTGGGTAGAAAAGCGGCAAGTCCGCCTCCTAAGAGTCAAGGTTTCATAAAAACGGCAGAGTGAGAATGGTTTCAACTGAGTGTTCATAGCTTTGGGTCCCTTAGCCCTTTTTTAGATGTGGCGCGCTTCACTCTACCTCACTCCTGCCCGCCAAACAGCAGCCTCGCTGAGATGAATGGCTTCGACAGAGATTTGCGGCTTAGGCGCCGTGACGCTACTTGCTCTGGACTTCGAGAAGCACTTCATAGCCCTGTCAAAGCGAGTCCTCGGCCGACTAGTCGAGCCCGTGCCACTTAAGTATAATAAAAGAAGGTAACATACCCAAAGGCATAATTCTTATCATACAGATAACAAAGAGGGCAGTCCTCGAGTTTGCCTCTTGGGGCCCGAGTCTTGGTATTTCAAACATAGAAGGGTAGCGTGGTACATACTGCATCAATCGTAGAAAATCTTGGAGGAGATTATATTCCATGGTCTGCCTCTTTGCCTGAGTCGCCCCTCTGGCGTGCTCGGGCTTCTCGAGCCGATCAGGTAGTAAGAGTCATTGCTCTGCTACTCCATCGATGATGAATCAATTCCTTCCCCTAAGGTTTTGCTGACAGTTGGCTTGACAAATTCGCTGAATCAGCCGGAGCATGCAAGGTCGCCCTCTAGGAATGATCTCGGCTTGACCTTCTTGGCCTTGGCGTAAGTGAGCGGTAAGAGGTCATCTGGTAGAGTAGATCTTTGGGTATTTGAGTGCCAAAGAGCCAGCCCTCTTTCCAAAGCCGGTCGACGGTCTTAGATCTTCGTGTCTTCTTCCGGCTTCCTCCCATGGCGGTGTACATGCTGACTTCAAGGGGGAGTCTTGAATTCTAGTATCCAGATTGGGATGACGGGCTTCCCGGCATCGTGAGACGAGGAAAGAAGGTGTGTAGAGCCAGTCGGTTGACTTGTTTGAGTCGTGTCGCAGAGATTCTCAGAAGACGGCTGATCAACGCTCTCAAACCTGAAGCCGTTAGCAGTACCAATAACGCTCGGATCGATTCATTGACTACGAGCCGCAGGCTTGATGCCGCGGTTTAAGATAGAGGGCGTGCCTTTCGCTTCCACTCCTCGGCCCGTTTAGATCATGGATGCGGCAACGGGACGCTTAAGTCCAGTCGGATGCTGCGTCAGTGCAGAAACGGCGACGGCATACTCCTTCAAATTTGTGCCGTTAGCCGGTGATGATGTCACGTAGTACGCCGTAAATCTTTGAAGTCGTGATCGCCGTTTGCTGATGAAAGTTCTTCTGCCCATTAGAGACCATTCAACTTCTTGATAGGGTTTTTGCTTCTACCCCACTTGGTGAACTTGTCCACCGCGACAAGTATGTGAGTTAGACACCACCTCGTCAAGAGCCTCGAATGGTCCCACCATGTCCAGGCCCCGATGCAGCCAAGGCCAACAATGAGGATTGTCTTTAGCAAAACCGGCATTTGAAGCGGCTGCTGGTGAAAGCAAACACCGCACTTTTGGCACCTTGCATTTTTAGAACTAACTCCTTGGCACTCTTCTAGGGCGGCTCGGCCCGAAGAAACCAAGTGTCGAAAGGCTTTGGTGGCCAGAGTGCTCTAGAGGCTGCATGATGGCCGCACTTTTCATACGATGGATGTCTTCGAGGATTACTTTGCCTTGCCTACTTTGATTCGTATGAAGCGCTGGTAGACCACCTAGGCGCCTGCGCTACCTTTGACCAAATTTCCTCTATTGATTATAGTGAGTGTGGCTGCCGCTTCGTTTTAATTCATCACAGCCAAGGTTTCTACATCTGATTTGGTAGCTCTCTCGCTTACCAAAAACTTCAAGATGGGCTGGGCCCATGAGGTCTTTGCTTATTTCTTCCGACCTTGCCATGATCTTTGCTACTTGGGACGAGGGGCGGCTGAAGGCTGGGAGGCGGCAATGAGTTGGAGTGCACCGCAGCAGCTTAACTGCGTTGGAGAGAGAATCCGGCCGATAGCGGACAGTCCTGGCCGGTAGCATCTTGGAGGCTTTCTGAGTAAAGGTCGCTTCTGATAGCCCCGGGCGGGTTCAAGTCTCGGGCGGCCGACTGCCAGCGTTCTTTAGGGGCGCCTCTTCAAGGATTCTTGTATGTGGCTGTTCCGTCAGCGAGGCTACGGGTCGGATCTGGCTTTCTTCGAGGAGCCGCACAAAAATGGAGTCCTGACTAAGCGACGGCCAGTTTGTGTGAATGGCTTGAGGAGAAAGCGGCTACCGAAAGAGAAGCGACCGAGACGGTATTGCATCATCGGGTGGAACCCATTCTTGCCGGGGAACATCTGCTTGGTCATTATGGACCGTTCCTTGGCACATGGAGGAATTCAGCATCCCTCAAAATATCCACTCAGTTGTTGCACTAGAAAGCGGTAGCTCGTTTCGTATGTTTGCATCTTTGGCGTCGATCGCGGATGAATCATTGGACCACCAAGTCGAATCGTCGCCATAACACGAGATCCGCGAATCTGCCGAGTTCTTTGGCAAGCCCGGAGCCCGTGGATGAGCTAACTTCATATTCGGGCGGCGTTGTTGAGCTGAGCCCGAAATGGATCTGCGGTAGCGCTGCACTTAAGCTTGTGCGCCTTTAGGGAAGTGAGGACCAGCGCCGCCCCAGGACGGGTGCGCATCTTCTATAAGATTCGAGCCATCAAAGTGCATCCAGCCAATGGGTGGAGCTTCGGGCAAGCAAGCTGGTGGTCTCAGGTCTCGGCCCAATCGGGACGAGGAAGTCGGGCCAAGCTTGTGACTTGATGGCGGACAAAAGGTCTTGAAGCTGGTAAAAGATGGTGTAGGGGGCCAACTCTGGCCCATTTGGCCATTTTACGACCCAAGCATCTCGGCCTCGAGTGATCTCTGCTAGTGGGGCCGTGCAAACCACTGGCAGTGATTAGGGTGCTCTTGAGAAAGTATGGCTTCCAACTTTGGCGGCAAAGTGCACGCGCGTAACACATCTTCTCGTAGTGGGGGGTAGTCTGAACCTGCTTGGAGGCCTACGAACGGTACTCTCGGCTCGGGTAATATACTGCGGGTCTGCTGGACCCGGTAGCAGACTTGCCTTCCTCCTCATGCGTTCAACCACAATAACTATGCCTTTGACTACCTCCGGCTGGTGGCGGCAATATCACAGGAGCAAGGGCTCCTTTGGAGCCTCGAGCACGCCCGACCTTTGACTGGGGAGTATGCCAGCATTCTTTTTTAAGCTGGAGAAAAGCTTACATTCGTTCCCCATTTTGAGTTCCATTGTTCGAAGAAGGTGGTCTTCTTCATAAGTTGATACGTAGGAAGGGCTTTCTCACCCATCCGACTGACCAGAATCGACCGATAGACGCCCTTAAGCAAAACGGGTGAACTTACGCACATCCAACAACGGTGAGGTAACTTCCATTCCCTCAATTGCTCTTTGATCTTTCACGTGGGGTTTGCACTCTATGCGGCGTTCGCTGGATACCGGGAAGCCGTAGGACGGTGGCCGGTGGTACTCCAAAGGCGCACTTCTTCCGGGTTGAGCTTGATGCCGAATCAGTACGCCTTGAGGTTTTCAAAGGTCTCCTTGAGGTCTTCTCAACAACATTCCTCAGCCTCTCTCAGTCTTCACCACCACGCATTCTCGTCACCACGTGGCAAGCGTGGCGCTTCGCCAAGTTAGCTTGAGGAGGCACTTCTGCATGCAACGCCGAAAGGTGGCGTAGGGCGTTCACTCCAAGCCGGAAACGTCATGGTCAGTGCAGCAGAAGGCCTCCAAACGGCAGCATGATGAAGGCGTATGTCTTCAATCTGGTTCTACTTAGCTGGTTCAACAGCTTTGATCTAATGATATCCACAGAATATGCATCTACAGAAGCTCACCGGCTACAAAGACTTAGCTGTGGAGTCTATCACCTGATCAATTAAGATCGCGCCGAGCAAATGGGTCCTTGGGGCAGGCTTTGTTGAGGCTTGTCTAGTCAATGCACATCCGCCATACTGCTTGTTCTTCTTTAGTACCCTGTGACCCGGTTACCGCCAACCGATTACGGAAAGAAAACTTCCATAAGTTGAAACCCGCTGCAATGGTAAGCCGCCATCTCTTCTCCAACAACTCTTCTTTTCTCTTCTCGACAAAGTGGCGCAAGGGAGCCTCGCGGATGTGCCAGGAGCTTCACGTCCAAAGGTCCCGGACATGTAACTTGTGCTCGTGAAATCCTGGCTTGATTACACTCTGGCATGTCTTTGGGGACCATGCGAAGATGTCCCGATTCTCACTGGAGGAAATCAGATTTAGCTCGCTTTTTTCCTATTCTTGCGAGTTACGCTGTCGGTTCTAATTTACGCCTATGACGTGATTCTACTCAGGTGCTCGGGTCTGGCAAGGGTATCTTCTTGGTCTCTTTGGCCGGCTTGAGCGAGGCCCTCGGCTTACCCGACTCCTTGGGGGCTGGGATGATATCTCGAGGTTGCTTCTTTGTTGCCATCATGCCACGACCCGATCTAGGAGCCGCCTCTACCAATTGCGATCCACAAAAGACTTCGGCTTCAGCCGGCTGCTTTTCAGCTCAGTATGAGCAGGACGACTTTCTGTGGTCATGGTCGCCGCTTCACAGTCGGTGATCCTTGGAACTCGGCAGATCTTCATCTTTGAGAGTAGGCGAGTGGGGACCGCCATATGAACTTCGCCAAAACAGCTTTCGGCCAAGCCCGAAGGCATGGTGAGGGGCTCTCGAGGTCCACCACTTCGAACCAGGCGGACTGACTCTCGGCGAAAGTGATCGCTTGTCCCCAAAGAGGAGGCGTCTATCAAAATCTTGCCCAATCGGGAGGCGAGAAAGAGCCGGGCCTGATTCAAGTAGAACCACAACTGTTCTTGCGAGCTATCGCCGAAGCTGCCTACAGCTTTGAGATTCCTAGCTTCTCCATTCGTGATCCTGTATGTACAGATGTTGATCTTTCTTTGCTCTCGAATCTACTTATCAAGTACTTTACATCGCGAGAAGCAGCTGCCCGCCATCCGTGGGCAAGGGTGGCTCCCAAGACCAGAAAATGCGAGGGAACCTGGATTCGCATAACCTGCAGGTGATCAAAGACGACTCCAGGTTGATGGGCCTCTCTGACCAGTTGCATGAATGGTCTGGTATGCCGTCTGATGCCCGCGACATTCACCTCTTTGTTACCCTTTCTTTAAGGCCGCCGCTACGGCGATCATCCGCTATAGCTTTGGTAAACACGACATAGGCGCCCGTGCTCTTCGGGTAATCGTTTTGAATCAAGGCTGACCGTGGTTTGACTAACCCATTCTTGACTCTTTAGAGGCTAAGATGGTGGAGGCGGCGGCCATGAAGCGGGAAAGGAGGAGGGGGCAAAGGCCGCCTCCTTGGCTTGATCCCCGTGAGTGAGCGGATTGGCACTTCCGGGTGGTGTGGTTTTAATTGGCAACAGCGCTTGGCAAGGCCATTGTGCGAACTTGTAGGGTCCGTCCCAGAGTACGCTGCCTTTCGTAGGAGAAATTTGGCAACCAGTTGGGCTTGCCGCCTTTTCATTGCAACGCTTAGCGTGAAAGGCTGCCCCTACAGGCTGCTTTGGTCTTCGGACGGTCGATGCTACTTGCATTTAAGCTGTCAAGGAAATCAGTACTGCAGGCCTTCTGGCGCTTATGATCGTCTCGCGGATTTGTCACGGCTTTATGGCAGTTAACGCATGGCAGTGAGTCCTAGGAGCATGGAAGGGTACTTTGCGATCATGACGGATTTCTGACTTCCTCCGCCTTCATGGAGGAGCCTCCAGCGTTAAGCGGTATTTGTTCCATTATGATTCTAGCAGCTCGTCGAGGAGTCTCCGGCTGCGTCGCCAAAGGCTTGTGCTTGAGAGGTGCCTTCTCGCACCTCGGGCGTGAAAATGCTTTCGATTACCTTTTCAGACCATCGCACTCCCTCGCATAGGAGTTCTTGGGAGCTTTCCGGTAGCAGTGAGTGGTAGTCGCAGTGGAACAACTCATTGGGGCCTTATGCATATAGGACAAATGTACCGACGAGGCTTGGGAGGTAAACGCTTATGTGCTCGTGAAAGTTATGCAGACGGAAGGCCTCGGTGAAGTCAACCCAGCCGTTGATGCCGCGGGGCTTCAAGCTGTTCAACCATGTCCGTCACAGTGCCTTGGAGCATGAGGGGACATACATCACTTACGGCAACGGCAGCTTATGTTGCCGTTAAGCTATCTTGACGGCGACCGTGGAGTAGATCCACCGGCCAGTCCTCCGGCTTCCACCGGGCGGTGTATTTGGCGTGTCTTCGGGGGCGTGAACCCTTTGGGAAAGGGCTCGTCCGGATGCGGGGTCCCGAAGCGAGGTGGACCCACTGCCTTCTTCTTCTTCCAACGCTGTGGAGATGGGGAATTGGAAGTGGTCGATCCGATGGTGGGCGTCGTTCTCCAAACTCCCTCTCCGGCGGCCAAGGCGGTCGCCGAGAGTCGGATGATTCACGCAGGCGGCAGGGAGATCTGGGTTTTCTCCGCCCGAGGAAAGAGGCAAAGTAGTAAATCGTCTCGCCGTTCCACCGCCTTCGGCGGCGCGTCTTATGGTCGCGCTTCGATGGTGATGTGAAGTCGGCTGCGGTCGGCATGGCCGGCTCCTTGTCCTTCTTCCTTCACGAGCCCCTTGATCGATCGGCGTTGAGACGTCGCACCTTGGTACCGGCGAGGTGGTGACCGTTGTTGCGCTCTGGTACGCCTCGGTGCGGCAGCCCGGCACCATCTGCCTTGGCGGCCAGCGTCGAGGAGTTGCCGAACTTCGCTCCGTCATCGGCGGCGCTCTCTCGCCCTCGAAGTTATCGGCTTCGTCCGCCGCCCGGCAGCGCTAATATTCTTCCGCTGGCGCGGCGTACATAGCGGTCGGCCCCGACAAATCGGCGCGAGGGCCGCACCGCTAACTGTCCGGACGCCGCCTAAGCGGCCAGGCCGGTCGAAGCCGATGGCAATGAGCACGCCCACTCGCGATCCATCTTACGTGGCTGATAGCCCGACAAAGCGTCTCGCTTGCCGGCTTATGCGCCCTCGAGGAGGCTGGAAGGCGGCGCGCCTCCAGCGTTCGGCATCCAGCGTCCTCCGGAATGGAGGCCGGTCAGGTCTTCGAAACGTAATGTTGTCGAGAGGGTCAACGAGCCCCCGCCACGGCGGAGAGCTGCCATGGCCATGATCAGTACTTCTGTGGCGGTGCTCGCCGCTCTCCGCGAGAGGGCTACGTCGTGAGACCACCACGTTGGTAGAGGGGAAACGCGTCGGCGGCAGTACGGTGTCGGAATCGACCAGCATGGTCGGTGGAGCCCTCTGGACTCCAGGCGGGCGGCCAATTTCGGCTCGCCGTCGGCGTCAAGGTTGCTCGAGGAGGCCCGCGAGGGAGGCTTTCCGAGCCGTCCGGCGCTGCGTCGGATCTGAGCTCGTCGAGGCGAACCTCGGCGACAAGTTCGGCGAGAGCAACTTTCCTGCGCAGGGCGATCTCAGCGCCATGCAGCATCGTCAGCGCCAAACTCCATCGGCGTAAGCGGGCTGGCTGCGCTCGCCAGAGAGGAAGAGGGTTCCGTCCAGGCGAGTCTCCAGGAGCGAAGGTGCAACATGACCACATACCGGTGGGCGCCAAATGTCGGGGGAGTTTGATGCGACATATGCCAAAGGATGGCTTATCATGGAGAAATGAGTAAGAACGTCGGCTGGTGCCTGGAAAGCAGGATGAGGCGGCTGGCCGAAGACATGCAGCCGCCAATCTTACCCAGCTTCAGGGCTCTCCGAGGAGATAACACCCCTACTGCTGCTCTGCGGGGTCTCCGCATGATCACTATGGTAAAATGGGTACAAGAGGCTCCTTGAGCTGTTCGGAGTGAGGAAGGAGAAGGGCTTGGCTCGCTCTTCTCTCCCTCTATGTGTGTGTCTGAAACTACTAGCTTCCAACCCTTTGCATGGGTGCCCCGGGGGGTTTATATAGGCCTACCCCTCGGGGGTACAATGGTAATCCGGCACGGTGCCAGAGTCGTCGATCTCTAAAGTCGCCCGTCTTCTTGGCTGACTCAGGGCCAGCCGACTAAGCTGGGCGGCCCCTCACTTGTTAATCGACATGGGGCCGACAGCCCCTTGTCACGTCATGCAAGCGGTCACGGCAACTCTGCAGATCATCCTTGCCGTGCTCCTAATGACTACGAAGCTTGGTTTGTGAGGTTATGGCGACAGTGCCGCCGCTTTGGCGGCGATCACTGTGCCATCCTGTCTTACTGGTCAATGGAGGCGTGGATTCCGGGGGAGGAGCCGGCCGACTTAGGAGGCCGACTCCACTGGTCCGCTCTTTAAGTGCTCTCGGCCGAGTCTTGATACTCCGTGACCGACAGGCGGGAATCCCGCCTGTCTTCGGGTCATCTGTGACAAAGGCCGTCGTGGGTGCGAGGAATCTGCCGTCTACCGGTGATGACATCCAGAAGGCCGGCATAACAGTATGTTGCGTTGCGCACGGAGGTCTCCTGTTGGTCTGGCGCTCAGCCATACCCTCCCTTTATGGACTGGGCGGGGATGGGCATGGCGGCTGGCTTTACCCCATAATCGCCCGAGGATCAAGGCGGTGGTGGTGCACGGGCCGACTCCACAGCAAAGCAGGCCTACATTTGGAGGTCGTGAGCTTGGAAGTCGGCTTGTCCTCGGCTGGCCGGGACTTCGGCCGGAAGGGTAGCAATGCGTCTTTGTGCCGACTATATCTTACGTCTTTGGGAATTTGAGGCGGCACTGCCTTGATGTTTTGAAAGGTTCAGGGGCTCGGGTCTGCCTACCCGTAGTCCATTACTCCGACATGGCCGTTTGCGACTTGGGGGCTGGATATGGTAGGACCTTTTAAAAGGTCCGAGGACAAAAATACCCACCTCATGGTGGCGGTTGACAAATTTACAAAGTGGGTGGAGGCGAACACATTAGCAAGTGTGGCGCTGCTGACTGGCTGTTGGCTCGGTTCATCAAAAGGTGATTTTCCTCCGGGTTTGGCTTTCCACACGGTATCATCGAGAGATAATGGTACTAATTTGTCCAAAAGTGCCATGAAAGAGTTCTACGAACGTGAGCACACATCCAACTTGGCGTTTCTTGATAGCCCACCCACGGTCCAATGGTCAAGCGGAAAGGGCTAATCAAGAGATCTTGAGAGGCATCAAGCCCGACTTATGGTCCCTTCTTGGGAAGGACACCCGGGTTGTTGGAAGTAGAAGAGCAACCGTCTGTGTTATAGGAGTATCAACTTTTCGCCTACTTGATCCACGGGATACACACCGTTCTTTATGGTCTATGGAGCGGAGGCGGTTTCTCTCACGATGACATCCGTCATGACTCACCTCGTGTGGCAGCTTATGTTGAAGCGGACAAGCGAGACAGGCAACGGGCAACAGGAGCGCTTTGGATCGGTTGGATGAAAGGCGTGACATAGCAGCTGCCGCTCGGCGATTTAGCGCACAGCAGGATCTTCGTCGTTACCATAGTCGCCGAATTAGAACCATAACTTTTCAAGATGGGGATTTGGTGCTTACGCTCATCCAAGACCGGTGATATGCACAAGTTATCCCCACCTTGGGAGGGACCTTTCATGGTCAGACAGAATCTGCACTGGCGGGTCATACTATCTCGATTGATATTCGACCGAGCATAAAGACTCACACGCCGTCGAGGAGGAGGAGACCAACGAGCCGTGGAACATAGCTCATCTTGACGCCTTATTATACAAGCCATCGGCTCTACTTATGTACATATTATAACAGTGTATATATTATGAATAAAATAATAAGCGAGCCTCGGCTAAGCAGGAGAAATTATACAGTTACATTACATCATGTGTGGTTACATGGAGTTAGTGCACATCTTAAAAAGCGGCCTCCAGTTTACCTCCCAAGTTTTCTTTTCCAAAAGCTTTGTGATATCACTTGGGGGCTTGGTAGTGTCCGAACCAATGCAACACCTTTTGATAAGCATAAGCCACCGGATCACTTAGGGACATGGTCAAGTCTGAACCAACACGCCTCTTGATTGGCCTAAGAACCCACAGAGTCACTTAAGGGGCTTGGTGAACCCGAACCATTGCCGCCACTTGATCGGCATAATGCCACGGTTTCGAGATTGGGGACCTGGCTGACTTGAACCATAGCTTACACCTTATAGGGAGCTTGGTCGTGTCAGAACCATGGTAACACCATCCCCGATAAATGGCTCGATAAAGCCTTCCTTTTTTGCAAGCGGTTTATCATTGCCTTTGCTTCCATGTTTTTTCATAACTATTATTTGATTTTTGTTGTGTTTCTTAAAGCGACAACATTTTTAAATCCGGTTCAAACTGTGATTGATGAAATTCGGTCCATTTTTTAACACGGAGATAATTTCACGGTTTGACTTTTTCCTGATAACATCCCATTATGGAGTAACAGGGCATGTCATGACCAGCCACGGTTTCACGTGGTAAACCGGCATTATAAATACAGGAGCTGTTTTATCCTTCTTGACGGTAAGGGTTTATACAACCTTTTGCTTCAATATTGGCTCATTTCAGCGGTAAGATGCCCAATGATGGCATGGTATTTTTTATCACAAATTTTGATTATATACCTCAATATTTCATTTTCATATTTATATGAAGCGTCACAAAGGCAATTTGGCGGCACAAACCACCATGGCGGTTTAAGATTTTGTGACTGCAGGCAATATAGATTGAAAGTTTCGATCAGTCAAGCAAAAGTATCAGCACTTATGCACGAAGGCATATTACAAGGCAACATGGTGCCCAAATAAGATCATTGTTTCTTGGCGGAATATAATGAAGCAGTTATTCAAACCGGCTTCCGGTTCATGCTTACTACCCCGCCCGATTTGATGAGTTTGTAGGGTACGTCCTGCGCTGTAACCGGCTTCTTCATCTCTACCCAGCTCTTTGGAAGTCAGCGATGGTCGATCGATTCCCATTAAAGCTTGAAAAGACAGCCTCCTCATGGATCGGGAAAGATGGTTACGATATCTGGAGCGTAAGTATTAACTAACTACGGATGGGAGGATCAGGTTCTCCGCCTCGAGAATAGGTGCAGCTACTCGTTTGTTACGATCGTCATATTGAAGCTTGATAATGGCAACAAGTTTGCCTCTTGACCAATTGGCAAGCGGGCGCACCGCCCGGATTCTCGCTCTCGAGTCATCTTCGTTGAACTTCTGAACCATCTTCCTTCGATTGCAGGATAGCCCTGTTTACCTCAACAGGATAATCTGGCACCCATGCTTTTGCGGATTAAGCCATTAATGGCGCCCGGATTCGAGCAACAGATTTCTTGACTCTTCAATCCCAAGGCGGAAGCATTGACAACCTCCTAAAGAGTATCTTGAATTAAGGAGGAGTGCTGGATTGTTATGTAGTGCGGTGGAGATGATCCGCTGGCGCTCCAATGTCTGACAGCTGCTCTATTGTAAAGTGTAGGCAGCTTTCAATTTCATCCGAACATCTCGACCCCAAGTGACCAATCACGTGTGCCTCTGACGGTATTGCAAGAGGAAATCACAAACCGGACTTATCATTGAGAAGACCAAGATTATCCACGAAGCCAAAGGAAGCTTACCGAAGATGGCAGCAGGTCATGGCATGCACTTGCCGCTTCACGTTGGTCACTCATTCTACCACGGTTTAAGGGCAGCTTCAGCATTTTTCCAACCTTTTTGGTTAAAGCGGCCCTTCGGTATCAGATCCGACCCGCTCGGACTTGAACCACTCCTTGAGCTGCTCCATAGTAGTCAAGGCGCAGCTCATCTTTGGCCTTGGAGGTTTCTAGCTTGTTGAGATTTGATTTTCTTGAAGATCATTGATTTGTGAGGCTTGTTGGCGTATCTCATTACGCAACAAAAAGGGAGCATGTTAAATATCTTCATTACAAGTCCCAAGTGCATAACCGGGTCATACACTTGGCACTTGGGGCTAATGCATATTTGATCTTCATCTACCAATAAAATCACAAAGTCCCAAGCTCAATCACAGGTATTCAATTTGGCACTTGAGGGCTAATGGCTGTTGCTCGAACATATTACGATGCGGCGATATAAATTACGATCCGGTTTAATTATATTAAGTTGAACCTTGGCCTTTGAGGAAGCTACATCGGTGGATTCCCTCAAGCATTGAGTTTATGTTAAGTCCCGGTTTAACTATACTAAGTTGAACCGGCCCTTAGCAGGCTAGGAGAGTTAACAAAAATTACCTCGGATTTTCTTTTCCAACATCTTCACCAAAGCCGACTTCATAATCACGGCTAGTATACAACCGGTTCAAGTAGCCGTAATGAAAGGGTCTTGGGGAGTCTGTGAGGCGTAAGTTGCGAGATCAATATCCGCACTTGCCCTTGCTCATGGTGACAAATTCTTCTTTGGCAGAATGTTTGGATAAGCGACGGATTACCCGATTCATTTGTGGCCAAAGCCGATAATCCTAGCGTCATGCGTCCTTGGTATCACCCGGTTTGACCCGGGGGAACGATCATTTTGTCGTGAGTAGGATTGGACTGGTGGATTTTTCTAATCACGGGTTGGAAGCTTCAGGCTGGTCAATTGCCAGAAGGGATGTGTCAACAGCGAGGCCTTTCTTGACCAACAAAATACGTCGTCTTCGTTGGCGGATCATTGGGCGTATTATCGCGATAAGCTGCTTCAAGATTTGGGAGCCACTGTGTCCGGTTCGAGGCAGCGATCTCTCTTAAAACCGTCGGCCGTTTTGTCGAATGAGCCTTTTTGCTTTCGGCCTAGCAGCCCTGAAAAGGCTATTAACATTCAAATCGGCATATACTTTAATGATGGTCAGAAACAATATGAAATGGTATAACTTACCCAAAGCACCGTTTTTAGCGGTGGCGGAAACATGAGTTGATGACTCGCCCAGGATGATGAGTGGGAGGTGACATGATAATGGTCGAGATGGATTAAGGGGTTGACGAAAACAGCCCGCTTTAGGGTAAGCACTTGACAAGCAAATTAGAGACCTCCGAACGGCGTTTCCGAAGCCGGATGACCGGTAAACCGGTGGAGGTAACTACAACTGGCCGCTGTGCCCGAGTTGTGCGGCCGAACTTGCATGTTGTTGAGTCTTCATAAGAAATTTGGGATCAAGTAAGCAAGGGATGAGAAAATTTAATTTTCCTGTTTGCCCCAAGCGGATTTTTAGTGAAGGCAAAGGATTTGAGTCAGAGGAGAGAATAGTTACCTCTACATCATCAGCATTACTGGCTTCAGCATCATCCTGACAAATATCATCATTAATTAGTTGTGTGAAATGTAAGCCAAGTGAATCAAGTTCTACCTCAAGGTCGGATTACCCACATCATCATCCACACCGGGATCGAGGAAGATCGCAGGTGGTTTTTCCTCTTATGAGCAGTCTTTTTTGCTTGACGGCTTTTGGTTTTTTGCCGGATTGGTTTTTCCGGTTTCTCTAGTTTCTCTTGTGGATGTTTCTTGCTCCAGAATGGATCATCACCCTGATTAAGCAGCAGTTGATGTTAAAAATGATGTTAGAAATAGCAGTAATATATTCAGTAAAAAATGGTCAAAAGTCTCTTACAGGATGGTGGTTTGTTGGTAGCATGAAGGGGAGCAGACCGGACTAAGACGCACGAGGTGTTCGGTTCATTCAACATTTTCTTCCACAATGACCTCGGTGACCTCATCATCGGTGAGTTGGATATTAATGTTCGGAGGGGGTCATCGCCAGCTACCATTAATGTACTCACATTAAAGCGGAGTCTTTGGGAGAGAGGCAGTATGCTCCATGATATCCAACAACGCGTAATGCGAGATCAATTCACGTTAAACCATTGGCCATGAAGGCTCGCGAGCTTGGAGAGTTGAGGAGCGTATTTACTTCTCTCATTGGCGGTTAATATTTAGGAAAGGGATGTGTATTCTTGATGCTCGCTCCGCGAAAAACCGGGCAGCAAGAATTCTCATTGGCGGGTGAAGTGTCTCGCAATAAAACCATGTTTGATTCCATTCCTTGGGGTGGCTGTGCAGTTTGACATGAGGATAAGTGACCTCCTTTCTTTTTTGAATACGCCACACCACCCAATTCTGTGTTGGGCCCGTCGGTGAATTCTGTCTTGGCGGTTTAGATGGAAGCAGTCTCTAAACAGTTCAACTATAGGTTCTTCTTGAAAGTATGCCTCCACAGAGCACTTGGAAGTGACAAATGTTGGTAACAGAATTGGGGCCCGTATCTTGCATGACGGAGTTGAAAATTGGCTAACACATCCGGTAAAATTTTGAACAACGGGCGGGTTAAAACCGGGCTAAGTGATCTGCTAAAACTACAATCTCTCCTTCTTGAGGTGTGGGTGGACATTCGTTGCCGGGAACCCTCCAATGGATAGTATTCTTCTTGCTTAAAAGCGCCCGGTCAGGACCAGATTGTTTAATTGAGTTTCGGTGACACAGGAAGGAGCCCAGTTGCACTCATATACTTGTTTGGCCATCTACAAAAAATATAAAACCGGTTCAAGAAATGTGTACAATGCTAAATCGGAGACAAATGTGTCTAAACCGGAGTTCTATGAAGCGACAGTGTCTGGATAAGGAGTTCTGGCGGTTCAACAAGGGACTAATGGTGTATACCGGTTTATTTAATTTTTCTATGTTAAGTTAAACCACTTTGGTCTAAATATTGAAAGCAATTGAGGTCATGAACAGCTAAGTGTGCAGAAACAGGTTTCACAAGATCTCTCTACAACGAAGGATCTGAGGCCAGATCAGAAAAGAAAGAATAAAGCAGAGCATGAGATAATGCGCGAGATCTATGAACATGGGCACAAGACTACAGGCGGATGCTAGAAGTTACTACTAATCAGAGCAAGGTGTCACAGATCTATCCAGGAATCTGGTATGAGCATAAACAGTTAATGGAGCACTGCAAGAACAAGAAACCCTAGAACGAATCTAGGTCGAGGGAACCAAGGACCTACCTGAGTTGAGAGATGCGGAAGAAGTGCTGCGTTTCTGCAGATGCGTTCAAGTTGATCTGCTGACTCAAGGCGGTCTGCGAGAGGTTGATAAGCGGCGGAGCTCGAGGCTAGCGGCGAGGAAGAGCGAAGAAGAAAGGGGCGGAAGGAGAAAAGAAATGACCCTTCGGTCCTATTTATAAAACAAAAGGTACACAGTCGGTAGCGTGAATCAAGGAACCACAAATCTTGGAAGCGAGCCGTCACCTCGATTATTCGCGGATCTGTTAAACAAAGGAGATATCATGAATGCTATCTTTATGGGGACGTCATGCCGGTTTCTGACAACGAACCGGAGAAGGTGACATCATGGCGGTTCAACATTTCAAGAAGGTATTGAAGATGAAGGTTTTATCAAGGATTGACATAGAACTTGTTCAAATCAATGGGGCCTAATGTTGGAGATATTACTCTTTGGCGTAAACCTTGGCCTATCTGGGCGGAGTTAACTTCATCAGTAGTTCAACGGTGTAAAAGCCCAAAGAGGCATGAAAGTAAGGGCCCAAGGCCTATAGTCGGTTTAGAACCTATAGCCATAAGCCGGCACTGAAATGTAAACTTGTATTGTAAGTTAGGAATAGAGAGAGACCAACCGGATGCAGTATGAACCGGAGATTGGGACTCCACTGAACCTACGAGCGTCATCCGTGTATATAAAGGGGCGACACGGGCCGTTCAAAGCGGAACAACAACAACTTCGAAGCCTAAGCGAAGCTTATTTGCTCCCTAGTCATCGAGACCACATCAATCCCATCTACAACTAGGCGTAGGCCTTTACCTTCATCGAAGGTGCCGAACTAAGTATAACTCTTGTGTCTTTGCGTCCGCTTTAACCCCTTCAAGTTAACCCGTAGCGATGGCTCCACGACTAAGTCCTTTCATGAGGACATCTGCCGTGACAAAACCACGACAGTACCCTCCTTTAATTTCTGTTATTTAGATTAAATAAAGCAAGAATAGTATTTTCTGTTTGTTTTCTGATTTATCCGTGAAAAAAATAACCCAAAAATAAAAGTTCTCCAAATACCCCGAAAATGAAATATGATTTTTTCTAGAATATTTGAGAATTTCTGCTGAGCACACATCGGGGAGCAAGCACACTGTCCCACGAGGGTCGAGGTGCGCCCACCCCACAGGCGCGCCCCATGGTGGCTCCCTCCACTTATTGCAACCAACACACACTCCTTCCTACCAAAAATCACCCGGCCGGCTCAAGCACGAGTTCTAGCTCATCTTGCTTTGCCATTTTGATCTCTCCTTGCTCAAAGCTCCACTCACAAAACTGCTTTGGGGGATTGTTCTTTGGTATGTGACTCCTCCAATGGTCCAATTACTTTTTGCTCTAGTGCTTTACTCATTGCAAATTTTTGCTGCCTAGGTGACCCTGTTCTTGAGCTTGCATGTCAAAATTATTTGGTCCCAAGTAGTTCTAATGCATCATATAGTCTCTAGGCACTTGTGGGAGTAGTTGCTATCAATTTTGTTGAGTTTGGTTCACTTTTATTTTGAGTTACTAAAATTTTCAGAAATTTTTCATAGGAAGAAATATATTTAGGAAAATGTACCAAGGTGGTCCTTCAAGGAAGAAAAGGACCGGGCTACTTGTCTGTGATCACAGACGATGAACCACCGAGGAAGCTCAAATGCGGAGCTTGTGAATGGCCGTCGAGGAGGACTTTATGGTTCGGCAGGAATCAAGGAGAATTTGATGCATATGTGCGTAGCTGACCTTGAGAGCTTGAGGCGGATAAGTGCCGTCGGTACCACTATCTCACTGATCCCTTTGTGAGAAGGTTTGAATTTTCATCATCACGCAATTCTCAAACTGTCCTGTTTGATCTTTATGAAAATTCTTATACTATGGACTTAGAGGATTTTAATACTTCTTGCAAACTTCCACAATGGTATAGCACTAGTGAGCCTACATAAATATGAGTTTAGAGATTTTCTTGCTAGTATAAATTTGTAGGGAAGTCTAGAGATATAACACAAGCTATCATAAAGGGAGCATTCATTTTCCCGCTATACATTATTTTCTCTCTTCATAGGTAGGTGCATAAGCTGGTAAGGATGAAGCATGTCACATGTGTGTCCACGACCTCGGTGTTCTCAGAGTCTTTGTATTAGGAGATAAACATTATAATTTGGGAGCCATTGTTGCACGTAGGTTGCATAATAATAGAATTAATGGAGATTTATTTGGTGGAATTTATGCAACCACGTTTAGCTAATTTTCTTGATATACCCATACGTGAGTATGATATTGAGTTGCCTCTGTTTATTTAGATTATGAGGCTATGGTTTGTCATCGAGTTTGGTGAGAGGAGCGATCAGTTCCTCCGATGACCGGCTTAATCTTTGGACAGACGGCAGCACCTATCACGTCGCTCTCCCTGCTCCTACTTTCTTTGACTTTCAGGCAAAAGGGAGACATGTTATAACCAGGGAGGAGGCGAACGAGTACGAGAGGAGGACTGAGATAGCTCGCCTCCAAGCTGCAGCCATTGATGCAATAGCCGCTGCATCTCAGTACGACCCCAACTACAACTTTGGATATCCGCCAGGCCAGCCGTGGCAATACACCAACTTAGGCCAAAAAGCGTATGCTTGGGGGAGTACGTACTTTTCACCGACATTACATTCATGTTCACACATTCATTCTAGTTGTCTGTGCTCATACTTTTTCATTGTACTATCCATGCTAGTTTATCTTCCTTTTTGTGTTTTCCTCTTGTGTGTTTGAAAAACCTTAAGAAAAAAAAATTGTTCTAGCTTTTAGATAGTTTACTTTCTGTGCAGTAGTAGTAATAATTAAAAGAAAACCCAAAAAGATTTCTCATTCTTCTTTTGCTTGTTGGGAGCTTTCCCATGTAAATAGTTTTATTTCTTTTCTTTTCTTTGGGGGTCGAGAGGAAAAGACCCTAATGAAAATGTTGAAGCGGCTCTTATATGCATTATTGTTGATTTAACCAAGAGCCAGTATTGCCTTGTCTTCTCCTGTTTATTGAATGCTCGCAGATTCCAGCTTAGTCCAATGCACGTGCACTATTATTATTATCCACATTGTTCGGTCATGCAAGTGAAAGGCAATTATGACGATATATGATGGACTGATTGAGATGAGAAAAGCTGGTATGAACTCGATGTTGGAAATATGCCCTAGAGGCAATAATAAAATGGTTATTATTATATTTCCTTGTTCATGATAATTATCTATTGTTCATGCTATAATTGTGTTATCCGGAAATCGTAATACATGTGAGAATACATAGACCACAACATGTCCCTAGTGAGCCTCTAGTTGACTAGCTCGTTGATCAATAGATGGTTATGGTTTCGTGACCATGGACATTGGATGTCGTTGATAACGGGATCACATCATTAGGAGAATAATGTGATGGACAATACCCAATCCTAAGCATAGCACAAGATCATTATAGTTAAATGCGCTAAAGCTTTTCTAATGTCAAGTATCATTTCCTTAGATCATGAGATTGTGCAACTCCGGATACCATAGGAATGCTTTGGGTGTGCCAAACATCACAATGTAAGCTGGGTGGCTATAAAGGCACACTACAGGTATCTCACGAAAGTGTACATTGAGTTGGCATGAATCGAGGCCCAGGATTTGTCACTCCGTGTGACGGAGAGGTATTCTGGGCCCACTCGGTAAGACATCATTATAATGAGCTCAATGTGACCAAGGAGTTGATCACGAGATGATGTGTTCTGAACGAGTAAAGAGACTTGCCGGTAATGAGATTGAACAAGGTATAGGGATCTGGATGATCGAATCTCGGGCAAGTATCATTCGATGAACAAAGGGAATTGTGTGCAGGATTGATTGAATCCCGACATCGTGGTTCATCTGATGAGATCATCATGGAACATGTGGGAGCCAACATGGGTATCCAGATCCCGCTGTTTGTTATTGGCCGGAGAGATGTCTCGGTCATGTCTGCATGATTCCCGAACCCGTAGGGTCTACACACTTAAGGTTTGGTGATGCTAGAGTTGTTATGGGAATTAGTATGCGGTTACCGAATGTTGTTCGGAGTCCCGGTGAAATCCCGGATGTCACGAGGAGTTCCAGAGATAAAGATTTTTATATGGGAAGTCCTTATGCGGTCGTCGGAAGTGTTCGGGGGTTTATCGGTATTGTACCGGGACCACCGAAAGGGTTCCGGGGGTCCACCGGGAGGGTCCACCTGCCCCGGAGGGCCCTATGGGCTGAATATGGCGGGGAACCAGCCCCAAGGTGGGCAGGGGGCCAAACCCCCCTAGGGCCCATGCGCCTAGGGTTGGGAAACCTAAAGGCGCCCGCCCCCTTGGCTTGTGGCAAGCCTCCCCCTTAGCCGCGCCCCCCCCTCTAGATCCATCCGGAGGGCCATTCTCTCCCTTGCCCTATAAATAGAGGGAGGTGGGAGGGCTGCTGCACCCGTCCCCGGGCACAGCCCTCTCCCTCCCAAACACCTCCTCCTCCTCCTCCTCCGTAGTGCTTGGCGAAGCCCTACCGGACAACTCCAAGCTCCACCACCACGCCGCCGTGCTGCCGGAGATCTTCCCCAACTTCTTCTACCCCTTGCTGGATCAAGAAGGAGGAGACATCCTCGGGCTGTACGTGTGCTGAACGTGGAGGCATCGTTGTTCGACGCTTAGATCAGAATCAACCGCGATCTGAATCGCTGCGAAGTCTGACTCCTTCATCCAGCGTTCTTATGGCAGCTTCAGCGTCGCGATCTTCAAGGTATGAAGATGCACTCCTCTCTCTCGTTGCTACTCTGTCCATAGATTGATCTTGGTGATGCGTAGAAATTTTTAATTTTGCAGCGATCTAGCGGTGGTATCGTCGAGCTAGGTCTATCGTGGTTTCTTTGCACGAGTAGAACACAAGTTGTTGTGGGCGTCGATTTTGTCAATTTACTTGCCGTTACTAGTCCTATCTTGATTCGGCGACATCGTGGGATGAGCGGCCCGGACCGACCTTACACGTGCGCTTACGTGAGAGCAGGTTCCACCGGCCCGGCATGCACTAGTTGCATAAGGTGGCTACCGGGTGTATATCTCTCCCACTTTAGTCGGATCGGATTTGATGAAAAGGTTCCTTATGAAGGGTAAATAGATATTGGCATATCATGTTGTGGTTTTGGCGTAGGTAAGAAACGTTCTTGCTAGAAACCTATAGCAGCCACGTAAAAACCTGCAACAACAATTAGAGGACGTCTAACTTGTTCTTGTAGCATATGTCATGTGATGTGATATGGCCAAAAGTATGTGATCAATGATATATGTGATGTATGAGATTGATCATGTTTTTGTAATAGGAATCACGACTTGCATGTCGATGAGTATGACAACCGGCAGGAACCATAGGAGTTGTCTTAATTTATTGTATGACCTGTGTGTCACTGAAAACGCCATGTAATTACTTTACTTTATTGCTAACCGTTAGCCATAGTAGTATAAGTAATAGTTGGCGAGACAACTTCATGAAGACACAATGATGGAGATCATGGTGTCATGCCGGTGACGATGATGATCATCGCGCCCCGAAGATGGAGATCAAAAGGAGCAAAATGATATTGGCCATATCATGTCACTATTTCATTGCATGTGATGTTTATCATGTTTTTACATCTTATTTGCTTAGAACGACAGTAGCTTAAATAAGATGATCCCTACGCATAATTTCAAGAAAGTGTTCCCCCTAACTGTGCACCATTGCGAAGGTTCGTTGTTTCGAAGCACCACGTGATGATCGGGTGTGATAGATTCTAACGTTCGAATACAACGGGTGTAAGCCAGATTTACACATGCAAAACACTTAGGTTGACTTGATGAGCCTAGCATGTACAGACATGGTCTCGGAACACGAGAGATCAAAAGGTCGAACATGAGTCGTATAGTAGATACGATCAACATTAAGATGTTCACCGATGATGACTAGTCCGTCTCGCGTGATGATCGGACACGACCTAGTTGACTCGGATCATGTATCACTTAGATGACTAGAGGGATGTCTATGTAAGTGGGAGTTCATTAAATAATTTGATTAGATGAACTTTTTTTTCATGAACATAGTCTAAAAGTCTTTTACAATATGTCTTGTAGATCAAATGGCCCACGCTAATGTTGCCCTCAACTTCAGCAGCGTTCCTAGAAAACCAAGCTGAAAGGCGATGGTAGTAACTACGGTAGATGCCGTAACACGAGGATCATCCTCATAGCTGCCATGAAAGCATATGTCCTTGAAGCACCGCTAGGTAGCACTTTATTTTCAGCAAATCAAAGGCGTTATGAGCGCTTTTGGCGATTCGTAGTGATGATTACTCCACTGGTTCGGTCTTGGCGTGCTTTCTGACTTAGAACTGGGGCTCCAAAGCGTTTTGAGCAACATGGAGCATATGAGATGTTCCAAGAACTGAAATTGGTTTTCCAAGCTCATGCCCAGTCGAGAGATATGAAGTCTCCGACCAAGTTCTATAGTTGTAAGATGGAGGAGAATAGTTACGTCGTGACACATACTCAAAATATGCAGGTTGCACAACTGCTTGTCTCGGTGGGGAGTTAACCTCCGGATGACCTGATGGATTGTGAAGAATCCTTGATCGCTTCCACCTAGCTACAAGAGCTTTGTGATGAACTTCAATATGCAGGGATGGAAAAACAATTCCTGAGGTATATTCAATCTTTGAAATCAGCGGAGGTGGAGATCAAAAAGGAACATCAAGTGTTGATGGTGAATAAGACCACTAAGTTCAAGAAAGGCAAGGGTAAAAAGAACTTCAAGAAGGACGGTAAGGGAGTTGACACGCCCGGTAAGCAAGCTGCCGGGAAGAAGCCAAAGAATGGACCCAAGCCTGAGACTGAGTTCTTTTATTGCTAGGGAAAGCTTGATCCTTTGGGCGGAACTGCCCCAAGTACTTAAGCGGATAAGAAGTAGGAAATACCAAAGGTATATGTGATATACATGTTATTGATGTGTACCTTACCGGTAGCTAAGTAGTAGCTCTGGGTATTTGATACCGGTCTTGATTTGCACATATTTGTAGCTCAAAGCGGAGAGCTGCGGAATAAGCGGAGGCGGTGAAGGGCAGGTGGCGATGCCGCGTCGGGAATGGTTCCAAGGTCGATGTGATCGCCGTCGCACGCTACCTCTACATCTGCCCTCACAGGATTAATTTTAAACCTGAATAATTGTTATTTAGTACCAGCTTTGAGCATGAACATTGTATCTGGATCTCGTTTAATGCGAGATGGCTACTCATTTAAATCCGAGCATAATGGTTGTTCCATTTATATGAGAGATATGTTTTATGGTCATGCCCCGCTGGTCAATGGTTTATTTTTGTTTAATATCAAACGTGATGTTACACATATTCATAGTGTGAATGCCAAAAGAGGTAAGGTTGATAATGATAGTCCCACATACTTGTGGCACTGCCGCCTTGGTCACATTGGTGTCAAACGCATGAAGAAACTCCATGTAGATGGACTTTTGGAGTCTCTTGATTATGAATCATTTGACACGTGCGAACCATGCCTCATGGGCAAAATAACCAAGACTCCGTTCTCCGGAACAATGGAACGAGCAACCAACTTATTGGAAATCATACATACTGATGTATGTGGTCTAATGAGTGTTGAGGCTTGGAGTGGCTATTGTTATGTTCTCACCCTCATTGATGACTTAAGTAGATATGGGTATATCTACTTAATGAAACACAAGTCTGAGACCTTTGAAAAGTCCAACGAATTTCAGGGTGAGGTTGAGAATCAACGTGACAGGAAAATAAAGTTCTTACGATCAGATCGTGGAGGGGAATATTTGAGTCACGAGTTTGGCACACACATAAGGAAATGTGGAATTGTTTCACAACTCACGCCGCCTAGAACACCTCAGCGTAATGGTGTGTCCGAACATCGTAATCGCACTCTATTAGATATGGTGCGATCTATGATGTCTCTTACCAATCTACCACTATCATTTTGGGGTTATGCTTTAGAGACTTCCGTATTCACTTTAAATAGGGCTCCGTCGAAATCTGTTGAGACGACACCGTATGAATTATTGTTTGGGAAGAAACCTGGTAGCATCGTTTACGAAAGTTTGGGGATGCGATGCTTATGTTAAGAAACTTCAACCTCAAAAGCTCGAACCCAAGTCGGAAAAATGTGCCTTCATAGGATACCCTAAGGAAACTATTGGGTATACCTTCTACCTCAGATCCGAAGGCTAGATCTTTGTTGCCAAGAATGGATCCTTTCTAGAGAAAGAGTTTCTCTCGAAAGAAGTAAGTGGGAGGAAAGTAGAACTTGATGAAATATTGCCTCTTGAATCGGAAAGTAAGCGCAGCTCAAGAAAATATTTACGTGGTGCACTAGCGACTAGAGAGGAAGTTAATGATGATGATCAAGGAACTTTGGATCAAGTTACTCTTGCCCGAACCCGTGGAGGTCCCACAAGGACACGTTCCACACCGAATGGTATGGCAACCCTGTCCTAGAAATAATGTTGTTAGACAACGGTGAACCTTCAAACTATGAAGAAGCGATGGCGGCCCAGATTCCAACAAATGGCTTGAAGCCATGAAATCCGAGAAAGGATCCATGTATGAAAACAAAGTATGGACTTTGACAGACTTGCCCGATGATCGGTGAGCTATAGAGAATAAATGGATCTTTAAGAAGAAGACAGACCCGGATGGTAATGTAGCCATCTATAAGGCTCGGCTTGTCTCTAAGGGTTATCGACAAGTTCAACGGCTTGACTACGATGAGATCTTCTCACCCATACCGAAGCTGAAGTCCGTCCGAATCATGTTAGCAATTGCCGCATTCTATGATTATGAGATATGGCAAATGGACGTCAAAACGGCATTCCTTAATAGTTTCCTTAAGGAAGAATTGTATATGATGCAGCCGGAAGGTTTTGTTGATCCTAAGAATGCTGACATGGTATGCAAGCTCCAGTGCTCAATCTATGGGCTGGTGCAAGCATCTCGGAGTTGGAACATTCGCTTTGATGAGATGATCAAGGCGTTTGGGTTTACGCAGACTTATGGAGAAGCCTATGCTTACAAGAAAGTGAGTGCGAGCTCTGTAGCATTTCTCATATTATATGTGGATGACATACTATTGATGGGAAATGATATAGAATTCTTGGAAAGCATAAAGGCCTACTTGAATAAGTGTTTTTCAATGAAGGACCTTGGAGAAGCTGCTTACATATTAGGCATCAAGATCTATAGAGATATATCGAGACGCCTCATTGGTCTTTCACAAAGCACATACCTTGACAAGATATTGAAGAAGTTTAATATGGATCAGTCCAAGAAGTGGTTCTTGCCTGTATTGCAAGATGTGAGATTGAGCACGGCTCAATGCCCGACCACGGCAGAAGATAGAGAAAAGATGAGTGTCATCCCCTATACCTTGGCCATAAGGTCTATTATGTATGCCATGCTGTGTACCAGACCTGATGTGAACCTTGCCGTAAGTTTGTTAGGAAGGTACCAAAGTAATCCTGTAATGGAACACTGGACAGCGGTCAAGAATATCCTGAAGTACCTAAAAAGGACTAAGGATATGTTTCTCGTTTATGGAGGTGACGAAGAGCTCGTCGTAAAATGTTATGTCGATGATAGCTTCGACACAGATCTGGATGACTCAAAGTCACAAACCGGATACATGTATATTTTGAATGTGGGGCAGTGAGCTGGTGCAGTTGCAAGCAAAGCGTCATGGCGGGATCTACATGTGCAGCCTTGGAGGCAGCACATGAAGCAATCTGGATGAAGGAGTTCATTACCGACCTACGAGTTATTCCCAATGCGTCGGGCCTGATGACTCTCTTCTGTGACAACACTGGAGCTATTGCCCTGGCCAAGGAGCCCAGGTTTCACAAGAAGACCAGGCATATCAAGTGTCGCTTCAACTCCATTCGTGAAAAAGTTCAAGATGGAGACATAGATATTTGTAAAGTGCATACAGACATGAATGTCGCAGATCTCTTGACTAAACCTCTTCCACAAGCAAAACATGATCAACACCAGAACTCTATGGGTGTTCGATTCATCACAATGTAACTAGATTATTGACTCTAGCGCAAGTGGGAGACTGTTGGAAATATGCCCTAGAGGCAATAATAAAATGGTTATTATTATATTTCCTTGGTCATGATAATTGTCTATTGTTCATGTTATAATTGTGTGAATACATAGACCACAACATGTCCCTGGCGAGCCTCTAGTTGACTAGCTCGTTGATCAATAGATGGTTACGGTTTCGTGACCATGGACATTGGATGTCGTTGATAACGGAATCACATCATTAGGAGAATGATGTGATGGACAATACCCAATCCTAAGCATAGCACAAGATCGTATAGTTCGTCTGCTAAAGCTTTTCTAATGTCAAGTTGATACGTCTCCAACGTATCTATAATTTTTTATTGTTCCATGCTATTATATATTCTGTTTTGGATGTTTAATGGGCTTATTTATGCACTTTTATATTATTTTTGGGACTAACCTATTAACCGAGGCCCAGCCCAAATTGTTGTTTTTGCCTACTTGATGTTCCACAGAAAAAGGATATCAAAGCGGAGTCCAAACGGAATGAAACCTTGAGGCGTGATTTTTGGAACAAACATGATCCGGAAGGACTTGGAGTGGGCGTCAAGCAACCAACGAGGCGTCCACGAGGCGGGGGCGCGCCTACCCCCCCTGTGCGCGCCCACCACCCTCGTGGGCCCCTCGTGGCTCCACCGACATACTTCTTCCTCATATATATACCTACGTACCCCCAAACCATCAAAAACGACCATGAAAACCTAATTCCACCGCCGCAACCTTCTGTACCCATGAGATCCCATCTTAGGGCCTTTTACGGCGTCCTGCCGGAGGGGGCATCGATCACAGAGGGCTTCTACATCAACACCATAGCCTCTCCGATGATGTGTGAGTAGTTTACCTCAGACATTTGGGTCAATAGTTATTAGCTAGATGCCTTCTTCCCTCTCTTTGGATCTCAATAAAAAGTTCTCCTCGTTTCTCTTGGAGATCTATTTGATGTAATCTTCTTTTGCGGTGTGTTTGTCGAGATCCGATGAATTGTGGGTTTATGACCAAGATTATCTATGAACAATATTTGAATCTTCTCTGAATTCTTTTATGTATGATTGGTTATCTTTGCAAGTCTCTTCGAATTATCAGCTTGGTTTGGCCTACTAGATTTATCTTTCTTGCAATGGGAGAAGTGCTTAGCTTTGGTTCAATCTTGCGGTGCTCGATCTATGTGACAGTAGGGGAAATGACACGTATTGTATTGTTGCCATAGAGGATAAAAAGATGGGGTTTATATCATATTGGATGAGTTTATCCCTCTACATCATGTCATCTTGCTTAAAGCGTTACTCCGTTCTTATGAACTTAATACTCTAGATGCATGTTGGATAGCGGTCGATGTGTGGAGTAATAGTAATAGATGCAGGCAGGAGTCGGTCTGCTTTTCACGGACGTGATGCCTATATACATGATCATACCTAGATATTCTCATAACTATGCTCAATTCTATCAATTGCTCGACAGTAATTCGTTCACCCACCATAATACCTATGCTCTTGAGAGAAGTCACTAGTGAAACCTATGGCCCCGGGTCTATTTTCCATCATATTAATCTCTCGTTGTTTCCATTGCTGTTCACTTTGCTTTCTTTACTTTTACTCTTTATCATAAAAATACTAAAAATATTATCTTTTCTTCTCTATCAGATCTCACTCTCTAAAGTGACAGTGAAGGGATTGACAACCCCTTTATCGCATTGGTTGCGAGGTTCTTATTTGTTTGTGTAGGTGCAAGGGACTTGAGTGTAACCTCCTACTGGATTGATACCTTGGTTCTCAAAAACTGAGGGAAATACTTACGCTACTTTACTGCCTCACCCTTTCCTCTTCAAGGGAAAACCAACGCAGTGCTCAAGAGGTAGCAAGAAGGATTTCTGGCGCCGTTGTCGGGGAGGTGTGCGCCAAGTCAAGTCAAGATTTGAGTCCCAACAACACGCCATTTCTGGCGTCGTTGCCAGGGCTACACAAGTCAAGACATACCAAGTACCCATCACAAACTCTTATCCCTCGCATTACATTATTTGCCATCTGCCTCTCGTTTTCCTCTCCCCCACTTCACCCTTACCGTTTTATTCGCCCTCTTTTCCGTTCACCTCTTTCTCGCTTGCCTTTTTGTGTCCCGTGTGCCATCATGGCTAGTCCTTTATCTACTCCTTTGTCTCCCGAGTTTGAAGTTCTTCACTTAAAAAAAACAAGGAGAAAATTTCAAAGATGCTTGGTATAGATTGATAGAATCCTATCATGGTTGCACTATAGAGGGAGATTTCAAGGTTTTACTTCGTAATTTTTATATTGGGCTAATCTCGTCCCATAGACAACTCCTTGATTTTGCCGCCAAAGGGAATTTTATTGAAACTGATCCTAGTTTTGCTTATGAAATTATAGAGGGGATAGTAGGAGTAATTCCCCCACCGAAGGGATTAACTCTAACCAATGAGGGAACCAAAATCTTAGAAAAATTAGGCGAATTGCAAAACTCTCTTGAACCCCTTAAAAATGTTGGAGGAAACCTCAATCGTATGAATACTTTGATCACACTTTGCAATAAACGGTTGGATGCTCTAGATCTAAGGATCTCTGAGTATGAAGGGAAACGTAAGGAACCTCCCAGATTCAAGTATAACTCCATTAAAAAGATAAATACCAAAGAGGGCAATACCTAGATCTATCCTTGTTTTTATGCCTAGCTAGGGGGCGTTAAACGATAGCGCTTGTTGGGAGGCAACCCAATTTTATTTTAGTTTTTTGCTTTTTGGTTCTGTTTAGGAATAAATCTTTGATCTAGCCTCTTGTTATATTGGTTTTTGTGTTTTAATTAGTGTTTGTGCCAAGTTAAACCTATAGGATCTTCTTGGATAATAGTTATTTGATCTTGCTGAAAATTCCAGAAACTTTCTGTTCACGAAAACAATTGTTAAAAATTACCAGAACCTGATATAATACTGATTCCAATTGCATCATATCAATAAACAAATTATTTAGGTCGTCCAATTTTGGTAGAATTGTTAGAGTTCCAGAAGTTTGCGTTAGTTACAGATTACTACAGACTGTTCTGTTTTTGACAGATTCTATTTTTCGTGTGTTGTTTGCTTATTTTGATGAATCTATGGCTAGTAAAAGAGATTATAAACCATAGAGAAGTTGGAATACAGTAGGTTTAATACCAATATAAATAAAGAATGATTTCAATACAGTACTTTGAAGTGATATTTTGTTTTATTTCGCTAACGGAGCTCACGAGATTTTCTGTTAAGTTTTGTATTGTGAAGTTTTCAAGTTTTGGGTGAAGATTTGATAGATTAGGAACAAGGAATGGCAAGAGCCTAAGCTTGGGGATGCCCAAGGCACCCCAAGGTAAATCCAAGGACACCAAAAAGCCAAAGCTTGGGGATGCCCCGGAAGGCATCCCCTCTTTCGTCCTCATCCATCGGTAACTTTACTTGGAGCTATATCTTTATTCACCACATGATATGTGTTTTGCTTGGAGCATCTTGTATGATTTGAGTGTTTCTTTGTTAGTTTTCCACAATCATCCTTGCTTTACACACCTTTTGAGAGAGACACACATGATTCGGAATTTGTTAGAATACTCTATGTGCTTCACTTATATCTTTTGAGCTATATAGTTTTTGCTCTATTGCTTCACTTATATCTTTTAGAGCACGGTGGTTGTTGTATTTTATAGAAATTATTGATCTCTCATGCTTCACTTATATTATTTTGAGAGTCTTAAACAACATGGTAATTTTCTTTAATTATGAAATTAATCTTCCATATTGAGTTCATTGAATATCATGAGAAGTGAGATACTTGATAAGTGTTTTGAGATATAAAGGTGGTAATATTAGAGTGTGCTAGTTGAGTAATTGTGAAATTGAGAAATACTTGTGTTAAAGTTGGCAAGTCCCGTAGCATGCACGTATGGTAAAAGTTGTGTGACAATTTTGACACATAGGTGTTCTTTTATTGCTTTCCTTATGAGTGGCGGTCGGGGACGAGCGATGGTTTTTTCCTACCAATCTATCCCTCTAGGGGCATGCGTAGTAGTACTTTGCTTCGAGGGCTAATAAATTTTTGCAATAAGTATATGAGTTCTTTATGACTAATGTGAGTACATGGATTATACACACTCTCAACCTTCCACAATTTTCTAGCCTCTACGGTACCGCGCATTGCCCTTTCTCACCTTGAGAGTTGGTGCAAACTTCGCCGGTGCATCCAAACCCCGTGATATGATACACTCTATCACACATAAACCTCCTTATATCTTCCTCAAACAGCCACCATACCTACCTATCATGGCATTTCCATAGCCATTCCGAGATATATTTCCATGCAACTTTCCACCATTCCGTTTATTATGACGCGCTTCATCATTGTTATATTGCTTTGCATGATCATATAGTTGACATTGTATTTTGTGGCAAAGCCACCATTCATAATTTTTTCATACATGTCACTCTTGATTCTTCGCATATCCCGGTACACCGCCGGAGGCATTCACATAGAGTCATATTTTTTTCTAAATAATAGAAGTGTGATGATCATCATTGTTAGAGCATTGTCCATGTGAGGAAAGGATGATGGAGACTATGATTCCCCCACAAGTCAGGATGAGATTCCGGATTAAATAAAAAAAAGGAGAAGGCCCAAGAGAAAAAGAGAAAAAAAAGAAAAAAAAGAAGAAAAAAAATGAGGGAAAAAGAGAGAAGGGACAATGTTACTATCCTTTTTCCACACTTGTGCTTCAAAGTAGCACTATGATCTTCATGATAGAGAGTCTCATATGTTGTCACTTTCATATACTAGTGGGAATTAGAACTTGGCTTGTATATTCCAATGATGGGCTTCCTCAAAATGCCCTAGGTCCTCGTGAGCAAGCAAGTTGGATGCACACCCACTTAGTTTCTTTTGTTGAGCTTTCATATATTTATAGCTCTAGTGCATCCGTTGCATGGCAATCCCTACTCCTCTCATTGACATCAAATGATGGGCATCTCCATAGCCAATTGATTAGCCTCATCAATGTGAGACTTTCTACCTTTTTTGTGTTCTCTCATAACCCCCATCATTATACTTTACTCCACCCATAGTGCTATATCCATGGCTTGCGCTCATGTATTGTGTAAAAGTATGAACCAATTGCTCGGCTTGTCATCGGGATTATGCATGATGAGAACGTTTGTGTGACAATATTGAAACATGGCCTAAATATATGATTTTGTAAGGATAAGCTTTCTTTGGCTATGTTATTTTCATAAGACATAATTGCGTAGTTAGCATGTTTGAAATATTATTGTTTTTATGTCAACATTAAACTTTTATCTTGAATCTTTCGGATCTAAATATTCATGCCACAATAAAAATATTTACATTGAGAATTATGCTAAGAAGCATTCCACATCAAAAATTATGGATGAGCAGGAATTAAGCTTGAGGATGCTTGATACGTCTCCAACGTATCTATAATTTTTTATTGTTCCATGCTATTACATATTCTTTTTTGGATGTTATTTATGCACTTTTCTATTATTTTTGGGACTAACGTATTAACCGGAGGCCCAACCCAAATTGCTGTTTTTTTGCCTATTTCAGTGTTTCGCAGAAAAAGGATATCAAACGGAGTCCAAACGGAATGAAACCTTCGGGAGCGTGATTATTGGAACAAACGTGATCCAGAGGACTTGCAGTGGACGTCAAGCAACCAACGAGGCGGCCACGAGGCAAGGGGGCGCGCCTACCCCCCCAGGCGCGCCCTCCACCCTCGTGGGCCCCTCATGGCTCCACCGACCTACTTCTTCCTCTTATATATACCTACGTACCCCCAAACCACCAAAAACGACCATGAAAACCTAATTCCACCGCCGCAACCTTCTGTACCCGTGAGATCCCATCTTGGGGCCTTTTCCGGCGTCCTGCCGAAGGGGGCATCGACCAGGGAGGGCTTGTACATCAACACCATAGCCTCTCCGATGATGTGTGACTAGTTTACCTCAGACCTTTGGTTCCATAGTTATTAGCTAGATGGTTTCTTCTCTCTCTTTGGATCTCAATACAAAGTTCTCCTTCTTTCTCTTGGAGATCTATTTGATGTAATCTTCTTTTGCAGTGTGTTTGTCGAGATCCGATGAACAATACTTGAATCTTCTCTGAATTATTTTATGCATGATTGGTTATCTTTGCAAGTGTTTTCGAATTATCAGTTTGGTTTGGCCTACTAGATTGATCTTTCTTGTAATGGGAGAAGTGTTTAGCTTTGGGTTCAATCTTGCGGTGCTCGATCACAGTGATAGTAGAGGAAACGACATGTATTGTATTGTTGCCATCGAGGATAAAAAGATAGGGTTTATATCATATCGCATGAGTTTATCCCTCTACATCATGTCATCTTGCGTAAAGCGTTACTCCATTCTTATGAACTTAATACTCTAGATGCATGCTGGATAGCAGTCGATGTGTGGAGTAATAGTAGTAGATGCAGGCAGGAGTTGGTCTACTTGTCACTGACGTGATGCCTATATACATGACCATACCTAGATATTCTCATAACTATGCTCAATCTTACTTCTTACTTATACTAATTAGTGACTCCCTAGAAATTCCCACGTTAATTAGTAATTAGGAGCCGTTAATCTCGTGGGCCCAAGTAATTATGGTGTAGATTAATCCTATAAATTTTGACCATAATAGAAAATAAATATGCGCTCTCCTTATGTCCCAATCTCTCACGACTCCTCTCTCCCAATAATATTTCTCTAGGTGACCAACAGAAAAAAAACAGTTCCAATCTCACAAACAATTGGTTGATTTCCAACGCAGCTTTTCTATCTCAATAAGCCAAAACAAATAGATCGTTCTAGAGGGGATATTCTCCTCACGCTCATGTACGCCGCTGCCATGGCAGCCCCAAGCCTTTTATCTCAATCAGCCATTCAAAATTGATTGATCAAGGGTAGGCCATGGCATGGATGGATGAGCCTTCTTCTATCTTCTATCTTTTTTCATCTAGCTAGCCATCCAGGTATGCATCAAAATTGATCGGTGTCTAGGTCGAGTCCGGACTACGGTGTGCGGCCGAGTCTCTGTTTGTGTCCATGGCAGTGTGTGTTTCACGGTGGTATGAGCCCGTGTCCCCGTTCCAGCGAGCGAGTCGCCAGGTCCCCGTTCCAGCGAGCGAGTCGCCAGGCGCTGGTGCGTGCATACCTAGCGCAGCTAGCACAGCGGAAGCGTGGGCGCTGCATCCCGCGGCCTGCAAAGCCGGCCGTGAGTTGAGTTAGTTACTGTGTCTGTGTTGTTTAGATGGACGAGGTTAGTTGCATAGAGTTAGTGGCCGGTCATGTGTGCGCGCATGCGAGAGTGGCTGCCTGGTGGCCGGTGTCTGGCTACTTAAGCCATGTAATCCAGTCAATTGTTGTACGGTGTGGTGCCGAGCGAGTTTTGAGCTCCAAAGAAAAAATACAGACGTTCGTCGGAGGGGCGCCGTTTGCAGTGGGGCTTTGTCACTGGAAAATCCAGTGTCTTCCTCTTCATGTTCCACCCCCGTCCGAGTGAGCGCGTGAGAGAGAGATTCGTCCGGCGTTCGTGCTTCGTGTCGCCGGAGGCTACTCTGTGTTTGTCGCCGGGCCTTATCCCAAGTGGTTCCCTGGATTCCTCCCACCCACACATGCTTACCTTCGGTTTATACCCAGCTTACTCTGCCTACGATCATCAGATGGATAAAAGCATAGATGCATCTAGCGGCCAACATCACGGATTTAACATAATATAACGAGATCCGCTGGGAGATAAGTTGTTGGGCTCTACTTTTCTTTACCCGCAGAAAAATCAAGTTAATTGAATGAAGTTAGATTGATCAGCTATATGTACAATACATAGGAATTCATTACCTTTATTAAATTATTCCTTAAGCACGTATGTGGCAGATCAGATTGAGGCTGGGAGGCTAGCGCAGAGTTGCATTGATGATACTGATGGCCATGATCAATCAAACATCCATGGAAGTGTTCAACCCAGTCGAAGTGCCCTAACGGCAGGCCGTTACCACTTAGACAGAGGCTTAGGTAAATCCCACATGATGAGAATATACCCTGTATGTCGCTGCATGTCAGAATAACTCAACGATAGGATCTCCATCATGGTTGGCGAGCAGAGCATGTTATGGCTTCCAATTTCTAGGTTACACGACGGATGTGCATGCTTTGGTTCTGCGTTCTGCACATCATCAATGGATAGGAACAACCAATGATGAAGTCTGAAGAAAAATTCCCAAAACAGTTGTACGTCCAGCCTATGCTATTGTATCATTTCAGGAGAAAAACTGCTTTGCAAATTCAGACGACTCAAGATGGTACGAGATGTTTCACTTCTCATGCTTATTATTCTATTTTTTCTGAGTTCCAATTAGTGGTAATTCCATTTCTTCTAATCACAAGAAGTTGTTGCAGGTGTCCTGATCTACTCCTCTGTCGTAGTCAATGTGTGTCAAGTCATGGTTCAGAGTCTAGAAGGAGCCTTTCCAATTGCATACAATAGGTTTGATCTGCAGATTGTTACATTTCGACAAAATTTTCTCCTACAGTTTTTAACCGGGTGGATACAACATACCAGTGAAATAGAAGAACACCATTGAAGTTGTGTGTTCTTCTATTTCATGGTTCTTTACAAGGTAACTGAGAACACAAGTTGACGACTACAGCACAAGTTGTCTTTTTAAGGTTTATAATCTTTAGTATATATAGTTAGAAATATATATTCTTGGTTTGTCATATGACATATATGTGGCATTGTGAAAAGCACAAGATAGACATGTTTAGGCCAAAGATGCAAGAATGATGGTAGGCATGATTACAAATATTTAGATTTTGTTGGCAACTACTTTCATTCTTGTCAAAAGTGAGAGCATACTAAATCTATTGGTTGGGACCAAATTTTCAGGTAAGCATCATTATTCTTCCGATGGTTAAAATCTATACATTGTCATTGTCAACATGATTTACACCTTTGGTAAATATATTAACAAGTCTTCAGTTATAAGACATTGATGTGTTCGCTACTTATATAGGATAGATCAATGACACATATGCAAGTCATGGAACTTACATGATCTGAGACATTAAGTTCTGAACCAAGTGTATGCGAGAAGATTAGACTAACCAAATTGGTGAAAATTTAATCACAAAGTTTGGTACATGAACATTAATTGTCAACGGTAGAAAAATATACAACATAAATTTATCTATTAAGATGACATTTTGAATTTTTTCATGTTAATGAGGATTTGGACATCTCTGGAACCATGGAAATCCAAAATAGATGTTATGAATTCCTTACAATTACAATCACCTTTCTTATTCTGCTGCATATATAAATATGTTTGTACATACAAAGCTGAAAAAGAACTGATGTGCACGACTACTTGCATAGTGTTGGAGAAGAAAATTTGATATTGTAACTGAAAATTTCTAGAAAGCTAAATTCCATAGTGTCACATATTTAACAACTATGTCATTTTTATTATCAATTTTCAAATGCTATTTTGTTTGTACAATTTGTATTATTACCAACAAGTTATATTTATGTACCATTGCTAGCATAATTTATCAAAGAAAGTATAAGCTAATGATTATTTTAAAAGCAAATTATTACATGAAGATGTTTAGATGAGATAGTACTATAACCAACTATCTAACAAATAATTAATCACCCATTTGATTTTACTTCCCATGTTAATATTGTCTTACCTCAAACTTTCTAAACTTTGACCACGTTTATCAGACATATTATTAAATCTGTAATACCAAACCAATATGTAGATTCCTCACTGAATATATTTTCACTCACTGAATATATTTTCACATCATCTATACATATTTTGTCATTTTTAAATTTTCAGATTGTTCTCTATAGAATTCTGTTTTAGGGAAAATCTAATATAAATGTCAATTGAAATGGAGGAAGTATAAGAACTAGGCCGTCCAGCTGACCACTTAATGAATTTAAATTGATTACGACATAAAATTCTAATTATCACTCAACTTTGTAGGCTTGCCCGTGCGAATGCACGGGTTAACGACTAGTTCTATTAATTGCTCGACAGTAATCCGTTCATCCACCGTAATACATATGCTCTTGAGAGAAGCCACTAGTGAAACCTATGGCCCCCGGGTCTATTTTCCATCATATAAATCGACCGTTATTTCCATTACTGTTTACTTTGCTTTCTTTAAGTTTACTCTTTCTCATAAAAATACCAAAAATATTATCTTATCATCTCTATCAGATCTCACTCTCGTAAGTGACCGTGAAGGGATTGACAACCCCTTTGTCCCGTTGGTTGCGAGGTTCTTATTTGTTTGTGTAGGTGCAAGCGACTTGAGCGTGACCTCCTACTGGATTGATACCTTGGTTCTCAAAAACTGAGGGAAATGCTTACGCTACTTTACTGCATCACCCTTTCCTCTTCAAGGAAAAACCAACGCAGTGCTCAAGAGGTAGCACAATTATCATTTCCTTAGACCATGAGATTGTGCAACTCCCGGATACCGTAGGAATGCTTTGGGTGTGCCAAACGTCACAACGTAACTCGGTGTCTATAAAGGCACACTACAGGTATCTCCGAAAGTGTCTGTTGAGTTGGCACGAATCAAGACTGGGATTTGTCATTCCGTGTGACGGAGAGGTATCTCTGGGCCCACTCAGTAAGACATCATCATAATGAGCTCAATGTCGGGGGAAATCTGTCCCTCCACGGACACCTATGGGACCGGAGCCCCTTTTCGGTTCGGCCGGGGCGGAGGATGCACAAAGAGCAGATCGAGGCGATCACATCGGGCGATTTACCCAGCAGAGCTCTCCGAGAGATAATACTCCCTCTTGCTGCTTGTCTAGTTATATTGTGTCCTTGCTAGGGAGCGATGAGGGCTACAAAACCTAGCTTGAGAGTTCTGTGGCTTCGTGCAGGCTGTCCTCTACCAAGCGCGGAACCGAACCCTTTAACGTTGCACTCTGGCCTCCTTTTAAATGCACAAGGGGTCACCACAGGTGGCAAGTAGACAAGGGTAAAATAGGAAAAACAGAGGTTGGTACACCGCTTTGTACAGTGTACAGTGATCTATACCTAACTCTGACGGCAAGGGACAAGAGTCATAAATGCCCGTCTCAGTCGCCTGAACAGTGCAACAGGGACCGTCAAGTGCGCCTCCGTTTGCCACGATGGTAGCTTGTCAGCGCCGCTTATCGCTGCTCCCCGCTGGCTGCACAGCCCATTGACACGCAACGCTGCTCTGGGAAAGCCCGCTGCGACACGTTGGCGGATGAGCCGGAGCGGGGATGAAGAGAGGTTACTGCCGCCAACAAGAGCCTTGCCGCGGCAAGGTTCTTGTCGCTTCAGGAGCTTGTCGTTCATCAAGCCTTCCGGCAAGCTCCTCTTCTTTGGGGTCTTGTTTCTGCATGTCTCGAGTGGCCTTCCCGGCAAGCTCCTCTTCTTGGGGGCCTTCTGCGATGCCTAGGATGGCCTTCCCGGCAAGCTCCTCTTGCCGGGGTCTCGTCTCTTCGACTAGAAGCACTTTGTTCTTTAATGGCTCCAAAGGAGTCATGAAGAATCTTGGTGATCATCGAGCAAGCCTTGCCGCTGGGTGTCGCGATCGTCTGCGGCACGAAGTTCGGGATACTAGGGTACCCCTACCTAGTACAATCGGCTGGGAGCCCCGGGTTCGGGCCTATACACGATGCCGAGCGCTGTTGGGCCAGGCCCAAAACAAAGGTACTCTGCGAACGCAGCGGCTTGAGTCACACCGTTACTTATCCCGGACTCCACCACGTCCCCCATTTAACGAGCACGCGCCGCGTCGGCCATGGCGTTATGGGAGAAATCATGGGCGAGATCGTGGGGGAATCTTTTCGCCAGGAAGTGCGAAACGTCCGCCCCCTTCCTCTTTATAAGCAGAGGAAACAGGGGCATTCTGTTCCCCTCGCCATTTGCTGCTTGATCTTCGAAAACCACCATTGCTTTCTCACTGCTTTCCAAGCGGAAAAGAGCAACGCCCGCCCTTCGTCACCGTCTCCACCTGCGCCGCTCGGTCACCTCCAGCGCCTCTGCCATGGCTCCGAAGGCCGACAAGGGGAAAGGGACGAAGTCGGCCGAGGCGCAGCGGCTCGCGGCGCTGCGCAAGGAACGGCCCTCTTCGACCCCCAGCTCGACGCAAAGGCGCTGCGGGAGGAGTACTACCTCTTCCGTAGATTTGAGACGCTGGCACACCCGCCAGCGCGGGTGATCTCCGCCGCTGCATCTGCGACGGTTTCCGTCGGATACCCCTTCTTTCCGCTTTTCTTCTACTGCGGGCTCTGCCCGCCCTTCTCTGAATTCTTTCGCGACGTTATGAACACATATGGCCTCCATCTCCTTGATTTCACCCCCAACGCCGTCCTCACTATGGCGGTTTTCGCACATCTTTGTGAGAATTTTGTCGGGGTCCACCCAAATGTCGCCCTCTTCCGTCACTTCTTCATGCCCCGCGCCGAGAGAGGAGAGCCGCTTGCCGGAGGGGTAGCTTGGGTCTCTAGGATCGGCAAGAAAGAAGCTTACTTGGAAGGGGAGTTCCGTAGCAAGTGGGACGAGTGGAGAGGCAACTGGTGTTGGATCATTGAGGAGAACCCACAGCCCTTCGATCACATGCGCCAAACCCCAATAGTCTGCGGCAACGATTGGAGTAACTTGGCGCCGAGGACGAGAGGCTGCAGATTGCCATGACCTGCATCCTGCGCCTTAGGCTTGCCGGACTCACCGTAGGCGCGATCGGCGCGGACTTCCTTCGCGCCGCATTGCACCCCTTGCAGGAGAGGGGAGACCGGCTTGGGAATTCAAGAATGCGACAGATATCATGAGGCTGCGCCCGGGCCTTAACTGGAACTTCACAGTCTTCGAGCTGACGGTGATGCTGCAGGAGCTATTCAAGCATGATCCCGAGCACCCCGAATGGTTCATGTTGCCGGAAGGAGTTGTCCCCTTGTGCAACAATTCGTCGCTGGACCGCATCCGTGCCATGATGCCATTGTGCAATTCCCATGGAATCGCTCCGACCTAGCAGGAGCTTTCGGCAGACGTCGTGCGGCAGTTTTTTGATAGCTTGGAGGAAGTCGCGGTCCGCGCTGACGAGAAGAAGTGGCTCACCCGCGACACCACCGACCAAGAGATGGCGCGCATTGCCACAAGGTTGGAGGAGGCGGCAGCAGCCGCTGCCGCCGTGCCTTCGGGTTTACCGTGGAGGAGGCAGAGGGTATCCGAGGCGGCGAGCCTTGCCGACCGAGAAGAGCTTTATCGGCGAGGAGGAGCAGGTCGAGCCCGGGTTGCGCCCAGCCGAGCCAGCCGCAGACGCTTCTCGCTCGTCATCCAGCACCTTTGCCGCAACTGGAGCCCCCGGCTCGCAAAGGAGGCGCCTTCGAGGGCGGAGACGAGTCGAGAGGCAGACGGGTTAATAAACCGCAGCGCTGCGGCGACAAGCTTCACTGCGGCAAGTACGGTTGCAGCTGGAGCGCCCCACACGGCTCCGGCAGAATCGAGGCGGGATCTTCCCGGGCCGCCGCTGCCACTCCCGCCAAGCGATCAAGGGAGCCCACCCCTCCACCTCTTCGCACCGGAGGCGAGCCGGAGTTTGATCTCTCCGCGCTCAGCTCCGACGAGGAGGAAGAAGAAGAGTAAGTTTCCACGCTGCGCTTGTATTTCTTCAATTTCATTGCTTCATCTTGAATCTGATTTGCTTCATCCTGACTTCTTTTCTTTTCAGACGCTGGCTCAAAGAGCGTCGAAAAGGGCCAAGACTCCGTTGGTCGTCGTCGAAGACGATTCCCCCATGGCGACAGGAGATACGTTTGAGACTCCCTTACCGGATCCGGCAACCCTTCGACAGAACAGCCCCAGCACAGCCCCCAGCGTAAGTGTTTGTATTATCCCTTATGGTTCGGTGTGCTTGGGTGCTCCTTCTTCTTGATAGCTGGCTTGTTGATTTGTGTAGGAAGCAGAGCAGCCTCATCGGGAGGTCCCGTAAGTCACTCCACGAAGTCCTGCTTGCTTCAACTACGCCGCCAAGGGAGAAATCTCCGCCAAGGGAGTGTTCTCCGGCAAGGGAGGCCTCTCCGACAAGGGGAGCTTCTCCGACAAGGGGCAGCGCCGACAACCCTCCGGTGGTGGAGACCGCGGCTACAGATCCCACTGCAGGTAATCTTCTTACTTGAGAATTTCCCTTGGGCTCTTTTCTTCTGTTCTTCTTTTCGAACATTTGCTTGACTCGTTCTTTCTTTGATCTTCAGACCCATTTGCCGGAGAGCCGATGGAGACTGAGGTCGCCGGCGAGGAGGACGCTCGCGGCAACAATGACGACGCCACCACCATGGAGGAGGAGGCCGGGCGCCGACGGGGTCTGCCGCGAAGAGGCCACTCAAGATCGCTAGCGCAGAGGCGGGGAGGGGTCTGGTGATCGTCTTGGCGGCCCGAGGTCGCAGGAGGCGCCAGCGCTATGCCGACCACAGATCCCTCCGCCACCTATGCAGCACCGAGCTCAAGAGCCCCGGTCCGCGCCTATCGAAGGCCGGGCGACGGTGTCTTCATCAAGCTTCCGTGGGCGTCAAGCTCCGTGGCTCCGGCCAAAGGGGAGATCTTCGACGGAGAGCTGCGCCTCTGCTGGGCTGTCACATCGGTTGACGCGCCAAGCAGCGAAGTGGCGATTATGAGGAGGAGCAGCTTTGAAGAAGCTGGTGTCGCTCTCTACCGCTACCGACAAGCTAAGCTGGAGTCCAGGAAGCACTTGTCGCGAGGCAGGTGAGCTGACATGGAGAAACGCTACAGAAGAGCTCCGCCGCCAACAAGGAAACTCTCCGGGACATAGCGAGGCGCTGGAGCAGCTTCTTTGAAGAGCGCACGGCCTTCATCTTGGAGAAGGCCGAGGTCAAGAGCAGCAAAGGCTTGCCGCGAGAAGCTCTCTGCACAAGAAGGAGAGTCGGGCGCAGCGGAAGATCAACCTCGACAGCTTTGAGGAAGATCTTGCCGCGCGCGAGCAATCAATTGGCGGGGCACTCCAGGAGGCAAAGGACGCCGCCGCCGCTGCCGAGGCCGCCCAGAAGGAACTGGAAACGAGGGTGGCACAGCTGGAGGCCACCCTCCAGAAGAGGGGCGAGGAGGTCACCGCGTTGAAGTACGAGCGCGAGAAGGACGCCTACACTCTTGGCGAAGTTGCAGGCCGCCTGAGAGGATCAAAGAGATCGACGCCGCCAAGGATGTCAAAGCGGATCTCGAGCTGAAGCTGTCCACTCGATAGGGACGCTAGGACGGGCGCCAAGGAGCGAAGTGGGCTTGCTGGAGAAGATCAAGGCCGACGAGGAGCTGCCGACGAAAGTGCCACAACTACCCATAACACCTTCAGAGAAAATGTGATGCACTGGACAGAGGGCCTTGTGGACACTGCCGCCACCATCGAAAAGGAGCTGAAGGAGATGGGGATGGAGGACCTCGGATATTCCTCCGACGAGCATCTCCAGCCCAGCGCCAAACTTAGTTCATTCTTCAAGGGCGTGCTGATTGCTCTCGGCGTTCGAAGGCGATCCCAAGCGACTGGCCGAGGAGTCGCGCCAAATCTGCTCGGAAGTTCTTCAGAAGGTGCTGGTGAAGGTGGCCTACCGCAACCCAGGCCTCGACCTCACCAACGTCCTCAAATTTTTGCCGCCGGATGCCGACGTAGAGGCGCTCAAGGCCTTTGTCGCCCACATCGTGGACAGGGTCAACAAGGTCAAGAGGGTTGAGGCGACCCGTGTAGACTAGGCCGCCAAGTTTATCTTTCCTTTGTCGCCGCAGATCATGTTTAGGAAAACATTTTATTAGATCCGCGACAAGTTATTTTGTAATATACACTATTTTAGGCAATGATTGCAATTTTATTTCCTCTACTTGACTCCTTCCTTTGTATGCTACACCCCTCGCTTTTAGGGAACTTGTCGAGCAAACACCTTTACCCATGAAATGAGTGCGGAATGTCGGCCAACTGTCAAGGCAGTTGTTACTCACGACAAGAAACCTTGTCGCTGACTAGCCGCAGCTCGCTTAAATTGTTGAGCGGACTCGAAACAAAATAAGAAGCGCCGACTAGCTACGAGTTGGTTCCTCCAGCACAGGTTTTCCATACAAAGCACGGTCGTTCGAGGAAGATAACTCAAAAAAATTTAAAGACTGATTGCTCAAACTCCGCAACTTAGCTTTTCTCGCCGTTTGCTTCCTTCATTTTCCGGCAAGGCGAGATTTTTTTTTCGGCGAAAGGCAAGACTTCCACGGGCGACACTTGGTCCACACCATTATCTTCTCCTTCTCCTTCCCCCCCGGTTAACTTGTGCGCGAGGGAACTTCCTTTCTTTGAAAAGAAAGAAGAGAAAATAAAGTTATGGAGCCTAGTGGCTCGTTATTGCTTACCGGGTGCTGATGCTGCACAAAATGTCAGATAATTCATGCAAATAGGTTATGAAAGCATGAATTTAACAAGTTGTGCGCAACACATGAGCTTTACTGATGCACGGGGTCTGCGCCCGGCTTTGTACGAAGGATTACATGCAACAGCGGCAAGACTTGTACAAAGGGTGGTTGCCGGAGCAGGTTCCAACATCGCCGCCTTTATGGGTAAAACTTCATGAAGATGCTCTATGTTCCGGGAGTTTCTCACCGAACGCCATCTTGATCTCAAAGCGGACAGCGCCGGGCCTAGTGACTCGCTTTCACCCGATGAGGGCCTTCCCACTTGGCGTCAACTTGTTGGAATTCTTGGCGGATTGAACGCGCGAAGAACAAGGTCGCCTCCCTCGAAGCTTCGGCACTAACTTTGCGGCTATGGGAGCGACGCAAAGCTTGGTCGATAACGAGCAGCTCAGACAATGCGGCTGAAGACGATCCTCCTCGAGGAGCAGCGTCATCTTGTCGCAGCTGCTCTTGCTCAAGCTCATCATAGCGAGCACTCGAGGTGACCCGTGATCTGAAGTTCCGTGGGGAGAACTGCCTCCGCTCCATATACTAGAGCGAAAGGTGTCTGGCCAGTGGCTCGATTTGGCGTTGTCCTGATCGACCAAAGAACCACCGGCAGCTCCTCAATCCAGTTTCTTCCGCACTTGTGCAGCCTGTCGAAAGTCCTGGTCTTGAGTCCACGCAGCTCTTCAGCATTTGCCCTCTCCGCTTAACCGTTGCTTCTCGGGTGAGCAACAGAAGCAGACCTTGGCGCCAAGATCTTGGACGTACTGCATGCAGGTGCGGCTCGTAAATTGAGTGCCGTTGTCGGTGATGACCCTGTTAGGGATCCCGAAGCGACCAACAATCGATCTGAAGAACTTGACTGTTGTCTGTGCTGTCACCTTCCTCACTGGTTCCACTTCCGGCCACTTTGTGAACTTGTCGATTGCGACGTACAAGTACTCAAAGCCCCCGACAGCTCGGGGGAAGGGGCCGAGGATGTCGAGCCCCCAGACCGAAAATGGCCATGATAAAGGGATTGTCTGGAGAGCTTGAGCTGGCTGATGTATCTGCTTGGAATGGAACTGGCACGCTTCACACTTGGTTACTTGTGCAGTTGCATCACGGAGGGCTGTCGGCCGTAAGAAACCTTGCCGGAAAGCTTTGCCGGCCAAGTGCTCTTGCGCCAATGTGGTGACCACATATGCCTCCATGTATCTCCTCGCCAGCAGCTTCATCTGCCTTCCCGCAAATACACTTCAATTTCACACCGTTGAGTCTTCTTACATGCATGTATGTTGTCAACAAACTGGTACATACTTGACTGCCGGGCTACTCTTTCTGCTTCTTCTTGCTCTTCGGGAAGTTCTCCTGTCTGAAGGAAATGAACAATCTGCTGTGCCCATGCCGGAGCTTGTGGCTCGACAACAAGGACTAAAGGCATATCTGCTGCTGCGGGAACATCCGCTTCTACGGCAAGAACCTGAGGTTCTGCCGGAGCTTGACATTCCCCGGCAAGCTTGCCGGAGAAAAGCTTGTCGGGAGCGTTGCTTCAATGAAACAAACCGTAAGGCTTGTCTGAGCAGACTGCTCCTCAACACTATTGGCGTTGACTTTAGGGACTTTCTTGGCGGCGGCTTCAGGAAGCTCTGCCGGCACGTATTCACCGGACACCAACTTCCTTGTCTTGCTCTGTCCAGTTGATGGTGCTACAGCTTGGTTGAGTCGACTTGAGCACAAAGGTCCCTGGTTCCATTGTGTAACTTGTTAAAGAGCGCACTTTGACAGTCGGCCAAGAATGTCATTACGAGCTCTTGGAACGTGTTCCATTTGCGAGCCTTCAAAGTATTCTTCTAGCTTTTCTCACTTCATCAACATAGGCTTCCATCAATGGGCTCGATAATCTTTGTTTACTTGGCGGACGACAAGTTGCGAGTCCCCGACAATGAGCTTCTTGATCCCAAGGTCTCATCATGATCTCGAGACCGACAAGCAAACCCTCATACTCTGCAGTATTGTTTGTTGCTTGCTCCTTGGGAAAGTGCATCTGGACTATGTACTTGAGGTGCTCTCCGGTGGGTGCGATAAGCATCACGCCGGCACCGGCGCCTTGTAGCGAGAAGGCACCATCATAGTACATCAGCCACTCTTGACTTGCTTCCTTGACGGGGATGCTCTTCTCTGGAATCTCTTCGTCGCAGTGTCTGCGTCCATTCTGCTATGAACTCCGCCAATGCTACGCTTTGGATAGTTGAAGTGCTTTCAAACTTGAGGCCAAAGCTTGATAGTTCCAAAGTGCCCACTCGACAATCACCTGCATGCCGCTCGGATTCTCGCAGTATCCTCTTCAGCCGAAAGCGGTGACCACCGTGATCTCGTGCTTGGAAGTAATGGCGCAGCTTTCTCGAGGCCATGAGAAGGCCGAAAAGCAATTTTTGTACACCAGAGTACCTTGACCTAGCCCTCAGAGAAGGGAACTGATAAAGTAGGTAGGCGCTGCACTATCCTTTTACGAATCTTCTACGCCAATCCTGCGCAGATCCGTCCTTGTCGGGACCCGGTGCTTGTCGGAGAAACCCCACAGCTTGTCGCTGGATGCATCTGCCTCGGTTGCCGGCTCATCATCCACCTCCCTTTCCGCTATTAACGCAGCACTAACCACTTGATTGGTTGCCGCTATGTATAGCAACAACTTCTCTTGTGGTTTAGGTGCGACAAGTATTGGAGTGGAGGCGGTACTTCTTTAAGTCTTGCGGCGCAGCCTCCGCCGGGAGTCCATTTCATTGGACCTGCCTTTTTCAAAATTTGAAAATGGCGGTATGCCGCTTAGCGTACTTTAGAGATAAACTCGCCGAGAGCAGCCACGCAACCGGCAAGTCTTCGTACATCCATGACGCCGCTTTGGTGCTTCGATCTGCTCAATGGCCTTTATCTTGTCGGGGTTGGCTTCAATTCCCAGAGACACAAAGAACCGAGAAGCTTGCCGGAAGGGACTCCAAACAGGCACTTCTCGGGGTTGAGCTTGAGGTTGATCTTGCGCAGATTTGCAAAGGTCTCATCCAAATCTTGAACCAGAGTTGCTTTGTCCTTGCTCTTAACCACTATGTCATCCATGTAGGCTTCTACATTTCTGTGCATTTGTGGCTCAAAAGCGTCGTGGACCGCCCTTGCAAATGTTGAACTAGCATTCTTTAATCCGAAAGGCATCCGTATGAAACAGTATGTGCCACATGGAGTTATGAATGCGGTCTTCTCTTCATCCTCTTCTGCCATGCGTCAAGAAATGAAAGCAAGTCACATCCGGCTGTGGAGTCAACAATCTGGTCAATGCGCGGCAAGGGAAATGGGTCTTTGGGACAAGCTTTATTGACATCAGTAAAGTCTATACAAAGCCTCCATTTCCCATTTGCTTTGCGCACGACTACAGGATTGGCCAACCACGTGGGATGGAGCACTCCTCTGACAAGGCCTGCTGCTTCCAGTTTCTTGATTTCTTCTGCTATGAATTCTTGGCGCTCCACTGCTTGCTTCCTGACTTTTTGCTTGGACGTGGTCGTGAGGATCGATAGCAGCAAGGTGGTGCTCAATTACTTTCACAGGAACACTTTGGGGATGTCGACGGTTGCCATGCAAACACGCCGACATTCGCCCGCAGAGCAACGAGCGCCGCTTTCCTATTTAGGGTCAAGCGTGGCAATCGATGGTGAAGGTACCACCGATGCCGTCCTCCTTGGCGGACACCTTCTTGGTTGCTGGCAGAGCTGCCATCGTCTTCTTCTTGCACTTGCGGTGGAGCTCGATGGTGCGTCCTCGACGGTAGCGCAGCAGACCAAGAGGTGCGCTTGCCGGAGTGGGCATCGAGCTCTTGCCGGACTTGGACTTCTTCTTCCCTCCGGGAGCTTCAGCGGCAAGTGTGTTGCTATCTGTCGCGGCTGCCGCTTCCCGGTAGATCTTGTCGGCGCAGATAAGAGCATCTTTCTTGTCGCCATGGACAGAAATAACGCTTATCGGGCCGGGCATCTTGAGCAGGTTATAGGCGTAATGAGAGGCTGCCATGAACTTGGCAAGCGCTGGACGGCCAAGTATGCCATTGTAGGGCAATGGGAAATCGGCAACGTCGAATGTGACCCTCTCAGTTCTGAAGTTGAGCTCGCTGCCAAATGTTACCGGCAACATGATCTTCCCTTTGGGCTTGCTCCTTCCTGGGTTGATCCCTTGGAACGTGCCAGTTTCTTCGAGCTCACTGTCAGGAATCTGAAGCTTCTGGAGCACTGCAGAGGAGATCAGATTCAGGCCGGCCCCGCCGACAACCAACATCTTTGTGACCTTGAGGTTGCGGATGTTTGGTGAAACCAACATCAGCAAGCACCCGACCGCAGCTTATGCGATCAGGGTGGTCCTCAATGTCAAAAATGATGGGCGTCTTGGACCACTTCAGAGGTCTGCGTGACTCCACGGATGGTTCTGCCATTAACCTCTCGCATCCACCGCTTGAGTTGGCGGTGCGAGGTATGCGTGAGAAGCACCACCACAACACAGAGAACCTCTCAAGGCTTCTCAAACTCCTGCTCATCAGCTTCATCATCCTCCATATCTTCATCATCATCTTCGTCTTCGTACTTGTCGCGCGCCACGGGAGGTCTGTCTCCTTGTTGCTGCTTGGCCCTTGCGGCGTCCCCGGCCAGCGCTTCTTGCCGCCTCCTCCAAAGCACCTTTCCTGGGCCTTCTCCTTGTCTCGCCGCTTCGTATTCTGCCTTCAGCGAGTTCAACAAGCTGCTCGACTTTCTTGCAGCTCTGGTGGTCGTGGGCCCTTAGTGCGGTGGATCTTACAAGATCTTGCTTGTCGGAGCTGCCCCGCCTTTTCAGCCGCTGCCACCGCTATGGTTGGTATCAGCGGCAACCTCCTTGCCGGAGTCGCCACCTTAGCCTTGCCGGTGCCACCTCCGTTGCCGGACTGCTTTCGACAACTAGTACTTCTTGGTTTTTCTTCTTCTTCGTTGTTCCGTCACGGTTCTTCCTTGCCGGGCGGTCTCCTCCTTGTCAGGACTCTGCTCCCATATTCTCTCCTCGGGAGTCTTCTTCCTTCTTCAAAGCGTGCACACTTGTCGGCCGAGGCGTAGAGTTCACCGACGTCTTTCACTTTGCACATCGCCATCTCCTCCTCATCCTGCGGTTTCGCACATTACGATGAAATGCACTAATCACCGCTTGGCGGGTGGACATCACAGGATGTTGTAATGCACACGGCCGAATCTCTGGATGAATTTATGGGGACTCTCCTTCCTTCCGGCGAGCAAGTGAAGGTCACTCTCCGCCAGAGGCTTGTGGTCACCTGTGGAAGGCGCCGACAAACTGATGGCACAGATCTGCCCAAGAAGAAATAGAGCTGTCCGGCAAGTGCATGAGCCAAGATCTGACGTTTGGCTTGAGCACCAGAGGGAAGTAGTTGGCAAGAATCTTGTCGTCTCGTCCCCCCGCAGCCTGCACCGCGATGGTGTAGATGCTGAGGAACTCCGATGGGTGTGTCCTGCCATCATACTTCTCCGGCACATCTGGCTTGAAGTTTTTCTTGTCGGGCCACTGGACTTGCCACAGCTCACGAGTGAACGCAGGGCAACCTACCGCGTATGGCAATTCGCCTGGTTCCCCTGGTGCATGCATATCGACAGTGGGCCAGGCACGCTGGTCGGATTGACGTCGCGCTTCTCTCCGACGCTCGATGCGAGTTCGAGCATCTTCTTGCTGTCGTTCTTGGAGAACTTGGCGCTGATCGCGACGCGCTCGCAGATCCGACGACGCAGTGGAGTCGCTGTCAATGTTGATCCGACGAGCCGACGATCTTGGCCTTCGGGGTGGAGAGTGCATGGTGGTTGCACCCCCACAGGTTTTGCCGCCACCGGCTCGTGCCTTGTCGTGTTGCCGCCGCAGCGGCGCGCGTTGGTTGCCGCGAACGTCGCCGTTGGCAAAGCCGGTGAGACTCTGGATGGTGGTCCTCCATTCGTCGACCTTGTCGGACGCCGGAGGGTAATCCAGGAGCAGCTGAGCTCGCGCTAGAGCTTCTTCTCGAGTGGTGGGCGGCAGTGGCGAACGGTGCGAGGAGCGGGATATGCTCGGACTTCTGTTTATGTTAGAAGGAGCAGTCCCCCGTCCGGGCGACCGTGCCTCGCTTGGGCCAACATGTCTTTGGCGCAGTATGTTGGTCTTGAGCGTTGCGCGATCCACCATCTCGTCTGGGCCCAACGAGCGTATGGTGTTGTGAATGCCATGACGCTGTCGGTCCCGCGCTTCCAGAGATGGTCTCGGTGAGTGCCTTGACGCCGAGGTTTGCGCGGCCTTGTCCTTGGACCTGGCAGTGTCGTGCGCTCCCTCGTCCACGTCCATTCTTCCGCCAACATCTCCCCCATCACCCGTTCGCTCCGGAGGTGGTGGGTTCGACGCGGACGGCTCTCCTGCCGCCGAAATCTTCTTCTTCGGTGCCATGTCGATGAAGATGATGAAGATGCAGCTCGTGTGAACGCCAGATCAGGTTCACATAAACTCGACGCGCCCCCTACCTGGCGCGCCAAAGATGTCGGGGGAAATCTGTCCCTCCACGGACACCTATGGGACCGGAGCCCCTTTTCGGTTCGGCAGGGGGCGGAGGATGTACAAAGAGCAGATCGAGGCGATCACACGAGCGATTTACCCAGCTTCGAGCTCTCCGGAGAGATAATACTCCTACTGCTGCTTGTCTGGTTATATTGTGTCCTTGCTAGGGAGCGATGAGGGCTACAAAACCTAGCTTGAGAGTCTGTGGCTTCGTACGAGCTGTCCTCTACCAGCCGCACGGAACCGAACCCTTTAACGTTGCACTCTGGCCTCCTTTTAAATGCACAAGGGGTCACCACAGGTGCACGTGACAGAGGTAAGATAGTAAAAACAGAGGTTGGTACACCGCTTTGCCAAAGGTACAGTGATCTATACCTAACTCGACGGCAAGGGACAAGAGTCATAAATGCCCGCCTCGGCCTCGCTGAACGAAGGCAACAGGGACCGTCAAGTGTGCCTCCGCTTGCCACGATGGTAGCTTGTCACGCCGCTTATCGCTGCTCCCGTGGCTGCAAGCCCATCGACACGCGTTCGTGGGAAAGCCCCGCGGCGACACGTTGGCGGATGAGCTGGAGCGGAGATGAAGAGAGGTTACCTGCCGCGGCAAGAGCCTTGCCGCGGCAAGGTTCTTGTCGCGCTCGGGAGCTTGTCGTTCATCAAGCCTTCCCGGCAAGCTCCTCTTGCCGGGGTCTTGTTTCCTGCATGTCTCGAGTGGCCTTCCCGGCAAGCTCCTCTTGCCGGGGCCTTCTGCGTGCCTAGGGTGGCCTTCCCGGCAAGCTCCTCTTGCCGGGGTCTCGTCTCTTCGACTAGAAGCACTTTGTTCTTGAATGGCTCCAAAGGAGTCACGAAGAATCTTGGTGATCATCAGGCAAGCCTTGTCGCGGGGTGCTGCGACTGTCCGTGCACGAGTTCGGGATACTAGGGTACCCCTACTCTAGTACACCGACACTCAATTTGACCAAGGAGTTGATCACGGGATGATGTGTTACAGAACGAGTAAAGAGACTTGCCGGTAACGAGATTGAACAAGGTATAGGGATACCGACGATTGAATCTCGGGCAAGTATCATACCGGCAGACAAAGGGAATTGTGTACGGGATTGATTGAATCCCCGACATCGTGGTTCATCCCATGAGATCATCGCGGAACATGTGGGAGCCAACATGGGTATCCAGACCCCGCTGTTGGTTACTGGCCGGAGATATGTCTCGGTCATGTCTGCATGATTCCCGAACCCGTAGGGTCTACACACTTAAGGTTCAGTGATGCTTGAGTTGTTATGGGAATTAGTATGCGGTTACTGAATGTTGTTTGGAGTCTCGGATGAGATCCCGGATGTCACGAGGAGTTCCGGAATGGTCCGGAGATAAAGATTTATATACGGGAAGTCCTTATTCGTTCGCCGGAAGTGTTCGGGGGTTCATCGGTATTGTACCGGGACCACCGAAAGGGTTCCGGGGGTCCACCTGCCCCGGAGGGCCCTATGGGCTGAATATGGAGGGGAACCAGCCCCTAGGTGGGCTGGGCGCCAAACCCCCCTAGGGCCCATGCGCCGAGGGTTGGGGGAAACCCTAAAGGGGGCGCCCCCTTGGCTTGGGGGCAAGCCTCCCCCCCTTGGCCGCCGCCCCCCCTCTAGATCCATCTGGAGGGGCCGCCCCGCCTCCCTTGCCCCTATAAATAGAGGGAGGTGGGAGGGCTGCCGCACCTTCCCCGGAGCAGCCCTCTCCTCCCCAACACCTCCTCCTCAAGAGTGCTTGGCGAAGCCCTGCCGGAGAACTGCAAGCTCCACCACCACGTCGTCGTGCTGCCGGAGCTCTTCCCCAACTTCTCCTTCCCCCTTGCTGGATCAAGAAGGAGGATACGTCCCCGGGCTGTACGTGTGTTGAACGCGGAGGCGCCGTTGTTCGGCGCTTAGATCGAAATCAACCGCGATCTGAATCGCCATGAAAGTACAACTCCTTCATCCGCGTTCTTGTAACGCTTCCGTGTCGCGATCTTCAAGGGTATGAAGATGCACTCCCCTCTCTCTCGTTGCTAGTCTCTCCATAGAAATATCTTGGTGATGCGTAGAATTTTTTTTAATTTGTGCAACGATCCCCAACACTCGACCTCTCTTGTTTTTGTAAATATGATTAATTCATCGTTCCTGATTCAGCCTATTATGAATAAACATGTTTGCAATGCAATTAGAGATTATAGTTGCTTATGCCATGCTTAATTATCTAGGAGTTTATAATATTTTACCTCGCGTGCCAACATGCTATTAAAATGGTTGTGATGTGGTATAGTAGGGTGGTATCCTCCTTTGAATGATTCAAGTGACTGGACTTGGCACATGTTCACGCATGTAGTTGAAACAAATCAACATAGCCTTCACGATATTTATGTTCATGGTGGATTATATCTTACTCATGCTTCCACTCAATGTTTATTAATTTTAATGCATGTTCATGACTGTTGTCGCTCTCTAGTTGGTCGCTTGCCAGTCTTTTCTAGCCTTCACTTGTACTAAGCGGGAATACTGCTTGTGCATCCAATCCCTTAAACTCCATATTCCATATGAGTCCACTATACCTTCCTATATATGCGGTATCTACCTGCCGTTCCAAGTAAATTTGTATGTGCCAAACTCTAAACCTTCAAATAAAATTCTGTTTTGCATGCTCGAATAGCTCATGTATCAACTAGGGTTGTCTGTATCTTCCATGCTAGGCAGGTTATTGATGTCTACTACACATTGTTGGGCCTTCAAGTGCAGAGGTTTGTAGGACAGTAGCAAATTTCCCTCAAGTGGATGACCTAAGGTTTATCAATCCGTGGGAGGCGTAGGATGAAGATGGTCTCTCTCAAGCAACCCTGCAACCAAATAACAAAGAGTCTCATTGTGTCCCCAACACACCCAATACAATGGTAAATTGTATAGGTGCACTAGTTCATGAAGAGATGGTGATACAAGTGCAATATGGATGGTAGATATAGGTTTTTGTAATCTGAAAATATAAAAACAGCAAGGTAACTAAAGATAAAAGTGAGCACAAACAGTATTGCAATGCTTCGAAACAAGGCCTAGGGTTCATACTTTCACTAGTGCAAGTTCTCTCAACAATAATAACATAATTGGATCATATAACTATCCCTCAACATGCAACAAAAGTCACTCCAATGTCACTAATAGTGGAGAACAAACGAAGAGATTATGGTAGGGTACGAAACCACCTCAAAGTTATTCTTTCCAATCAATCCGTTGGGCTATTCCTATAAGTGTCACAGACAGCCCTAGAGTTCAGTACTAGAATAACACCTTAAGACACAAATCAACCAAAACCCTAATGTCACCTAGATACTCCAATGTCACCTCAAGTATCCGTGGGTATGATTATACGATATGCATCACACAATCTCAGATTCATCTATTCAACCAACACATAGAACCTCAAAGAGTGCCCCAAAGTTTCTACCAGAGAATCAAGACGAAAACGTGTGCCAACCCCTACGCATAGGTTCATGGGCGGAACCCGCAAGTTGATCACCAATACATACATCAAGTGAATCACGTGATATCCCATTGTCACCACAGATACGCACGGCAAGACATATATCAAGTGTTCTCAAATCATTAAAGACTCAATCCGATAAGATTGCTTCAAAGGGAAAACTCAATCCATTACAAAGAGAGTAGAGGGGAGAAGCAACATAAGATCCAACAATAATAGCAAAGCTCGCGATACATCAAGATCGTGCCAAATCAAGAACACGAGAGAGAGAGAGAGAGATCAAACACATAGCTACTGGTACATAGCCTCAGCCCCGAGGGTGAACTACTCCCTCCTCGTCATGGAGAGCGCCGGGATGATGAAGATGGCCACCGGTGAGGGTTCCCCCTCCGGCAGGGTGCCGGAACAGGGTCCCGATTGGTTTTTGGTGGCTACAGAGGCTTGCGGCGGCGGAACTCCCGATCTATTCTGTTCCTCAGTCGTTTTTGGGTATATGGATATATATAGGCGGAAGAAATACGTCAGGGGAGCCACGAGGGGCCCACGAGGGTGGAGGGCATGCCCAGGGGGGGTGGGCGCGCCCCCCTGCTTTGTGCCTTCCTCGTTGCCTCCTTGACGTGCACTCCAAGTCTCCCGGGTTGCTTTCTTTCCAAAAATAACTTCTCCAGAAGGTTTCATTCCGTTTCGACTCCGTTTGATATTCCTTTTCTTCGAAACACTGAAATAAGGTAAAAAACAGGAACTGGCACTGAGCTCTGGGTCAATAGGTTAGTCCCAAAAGTAATATAAAAGTGTTTAGTAAAGCCCATAAACATCCAAAACAGATAATATAATAGCATGGAACAATCAAAAATTATAGATACGTTGGAGACGTATCAGTTATTCTCAAGAGGAGTGGACAACGCTCCTCACTCACGAGAAAATGGTTGGTCACCGGGATGCCCAGTCCCATGCTTTATGCAAATCAAGTCAAAATAATTGCAAACAAAACTCCCGCGGGACTCTTGTTAGTTGGAGGCACTCGTTGTTTCGAGCAAGCCATGGATTGATGCTTGTTGGTTGAGGGGGAGTATAAACTCTACCATTCTGTTTGGGAACTGCCTATAATGTGAGTAGCATGGTAGATATCGAGATCTCTCGGTTTGTCGGTGGGAAACGACACCTATGGGATCACTGGAATCCTTCACCACGTTGGGGGCGCGGATCATGAGAAGAAGCGGGACTAGCGAGGCGACACAAAGGGATTTACCCAGGTTCGGGCCGCAAAGATGCGTAAAACCCTAGATCCTGGTTTGGTGGATGTATTTAGTGTTCTTGAGCTCTTGAACTAGCTCTAGGTGCTGCGAGGTTCGAAAGAGCCGAATCCTTCCTCCGTGTGCCATGAGCCTCCTTTTATAGGCGAAAGGGGCTGCCACAGTGGCACACAGAGGTGGAAAGTGCTACAGTGTCACGAGCTTATCGCTGGCATTACAGGACAAAGCGCATTTAATGCGAGGCTTAGCTGTCCCTTCACTTTATCGGGGACGGGGGCGAGGCCCGTCCCGTCCGTGGCCGCTCCTCCAAGCTTTGACACGCGCCTTGGCCAGCGATGCATGTAGTGCCATGTAGGCAGGCAGGCAGCTGAGGTGGCGCGGTGGTGGAGCCTCCACGAAGGGCTGCATGTTGCCACGCGGGTGCCTGCCCAGTTGGTTGGGTCGGCAGATGCATGTGAACGGCGGCGGAGATTTCTTTGGTGCGGGCTCGACGGTGGCCTGTTTGTGCGCTTTGGCGACGACAGCCTGCCGGGTGGCCCGGCAAGGGTCTTGCCGTGGCGCGCAGGCGTCCCCGGCAAGGTGTGGGTTTCTTCAGTGAGGATGGCTGCCTTCCTATACTCATTTGATCTTGACTATTCTTTGTCTTCACAAAGATCTGCATGCCACCACAGAGGTGCCTCCCGAGCCCTGTCCCAATGCATTTGTCCAGCGTTGGTGGGCTCAAGGGCGGCTCACTCGGATGGTGTGGGCGAGCTGCCCCGGCAACGACCTTGCCGGGGCCGCTGAGGTTTCCCTAGCAAGGGTCTTGCCGGGCGAACCTGCTTCGTCCCTCCGCTCTTTGTGGTCTTGGTCCTTGTCGTTACTTTGTTTGTCTTGTGCCTTCGGCTTCTCTCCGGCTTCCCTTTCCCTGCCCTGTTATGTGCGGCCGTGGCGGGAGTCTCTTACTTCCCGTGCACAAGTAAAGGGGTCAAAAGGAGAGCCCCTACTTTTTAACACCGACAGGAGCCCCCGGGCCTGGGCCATACATAAGCGCAACACGTTGTTGGGCCAGGCCCAGAACAGTGCGTGGGCAGTTGGGGCAGATTTTTACCGCGGTAACTGCTCCGTCCGCCGCGCTTCTCCACGACCCGCGTTAAACGCGCGACGTGGGGGTTGCGCGCGCGCATGACGGAAGCATGCTGGCGTCATCCCATGGTGGACAGTAAAGAGACGGCTTGCATGCCTCTTTGAGCCCGTAGGGCCGCTTCCCATTTACTGCCCTCGCTTGGGGCCCATCGCTCCACGCGTCCCATTGCGCCCACCTCCTGCGCCTCGTTCGCTGCATGCATAATGCAGAGCGAATGACAGGCGCGCGGGATGTGGGTAGTTGTGCGCGTGCGTGGGTCGATTCCCATGCGCCTTCAATGGAGCGGGGAGGGCGGTCGACGGCCCCGCTTGTGGTCACTTCAACAAGCCGGATTGGCCGAGAGGGGGCGGCCGAGCCCCGCCCCCGCCCCTTTATAAAGAGGGGAGCGGGAGGAACGGTGCCTCTCAGCCTTTCGCCATCTGCCTCTCCCCATTCCTGCTTCCTTTCTTCTTCTGCCATGGCTAGGGGGCGTGGCGATTCTTCATCGGTGGCGGCGAGGGTTTCGGCCAGACAGCACATCGCTCCTCCCCGAGAGCTCATAGTGGTGGAGCCAGCTGCTAGAGGAAGGGGGAAGGGGCGAGGTCGAGGCCGTCGTGGTGCTCGAGGGAGAGTAGGACGGGGCGGCAGACCAGCCTCGCCTCCACCAGCAGCCCTTCCTCCGATGGAGGGCCACGCCAGGGACAACCCTTGCGGATTCTTCGTCAGGCTGCGCCATCCACCGCGCTGTCGCCTTCGCCTCCCGACCCCATTCGCACGAGAGATGGAGCTGGATCCGCCGCCCAGCGTTAACGTTGCTACATGAGGGGTTGCGGGAACAGCGGCACATGGGCCAACGTCGAGTTCCTGCCCCTCACGTCATGTATCTTCATCGGGCGTGGAAGACCTTCACTGTTTTTCACAGCTTGACGGATGGGCTCACTCTCCATTTCAAACTAATGGAGGTGGCCTCCACTCCGTCCAAGATCTTTGGGCACTTCGGGACTCGTGTAAGGTGATGCGTGGAGATCTCCTCTGACGATGAAGATTCCTCCTCGGGCGAGAGTGGCGAGGAGGACAGCGGCAGTGACGACGAGGCTAGCGGGCGGTAGGATGACGGGTCCGACTAGGCGTCGGGCGTCGCCCTGAGCGGCACCGGCGACCCCATCATCCGTGTCGCCGGCTCCTTGAACTTCTCTGGGTCGTCTCCTTGGGCGGCTGGCATTGGGAGGCTGCGGAAGAGGAAGAGGGCGGGCGGCAAGGCCGTCAAGTCGGAGTACGCGGGCACCGACGCCTTCATCGCGTATTGACGTCCTGCCGCCTCGTCTTCGAGCTCTGCCTAAGGCGCAGCCATCACCGTCCAGCCCTTGGACGGCCACCGAGATGTTCCCTTGGTGTCTTCTGCCATCCGTAGCTCGCCTAGGCGCCCCTTTTGCCCTTCTTCTTTCTTGTTCCATTTCCTGAGGAGAGGGACAGGAAAAGGATTACGGGCACCTTATCTCTTTTTAGTCTGTAAGCCTGCGGGCCTTTGTTAAATTTAGAACTTGTAATCCCTTTGTTCATGTTTTTCATTTCGTATGAACTGTACCTGTACGGGATGTTTTTTTAATGAAAAAGGGATGTTTGCCAAGTTTTGCGTTCGCAGGTGAAACCCATGACAAGGAGTAAATCCTTGTTACCTTTAAGATAAACATTTTCTCGCCCGGCAACAGGCCTTGCCATCCCCCCACTTCGCTCGACCTTTCTCACACCCTTGGCGGAGGCAGGTGATAATCCCCAAGTGCAAGGAATCATCGTAGCACTTTCCAAAGGTGGAAGTGATAACTATGGAGTGTCGAACCCACAAGGAGCTCAAGGTAAGATCAATATTCTCTCAAGCCCTATTCCGCCATCGACACGATTTAGTGCACCGAACGTTTTACTTCCAACTAGCAACGGGAAATAAAACTATGTTGTGGGTATGAAGAGGATAACTTTGCATGATATCGGAGAGCTAAAACATAAAAGTAGTGCTGTTATCTTAAATTTAAAATATATTACTAAATAATATAAATAGCGAGTGTGGAATAATGATGGATCAGTGTGCGGAATTTTCCTAGGCAATTGTTAACAAGACCGGTAATCACTATTGCAGTTTCATATGAGGGAGAGGCATAAGCTAACAGACTTTCCCTACTTGGATCATATGCAGTTATGATTGGAACTCTAGCAAGCATCGGCAACTACTAAAGATCATTAAGGTAAAACCCAACCATAGCATTAAAGCATCAAGTCCTCTTTATTCCTATACGAAACAATCCCTCTTACTCGGGTTTGTGTTTCAGTCACTCACCAACCCACTATAAGCGAATCATGAACGTGTGCAACACCCTACAACGGAATCCCTCACGCTTATGCCGACACCTGAGGGCACCATAGGACAGCACCAAAGTAAAAAATACAACTCATACCAATCTAGATCATCAATCAACCTAAAGACAAAAGATATCTACTCAAAACATCATAATATGTGGCATAAAGCACCATGTTCAAGTAGGGATTACAGCGGGGTGCGGGAGAGTGGACCGCATAAAAGAGATGGGGATGGTGATGTTGATGAAGACGATCACCACGATGATTCCTCCCCGATGGCACTCCTACCACCGGAAGAGAGGAGGAGAGGTTCTCCCCTTGTGCTTCCTCCTCCATGGCCTCCACCCTCCTCTGGTCCTTGGCCGTCATGATGACGAAGACCCTCCCGGATACTCCTCCATGGCCATCGGTGATGATGGCCCCCTCGGCAGGGTGCCGGAGAGGGCCTAGATTGATTTCTCGTGGCTACTGAGGAGGCTTCATGCGCGGAACTCGATCTTGGTTAATTTTCCGTGGTTTCTGTATTTATAGGAATTTTGGCGCCGGTCTCACGTCAAGGAGGTGCTCGAGCTGTCCACGAGGCAGGCCCACGCCTGGGGTGCGCGCGCCCACACTCGTGGGCAGCTCGGGACTCTTCTAGCCCACCTCCGATACTTTTGGTCTTCTTTTGGTCCATAAAAATCACAAAAATTGGCTCACAATTGGACTCCGCTTTGGTATTCCTTTTCATGAAACTAAAAAACAAGGAGAAAATGGTCGGCATCGGGCTCTAGGTTAATAGGTTAGTCCCAAAATCATATAAAATATCATATAAATGCATATAAAACATCCTAGAAGGATAGTATAATAGCATGAATACTTCATAAATTATAGATACATTGAGACGATCAAGATCCCCAAGCTTAATTCACTGCTTGTCCTCGAGTAGGTAAGTGATAAAAGAAATAATTTATGAAGTGTGAATGCTAGCAGGTGCACAAGTTTGATCAAAGATAATTTCAATCACCTCTTCTAGCATCAATATGTGTCATAATAGTAGCTTATCTCATAAAACTTTTCATGATCAAGTAACAATCTAATCACAATGTCAAGTATGGTTCGTAAACTCTATTGAGAACTAACAAACTATAATCTCAGTCATTCAAGCAATTGCAATTTATCATAACATCAGAAAGAGTCAAAAATAGAGCTTTTCAGCAAGTCCACATACTCAACTATCATATAGTCTTCTACAATTGCTAACACTCACACAATACTTGTGGTTATGGAGTTTCAGCCGGACACTGAGAAAGATAGGGGCTTATTGTGTTGCCTCCCAACGTATTCACCTTTAGGTGATGTCAACAATAATAGCCCATGCTAACTTACATCCAATTGGATATATATACCATGATCTTTCAAACACGAAGAGCTTGCCAAAGGATAAAATGAAAAAGGGAAAGGTGAGGATCACCTTGACTCAAGCATAAAGTAAAAACATAGGTTGGGAGGTTGTCATGCGCTTTTAAAGTTGGATGCACAAAATCTCAATGTGAAAGAACGTCACTTTATATTGCCGCTTGTGAGATGAACCTTTATTATGCAGTCCGTCGCTTTTATTACTTCCACATCACAAGATCATATAAAGCTTATTTCTTCCACACCAATCAATCATACATATTTAGAGCCATTTTTATTGCTTTGCACCGATGACAACTTACTTGAAGGATCTTACTCAATCCATAGGTAGATATGGTGGATCTCAGGGCAAAAATGGTTTAAGGATTTTGGAAGCACAAGTAGTATCTCTACTTGGTGCTGAGAATTTTGGCTAGCATGAGGGGGAAAGGCAAGCTCAGCATGTTTGGAAGGTCAATGACAATATACTTTAACTGAGATGTCGGAAAACATAAACCATTACGTTGTCATACTTAATGAGTGCTTCACAATCATAAAAGATGTCCAAGATAATATATCTGTGTGTGAACCTCTCTTTCCTTATTACTTCCTATTAATTGCAACGATGACCAAAACTACGTTTGCCAACTCTCAATAACTTTTATGCCTCATACTTTCGATGTGTGAAATCATCACTAACCATGTTATTGTTGGAAATATGCCCTAGAGGCAATAATAAAAGCATTATTATTATATTTCCTTGTTCATGATAGTTGTCTTTTATTCATGCTATAACTGTATTATCCGGAAACCGTAATACACGTGTGAATACATAGACTACAATACGTCCCTAGTAAGCTTCTAGTTGACTAGCTCGTTGGTCAATAGATAGTCATGGTTTCCTGACTATGGACATCAGATGTCATTATAGCGGGATCACGTCATTAGGAGAATGACGTGATGGACAAGACCCAATCCTAAGCATAGCACAAGATCGTGTAGTTCGCTTTGCTAGAGCTTTTCCAATGTCAAGTATCTCTTCCTTAGACCATGAGATCGTAACTCCCGGATAAGCGTAGAGTGCTTTGGGTGTACCAAACATCACAACGTAATCGGGTGACTATAAAGGTGCACTACGGTATCTCCGAAAGTGTACTGGCGGTTGATACGGATCGAGATCGGATTTGTCACCCGTGTTACGGAGAGGTATCCTTGGGCCCACTCGGTACTGCATCATCATAATGAGCTCAAGGTGACCAAGTGTAATGCAGTCACGGGATCATGCATTACGGTACGAGTAAATTGACTTGCCGGTAACGAGACTGAACGAGGTATTGGGATACCGACGATCGAGTCTCAGGCAAGTAACATACCGTCAGTCAAAGGGAATAGAATACGGGGTTGCTTGAACCCTTGACATCGTGGTTCATCTGATGACAACATCGAGGAGCATGTGGGAGCCAACATGGGTATCCAGATCCCGCTGTTGGTTATTGACACAGGTCGTCTCGGTCATGTCTGCATGTCTCCCGAACCCGTAGGGTCTACACACTTAAGGTTCGGTGACGCTTAGGGTTATTAGGAAGACAAGTATGTGATTACCGAATGTTGTTCGAGTCCCGAGGAGATCCCGGACGTCACGAGGAGTTCCGGAATGGTCCGGAGGTAAAGATTTATAAATGGAAAGTGGTTAAACGGACTCCTGAAAGTTTTGGGGTATACCGGTAATGTACTGGGGCCACGGGAGGGTTCCGAGGTCCACTGGGAAGGCCACCCTCCGGGGGGCCATGGGCTGTGTGGGAGAGGGAGCCAGCCCCTGAGTGGGCTGGGCGCCCTCCCACCTAGGCCCATGCTTGGCTAGGGGTTTGGGGAGGGAAACCTAAAGGGGCAAAGGGGCGCCCCAGCTTGGGGGCAAGCCACCCCTTTCCTCCTCCCTTTGTCACGCCCCCATCTAGGGTTTCCCCAGATGGCCGGCCCCCTGCCCTCTCCTCCTATATATATATAGAGGGTGAGGGAGGGCTGCAACACACACCGAAGGCGCAGCCCTCCCTCCCCAACACCTCTCCTTCTCCGTATTGAAGCTTGGCGAAGCCTCGTCGGAGAACTTCTTCACCAATTGCACCACGCCGTCGTGCTGCCATTGGAGTTGTCTTCCTCAACCTCTCCTTCCTCCTTGCTGGATCAAGACGGAGGAGACGCCGTCATCCCGTACGTGTGTTGAACGCGGAGGTGCTGTTCTTTCAGCGCTTGGTCATCGGTGATCGGAATCACGTTGGGAACGACTCCATCATCACCACTCCCTCGAACGCTTCCGTACTCGATCTACAAGTGGTATGTAGATGCAAACTCACCCCTTGACTCGTTGCTTAGATGAACTCATAGATAGATCTTACGTGAAACCGTAGGAAAATTTTAATTTTCTGCAACGTTCCCCAACAAAGGCATCATGAGCTAGGTCTATGCGTAGTTCTCTTTTGCACGAGTAGACCACAATTTTGTTGTGGGCGAGATCTTGTCAACTTGCTTGCCGTTACTAGTCGTATCTTGCTTCAGCGGTATTGTGGGATGAAGCGGCCGGACCAACCTTACACGTGACGCTTTACGTGAGACCGGTTCCACCGACTAACATGCACTAGTTGCATAAGGTGGTCATGGCGAGTGTCCGTCTCTCCCACTTTAGTTGAAGTGGATTCGATGAAAAGGGTCCTTATGAAGGGTAAATAGAAGTTGAAAAAATCACGTTGTGGTTATTCGTAGGTAAGAAAACGTTCTTGCTAGAACCCAATTGCAGCCACGTAAAAGATGCAACAACAATTAGTGGATGTCTAACTTGTTTTTGCAGCAATTGTCATGTGATGTGATATGGCCAAAGTTGTGATGAATGATGAATGATATATGTGATGTATGAGATCATGTTCTTGTAATAGGAATCACGACTTGCATGTCGATGAGTATGACAACGGCAGGAGCCATAGGAGTTGTCTTTATTTTTGTATGACCTGCGTGTCATTGAAGAACGCCATGTAACTTACTTTACTTTATTGCTAAACGCGTTAGCCATAGAAGTAGAAGTACTCGTTGGCGTGACAACTTCATGAAGACACAATGATGGAGATCATGATGATGGAGATCATGGTGTCATGCCGGTGACAAGATGATCATGGAGCCCCGAAGATGGAGATCAATGGAGTTTTATGATATTGGCCATATCATGTCACTATTATATAATTTCATGTGATGTTTATTATATTTATGCATCTTGTTTACTTAGAACGACGGTAGTAAATAATATGATCCATAAAAACAATTTCAAGAAGTGTTCTCCCCTAAGCGTACATCGTTGCTACAGTTCGTCGCTTCTAAGCACCACGTGATGATCGGGTGTGATGGATTCTTACGTTCACATACAACGGGTGTAAGATGATTTACACACGCAAAACACTTAGGGTTAACTTGACGAGCCTAGCATGTCACGGACATGGCCTCGGAACACGGAGACCGAAAGGTTGAACACGAGTCGTATGGAAGATACGATCAACATGAGAATGTTCACCGACGATGACTAGTCCGTCTCCGTGATGATCGGACACGGCCTAGTCGACTCGGATCGTGTAACACTTAGATGACTAGAGGGATGTCTAATCTAAGTGGGAGTTCATTAATAATTTGATTAGATGAACTTTATTATCATGAACAATAGTCTAAAATCTTTATAATATGGCTTGTAGATCAAATGGCCAACGCTCATGTCACCATGAACTTCAACGTTCCTAGAGAAAACCAAGCTGAAAGATGATGGCAGCAACTATTCGACTGGGTCCTAACTTGAGGATTATCCTCATAGCTGCCAAGAAACAATATGTCCTAGAAGGGCCGCTAGGTGAAGCACCCATCCTAGAGAACCAAGACGTTATGAATGCTTGGCAGTCTGCGGTCGATGATTACTCCCTCGCTCAAGGCGGCATGCTTTACAATTTTAGAACCGGGCTCCAAAAGCGCTTTTGAGCAACACGGAGCATATGAGATGTTCGAGGAGCTGAAACTAGTTTTCCAAGCTCATGCCCGGTCGAGAGATATGAAGTCTCCGACACGTTCTATAGTTGTAAGATGGAGGAAAACAGTTCTTTCAAGGAGCACATACTCAAAATGTCCGGGTTGCATCACCGCCTGTCCCAGCTGGACATAAACCTCCCTTGACGAGGCGCGGTCATTGACAGAATCCTTCGGGCCGCTCCCACCAAGCTACAAGAGCTTTGTGATGAACTACAATATGCAGGGGATGGTTGAGACCATTCCCGAAGTATTCTCAATGCTGAAGTCAGCAGAGGTTGAAATCAAGAAAGAACATCAAGTGTTGATGGTCAACACTAAGTTCAAGAAGGGCAAGCGCAAGAAGAACTTCAAGAAGGATGGCAAAGAGGTTGCCGCCTTGCAAGCAAGTTTCCGGAAGAAGAAGTCAAAGAATGGACCCAAGCCTGAGAGAGAGTGCTTTATTGCAAGGGGAAGGGTGAGAAGCGAACTGCCCCAAATACTTAGCGGACAAGAAGGCCGGCAACACTAAAGGTATATTTGATATACATGTAATTGATGTGTACCTTACCAAGACTCGTAGTAACTCCCGGTATTTGATACCGTGCCGTTGCTCATATTTGTAACTCACAGCAGGAGCTGCGGAATAAACGGAGACCCGAAGGACAAGGTGACGATGCTGGCGTTGGGAATGGTTCCAAGGTCGATGTGATCGCCGTCGGCACGCTACCTCTACATTTAACTACGGGATTAGTTATAAACCTTTATAATTGCTATTTGGTGCCAAGTTTGAGCATGAACATTGTATCTGGATCTCGTTTAATACGAGATTGCTACTCATTTAAATCCGAGAATAATGGTTGTTCTATTTATATGAGAGAAATGTTTTATGGTCATGCTCCGATAGTCAATGGTTTATTCTTAATGAATCTCAAACGTAATGTTACACATGTTCATAGTGTGAATACCAAAAGATGTAAAGTTCATAACGATAGTCCCACATACTTGTGGCACTGCCGCCTTGGTCACATTGGTGTCAAGCATGAAGAAGCTCCATGCCGATGGACTTCTCGGAGTCTCTGGATTATGAATCATTTGACACATGCGAACCATGCCTCATGGGCAAGATGACCAAGACTCCGTTCTCACGAACAATGGAGCGAGCAACCAACTTATTGGAAATCATACATACCGATGTGTGCGGTCCAATGAGTGTTGAGGCTCATGGAGGATATCGTTATGTTCTCACTCTCACGTATGACTTGAGTAGATATGGGTATGTCTACTTGATGAAACACAAGTCCGAGACCTTTGAAAAGTTCAAGGAATTTCAGAATGAGGTAGAGAATCAACGTGACCGAAAAATAAAATTCTTACGATCGATCGTGGAGGAGAATATTTAAGTCACGAATTTGGCACACACTTAAGAAAATGTGGAATCGCTTAACAACTCACGCCGCCGAACACCTCAAGCGTAACGGTGTGTCCGAAGTCGTAATCGCACTCTATTGGATATCGTGCGATCTATGATGTCTCTTACCGATTTACCGCTATCTTTTGGGGATATGCTCTAGAGACAGCTACATTCACTTTAAATAGGGCACCGTCTAAATCCGTTGAGACGACACCGTATGAATTATGGTTTGGGAAGAAACCTAAGCTGTCGTTTCTAAAAGTTTGGGGATGCGATGCTTATGTCAAGAAACTTCAACCTGAAAAGCTCGAACCCAAGTCGGAAAATGCGTCTTCATAGGATACCCTAAGGAAACCCTTGCATATACCTTCTACCTTAGATCCGAAGGCAAGATCTTTGTTGCCAAGAACGGAACCTTTCTAGAAAAAGAGTTTCTCTCGAAAGGAGTAAGTGGGAGGAAAGTAGAACTCGATGAAGTACTACCTCTTGAACGGGATAGTAGTGCAGCTCAGAAAATGTTCCTGTGATGCCTACACCAACCGAGGAGGAAATTAATGATGATGATCAAGATACTTCGGATCAAGTTGCTACCGAATCAGGTCCACTAGGACACGGTCCGCACTGAAAGTGGTACGGCAACCCAGTCCTGGAAATCATGTTGTTAGACAACGGTGAACCTTCGAACTATGAAGAAGCGATGGTGGGCCCGGATTCCAACAAATGGCTCGAAGCCATGAAGTCCGAGATAGGATCCATGTATGAAAACAAAGTATGGACTTTGACAGACTTGCCCGATGATTGGCGAGCGATAGAAAATAAATGGATCTTTAAGAAGAAGACGGACGCGGATGGTAATGTCACCATCTATAAAGCTTGACTTGTCGCTAAAGGTTATCGGCAAGTTCAAGGGATTGACTACGATGAGACTTTCTCTCCCGTAGCGAAGCTTAAATCCGTCCGAATCATGTTAGCAATTGCCGCATACTATGATTATGAGATATGGCAGATGGACGTCAAAACAGCGTTCCTTAACGGATATCTTAAGGAAGAGCTGTATATGATGCAGCCAGAAGGTTTTGTCGATACTAAGAATGCTAACAAAGTGTGCAAGCTCCAAATGATCCATTTATGGGCTGGTGCAAGCATCTCGGAGTTAGAACATTCGCTTTGATGAGATGATCAAAGCGTTAGTTTATGCGCACTTATGGAGAAGCCTGCGTTTACAAGAAAGTGAGTGGGAGCTCCGTAGCATTTCTCATATTATATGTAGATGACATACTTTTGATGGGAAATGATATAGAACTCTTGGACAGCATTAAGGCCTACTTGAATAAAAGTTTTTCAATGAAGGACCTTGGAGAAGCTGCTTATATATTAGGCATCAAGATCTATAGAGATAGATCGAGACGCCTCATAGGTCTTTCACAAAGCACATACCTTGATAAGATTTTGAAGAAGTTCAAAATGGATCAGTCCAAGAAAGGGTTCTTGCCTCATCGCAAGGTGTGAGATTGAGCTCAGCTCAATGCCCGACCACGGCAAAAGATAAAGAAGAGATGAGCGTCATCCCTATGCCTCAGCCATAGGATCTATTATGTATGCCATGTCTGTGTACCGGACCTGATGTAAACCATGCCGTAAGTTTGGTAGGAATGTACCAAAGTAAACCCTGCAAGGAAAACAGGACAGAGGTCAAGAATATCATAAATAACCTGAAAAGTACAAAGGACATCATACTCGTTTATGGAGGTGACGTAAGAGCTCATCGTAAGGGTTACGCCGACGCTAGCTTCGACACGCATCTGCATGACTCTAAGTCACAAACCGGATACGTGTATATGTTGAATGGTGGAGCAAGAAGGCTGCTGCAGCTGCAAGCGTAGCGTCGTATGGGATCTACATGTGAAGCAGAGTACAGGCAGCCTCGGAGGCAGCGCATGAAGCAATTTGGGTGAAGGAGTTCATCACCGACCTAGGAGTCATACCCAATGCGTCAGGCCGATCAAACTCTTCTCGTGACAACATCGGAGCTATTGCCCTTGCCAAGGAGCCTGTGTTTCACAAGAAGACCAGGCACATCAAGTTGCCGCTTCAACTCCATCCGTGAAAATGTTCAAGATGGAGACATAGAAATTTGTAAAGTGCATACGGATCTGAATGTCGCAGATCCATTGACTAAACCTCTTCCATGGCAAAACATGATCAACACCGTAACTCTATGGGTGTTCGATTCATCACAATGTAACTAGATTATTGACTCTAGTGCAAGTGGGAGACTGTTGGAAATATGCCCTAGAGGCAATAATAAAAGCATTATTATTATATTTCCTTGTTCATGATAATTGTCTTTTATTCATGCTATAACCGTATTATAGGAAATCGTAATACACGTGTGAATACATAGACTACAATACGTCCCTAGTAAGCCTCTAGTTGACTAGCTCGTTGGTCAATAGATAGTCATGGTTTCCTGACTATGGACATCGATGTCATTGGCAACGGATCACGTCATTAGGAGAATGATGTGATGGACAAGACCCAATCCTAAGCATAGCACAAGATCGTGTAGTTCGTTTTGCTAGAGCTTTTCCAATGTCAAGTATCTCTTCCTTAGACCATGAGATCGTGTAACTCCCGGATAGCGTAGGAGTGCTTTGGGTGTACCAAACGTCACAACGTAATCGGGTGACTATAAAGGTGCACTACAGGTATCTCCGAAAGTGTCTGGCGGTTGATACGGATCGAGATCGGATTTGTCACCCGTGTTACGGAGAGGTATCACTGGGCCCACTCGGTAGTGCATCATCATAATGAGCTCAAGGTGACCAAGTGTCTCGTCACGGGATCATGCATTACGGCATGAGTAAAGTGACTTGCCGTGAACGTAGACCGAACGAGGTATTGGGATACCGACGATCGAAGTCTCGGGCAAGTAACATACCGTCGACAAAGGGAATAGAATACGGGTTGCTTGAACCCTTGACATCGTGGTTCATCCGATGACAACATCGAGGAGCATGTGGGAGCCAACATGGGTATCCAGATCCCGCTGTTGGTTATTGACCCGAGGTCGCCTCGGTCATGTTCAAGATGTCTCCCGAACCCGTAGGGTCTACACACTTAAGGTTCGGTGGCGCTTAGGGTTATTAGGAAGACAAGTATGTGATTACCGAATGTTGTTGAGTCCCGGAGGAGATCCCGGACGCCACGAGGAGTTCGGAATGGTCCGGAGGTAAAGATTTATAAATGGAAAGTGGTTAAACGGACTCGAAAGTTTCGGGGTATACTGTAATGTACCGGGGCCACCGGGAGGGTTCCGGAGGTCCACCGAGGGGCCAACCCTCCCTGGGGCCACATGGGCTGTGTGGGAGAGGGAGCCAGCCCCTAGTGGGCTGGGCGCCCCCACCTAGGCCCATGCTTGGCTAGGGGTTTGGGAGGGAAACCCTAAAAGGGGGCAAGGGGCGCCTCAGCTTGGGGGGCAAGCCACCCCTTTCCTCCTCCCCTTTGGCCGCCGCCCCCATCTAGGGTTTCCCCTAGATGGCCGGCCCCCCTTGCCCTCTCCTCCTATATATAGAGGGGTGAGGGGAGGGCTGCAACACACAATTGAAGGCGCAGCCCCTCCCCTCCCCAACACCTCTCCTTCTCCGTACGAGCTTGGCGAAGCCCTGTCGGAGAACTTCTTCACCAACTGCACCACGCCGTCGTGCTGCCATTGGAGTTGTCTTCCTCAACCTCTCCTTCCTCCTTGCTGGATCAAGACGGAGGAGACGCGATTAAATCCCGTCGTGTGTTGAACGCGGAGGTGCTGTCCTTTCAGCGCTTGGTCATCGGTGATCGGAATCACGTTGGGGAACGACTCCATCATCACCACTCCCTCGAACGCCTGCATCGATCTACAAGTGGATGTAGATGCAAACTCACTCCCTTGACTCGTTGCTTAGATGAACTCATAGATAGATCTTGGTGAAACCGTAGGAAAATTTTAATTTTCTGCAACGTTCCCCAACAGTTATAAGCATATGAAACATATAAAAATTCAGATTTATGACATTCAATTCATTCCCCCATTTACTCATAGGATATACATGAAGCACATGAGTAAATGACAAACTACTCCAAAAGATATGAGTGAAGGACAGTGAGTAGTCAAATAATTAACTAGCCATGGGAGGGTCCCTTTTTTTCAATTCAATAATTCAGATCCAATGATTTTATTCAAACAACAAGTAAAACAAAATAAAATGACATTGCAAGGATAGCACAACTCATGTGAAGAAGCAAAAACTTAGGCTCAACCGATACTAACCGAGATAGTTGCTGAAGAAGAAAGGTGGGATGCCTAACAGGGCATCCCCAAGCTTAGATGCTTGAGACTTCTTGAATATTATCTTTGGGGTGCCTTGGGCATCCCCAAGCTTGAACTTTTGTATCTCCTTAATTCCTCTCATATCATGGTTTCTCTTTTTTATCAAAAGCTTCATCCACACCAAACTCAACAAGAACTCGTGAGATAGGTTAGTATAAACCAATGCAAAAACTTATCATTTTCTACTGTAAAAAACTAAAATTATTATTCAACATTGCATACTAAATTTCTCTTCATATCTAATGCTCCTATCCTAAAATAGAATCATTAAACAAGCAAACATATGCAAACAATGCAGCTATAACAGAAATCTCCCAAAACAGTATAGTCTGTAAAGAATGCAAGATTCATCATACTTCCCTAACTCCAAAAATTATGAGAAAAATACTACGCTGTAGAAGATTTATCAGAGCTAAATATGCAAAAAGTTTCAACCTTATATCGTTCTCTGAATTTTCTAGGGAATTTTTGCAACAGCGGTAAACTTTCTGTTTTCAAACAGCAACAAGTATATTAGCAAAATAAGCATGGTAAAGGCTATCCTTGACATTTTTATTGAAACTAAAAATGCAAAACACTATTATAAATAACAGCAAGCAAATTCAACAAAAAGAAAATGACGCCCAAGCAAAACACATATCATGTGACGAATAAAAATATAGCTCCGAGTAGGGTATACCGATAGTTTTGAAGACGAAAGAGGGGATGCCTTCCGGGGCATCCCCAAGCTTAGGCGCTTCAGTCTTCCATGAATATTACCTTGGGGTGCCTTGGTCATCCCCAAGCTTAGGGTCTTTCCACTCCTTATTCTCCTCATATCCATATCTCACGAAAAACTTGAAAAATTCAATCACACAAAACTTAATGGAACTTCGTGAGATAGGTTAGTATGATAAAGAGTAAACCATGCACTTCGGCATCTGTAAAGACAAGGTTCATAATTGTTTTCACATAATGCCTACTGTACCATATCATTTCTACAATTTATATCGAGAAATATAAGCCATAGAAACTAGAAAACAAGCAAACTATGCAATGAAAACAGAATCTGTCAGAAACAGAACAGTCTGTAATGATCTGAACAATAACCATACTTCTAATTCTCCAAAAATTATGAAATAAACTGGTGGACGTGAGGAATTTGTCTATCAATCTTCTTCAAAAAGAATCAACTCAAAAGCACTCTTCTGTAAAAAATGACATCTATTCTCGTGAGCGCAAAGTTTCTGTTTTTTACAGCAAGATCACATTAACTTTCACCCAAGTCTTCCCAAAGGTCCTACTTGGCACTTTACTGACACAAAAGCTATAAAACATGATTAATAAAGCAGCTTAATCATGTAAACACACAAAAACAGTAAGGGTAAATATTGGGTTGTCTCCCAACAAGCGCTTCTCTTTAATGCCTTTTTGCTAGGCATGATGATTTCAATGATGCTCACATAAAAGGTAAGAATTGAAAAACAAAGAGAGCATCTTGAAGAATATGACTAGCACATTCAAATCTAACCCACTTCCTATCCCTAGGGATTTTGTGAGCACACAACTTATGGGAACAAGAATCAACTAGCATAGGAAGGCAAAACAAGTATAACTTCAAAACTTTAAGCACATAGAGAGGAAACTTGATATTATTGCCACTCCTACAAGCATGTATTCCTCCCTCATAATAATTTTAAGTAGCATAATGGATAGCAACTTTGTTCTCATACTGAATTGGAACCTCTTCCGAAATAGTGGAATCGTTACTAGCTAAAGTTGACACTCTTCCAAATCCACTTTCATAAATATCACACTAAGATTCAACACCTCCAAAATAGTGGGATCACTAGTTCCTAAAGTTGACACTCTTCCAAACCGACTTTTAAATGATAGTATTACTCATACTCCAAAGGATATAAGTGAAGTTCATGGAGCATTCTCAAATTAATATAGACTAACCAAGCTCAATGTATAAGTGCAGCGCATGAAGCATTCTATAAAACCATACTCAAAAGATTTAAGTGAAGCACAAAGAGCAATTCTATAAGATCATACTTAAAAGATTTAAGTGAAGCACATGAAGTATTCTATAAATCAATGAAGAGCTATCTCATGCTAGCATGGTTCTAAAGGAAAAATAAAAACACAAAGGACACAAATCATGTGAACAAAGCAAAAACCGAGGTATACCGATATTTGTTGAAGAAGAAAGATGGGATGCCAACCTCAGCATCCCCAAGCTTAGATGCTTGAGTATCCTTTGAAATATTTAGTTGGGGTGCCTTGGGCATCCCCAATCTTGAACTCTTGCCTCTCTTTATTCTTCTCATATTGATAGCTCCTCGACCTTCGGGCACTTCATCCACACAAAACTTTAACAAAAACTTGTGAGATCCGTTAGTGTAATAATACAAATCACTACCTTTAGGTACTGTAATGAGCTCATTCTTTATTTGTATTGATGTTAAATCTACTGTATTCCAACTTCTCTATGGTTCATATCTTCTGATACTACTCATAGATTCATCGAAATAAGCAAACAACACACACAAAACAGAATCTGTTAAAAACAGAACAGTCTGTAGTAATCTGGAAGTTTTCCAAACTTCTGTAACTCCTAAAATTATAAAGTAAATTTGAAAATTTGAAAAATTTGTACAGAAGCAATGTGCAAAAAGTTTCTGACCCATTTGGCTTTCCAGTAAAAAATGACAATTCACGCACTACAGCCAAAGTTTATGTTTTTGTTTTGCACATAGTAAACAAGCAATCTAATCATCCTAAAACCAATGCTTGGCACATTATTTTTATAATACAATGAATATATACAAGGATAATTATTTACAGAGAAACTTCCATGAAAAATTCTACATTGTTTCCAGGAGCATGAGCACAAGTGCTCAAGGTCACCCTCACTTCTTCAATGCAAAACCTTCCAATCACTTCTCTTTTTGAAAAACTTTTTAGGCATGAGAGGCAAGTAATAATTTTTTTTTGTATTTTCATTTTTAATTTTTTTGTCTGTTTCACCCACAACTAAACAGAAACAAAAAGGAAACAAAATCTACTTAGTGAAGAAAGCAAACAAGCACACACGAGAATATCAACCTCACGCTATTGCTCCCCGCAACAGCGCTTTAAAAGAGCTTGATAATCCCCAAGTGCAAGGAATCATCGTAGCACTTTCCAAAGGTGGAAGTGATAAGTATGGAGTGTCAAACCCACAAGGAGCTAAAGGTAAGATCAATATTCTCTCAAGCCCTATCTGCCACTGATACGACTCTACGTGCACCGAACGTTTTACTTCCAACTAGCAACGGGAAATAAAACTACGTTGTGGGTATGAAGAGGATATCTTTGCATGATATCGGAGAGCTAAAACATAAAAGTAGGTGCTGTTATCTTAAAGTTAAAATATATTACTAAATAATATAAATAGATAGTGTGGAATAATGATGGATCGGTGTGCGGAATTGTCCTAGGCAATTGTTAACAAGACCGGTAATCACTATTGCAGTTTCATATGAGGGAGAGGCATAAGCTAACACTACTAGGAAAAGGGCTATAGATGGGATTGACACTAATGGCGCATCGTAAAGATGGTGCACCATTAGTATATACTAATGGCGCACCACCATCTGATGCGCCATTAGAGTTTAACTACTAATGGCGCACCATGCTATGGGTGCGCCATTAGTATCAAAAAAAATTTTAACTAGTGCTTTGTTCAAACATACTAATGGCGATCCGCCCAAGTGCGCCATTAGTAGTTGTAATTACTAATGGCGCACCAAAGGTGCGCCAATAGTATGGAATTCTTTTATTGCACTAGTGCGCCTATCCAAACATACTAATGGCGCATCCTGCTTAAGTGCGCCATTAGTAGTTGTAACTACTAATGGCGCACCATGCAAGAGGTGCGCCATTAGTAAGTGGGCAGCAACAAGATATTTGGGACAGCCTCTCCTACCCACACACTCACTTTCTCCCCACTTCATTCTCTCCACCTCCTCCTTGTCTCGGGTGCCTCCTCTTTTCACCTCATTTCCACCATAGATTCATTCAAATTAAGTGGTTAAATTACCTTGTTTTAATAGGTAAGTAAGGGGGGAAGCTATATTTAGGTTGTTCTCCTTACAACAATGTGCACATGCACTTTTTACTGCCTAGCTAGATCTATGTATGTTCGTGGTGTTGCATATGTTTGTGGTGTTGCATATGTGTTTGTGTTTGGAGGTGTACCGTATTTGAAATGCGATAGTTGCCAATATTTTGCGGAATGTTGATTCATTTCCGCTTCAAGTAGAATTTTGGCATTAAGCATTCTTTTGGTCCTATTTTTAGGAAAGTCATGCCAAATTTTTGTTTGGTTCTAAAATATCGCTTTTGCTCTACCTCAGCGACCATGGTCCGCACGATGACCGAAGGCATCGTGAATAGGTTTTTGAGGTCCGCGAAGGCCGAGATGCTTCAAAAGAACGAGACGGAGATAAGATGTCCGTGTCGAAGATGCAAGTCAAGAGCCTTATTATGACCCGGATTCCGCAGGTGCGGGACCACCTGCTCTTGCGTGGTTTCATGGATGGCTATCGGTGGCAAGGTGATAAAGATGACTACGAAGTCGCCCATGCGGGCCGGCAAGAAATGAGGAAGGGCAGCAAGACAACCACCGCGGCTCTCGGGCGGGCGAGAAGACTAAGAATCCTCAGGAGATGATCACGATCAGTGATGCCGCATACAACATCATGTAGAAGATGCAGGATATGATGATGAGGAAAATGACGGAGCAGGCGACGGGCATGATCATGAAGATGATGATGCCGGCGGAGCAGACGACGCTGGACTATCGATGGGCTGGGTGCAGGACCCTCATATTCAAGAGCTGCTTCTCAAGCAGACGGATAACGCAAGAGCTGCCGCCCGAGAGAAAGCCAAGATGGATCAACTTGAGTTAGACGCGGTTACTCCATTGTATGAAGGATGCAGGCCGGAGGATACCCGCCGAAAGTAACGCTCATGGCCTTGGAGATGAAGGTAAAACACAAAATGACCGACGATGCTTCGACGAGAACATGTCATTCGGGCACGAACGTCTTCCTAAGGGGAACAAGTGCCCGACCAGTTTGGAGGAGGCGAAGAAAATCGTGTGTCCTCCGGATTTACCGCAGACGTGAAATACCATGTGTGCATGAACAATTGCATCATTTATCGGGACGAGCACGCTGAGTCTACCATATGTCCGGTGTCTTGGCGTCACTCGATACAAGAAGAGGAAGAAAGCTCCTCGAAAAGTGGTGTGGTACTTTCCGATCACTCGCTCGCAGCGCTATTTCGCGGACCCTAAGGTAGCAAAGCTCCTGCGTTGGCACGCGGATAGGGAGGAGAAGAAAGCGGGAAGACGCAGCGCAAATGATCCGGAGATAGATAAAAAGACAAGATGCTGAGTCACCCTAAGGATGCGAGCCAGTGGCAAGCGTTGAACTTCAAGACTCGAATTTGGGAACGCCCAAGGAACATCGTGGTCAAGCGCGAGCACCGATGGAGTCAATCCGCTTGGCAGCCGTGAGAAGCACACATAGCACCTGGCCTGTGTTTGTGTGGATGTACAACCTTCCCCTGGTTGTGCATGAAGAGGAAGTACATTCACATGAGTATGCTAATTGAAGGGCGAAACAACCGTGGAACGACATCAATCAGACCGCTGCTGAAGAGGAGCTTGACACGCTGTGGAAAACGCCACCAATACGTGGGACGCCGCAGAAAGAATATTTCCCTATGAGAGCCGCACCGCCACGACGGTGCACGACTATCTCGATTACGGATATGTCGCAGGCAGGTAGTCCACGGATTTTCCGGATGCGTAAGGTGCATGGATGACACAACGTATCGCCAGCTAGATAGTGATCCCGGTCTTCAAAACCAACGAAGGTGGCTTTCAGCGACGATGACCCGTGGAGGAAACGCAAGGATCTGTTCGATGGTGAAACCGAACTCCCCAAACGCCCTGTGTACGAGGAGCGGCGAGGAAATAGACAAGCTGTTGAAAAATTGGAAAGATCGCCACCGCCGGAAAGAAGCAAAAAGGCGCCAAAGCCGGAAAGAAGCGAAAGGCGCCAGAGCAGCTGGCCAAGGTATGGAAAACGAGGTCTGTTTTCCGGGACTTGCCGTCTTGGAAGATCCACCGTGTGCCTCACAGCCTTGATGTCATGCATATCACGAAGAACGTGGTATGCGAGTCTGCTGGTACCCTGCTCAACATGCCGTAGAGGACCAAAGATGGGCTGAAAGCAAGGGCAGACTTGAAATCAATGGGCATCGTGCAGGAGCTTCACGCTATATATGATGATGATGATGATGATGATGATGATGATGAGGCTAAGGTGACACGTAAAGTCGCCGCAAAGGCAAAAAGGCCAAGAAGACCGGAAATGACTACCCTCCCGCGTGCTTCACTCTAAGTCGAGGAGATCGAGCAGTTTTTGACCTGCCTCCTAGGAGTAAAACTTCCTTACGGGTTACGCTGGGAAGATAAGCAGATACCTAGACCCAAATGGGCGAAGTTCAGCGGGATGAAGTCTCACGACCGCCACGCGTTGATGACGCAGATACTTCCGGGCTTGCAATCAGGATCATGGACGCGCACGTCCGTGAAACGCTATTTGGCCTATGCAACTTCTTCGACGCCGCCTGCTCCACACCACCGCCGTCATTTGGAGCACCACCACCCCGTGAGCTCCCCTCCTCCTCCCTCCTCCTCCCTCCTCCTCCCTCCTCTCATTTTCTTGTTAACCCGAGGATCGATAGTACTTTACTAGTAGTAGTTGTTGGAAATATGCCCTAGAGGCAATAATAAAAGCATTATTATTATATTTCCTTGTTCATGATAATTGTCTTTTATTCATGCTATAACTGCATTATCCGGAAATCGTAATTCACGTGTGAATACATAGACCACAATATGTCCCTAGTGAGCCTCTAGTTGACTAGCTCGTTGATCAACAGAGATAGTCATGGTTTCTCGACTATGGACATTAGATGTCATTGATAACGGGATCACATCATTAGGAGAATGATGTGATGGACAAGACCCAATCCTAAGCATAGCACAAGATCGTGGTAGTTCGCTTTTGCTAGAGCTTTTCCAATGTCAAGTATCTCTTCCTTAGACCATGAGATCGTAACTCCCGGATACCGTAGGGAGTGCTTTGGTGTACCAAACGTCACAACGTGAATCGGGTGACTATAAAGGTGCACTACGGTGCATCTCCGAAAGTGTCTGGGTTGACACGGATCGAGACTGGATTTGTCACCCGTATGACGGAGAGGTATCACCGGGCCCACTCGGTAGTGCATCATCACAATGAGCTCAAAGTGACCAAGTGTTTGGTCACGGGATCATGCATTACAAGATTTAGTAAAGTGACTTGCCGTAACGAGATTGAACGAGGTATTGGGATACCGACGATCGAATCTCGGCAAGTAAAATACCGATTGACAAAGGGAATTGCATACGGGTTGTTTGAATCCTCGACATCGTGGTTCATCCGATGAAATCATCGAGGAGCATGTGGGAGCCAACATGGGTATCCAGATCCCGCTGTTGGTTATTGCCCGAGAGCCGCCTGGTCATGTTCCAGATGTCTCCCGAACACGTAGGGTCTACACACTTAAGGTTCGGTGACGCTTGGGTTGTATGAATATGAGTATGCAGCAAACCGAATGTTGTTCGGAGTCCCGGATGAGATCCCGGACGTCACGAGGAGTTCCGGAATGGTCCGGAGGTAAAGATTTATATATAGGAAGTCTTATTTTGGTCACCGGAAAAGTTTCGGGCATTATCGGTATTGTACCGGGAGTGCCGAAAGGGGTCCGGGGGTCCACCAGGGGGGTCCACTCTGCCCCTGGGGCCACATGGGCTGTAGGGGTGCGCCTTGGCCCATATACGCCAAGGGCACCAGCCCCAAGAGGCCCATGCGCCTAGGGATAAGAAAAGGGAGAGTTCAAAAGGGGAAGGCACCTCCGAGGTGCCTTCGGGAGGATGGACTCCTCCCTCCTTGGCCGCACTCCCTTCCTTGGAGGAAGGGGCAAGGCTGCGCCCTCCCTCTTTGCACCTATATAAAGGGAGGGAGGGAGGGTGGCAGCACCCATAAGCCTTGGAGCCTCCCTCCTCCTCAAACACCTCCTCCTCCTCCCGTAGTTGCTTAGCAAAGCCTCACTGGAGTTCTCACTGCATCCACCACCACGCCGTCATCTTTGGATCATCATCAACCTCTCCTTCCCCTTGCTGGATCAAGAAGGAGGAGACGCCATCCGCCTGCACGTGTGTTGAACACGGAGGTGCTATCCGCTCGCACTAGGTCATCGGGTGATCTGAATCACGGCGAGTACGACTCCATCAACCCTGCTCAATTGAACGCTTCCGCACGCGATCTACAAGTGGTATGTAGATGCAATCACTCTCCTTGACTCGTTGCTAGATGAACTCATAGATGGATCTTGGTGAAACCGTAGGAAAAATTTTAATTTTCTGCAACGGTCCCCAACAGTGGCATCATGAGCTAGGTCTATGCGTAGTTCTCTTTGCACGAGTAGAACACAATTTTGTTGTGGGCGTGGATCTTGTCAACTTACTTGCCGTTACTAGTCGTATCTTGCTTCCGCGGTATTGTGGGATGAAGCGGCCCGGACCAACCTTACACGCACGCTTTACGTGAGACCGGTTCCACCGACTAACATGCACTAGTTGCATAAGGTGGTCAAGCGGTGTCCGTCTCTCCCACTTTAGTTGGAGCGGATTCGGCGAACAGGTCCTTATGAAGGGTAAATAGAAGTTGACAAGATCACGCCAGGTTATTCGTAGGTAATAAAACGTTCTTGCTAGAACCCAATTGCAGCCACGTAAAGATGCAACAACAATTAGAGGACGCCTAACTTGTTTTTGCAGCAAATGTTATGTCATGAGATATGGCCAAGTTGTGAAGAATGATGATAAATAGTGATGTAAGATATCATGTTCTTGAAATAGGAATAACGACATGCATGACGATGAGTATGACAACCGGCAGGAGCCAAAGGAGTAGTCTTTATATTTTTATGACCCATGTGTCATTGAAGAACGCCATGTAACTTACTTTACTTTATCGCTAAACGCGTTAGTCGTAGTAGTACAAGTAGTCATTGGCGTGACAACTTCATGAAGACACGATGATGGAGATCATGATGATGGAGATCATGGTGTCATGCCGATTGACAGGATGATCATGGAGCCCTCAAGATGAAGATCAAAGGAGCTATATGATATTGGCCATATCATGTCACTACTTTATAATTGCATGTGATGTTTATTATGATTATGCATCTTGTTTACCTAGAACGACAGTAGTAAATAAGATGATCCCTTAGAACAATTTCAAGAAGTGTTCTCCCTAATCGTGCACCGCTACAGTTCGTCACGCTTCTAAGCACCACGTGATGATCGGGTGTGATGGATTCTTACGCTCACATACAACGGGTGTAAGACAGATTTACACACGCAGTAAACACTTAGGGTTAACTTGACGAGCCTAGCATGTACGCATACATGGCCTCGGAACACGGAGACCGAAAAGGTCGAACATGAGTCGTATGGAATATACGATCAACATGATAATGTTCACCGACGATGACTAGTCCGTCTCACGTGATGATCGGACACGGCCTCGTCGACTCGGATCGTGTAACACTTAGATGACTAGAGGGATGTCTAATCTAAGTGGGAGTTCATTATTAATTTGATTAGATGAAGTTTATTATCATGAACTTAGTCTAAAACTTTTGCATAATATGTCTTGTAGATCAAATGGCCAACGCTCATGTCACCATGAACTTCAACGCGTTCCTAGAGAAAACCAAGTTGAAAGATGATGGCAGCAACTATACTGACCGGGTCCTAACCCGAGGATCATCCTCATAGCTGCCAAGAAACAATATGTCCTAGAAGCACCGCTAGGTGAAGCACCCATCCCAGAGAACCAAGACGTTATGAACGCTTTGGCAGTCTCGTCGATGATTACTCCCTCGTTCAGTGCGGCATGCTTTACAGCCTAGAACCGGGCTCCAAAAGCGCTTTTGAGCAACACGGAGCATATGAGATGTTCGAGGAGCTGAAACTGGTTTTCAAGCTCATGCCCGGTCGAGAGATATGAAGTCCCCGACAAATTCTATAGTTGTAAGATGGAGGAAAACAGTTCACAAGGAGCACATACTCAAAATGTCTGGGTTGCATCACCGCCTGTCCCAGCTGGACATAAACCTCCTGACGAGGCGGTCATTGACAGAATCCTTCATCGCTCCCACCAAGCTACAAGAGCTTTGTGATGAACTACAATATGCAGGGGATGGAGAAGACCATTTCCGAAGTATTCTCAATGCTGAAATCAGCAGAGGTTGAAATCAGGAAAGAACATCAAGTGTTGATGGTCAATAAAACCACTAAGTTCAAGGAGGGCAAGGGCAAGAAGAACTTCAAGAAGGACGGCAAGGAGGTTGCTGCACCCGGTAAAGCAAGTTACCGAAGAAGAAGTCAAAGAATGGACCCAAGCCCGAGACTGAGTGCTTTTATTGCAAGGGGAAGGGTCACTGGAAGCGGAACTGCCCCAAGTACTTAGCGGATAAGAAGGCCGGCAACACTAAAGGTATATTTGATATACATGTAATTGATGTGTACCTTACCAGTACTCGTAGTAACTCCTGGGTATTTGATACCGGTGCCGTTGCTCATATTTGTAACTCACAACAAGAGCTGCGGAATAAGCGGAGATCGAAGGGCGACGAGGTGACGATGCGCGTCAGAATGGTTCTAGAGTCGATGTGATCGCCGTCCGCACGCTACCTCTACATTTACCTACGGGATTAGTTATAAACCTTAATAATTGCTATTTGGTGCCAAGTTTGAGCATGAACATTGTATCTGGATCTCGCTTAATACGAGATGGCTACTCATTTAAATCCGAGAATAATGGTTGTTCTATTTATATGAGAGAAATGTTTTATGGTCATGTCTGATAGTCAATGGTTTATTCTTGATGAATCTCGAACGTAATATTACACATGTTCATAGTGTCAATACCAAAAGATGTAAAGTTGATAACGATAGTCCCACATACTTGTGGTAATCGCCGCCTTGGTCACATTGGTGTCAAGCGCATGAAGAAGCTCCATGTCGATGGACTTCGGAGTCTCCGGATTACGTAATCATTTGACACATGCGAACCATGCCTCATGGGCAAGATGACCAAGACTCCGCTCTCGTGGAACAATGGAGCGAGCAACCAACTTGTTGGAAATCATACATACCGATGTAAAGCGGTCCAATGAGTGTTGAGGCTCGTGGAGGATATCGTTATGTTCTCACTCTCACCGATGACTTGAGTAGATATGGGTATGTCTACTTGATGAAACACAAGTCCGAGACCTTTGAAAAGTTCAGGAATTTCAGAGTGAGGTAGAGAATCAACGTGACCGAAAAAATAAAGTTCTTACGATCAGATCGTGGAGGAGAATATTTAAGTCACGAATTTGGTACACACTTAAGAAAATGTGGAATCATTTCACAACTCACGCCGCTTGGAACACCTTAAGCGTAACGGTGTGTCCGAACGTCAGAATCGCACTCTATTGGATATGGTGCGATCTATGATGTCTCTTACCGATTTACCGCTATCTTTTGGGGATACGCCTAGAGACAGCTACATTCACTTTAAATAGGGCACCGCCTAAGTCCGTTGAGACGACACCGTATGAATTATGGTTTGGAAAGAAACCTAAGCTGTCGTTTCTAAAAGTTTGGGGATGCGATGCTTATGTCAAGAAACTTCAACCTGAAAAGCTCGAACCCAAGTCGGAAAAATGCGTCTTCATAGGATACCCTAAGGAAACCCTTGGGTATACCTTCTACCTTAGATCCGAAGGCAAGATCTTTGTTGCCAAGAACGGAACCTTTCTGGAAAAAAGAGTTTCTCTCGAAAGGAGTAAGTGGGAGGAAAGTAGAACTCGATGAAGTACTACCTCTTGAACGGGATAGTGGTGCAGCTCACGAAAATGTTCCTGTGATGCCCACGCCAACCAAGAGGAAATTAATGATGATGATCAAGGTACTTCGGATCAAGTTGCTACCGAATCAGAGGGTCCACTAGGACACGCCCGCACTGCAGTGGTACGCAACCCTGTCCCGGAAATCATGTTGTTAGACAACGGTGAACCTTCGTACTATGAAGAAGCGATGGCGTGCCCGGATTCCAATAAATTGCTCGAAGCCATGAAATCCGAGATAGGATCCATGTATGAAAACAAAGTATGGACTTTGACAGACTTGCCCGATGATCGGCGAGCGATAGAAAATAAATGGATCTTTAAGAGGAAGACGGACGCGGATGGTAATATCACCATCTATAAAGCTCGACTTGTCGCTAAGGGTTATCGGCAAGTTCAAGGGATTGACTACGATGAGACTTTCTCACCCGTGGCGAAGCTTAAGTCCGTCTCAATCATGTTAGCAATTGCCGCATACTATGATTATGAGATATGGCAGATGGATCGCCAAAACAGCGTTCCTTAACGGATATCTTAAGGAAGAGCTGTATATGATAAAGCCTGAAGGTTTTGTCGATCCTAAGAATGCTGACAAAGTATGCAAGCTCCAGCCTTCCATTTATGGGCTGGTGCAAGCATCTCGGAGTTGGAACATTCGCTTTGATGAGATGATCAAAGTGTTTGGGTTTATGCAGACTTATGGAGAAGCCTCATACATAAGAAAGTGAGTGGGAGCTCAGAGCATTTCTCATATTATATGTAGATGACATACTTTTGATGGGAAATGATATAGAACTCTTGGACAGCATTAAGGCCTACTTGAATAAAAGTTTTTCAATGAAGGACCTTGGAGAAGCTGCTTATATATTAGGCATCAAGATCTATAGAGATAGATCGAGACGCCTCATAGGTCTTTCACAAAGCACATACCTTGATAAGATTTTGAAGAAGTTCAAAATGGATCAGTCCAAGAAAGGGTTCTTGCCTCAGATTGCAAGGTGTGTGAGATTGAGCTCAGCTCAATGCCCCACCACGACAAAAGATAAAGAAGAGATGAGTGTCATCCCCTATGCTTCAGCCATAGGATCTATTATGTATGCCATGCTGTGTACCAGACCTGATGTAAACCTTGCCGTAAGTTTGGTAGGAAGGTACCAAAGTAATCCCGCAAGGAACACCGACAGCGGTCAAGAATATCCTGAAGTACCTGAAAGGACAAAGGACATGTTTCGTTTATGGAGGTGACGAAGAGCTTGTCGTAAAGGGTTACGCCGACGCTTAGCTTCGACACGCATCTGGATGACTCAAAGTCACAAACCGGATACGTGTTTATGTTAAATGGTGGAGCAGAAGCTGGTGCAGCTGCAAGCAGAAGCGTCGTGGCGGGATCTACATGTGAAGCGGAGTACATGGCAGCCTCGGAGGCAGCGCATGAAGCAATTTGGGTGAAGGAGTTCATCATCGACCTAGGAGTCATACCCAATGCGTCGGGGCCGATCAAACTCTTCCGTGACAACACCGGAGCTATTGCCCTTGCCAAGGAGCCCGTGTTTCACAAGAAGACCAGGCACATCAAGCATCGCTTCAACTCCATCCGTGAAAATGTTCAAGATGGAGACATAGAAATTTGTAGAAGTGCACACGGATCTGAATGTCGCAGATCCGCTGACTAAACCTCTTCCATGGGCAAAACATGATCAACACCGTAACTCTATGGGTGTTCGATTCATCACAATGTAACTAGATTATTGACTCTAGTGCAAGTGGGAGACTGTTGGAAATATGCCCTAGAGGCAATAATAAAAGCATTATTATTATATTTCCTTGTTCATGATAATTGTCTTTTATTCATGCTATAACCGCATTATCCGGAAATCGTAATTCACGTGTGAATACATAGACCACAATATGTCCCTAGTGAGCCTCTAGTTGACTAGCTCGTTGATCAACAGATAGTCATGGTTTCTGACTATGGACATTAGATGTCATTGATAACGGGATCACATCATTAGGAGAATGATGTGATGGACAAGACCCAATCCTAAGCATAGCACAAGATCGTGTAGTTCGCTTTGCTAGAGCTTTTCCAATGTCAAGTATCTCTTCCTTAGACCATGAGATCGTGTAACTCCCGGATACCGTAGGAGTGCTTTGGGTGTACCAAACGTCACAACGTGAATCGGGTGACTATAAAGGTGCACTACAGGCATCTCCGAAAGTGTCTGATTGGGTTGACACGGATCGAGACTGGATTTGTCACTCCGTATGACGGAGAGGTATCACCGGGCCCACTCGGTAGTGCATCATCACAATGAGCTCAAAGTGACCAAGTGTTTGGTCACGGGATCATGCATTACGGTACGAGTAAAGTGACTTGCCGTAACGAGATTGAACGAGGTATTGGGATACCGACGATCGTATCTCGGCAAGTAAAATACCGATTGACAAAGGGAATTGTATACGGGTTGTTTGAATCCTCGACATCGTGGTTCATCCGATGAAATCATCGAGGAGCATGTGGGAGCCAACATGGGTATCCAGATCCCGCTGTTGGTTATTGCCCGAGAGCCGTCTCGGTCATGTTCTGCATGTCTCCCGAACCCGTAGGGTCTACACACTTAAGGTTCGGTGGCGCTTAGGGTTGTATGAATATGAGTATGCAGCAAACCGAATGTTGTTCGAGTCCCGGATGAGATCCGGACGTCATGAGGAGTTCCGGAATGGTCCGGAGGTAAAGATTTATATATAGGAAGTCTTAGTTTGGTCACCGGAAAAGTTTCGGCATTATCGGTATTGTACCGGAGTGCTTAAGAAGGGTCCGGGGTCCACCGGGGGTCCACCTGCCCGGGGCCACATGGGCTGTAGGGGGTGCGCCTTGGCCCATATGGGGCCAAGGGCACCAGCCCCAAGAGGCCCATGCACCTAGGGATAAGAAAAGGGGAGAGTTCAAAAGGGGGAAGGCACCTCCGAGGTGACCTCCTTGGAATTGAACTGTTGCCTATTCCATTTGAGGAGTTCTATCAGTTTTTCAATCAATTGGCCATCGATAAAGCAACGGTCACCTGCTACTGTCTGTAAGTAGTACTACTTCTGTCATTAAGTCTCTCTATATAACTCAGCCCTTTCATTACATGTATTTATAATTATCCTCACTATATTATGCAGATTGAAGATCGCCGAATTGAAGAAAAGACAAGTGGATGATATTGGGTTCATTAACACGTATCTCATAGATGCAACTGAGGTTAAATATCGTGCCGAAGAAACCGAGGCCAACTTGCTACGATCGTTGGAAATAAATGAACACAAAGATATAATACTCTTTCCTTACAACTTCAAGTGAGTGTTACTGTCTTGTGGCATATTCGGTTTCCTTATTAGTCCAGGTTATAGTAATGTAATATTGATGAGCTATGCATGTGTGCGCAGCTACCACTATATTGTCCTAAAGATTAAGCTTGAGAAGGGAGTAGTAACTGTCTTAGACTCCAAGCTTAAAAGATCCCAAGGAGTATGCGGACATGACTGAAATGCTCGAGAAGTAAGTTAAATCGATCATTATCCACCATATCAGCAACTTTGTTCATTTCTGATATCAAGTAATTGTTTTCTTTGTATGGCAGGGCTTGGAGAAAATTCACCAAAAAAGCTCTGGGACTACCGAAGAAGCTGCAATTTAGGCACCCGAAAGTAAGTATTATATAGTAGCATATTCCACGCATCTCCTAGTGATTCAAGCGCTAGTTTCATCAATACCATTTAGCATGCTTGCTAATTATCAGTTTGATTGACCTCTATTTCTTGTAAAGTGGTTGTGGCAGGAACAAGGGAATGATTTCTGTGGATACTACATTTGCGAGTCCATCCGCCACACGACCTGTGAGCGGGGCTACTCTGACAAACAATATGAAGTGCGTAAATAACAATATTCACAATTTTATTTTATTACCATCATTTGTGTTGAGTTTCATTCATTCATATATATATATGTATTGACCCCCTTCTTAAAATTAGATGTTTCGGATGCGGGATGAACTCCTAGCACCAGATCGCATGCAGCAATTCAAGAGGAATTACGGCATTCTTTCTTGACCACGTGATCGCTGAAGACGGAGAATACTATGTGGACCACGCGTCCGTATGTTAGGAGATTATATATTTGTAAAAGATAATTATTGTATATATGTAGCCGGTAGTGTCGGATAGATATACGAGAACTTGTTGTTCGACCAATCTCTCGGAGAAGGAGAGGTGGTCGATATCACTTCTCTGTATGCATATATGTCCATGATTTATCTTCTGTTTGCTTACTAGCTAGCTAGCGTGTCTAGCTAGTCCTCTCTATACGTATGTATGGTACATAGCGTTGACCAAGCACGGACAAAAGAGAGGACACTTCTCTCTATTAATTAGCTAGCTATAGCACAATATATGAAACACCTAAATTAACCCACAAAACCCCCAAACCTCCCCCCCTTTTCAAAAAAAAAAAAAAACACCAGCCACAGAAAAGCTGACGCGGGGATTCCAAATGGTACCCGTTGGTGCCACCAAACGGGACCAAAGGCCCACCAGCCTGGGCTCAGCGGACAGGCCACGTGGAGGTTTGATCTGTCCTGCTGGATTGAACCCGGGACTAAAGGGTCGTGGCATTAGTATCGACCCTTTAGTCCCGGTTCATGAACCGGGACTAAAGGCCCTCACCAACCGGGACTATAGGCCCTTTTTCTACTAGTGGTCGGAGCCGACATGGGTGTCGGTCGTGGCCATGGGCCACTTCTCTGCCTTCCCCTTCCCTCGGTCGATGTGGTCGCGGCCCTCCTCGAGGCAGCTTGGCCGGCGGCGGCTCGAGGTGGTTGGGGTCGTGGATCCGGCAAAGTCGTGACCTTTGGTGGCTGCGGGTGGTCTCATGGCGGGGCGGCGGCCTGGCGGCGGAGTCGTCTCGTTGGTTGTGGGCGGGCTGCGCGGCTCGGATGCGGGCAGGCAACCATGGCCGCTTGGGCGGCGTGGCTGCGGGTGTTGTCGGACTGGGGCGGCGGAAGTGTTGAAGCATCGGGGTTCATCACCTATCCAGTCTGTGTCTGGTCGACGGTGACGGCGTCCGTGGACGTCGTGTCCTCCTTGCAGGCTCCGTCGTGGTGCTTCTTCCCCTTCCATCTTACTCCGGGTGAAAACTCGATCCTCGGATCGGACGGTGGCGACGTTCATGGTCGTACCCTTCCTGGAGGCACCGTCTTGGAGTCCTCGGCCCGGCATGTCCGCTACACATCCTCCGGACGATCGCTCCTCGTGGTGGTGTTCTCCGTCGGCTCTTAGCGGTTTCGTTTTGCTCATCTTTTAGATGCTTTGTAGTCGTTGTGGTTGTGTATCAGTGCCTGGCATTCATGTATCTTGCCTTGGGTGTGCGGTGTGCGTTTGTATCGGATGCTTTTTTGTTGTGGTTCGTGCTTTATAATATAAAGCGGGGGAAACCCTTTTTCGTTAAAGAGGCATAGGTCTCGTGCAGCTGCTTCATCAACTTTCTGCATACTCCTTGTCCGGTTACCGGATGATCGTCTTCATACTTGAGATCCACCTGCGCTCGATACGATCCAACAAAATTGAAAACCAAGTGTCAAAATGTAGCCAATGCATGGAAATTAATTTCAAGAACTGGAACGGTGATGGACTAGCTATGTAATGTAGGTAGGACGAGGCATGTTCTCCTACATTGTAGTGGTAAAAGAAGTCATGTGTTGGATTCCCAGAGACTTTGAAGTGGTTCGTGAGTAGCTGTATGGTCTCCCCTCTCTTGCCAAGTTCAGGTGGCCTCGTGATCGGTAGCCTCCGAGGGGTGGCCGTCTTGCTGCGATCGCCCTTTTCAGTGTGGGACATTGGTGACTTGCTGGGTTCGCCATGGGACTTGCTTGGATTTGGATCACCCTTGCTACTCATCTACAAAGAAAAACACAGCAAGGGAATCTGACCAAACAAGGCTATATATTTTAATTTGGGCAGGGAATTAACTAAGTGTTCCATTCTTTCTTCAAGTACAACCACTACCTGTGTGCAGCGCTCCACGATTAATTAGTTAATTAGTTCCATGTGTTTTTTCATATATTTTCTCCACGAATTCAATTAATTATATGAAGCACACTCATAACGGGAATAACACAATTTGTATGGCATGAAAATGACTTTTGCTATGATGTATGCATGGTATGTTTCCCACAAAGAAATTAAGGAGAAATTAAGTAAGGGGTTCTGCTCGTAAATATCCGATCCAGATGAGATTTAGATGGAGCAAAGAAAAAGTTTGGACATAATAATAATAATACTAATAATCAGGAATCCGAAAACCATTACGAAACAAGGAAACGATCGATCAGTACAACATCACCATACTTTGCAGCAAGAAGAAGAAAAGAAATGAAGAAGAAACACATCATCAAACCAGCCTGAAGACCCTCGTGCGCAAAAGAAACCGGCAAGCAAGCAAGCAAGCAAGCACTAGCGACTGTTTCATCATCACTCACAGAGTTAAAAGCCCGAATCCTAGCTAGCTTTGTACGACGGACGGACCATGCATGAAGAAGATGAACCAACGCAGCGGCGGAAGGCACACGATCCATCGATTCCGCCGCCGGAAAAAATACCGAGAGCCGCCGATCGATCCAGCGAGTGTCGTATACCTATTACCTACCACTACCAGCGACTGCCGACTAGCTTGGCTGGATCTACCAACCATCGATCGGCCGGCAAGGAAACAGAGAGAAATGAAACAACACAGCACCTTCCGAAACAAGGAGGACCAGAAGCTCGGCAAGATGAGAAAGAGAAACTCAAGAAGAAAATGCAGGGATATGCCATGGATGGAGCTCGATCGTCACCTTGGCCGGCGCCCGGCCTCAGCGCGAGCAGCGACGAGGACTGGATCTTCCCTCTCCACCAGCAGCGGGAGATGAAAACCCTCTTCTGTTCTATTGGGCTTGCTGGCTTCTCACACACTCCCTTTGTCTCCCTCGTATTTATGGGCGGCAGCGTCCATCCAATCCAATCCAAGCAGAAAAAGAACGGAAAACCAGCCCCCTCCCTTTGGCCTTCCTCACCGTGGACCGACTGGCTGACCAAGCGAGCGAGCGACCTCATTTCGTCTCGCTGCCACGTGGGCCCCCAGGGAAGGGGTCCCGCGTGTCAGCCTCTGATATAGTGCTCCCTCCACTTATTATATCTGCTCCGTCAAATCCACGATCATAGTTAATACTACTAGTAACGCCAGGTTACAGCATCTGTAGGGCAATTCCGGCACGTCAAACGCTTGGATGGGCACTGACCGGTCATGTCTCATATATTAGCTTTCATATCCGCGTCCTAATATCGGAAACTTCAAACCCATGCAACGCTAGGTATAAACACGATCAACACGCCGGATCACCGTTGCACCGCCGGACAAAAAGGGCCATAGTTCTACAAATACATAGAACATAGATAACACATAAATAAAATAGGGAAGTGCGAAGAAAATCACTATTTCCTCGCCGGCCCCTTCCCCTTCGGGTCGTCGGCGCGGTTATGCCCCTCCTCCATGTAGGCGTCGGCATGTGGAGGTCTGTGGTTGTCGAAGTTGGAGGTGGACCTGTCCGTCAGGTCGGAGTCGGAGCTGCACCTTTGGCCCGACAGCCTGCAGAACAGACGGCCCTGCTCCTTCGCATAGGGGGCCGCCTTCGTCTTCGCCACCACCTCCTTGTATGCCTCGCGCTCCAACAACTCAATGGCAAGTCGGAGCGCCTTGACATTCTTGCGACGGAGGCGTCGTGCATCCGTCTCCACCCTCGTGAGGGAGTGGCAGAGAACCGACGCGAGGAGTGCAACCTCGGGATCAACCGGCATGCTCGCGTGTAACCAGCGCGGTCAGCGCCTCCCCGCCGCTGCCCTCTCCCTATCACCCACTGCCGCTCGCGCAAGGCTACTCTTGGGGCGTCCTCGTGCGCGCTTGCGCCGGCGCTGGCACGAGGACCCTGCGGTCACCACTTTCGAAGCAGAGGGTGGTGGTGGGCGACATACCTAAAGGAGCGGAGCGGAGCGGCCGAAGCTGCGCGCCATGCGGGAAGGGCCAGCGGCGTCGCTGACGCTGCGTCGATGTGCGTCGGGCGGGACAGGCTAGCGGCGTCGCCGGTGCTGCGTCGACGGGTGCCGAGGGCTAATGAATTTGATTTTTCATTGCCGGATCCGCCTTGGTCGAGCCGCCGCCGCCTCAATATGATGCGGAGGGCGATCTCCTACACATCATCGAGCTCCGCTTTGCACAACAGGCTTGCCCAGTCATGTCTGAGCCGTCGGATTCTCCACCGGCACCAACGCTGCTTCGGTCGCGGGCCATGGAATGTGATCGTAGGGGTTTGGAAGTGGAGTGTATGAAGAGGGGAGTGAAGTGAAGTTCGGATTGACTACGTTATAGATTTTTCCGGGTGGGGATATTTATAGGGCAAGGGTGGGCTAGGCTGGGCCAAGTGGACGTGGCAAACGCGTCTAGGCCATCCATATCCGCTCTACATTTGGGCTTGATATGAGGGGCGCCGGACAGTCCGGGGGTTTGAGGACGGTTTAAGGTGCTAGAATCGGTTTTTCATGACTGATCAGTGACCGGATAACGAAAGCCCCGGCGTTTGGTGACGGTTTGGGTGCCCAAGTTGTAGATGTTCTTAGCTGCATGAGCTTGTAAAACTCACCTGGGAAGCAGCTACCCTAGTTTGGGAAGCATCACCTGCCCTTACGATCGATGTGAGTTTGGGTTTGTTTTCAACTATTTGTTTGACGATTAACTCGTTCACTTCTTCTTTTTTCAAAGGGAACATGTTAATATTACTAAAATATCAACTACACTAACAAGATGTCACAAAGACATTCATGATATACACAGTCCGAAAATAAAATAAAAATAAATTAAAAAACAAAGACCTCGCCACGTGATCGACTTCTCTCAGCAGCAGCACATAAACCACCATAAAAAACAACACCGGGAAAACATAGAAGGTCTCCAAAAGCGATGCCTTCAAGAAGGAAACAGTGCACAAGCGCTGTCGTCTCCAGATGCAAGATCTTACGTTTTCACCCAAAAGAAAGTCTGAGCTCTAAAAACAATACCTTCAGCAAGACAATTGACAGGAACAACCAATTAAGACCAGACCTTAGGTTTTCACCCTGAAAGTGAAGACTCGACACCCGAGGAGCACCACCAAAAATGAAATCATATAGTGTTGCCGCCCCCACTTGTCAGTGTTCGTTCTGAAAGTTATCAAACATCTGGCTGACTCCCTCGCCTCCAAGGCTCCCTCCGCCTTACTGATCCTCCGATCTCAGCTGCCATGACATTCTCCACCGTTGTCTACGCCATGGAAATCGAGATACCGACATGTCTCATGGTTCCAAGAAACAACAGAGCTTCGCGTCGCGCCCTCATGGAGCCGCGTGGGCTGATATGGATGCGCACGACCAGAATCTATCCAAACCAGATATCCTTGGGCAAGATCTCTGATACATCTCCAACGTATCTACTTTTCCAAACACTGTTGCCCTTATTTTGGACTCTAACTTGCATGATTTGAATGAAACTAACCCGGACTGACGCTGTTTTCAGCAGAATTACCATGATGTTGTTTCATGTGTAGAAAACAAAAGTTCTCGGAATGACCTGAAAATCCTCGGAGACAAGTTTCAGAAAATATAAAAAATACTGGCGAAAGAATCAAGACCAGGGGGCCCACACCCTGTCCACGAGGGTGGGGGACGCGCCCACCCCCTCTGGGCGCGCCCCCCTGTCTCGTGGCCCCCCTGCAGCTCCGCCGACCTCAACTCCAACTCCATATATTCCGTCTCACGAAGAAAAAAATCAGAGAGGAAGTTTCATCGCGTTTTACTATACGGAGCCGCCGCCAAGCCCTAATCTCTCTCGGGAGGGCTGATCTGGAGTCCGTTCGGGGCTCCGGAGAGGGGGATTCGTCGCCGTCATCATCATCAACCATCCTCAATCAACAATTTCATGATGGTCACCGCCGCGGCGTGAATAATTGCATCGTAGGCTTGCCGGACGGTGATGGGTTGGATGAGATTTACCATGTAATCAAGTTAGTTTTGTTAGGGTTTGATCCCTAGTATCCTCTATGTTCTGAGATTGATGTTGCTATGACTTTGCTATGCTTAATGCTTATCACTAGGGCCCGAGTGCCATGATTTCAGATCTGAACCTATTATGTTTTCATGAATATATGTGTGTTCTTGATCCTATCTTGCAATTCTATAGTCACCTATTATGTGTTATGATCCGACAACCCCAAGTGACAATAATCGGGATACTTCGGTGATGACCGTAGTTTGAGGAGTTCATGTATTCACTATGTGTTAATGCTTTGGTCCGTTCGCTATTAAAAGGAGGCCTTAATATCCCTTAGTTTCCACTAGGACCCCGCTGCCATGGGAGGGTAGGACAAAAGATGTCATGCAAGTTCTTTTCCATAAGCATGTATGACTATATTCGGAATACATGCCTGCATTACATTGATGAATTGGAGCTAGTTCTGTGTCACCCTATGTTATAGCTATTACATGAGGAATCGCATCCGACATAATTATCCATCACTGATCCATTGCCTACAAACTTTTCACATCTTGTGCTTCGCTTATTTACTTTTCCGTTGCTACTGTTACAATCATTACAAAACCCAAAAATATTACTTTTGCTATCTTTATCTTTACTACTATTACCATTACTATCATACTACTTTGCTACTAAGTACCTTGCTGCAGATACTACGTTATTCAGGTGTGGTTGAATTAACAACTCACCTGCTAATACTCAAGAATATTCTTTCGCTCCCCTTGTGTCGAGTCAATAAATTTGGGTTGAATACTCTACCCTCGAAAGCTGTTGCGATCCCCTACACTTGTGGATCATCAAGACTAATTTCTGGCACCGTTAGCGGGGAGCATAGCTCTATTCTCTGAGTCACTTGGGATTTAAATCTATTGATCACTATGAAGAACTTGAAAGACGCAAAAACTAAGATCTATCCCTCAACTACGAGGAGAGGTAAGGAACTGCCATCTAGCTCTGCACTAGATTCGCCTTCTGTTATGAATAAGCTTGCGACACCTAAACCTGCTACTGCTATGAATTCCGATATGTGGCATGTTATTGATGATGCCACTTCTGCTATGCATGATATTTATGATGAAACTACTTCTATGCTTGATACTATTGTGCCATTAGGTGAATTTCTTGATGAACAACTTACTAAGGCTAGAGAGAATGAAATTATTGAGAAATAAAATTATTAATGATAGTGATGATGAAAGTTCTCCGAACGATTATGAATTGCCTGTTGTTCCTGAGAGTTAAGTTGTGGATGAAGAAACTGCTAGAGAATTTCTTGCTTGCAATGATAGATCAGATCTTAAGAAATTGTTAGCTAAGCTGAAATAAAAGACTTTAAATGCTAAAATGAAACATGACCCTGCTTTTGCCACTTCACCTATCTTTGTTACTGATAAGGAATATGAATTCTCTGTTGATCCTGAGATTATTACTTTAGTTGAATCCGATCCATTCTATGGCACTGAATCTGAAACTGTTGTGGCACATCTCACCAAGTTAATTGATATAGCTACCCTGTTTACTAATGATGAGAAGTCTCGCTATTATTACATACTTAAGATATTTCTGTTCTCATTAAAGGGTGATGCTAAGACTTGGTTTAATTCTCTTGATCCTGGTTGTGTGCGTAGTCCCCAGGATATGATTTACTACTTCTCTACTAAGTATTTTCCTGCTCATAAGAAACAAGCTGCCTTGCGGGAAATATATAATTTTGTGCAAATCAAAGAAGAGAGTCTCCCACAAGCTTGGGGGAGGCTTCTCCGATTACTTAATGCTTTGCCTGATCATCCACTTAAGAAAATGAAATACTTGATATCTTCTATAATGGACTAACTGATGCTTCCAAGGACCACTTGGATAGTTGTGCTGGTTGTGTTTTCAGGGAAAGAACAGTCGACGAAGCTGAATTATTATTGAACAATATGTTGACTAATGAGAATAATTGGACTCTTCCTGAGCCAATTCCTGAGGCAATTCCTGAACTAATTGAGCCAACTCCTGAGCCTGTTCCTAAAACTACTCTGAAGAAGAGAGGTGTTCTATTTCTCAGTCCTGAGGATATGCAAGAGGCAAAGAAATCAATGAAAGAGAAAGGTATTAAAGCTGAAGACGTTAAGAACTTACCTCCTATTGAAGAAATACATGGTCTTAATATACCGCCTGTTGAAGAAACACATCGTCTTGATAACCGGACACAGGTAGTAAAGGTAAATTCTCTCTATAGATACGATAAGGATGAAATCCCATCTACTAAATTTCAAAGTCCATGCTTAGATGAGTTCATGAATAGACAAGCAAATTTCAGTGATTATGTTGGTAGACAATTGAAGAATAATGCTTATATGATAGGACGCTTGAATGATTATATAGCTAGAGTTAAAGGTGAATTTAAACTTACTAGTAAATATGTTTCTATGGTTGCTACTCAAGATGAACAAGTACTCAAAGCTCAGAATGAATTGCTAGTTGAACTAAATAATAAACATGACTTTTCTGTTAGAGTGGCTACTAGAACTGGTAAAATGACTCAGAACCTTTGTATCACGAAGGCCACCCTAAGATAATTGAACAAGATTCTCAGAATAATAATCTAGATGCTCCTAGTTCTTCTAAGAAGAAGAAAAAGAAGAAGGATAGGACTTTGCATGCTTCTAGTGAACCTAATGTAGAAACACCTGAGAATCCTAATAATACTTCTATCTCTGATGCTGAAACACAATCCGGAAATGAACATGAACCTGATGATAATGATAATAATGATGTTCATGTAGATGCTCAACCTAGTAATAACAATGATATAGAAACTGAACCTGCAGTTGGTCTTGATAACCCACAATCAAGAAACCAATGTTATGATAAGAGAGATTTTGTTGCTAGGAAGCATGGTAGAGAAAGAGAACCATGGGTTCAGAAACCCATGCCCTTTCCTCCTAAACTATCCAAGACAAAGGATGATGAGGACTTTGAGCGTTTTGCTGAAATGATTAGACCTATTTTCTTATGCATGCGCTTAACTGATATGCTTAAAACAAACCCTTATTCTAAATATATGAAAGATATCATAACTAATAAGAGGAAAATACCTGAAGCTGAGATTTCCACCATGTTTGCCAACTATACCTTTAAGGGTGGAATACCTAAGAAACTCGGTGATCCCTGAGTACCCACTATATCATGCTCCATAAAAAGAAATTATGTTAAAACTGCTTTATGTGATTTAGGAGCCGATGTTAGTGTTATGCCTCTTTCCTTGTACCGTAGACTTGAATTAAGTAAGTTGACACCCACCGAGATATCCTTGCAAATGGCTGATAAATCAACCGCTATACCTATCGGCATTTGTGAGGACGTGTTTGTTGTTGTTGCGAATGTTACTATCTTAACAGACTTCGTCATTCTTGATATCCCTGAGGACGACAATATGTCGATTATCCTTGGTAGACCCTTTTTAAATACTGCAGGTGCTGTTATTGATTGAAACAAAGGCAATGTCACCTTTCATGTTAATGGAAATGAGCATACGGTACATTTTCCGAGGAAACAACCTCAAGTTCATAGCATAAATTCTATTGAGAAAATTCCATCAATCATTATTGGAGGTTTTGAATTTCCTCTCCCTACTGTCAAGAAAAAGTATGATATTCTTATTGTTGGGGATGTTCATATCCTCGTTGAGGTAACCTAGTGTCACTTTGAAATTTCTCCGATTCCGTGTTATTCGGAATGAGTTTGTTAACAAGACTTGATCAACCTTGTTAGTGGATTCATTTTGATGATCATGAGATGGATGAAACTAGAAGGCACAACCTTCTGTACTTTCTTTTTACTTTCTGTTATTTAAAATAAATAAAGCAAAAATAGTATTATTTGTCTGTTTTCTGAATTATCCGTGCAATAAAAATTATCCCGAAAATAGAAGTGCTCCAAATGCCCTGCAAATTTAGTATGATTTTTTATGGAATATTTGAGGATTTTAGGCACTGAAAACACTGCAGGAGGGGCAAGCACCAGGCCACGAGAGTGGAGGGCGCGCCCACACCCCCTGGGTGCGCCCCCTGTCTCGTGGGCCCCTGGTGGACCCCCTCCACTTATGCCAGCACCCACACACTCCATCTTCTTCCCAAAAAATCCCCATCCAGCTCAAGCACGAGTTCTAGCTCATTTTGCTGCGATTTTCGATCTCCTTGCTCAAAGCTCCATTCACAAAACTGCTTTGGGAGATTGTTGCTTGGTATGTGACTCCTCCATTGGTCCAAATAGTTTTTGTTCTAGTGCTTTATTCATTGCAAATCCTTGCTGCCTTGGTGACCCTGTTCTTGAGCTTGCATGTTAAATTTATGAGGTCCCAAGTAATTCTAATGCATGATATAGGCTCTAGGCACTTGTAGGAGTAGTTGTTATCAATTTTGTTTAGTCTTATTTACTTTTATTTTGAAGTTACTAAAATTTCAGAAATATCGCAGAAAAGGAAATATGTTCAGGAAAATGTACCAAGGTGGTTCTTCAAGGAAGAAAGGACCTCGGCTCGCGATACGTGAGCTTGACGACAAACCACCAAGGGAAGCTGATGTGCGGCCTTGTGAATGGCTGTCAGAACAGTTTATGGTTGCAGCAGGTATCGAGGACGAATTCGATGCATATGTGCGTAATGCTGACCTCGAGGAATTCATGCAAGATAAATGTCAGCAATACCAATATTTGACTGATTCATTTGTGAGAAGGTTTAAATTTGCATCTTCGCGTAATTCTCATAGTGTCCTGTTTGATATTTATGATAAATCATATACCATGGACCTGGAAGATTTTACTACTGCTTGCAAACTCCTGCAGTGGGGAAGTGTTAATGATACCCACAAATCTGAATTTAGAGATTTCCTTGCTAGTATTACTGTGGGAGAATCTAGGGATATAGCACAAGCTATCATAGGGAGCATTCATTTTCCTTCTATACATTATTTTTCTCTCTTCATTGGTAGATGTATTAACGGTAAAGATGAGGCATGTCATATGTGTGCCCCTGATCTTTGTGTCCTTAAGAGTGCTGTATTAAGTGATAAACAATACAACTTGGGGGCAATTATTGCACGTAGATTGCACCATAATGCTTTAGCTGGAGACTTTTTCGGAGGTATTTATGCAACCCGTGTGGCTAATTATCTTGAGATGCCTATACATGAAAATGATACAGAGCTGCCTCCCGCTTATTTAGATCATAATGCTATGCTTAGTCATCATTTCCTGGAGAGGAATGAACAATTCCTCCAATATCGACTAATCTTTGACAGACGTCGTGCTGTCCATATTACTCTCCCTGCTCCTACCCTTTTTGATTATCAGGCAAAACGAAGATATGTTGTTACTAGGGAGGAGGCAGCTGAATACGAGAGGACAGCGGAGGCGGCTCGCCAACATGTCGCAGCTCAGGATGCATTTGCTGCCGCATCTCAGTACGACCCCAGTTACAACTACGGATATCAGCCAGGCTATCCGTGGCCATAGACCAACTTAGGCCAAAAGCCTAAGCTTGAGGGAGTACGTATTTCTCACCGACTTTACATTCATGTTCACACGCTATTATAGTCGTCGGTGCTCATACTCTTTCATTGTATTATCCATATTAGTTTAAATTTTTTTCTAGTTTCTTATTGTGTGTGTTGATAAACCTTACGAAAAAACAAAAAAATTAGTTAGTTTAATTTCCATACTTGTAGTAGAAATTAGATTGAAAACCCAAAAAGATTTCTCGTTCTTCTTTTTACTTGTTGGGAGCTTTCCCGTGTAAATAGTTTTATTTTGTTTTCTTTCCTTTGAGGGGTTGAAAGTAGAAGACCATATTGAAAATGTTTAGTGGCTCTCATATGCATGATTGTTTATTTAACTTAGATCCCATATTATTTTGTCTTCTCTCTTGAGTTGACGCTTGCAGATTCCAGCTTAGTCCAATGCACGTGCACTATTATTATTATACACATCGTTCGGTCGTGCGAGTGAAAGGCAATAATGACGATACATGATGGACTGATTGTGATGAGAGAAGCTGGTATGAATTTGACCTCTCTTGTTTTTGTAAATATGATGAGTTCATCGTTCCTGATTCAGCTTATTGTGAAGTAAACATATTTGCAATAACATTTAGAGATTATAGTTGCTTGTGTCATGCTTCATTAGCTATGAGTTATAATGGTTTACCTTGCGTGCCAACATGCTATTAGAATGATTATGATGTGGTATGATGGGATGGTATCCTCCTTTGAATGAATTGAGTGACTCGACTTGGCACATGTTCACGCATGTAGTTGAAACAAATCAACATAGCCTTCATGATATTTATGTTCATGGTGGATTATATCCTACTCATGTTTGTATTCGGTTTGAATTAGTTTTAATACATGTTTATGACTGTTGTCGCTCTCTCAGTTGGTCGCTTCCCAGTCTTTTGCTAGCCTTCACCTGTACTAAGCGGGAATACTGCTTGTGCATCCAAACTCCTTAAACCCCAAAGTTATTCCATATGAGTCCACCATACCTTCCTATATGCGGTATCTACCTGCCGTTCCAAGTAAATTTGTATGTGCCAAACTCCAAACCTTCAAATGAAATTCTGTTTTGTATACTCGAGCAGCTCATGTTTCCACTAGGGCTGCCTATATCTTCCATGCTAGGTGGGTTATTCTCAAGAGGAGTGGACTCCTCTCCTCATTAATGAGAAAGGGCCGTAACAGGATGCCCAGTCCCATGATCCAAAAGATCAAAGCAAATCAATATAATTAAACAAAACTCCCCCAGGATTTTTGTTAGTTGGAGGCACTCGTTGTTTCGAGCAAGCCATGGATTGATGCTTGTTGGTGGTGGGGGAGTATAAACTTTTACCATTCTGCGTGGGAACTGCCTATAATGCATGTAGTATGGAAGATACAGCCATCTCATAGTTGTTGCGTTGACAGTGAAAGTATGCCGCCCAAAATATTATTCAATCTCTATTTTAAAATCGAGCTCTGGCACCTATACAAATCCCTGCTTCCCTCTGCGAAGGGCCTATCTATTTACTTTTATGTTGAGTCATCACCTTCTTATTAAAAATCACCCATTTGGAGAGCACCTTGTCATTTGCATTCATTATTATTGGTTTATATTGGGTATGACTTGACTAGATCTCTTTTACCATGAATTACAATGTTTAGTCAGTCCTTGATCTTTAAAGGTGCTCTGCATTTATGTTTTTCGGTCTCGGAAAGGGCTCGCGAGATACCATTTTGATTGTCATGTTATGATTGTTTTGAGAAAGTGTCGTCATCCGAGTTTTATTATTATCGCTCGCTAGCTGATTATGCTATTGATATGACTAATTGTGAGACCGAGGTGTTATTGTGAGTATGGTTAGTTTATAATATTTTTTGAAACCTGAATGCTGGCTTTACATGTTTACAACAACAAGAGCAAACGGAGTTTGTAAAAGTTTTTCTTTATCACTTTTAGTTTATCAACTGAATTGCTTGAGGACAAGCAAAGGTTTAAACTTGGGGGAGTTGATACGTCTACAACGTATCTACTTTTCCAAACACTTTTGCCCTTGTTTTGGACTCTAACTTGCATGATTTGAATGAAACTAACCCGGATGGCCTGTTTTCAGCAGAATTACCATGATGGTGTTTCATGTGTAGAAAACAAAAGTTCTCGGAATGACCTGAAAATCCTCGGAGACAAGTTTCAGAAAATATAAAAAAATACTAGCGAAAGAATCAAGACCATGGGCCCCACACCCTGTCCACGAGGGTGGGGGGCGCGCCCACCCCCTCTGGGCACGGCCCCTGTCTCGTGGGCCCCCTGCAGCTCCGCCGACCTCAACTGCAACTCCATATATTCCGTCTCGCGGAGAAAAAAATCAGAGAGGAAGTTTCATCGCGTTTTACGATACGGAGCCGCTGCCAAGCCCTAGTCTCTCTCGGGAGGGCTGATCTGGAGTCCGTTCGGGGCTCCGGAGAGGGGGATTCATCGCCGTCGTCCTCATCAGCCATCCTCCATCACCAATTTCATGATGCTCACCGCCGTGCGTGAGTAATTCCATCATAGGGTTGCTGGACGGTGATGGGTTGGATGAGATTTACCATGTAATCAAGTCAGTTTTGTTACGGTTTGATCCCTAGTATCAACTATGTTCTGAGATTGATGTTGCTATGACTTTGCTATGCTTAATGCTTGTCACTAGGGCCCAAGTGCCATGATTTCAGATCTGAACCTATTATGTTTTCATGAATATATGTGTGTTCTTGATCCTATCTTGCAAGTCTATTATGTTTTATGATCCGACAACCCCGAAGTGACAATAATCGGGATACTTCTCGGTGATGACCGTAGTTTGAGTAGTTCATGTATTTACTATGTGTTAATGTTTTGGTCCGGTTCTCTATTAAAAGGAGGCCTTAATATCCCTTAGTTTCCACTAGGACCGCTGCCACACGGGAGGGTAGGACAAAAGATGTCATGCAAGTTCTTTTCCATAAGCACGTATGACTATATTCTAATACATGCCTACATTACATTGATGAATTGGAGCTAGTTACGTGTCACCCTATGTTATAGCTATTACATGAGGAATCGTGATCTGACATAATTATCCATCACGGATCCATTGCCTACAACCTTTTCACATCTTGTGCTTCGCTTATTTACTTTTCCGTTGCTACTGTTACAATCACTACAAAACCCAAAAATATTACTTTTGTTATCTTTATCTTTACTACTGTTATCATTACTATCATACTACTTTGCTACTAAATGTCTTGCTGCAGATACTAAGTTATCCAGGTGTGGTTGAATTGATAACTCAACTGCTAATACTCAAGAATATTCTTTCGCTCCCCTTGTGTCGAATCAATAAATTTGGGTTGAATACTCTACCCTCGAAAGCTGTTGCGATCCCCTACACTGGTGGGTCATCAATCTCCGGCAGTAGTTCCGGGACACATTGACGACCAGATCGAGGAGGACCGATCATGCAGATCGTTCCCGTGCTGCGATAAGAGCACTAGGACCATCACCGCACCGCTGCTTCCACCACGTCGACACCATCGCCACCATGGCGGAGGAGGACACCAGCCTGCGCTAGCCCGCATTGCTGGCGGAATACAACCGCCAAATTGGGGCGGATCCCGATCCACCGCCACCCCTCACCCGCATGATCCGCTAGTCCTGAGTGCTCTCAGCCAACTCTTGGGAGGAATGAGCGCGCCCTGCACCGTTCCTCGAGCCGCCGGTCCCAAGCGCTCATGGCCATCTCCCGGGAGGCGAGCATGCCCTGCGCCATCCTCGAGCGGCAGCTCCCCGCTCGTGCAGCCAGGCAAAGATCCACGTAGGGGCCACCAACCTGGAGGACGCCCGATGTGCACTGGCCCTCCTCGACGCCCAGATGTAGGATGGAGGAGAGGCTCCCGACACCCAACACGTTGGCCTCCCTCCTAACCATTGCGCCAGGAGCCGAGAGGCACTAGATCCCCGCCGCCCCCTTTACCGGCAACGCCCAGCTTTGTCTGATAGTGGCCTGGAGGGGAGGGGGGCTACGAGGGGCAGGAGCGCGCGGGAGGGTGGGGGTTACGAGCAGGCAGGGCGGTTAGGGTTTCACCCCTGGTCGCCTCCTCTAGGCGATGAAAGGAGGTGCACTTTTCCCTAAGTATAAATACTTGCAACTCGTTCACTTCTGCCTACAATCAAACACTCATTTAGATGGAACTGGCAAAGAAATTAATGCCTATACAACTCAACTTTTTTTAAATAAACATCACACTTCATTAATTAGATATATTAGTTACATGGTCAATAAGATACAATGCCATCTATAGGCTCCTCACACCAATCCCTAGTCTCGGAAAATTTCACTAGCCTAGCGAGTTCATGAGCGGTCTTATTTGCTTTTCCTACTACAATTCTCAAACCTAGTAATAGGAAAAACACATGCCATAAAATAGCAGTCGTCGAACACTGCCGCCGCCACTCCCGCCGATTGTTCTCCATTTTTCATTGTGTCAATCACTTCCATATTATCAGAGTTGACAATAAGGTGATTGCAACCCACCTTCTGTGCAAGGATTAAGCCAAACCTTAGAGCCAGTGCTTCTGCTGTTAATACATCGGCACACCAATCGATCCTCCAATTTCCGCCAACAATGAACCTTCCTTTGTCATCTCTGAGGACAGCTCCCGCTGTGCCCCTAAGCAGATCATGATCAAAAGAAGCATCAACATTCAGTTTCACAAAACCCATAGGAGGTCTGCTCCATCCCCTTTTTTACTGGTTGTCTTAGAGGAGTGTGCATTAACATATTTCGCCGTTATAGCACGAGCCCCCATTAAAGTTTGATATGCATCTTGAGACTTTTCTTCATGAACCAGTTTACGTCTATCCCACCATAGATACCAAGTTGTTATAGCGATAAATTCATGTACGTTCTAGAGGCCCAATACAAATAATTCTTGGTCTGGCATAAGTAATAACATTCAAGAACTATCTCTCCCATCCGATCGACAGCACAAGCTCTACTGATCACCTCAGACGTGATTTGTGTCTTCTGGCCCATTTGAGCATGATGAGCACATGGATGAAACTTTCATGTGTTTATTAGCGAGCGTCACATGACACGGGGAGTACCATGCAATGTACGCTAGACGATAATTCTTGGTCTGGACTATACAACTCGACTCATTCTTGTAACATAACTCAACTGGGTATTTCCGGCTCATCCAGTGCCTATACAACTCAACCCAAATCTCAGCAATCTCTTCTAGTGCCTATAGAACTCAACTCGGATCTTAGCTATCTCTTCTTCCTTTGTTGTACCATCACCACAAGATTGGAGGCGAATGTCTTGCTTGAGTTAGACCCCTAAAAAAAGTAGATACACTTTTGACGTGTTTGCCGATCGGCCATTGGCTCGGTAGCACTTCATGGCAGCCTTCCCTTTTTAGTATATTTTTGTCCTAATCAAATAGATTAGAAAATATTTTGTCCTCATAATAAGAAAAAGACAAAGATCATACTACATGTTTAAACAAAATTGGAAAAGCACACATGCGAACAACTGTGAACGCATTTAATTTTTTTAGAGAAGTCATAACTTTTGAACGAACATCAAAATTAAGATCCGCTTTCACAGTTAAAATTCTCGCGATGTGCTCTTCGAAACTAGATCCCACATGAGTATGTCTCGTCAAACTTCTTTTTGTGCAATTTTGTCTCTATTTTGTGCAACTGCCCAAATGTTGATGTACAACTACCTAATAGTCCATGTGCAACATTCTCTCTATCCATGGATGTGCAGTTTTCATTGATGGCACCTCACCCCAAACTACCCACTATCAAGTGAGATGTGCAATTTCGTCTGTTGTCCCAGTCAACTTCTTAGTAGTCGATATGCAACTTTTTCCCTATAGTTAGAAGTGCAGTTTTTACTGTTTGCCACCTTGGGCAACTGCCAAGCAGTGGATGTGCAACTTTGAAAATTGTCCCAACCAACTACCTAATGGTCGATGTGCAACTTTTCCCCGTTCCCGTGGGTGTGTAATTTTCATTGCTAGCACCCCTTCCCACCCACCCCCTAGTGAGATGTGCATCTTTAGGGTCTCACTATAGACAAGTTTTCTCTACCCTCATGGTCTTATGGATGTGCAGTTTTTCACCATCCAAAAATCCATGTCGATGTGATGTGCAACTTTATCTGCTGTCCCAGCCAACTGCCTCGCAGATTATGTGCAACTTCGCTTATTGCCCCCGCCAACTAAAACTAAATATCCACAAGTATGGAGGGAAAGGAGTTGCCCATTGACTACTATAAAGTTAGCTAAAATAACATAGTAACTTGCACATATAGCTGAAAGGTAGGTGGGGCATGATACGACAGCAGTGAGAACCTATATCATCCATGAATTGGGAACGGGAGGGTTGCACATCGACTACTAGGTAGTTCACCGGGTAGTAGACTAGTTGCACATCACTAAAAATTGGTTGTCATGGTTGCTAGGTTGCAAATCTCATAAGAATTTTGATCATGTAGCTTTACAAAATAGTTTTGAAAGAAGTTACACCATGTTGTACTAAAATTGCACGGATCTGAATTCCGACGCATGGTTTGAAAGATATGACTTTTCAAAAATTTATAAACCAAATAAATGCATATGCACATCCAACAAACATTGAATTAAATGTGTCTTCTCACGTGACCATCCTATTAGTACATGCCACGTCATAGATAAAGACAAAATTTAGACCATAAAACTACATGCATGCTTGTGTGAGAGCCGCTCAGTTTCACCAAATAGTGCGTACACACTTTTAAATTTCAGGATATTTCAGGAAAGACTTTTGCCGTGCAATCCCATGTTGTAATATATTTCTAGCACGTTCAATAGTGTAAGGTGTATCCATTAGTCCAGTGGTCAATTGCACAATGCACCCGCGCGTGCATATGAGCGTGGTATCCTAACCTTAGAGAAAATGACAATTCCATATGTTTCACCATCAAGGGGCGACGGAGCACGTGAAAGAGATGTCTCACCATTGATAGAAAGCAGAAATAAGAAGACAACAAATGTTCTTTCTACGGGCAAATATAACATCATCAGTTTGACAGTACAAGGTTACTTCGGAACCAGGGCACAACAGGGATGCTGAAACAGCATGCGTAGAAGCATAGGAAAGCGGCTGACAAATTGTAGGCCATGCATAATCTAGTCCATCCTGCCCTTGAGAATTCGCTCTTGAACTTCGGTCGGTGTCCTGCAAACCCGAAGGACAAGATGCCAAGGAACTAGATCAACAGTCGGTTAACAGTAGTGGTCAAATGGCTTAAGCGTGGATGCAATACAGCTTCAAGCTTTCTATCCATGCATTCTTTATTGTTTTCTTCGTACTGATTTATTTCCAGACAAGGTGGGTGCCCCATCAACAATACAAGGTCAAATTATGAGCCGGTAACAGAGGTGAGTAGTGAACTTACACAATTAGAACATAGCCTCCCCACCCACTGAGGCAATCACGATCAACTGACGACAACAGGGCTTGTGATATGGTCTCGAAGAGTTCCTCGGGTTCCTTTTGCCATGGAAAAAAAGATGGTGTCAGTCACAAAATGACAAAATAATGGCAGTAGAAGAGTTTGCAGCCTAAAGTACAAATCAATGATCGCCAATGAGGAAATAAAATATGGTAGGCCCACAAGAGAAATGTGAATTTGATGTGTCTCATGATTTCATCTCACAAGAACTAAGTAAATAAAGCATGTTGCACTGGCTAATATTGGCAATACAAATGCGTACCATGTTGGGTTTGTACATGGATTCACAAGCACCATATAGGGACTCTGATGCTGTCCCTGAGACAACAAAATCCATAGCAAGTTCCCTGGACATGAATAAATAGGTGCAGTTAGCTCACAAGATGACTGGATGAGAGCGGGAGGCATAATGAGATCTACAAACCACACATAGATAACCAACGAAAAGCATAATTAGGTGTTGTACTTCTATATGAAACTATGTAAGTGCTAAGGTCTTGCCATATTGCTATTAATGTGGGGTATACAAATCAAATCCTCAATGTGCTTTAAAATTCAGGTTTTTCACTTCGGCCATGGAAGCAAAACCAACTCCTGTCATGAGCAGTCATATATGAGCCAACTTGTTGATGATTTACTGGTTTTCCAAAGTCAGGTCAATTTTGGCTTAGTTGGCGGACCTATATATAATTTTAAAAATCGTGAAGGGAACTTACCCTTACCCCCTGAACCAAAGCAGGCATAGTACTCAACAGAATAAACAGTAGCAATGCCAATGAGAAGCAGATAATCAACCAGAATACCATGTGTATGAAATACATGAAAAAAATGTGCAGAAGGCAAAAACGCACACACAAAAAAAACTGATACCTACTTTGCACCAATGCAGTCCATGGTACAAATAAATGGCTCGTCGTCCTGTCCAAGTCCAGCAATAATTGGCTGGCAGAAGTACGGCCCAAATCTGGTGTTTCATTAGCACACAAAAGTTAGATTAACCTCTCTCTGTTATCAAATCACATATAATGAAGACACACAGTTTAGCATAGATACGACACAGGTCAATATTACTCCCTCCGTCCAAAAATAAGTGTCTCAACTTTAGTACAATTATGTATTGAAGTTAGTACAAAGTTGAGACACTTATTTTGGGACGGAGGGTGTAATATACAAAGGCTAAAGACTTGAGTACCTTACTGCGTAGGTAGAAACATTAAAGAATCAAGCTTATCAATCAGAAATTGTGGTTCATATCTAACACAATTGGCCAGCTAATTACCAGGACTTCACTGTTGACCTATGGTTCTAGTTCCAGAAGTGTTCAGTTTTACTTTATAAGCTATCTATGAATTTTATTGATGCTCAGCTAACTTCCTGCTCATGGATGTAACTCTTTTGAAGTACTACACTGTCCAGTAGGTCACAACACTGCAAAATACTGGATAGTACTTTTGAGAAAATTAACAAGAACTAAAACTGTGAAAATTAATATATTTCTGGCACTAAATGGATCACTCGATAATCAAGGTAATGGCACCTGCTTTGCAGCTTTGTTCTCGCTTCTTGGTATACGCCTATATGTTTATCCAAGTCATAAATATTAGGCAAACCATAACGTTATGGTGATGGTACTTATTGCAAATGTCTATACTGAATCATAAAAGTAGCTGCCTCTAATCACTATTCAGTTTGTATAACAAAGGTCTTAAGCCACCTAAGAATAAATGAAGCCTGGAACAGATTGTTACACCTATATACATATAACATTAGACAGTTAACATGGCCTAATTTGCACGTTTCAGCACAATACTAAACCCCAATTGGCCTTCAAATATATGTGCACATCATCCAGCTAACTACACTAGTTTCTCTGAAGCTGCATCAGTGTTACAACCCTCACCTCTTCTCGTAGAGCATGGAGGAGACGAGGCTGGCGAAGGTCTCGGGCTTCATGTCGCGCTCCTCTCGCAGCTGGTACAGCTTGTGCTTGAACACGAGCCGCTGGTACCTGCGCGCCGACGCCAACAAACAAACAAACCCTAAGCAAGACAAATCGACCAGAGGCGAGAGGGCGGGGGGATCTGGGGAGCGGCTCACAGCGTCTGGGCGTCGGAGGCGAGGCCGGAGAGGCCGATGTAGAGCTTGCCGTGGATCTTGAAGACCCGCTGGAAGTCGGTGGCGACGGTCTGCAGCTGCACGCCGAGGCGGCGGTCGCTGGCGATGGCGAAGCAGTTCTTCCCCACCATCGCCACCACCGCGGAGCCGTTGTACTCGAAGATCTGCGCGGGAGCGAGGGGAGCGGGCCGTCAGAAGGGGGCGAATCGAGATCTGAAGGGAGGGGGCGCGGGGGAGGTCAGGGGTACTCACCGACATGGCCGGAGACGCCGGAACGGGGGCCGCCGAGTTCGATTGGGGGAAGGAGGAGGAGGAGGAGGGGTCGCCGCGGCTGCTGGTCGGGGGAAGTGGGCTTATGCGGCCGTGGTGGGCTTCTTGCGGAGCAAGATGAAGAAGAGCCGGTCGGTTCGGTGCCGCCGGACCGGAGTCCCCTGCTGTTCGACCCGGGTGCGGCTTGCGACCGATGGACCGACCGAGTCTAATATCTTTGGCTAACCTCGTCTTATACTTGGATTTAAGGTTGGATTTAAGGGGATTTCAAAAAAAAAGGTTGGATTTAAGGGGTTCGAAGAGGATTAACTTCCTTGCGAGTTAGAATACCACCAATTCTCTCCAATTCCCTCGGGAGGGGGAATTTTTCCCCTCCTCTAAAATTCGTTGCCGAGTAGCCGGATCATAAGGCAGCTCGTCTACACCAATTCCCCTTGAATAGAATCAGTAGGGGCGGCAGAAATATGGCACGACCCAGGCAGGCTTTGGGACACTGTAGCATTGTAGCTACAGTGTCTACTACAGCTACAAAGGAACCGCATGTCACGCCCCAGGCAGCGGCCCGGGCTGCCTGGGGCCTGTCTCTGCCACTGAATAGAATGATTGCCCTGGGAGATTGTTTGCGGCAACGGCGGTCGACACAGGCCTTGAAGTGCATGGATCAATATCTAGGTTGGTGATCAATTTCTATTTGTTTAAATTACTATAAGCTCTCACGGGTTGGAGCTCGCAGGAGCGACCGAGGCGATTGATTTGCCTGGCCGCCCTCGATTTTGACCAGGTCATGCGTTGGGTGAATTTGGCCACTAGTGGATCCGTTTGGTTAGTGGTCGGGTGTCTAAGGAGCTTTCTTGTGCCTTAGGTGAAAGAACATGCGGTGCCCCCATGTTTGGTTTTGATAATTGATGACAATCTCTATGAACTAATGGTTGTCTTGAGCTATATTTGAAGGATTTATCCATAGGCTTTTCTTGAAGTCCATGTGTTGGTTTCAAGGAGTTTATGAGTTGACCAAGGTGCTATGAAGGAATTATCCAAAGATTGGTCGTGATTTATTCATAGGCTTTTCTTGAAGTCCATGTGTTGGTTTCAAGGAGTTTATGTGTTGACCAATGTGCTATTAAGGAATTATCCAAAGATTGGTCATGTGAGTGTTGAGCTTATTGCAAGCATGTCTTGAAGAAGAAGATTGTGTGATCATTCATGTTTACCTTCAAGACATCATCCAAACGAAGAGAGTTGGAGAGATTCAAGGTTGATCAAGACTAAGTCAAGAGTGAATCAAGTTGATCAACTCACAAAGCGTAAAGGATGTGCCGAGAGGGAAAGATTCAAGGTTGATCAAGACTAAGTCAAAAGTGAATCAAGTTGATCAACTCACAAGGCGTAAAGGATGTACCGAGAGGAAAAGATTCAAGGTTGATCAAGACTAAGTCAAGAGTGAATCAACTTGATCAACTCACAAAGCGTAAAGGATGTATTAAGTGATACCATGGTATGGTAAGCATTGTCCTTTATGCTTTGTGTACTAACCCATGGTCTACGTGAGAGTTCTATGTGGGGTTAGGTATGTTTCCATGGGCTAGCGTCAAGAGGAAGATATTATACAACCCATGGAAGATGACATCAAGTGGTGGTCGTCATCAAGTTTGCGGTGTACAAGTTCGCCGGAGCATCACGAAGAGATCAAGTGCTTGAAGCTTGCCGTCCATTGCGGTGACAATGGACTTGTGAAGATGTGCCGAAGAGTGGCTCACCCATAGTGGAGTATGGGGGAGCAATCTACTAGTCTTCACCAAGCCAACGCAATCAAGAAAGGTGGTCTAGCTTGAGGGAATCAAGATCGTCATCATCCAGCTCAAGTGGACTATGTGCAAGGCAAATGTTTGCCCTTGATAGGTTTTCTATTTTACCTGTCTCATGGTAGTTGTGGGAGACCGGGTTATAAGATCGATTGTCGTTCTTTCAAGGGGGGATCTCGATGAGTAGCTTCATTATATCGTTCATAGAGAGCTCAAACCATTGCATCCTTGCATCATTTTTATTGGTTCTTGTTCCTTGTGAGATTTGGAGCTTTTGGTCATCTTCATGACAAGCTCGAGTTCATCGAAATAGAGTTAACATGCATATTCTATGATGTTTTCGATGTTGGAGGTTATGTCGGTTCTTCTCGGTTGGAGGTTTCTCTCCTCTATATATTAGGCATACCTCCCTTGCCTCTTCTCATTATAACCTTTTGCTGTTTGGATGCTACTCGTTGTCTTCTATCCAACAAGCTTGAGTTTGCTCAATTCGGAGTTCATTTGTAGAAGTTGTGGCAGTTTTGGCTTTATTGCATCCTCTGTTTTCTCTGTTGTGTTCTTGAAAGCCTCAAGCGGTAGTACTGTTGTCTTGAGCGGTAGTACTGCGGCCTTGTGCCGCGCGTAGTTCCGCTGCTTTTGGGATGCGTTTTTCGTGTCGGGTTTCTCGATAAGCGGTACTACCTCTCCCCTCGAGCGGTAGTACCTCTTATAAGCGGTACTACCTCTCCCCCCGAGTGGCAGTACCTCTTATAAGCGGTACTACCTCTCCCCAGAGCGGTACTACCTCTCTGGCAGATTTTCAGCTCGTGCTTTTCTCTCTTGTTGGGGTGTTTTGACCGTGCTGAGCGGTAGTACCGCTTGTGTGCGGGCTGAGCACATAACGGTTGGATTCGGGACGCCCTATAAAAGGGGGTCTTCTTCCCCGATGAACCTTATCTCTTGAGCTCGTGTTCTTCCCCCATTGTTGACCTTCTTCGAGCTTGCTAACTCTCAATCCTCCATGGATTCTTGCTAGTTTTGAGGGGAAAGGAGAGAGGAGATCTAGATCCACGTTTCCACCAATCACTTTCTCCTCTATGTGAGGGGAACCCCTTGGATCTAGATCTTGGAGTTCTTGGTGTTCTCCTTCTTGTTCTTCCTCTCATTTTCCTCCCTAGCATTAGTTGCTTTGGTGGGATTTGGGGGAGAAGGACTTGGGCACTCCGTGTGCCCTTGCCATTGCATTTGGTGCATCGGTTGGAGTTCTCCACGGTGATACGTGGAAGTTACAAGTTGAGAAGCTTATTACTCTTGGGTGCTTGGTGCCCTTGAGCTTGTTCCTCTTGGGTGCTTGGGCGCCCTAGACGGTTGGTGGTGTTAGAGCTCAATCATTGTGGTGGAAAGTTCCGGGCAAGCGTCGGGGTCTCCAATTAGGTTGTGGAGATCGCCCCGAGCAATTTGATGGCACCGTGACCGCCCCAAGGGTTGACAAAGTGTCTGGGTTCGGTGACCGCCCCAAGGGTTGCCATTTGTACGAAGTTCGGTGACCGCCCTCAAGGGTCCCTTAGTGGAATCACAGCATCTTGCATTGTGCGAGGGCGTGAGGTGATTACGGTGGCCCTAGTGGCTTCTTGGGGAGCATTGTGCCTCCACACCGCTCCAAACGGAGATTAATATCCGCAAGAGTGTGAACTTCGGGATACATCCTCGTCTCCACGTGCCTCGGTTATCTCTTACCCGAGCCCCTTTACTTATGCACTTTACTTTGTGATAGCCGTAGTGTTCCTTGTTATATATCTTGCTATCACATAGTTGTTTATCTTGCTTAGCATAAGTTGTTGGTGCACATAGGTGAGCCTAGTTGTTTTAGGTTTTGTGCTTGACGAATTAACCGTTAGGTTTATTCCGCATTTGTTCAAGCCTAAACCGTAATTATTTTAAAGCGCCTATTCACCCCCCCCCCTCTAGGCGACATCCACGTTCTTTCAATTGGTATCAGAGCCTCGTCTCTCTTTGTTAGGCTTAACCGCCTAGAGAGTAAAGATGTCGACTAGGGGATTAGGATTCTCTGACACTCTTAGTTTTGATGGCACAAATTTTGATGTTTGGGTAATTCGCATGCTTAATCTCTTTAGGGTCATGGACCCAAATTTAGAGCGAATTATAGATATGGGTTTTTCTCCTCCAAAGGATCCCCAAAGATTATCTTTAGAGGATGAGAAACTCTTATCTCAATGCTCAAGATTCTAATGTGCTTTTCGATGCTTTGAGCAATTTAGTTATATTTCAACTCATGCCGTTCCGGGATGCTCATGAGTTGTGGACAAAGCTTCAAGATAAATATAGTGTGTCCAAGATTTGTGGGGATGATTGTTCACCCTCCACCTCCAGCCGTGTTGCCTTCTCAACTTCTTCTACTTCACCTACATGTGGATTGCAACAAGGTAATGCTAGGGTGAGTAGTGGTGGTCATTGCAATGATGATAGTGTGCTTGGTCTTGGTGATTCTTCATCACTATCTTATTGCAATGGTCCTTCTTTGGACTTTAACACTTCGAGCACCTTACATGTTTCACATGCTCGTGTTGGTAGTCCTTGCATATCATGTAGAAATTGCTTGCTCAAATCTCATGATGATATGCTTGCTATGTCTTGTTGCCATGATAAAAATGTATCTATTTCCTCGAGTTGTTGTGCTAACAATGTAGAGTTAAGCCAACACTCCATGGAACAAGATGTGGTCTTGAACGGTGCTTCAAGGGATCCTACATCATCATCGATTGCTTTTTGCCTTATGGCTAAGGCTTCAAAGGTATCTCCCACTTTGAATCCCAATATATCTTGTGATGATATTGATGATGGCAAGAATGATGATGTTGATTATGATGAAGAGAATGATAATGTTGCCTCCTTAAAAATTAAAGGGGAAATGGTTTGTAAAGCTCTTCATAAAAATAAAATTGCTCGTTCCAACTTCATGGAAATTATGTCCATTGCCATTGAGAAAATGGAAGGTCATGAGTGTGATTACGCTAATGAGATCGCGGACCTCTCTCAAGCTCTTGAACTTGAACAAACCACCAAGGAATCTCTTGAGGAGACTTTTGCTCTAGAATTATCTAGAGTGAGGGAATCTCGTGATAGAGCTCTTGAGGTGGCCAATGATTTTGAAACTAAAATGAGGAGCTTGAAGTTGCATGCTAAACTCCTTGAGGACTTTGAGCACCTCGAAAATGGCTCAAGGGTCATTAAGAGTGAGCTCATCAAACTCACCGAGTCTCATGCTCAACTTAAAGCTTCATATTCAAAAGAGCTTGAAGTTGTCTTCTCCTCTTGTTGCTAATGATGATGCTTGTGCTACTAACTCTATCTCTTGTGAAGCATCCATATTGAAGGAGAATGTTGAGCTAAAGGCTCAACTTGAGTTGTTATCTAGCAATTATGGGATGTTGGAAGAAAATCATGTAAAGCTCACAAGCTCTTATGATGATCTTCTAGTATCCCATAATGTGCTAAAGTTAGCTCATGAGGCCATGATTGCTAAGGTAACATCTAGTGAGCCTCATGTGGATACTAGCACTACTTTTATTCAAAATGCTATATTGCCTTGTGCTAGTCCTCGCTATTCATCCATGCATAACATTGGTACATCTTGTGATGAATTGCTTTCCTTGCCTTGTTGCTCTAAAGATGAAGCTTATACTTCCTCTAGTGCTTGTGTTGAGACTAACCATGTAGAGGAAATCAAAGAGCTCAAGGCCCAAGTCACTTCTTTGAAGAAAGATTTGGAAAAGTGTCATGAAGGGAATGCCACACTCAACAATATCTTGAGTGTACAAAAATCCCCCAATGACAAAGGTGGACTTGGATTCAACTCCAATAAGAAGAAGAATTCCAAGAGCAACAACAAGAAGGGCCAAAAACAAGTCAAGAGTTCGGCCAAGATTATTTGTTTCAAGTGCAAAATTTAAGGGCACCATGTTAGATCTTGCCCATTGAAGAAGAAGGCCATTAGTGACAAGCAAAAAGGGAAGCGTCTAAAAGTGCATTATCATCATCAACCTCAACTAGAAGAAAGGACTCTTCAAAAGAAGACCAAAGCTAATGCTTATCAAGTTGATAAATCAAGAGAGAAGAAAGTGAAGAGTAGACGTTGCTACCTATGTCGTGAGAAAGGTCACCTCGCTTCTTCATGCACTAGTGGTAACTTATCCAACCCAATTATTATTGATGATGTCTATTCTCTTGGGAAGGATAAGGTTGGCAATGTGGTTGCCAAGTTTGTTGGTACTCAAAGTGGTTTGAAGCAAAGAACCATTTGAGTAGCCAAACCTATTGTGACTAACCTCTTAGGACCCAACTTGGTTGGGGACCAACTAGCTCAAACTTGATCAATAGGTGTTGTTGGAGGGCATTGGAGACTTGGCTACTTTATGAAGAATTAAGGGGACTTCATCATTCTAATTGTCTCAAGCCAAGTCATTCGGATTATCAAGTTTCTATCTTATATCCAATGTTCCTCCTTGCGGTAACTCGTGCTTAAAGTGTTTACATTGATAGCTACTTACCCCTTTTCATGTTTGGTTTCGTTCCTTGCATGTGTTTGTATATGTTGTGCTTCCAACTTGATTATCTTGAGCAATCAAGTATGTGTGTGTTGGTTTGCACATCATGTACGTGTGTTTCATGCGTTGAGCCTTTTTGCATCTTGTTTATTTCTTAGTTGGCTCTTGTCAGAGATTAATGGAATATCCCATTATGGGGGAGTGATGTGCTTTGTGCACCTCACAATCCTATATATGTGTGTACATGAGTAATACCATCTAGTATTGATATTTCAAGATTATCTAGTCGCTATGTGGTATGTCTTCTCATGAGAAATTCAAGTTCTAAATTGTCCATTAATTATCTCTTGTTGGATCGTTATTTTGCCTCTTGTTTATCTTTAATTGGTATCACATTAGGGGGGAGTAATATGCTATGTGTATATTACTAGCCTAGAAAATTGTGTACATTTGAGATATTGTCACCTAGAATTGATATTGTAAATTGTCTTGTTCCTAGGTGGCATGTTAGCTCTACAAGTTGCAATTTGCTTTTTATTTAGTGTGAAGATGATGTCGGATATCCTTGCTATCTACCACCGGGAATTATTTCCAAATACCTCTTGTCTTTTGAAAATTGGTACTCACTTATGTGTGGTAGAAATTATTGATCATCTTTACATTGGCCTTTGCTTTTAGTTGCTTTTTCTCTTGCCTAGGAATGTATCAACTCCCTTTGTCTTCCATACCACTTGTGGATCTTGTTAATTTCTTGATGTTGTCTAGTGTTTTCTAGATATAGTGAAAGTGGTAATCCCACCTTGTGCATTTTGTATTCAAATGCAAATTCTCTATAATGCACTAGTCTTGGGGGAGCTATCCTATTTTCTATAAAACACTCATCTTGCGATCCTTATCAAGTGTGTGTTGGTGGACGGCAAGCCATTTCTTTTTGGTACTTGTGACATCATGAAACTTTGTAGAGAGCTTGGTTTGTTTGGAACCATCCTCTCTTTTGGGAGTTTGATATTATTTTGTGGGTTCCAATGGATATCTCATTCCTTGATGTATCTTTTAATGATATCTTCCAAGTGATGATTTCTCCAGTTGGTATTCTTTTCACTTGGTATTTCCTTGTATTTTGGTATCGGTTCTTGAAAGTCTTGAGCATGCATCTTAACTTCATGTAGTTTCCTTGGCATGCTTTCTCTCTTTGACCCAATATATAGGGAAACTCCACCAAGTCTCAAATTGGATGAGATGTGCATGAATTTCATTTCCATATCTATATGCACATAATTATGTGGAGTTTGTCCTATGTATTGTTGGTGTTTCTAACTCTTTGGTCCCAATGAGTTTGGGTACCATTTTGTTTGTGTTGTTGTTCTAGGATCAATTGGAGATGCATTGGATGCTCGGCTCACTCACAAGGAAGGTGTTGTAACCATGTGCTTTTTGGAGTCAAGCTAGGATGACCAATGAACTACTCTATACCTTCAATTGGTATCTACTACATCCTTCCAATGTTAACTCGGTAACAAGTATCTTCATATACTTCATGCACACATTTCTTGCATCAACCTTGTGTATGTTGTATCATGGCATGTTATTCATTCTCTCTTGTGATACTTATTTCCTTTATCAAAGCATCCCAACAATGATCTCTTGTTGCTAGTTGTGATGTCTTTGATGGTTGTGTAGTAGGAATTCATTTTTATACAATAAGACCATATCTAGCCATGTGCTATGCTTCCAAGAAAATATCTTATTGATATATGTATGACGTCCTTTTGGATATCTTGTTCCTTCTTGTTGTAACTATTTCGGGTGTACATCCTTCTTTGTAGATATATATCATCATGATTTCGTCTACCTAGAACCTTATACACTTGAGAGAAGTTGCATATCTAGTTGATATCCTTTCTTTCACGTCCACCTTGTCTTTCTTATGTTATTTCTTTGGTGGCTCAGTGAAAGCTTTTGCCTTGAGTGCGTGTCTTCTATCATTGCATCTTGATGCACTCTTGTGTGGTGAAGATTATTTTCCTCATGCTTATGTTTACGAGGCTTTTTCCATCTTAGTTGGTATCCCTCGTCTTGATGAGGCTTTCATCTTCTATCTTCACCACGGGTTGTCACAAGCATAGGTTCTTTATATGCTTATTAGTAAGCTTGTGAACCCATTTGCTAGTTGTGTGTGGGAATGATAGGCCTTGCACAATGTGCCTCATTCTTTCAAGACTTTATTGATGCTTAATGCTCATCCGTACATTAGTCTTCTCAAGTGCATTGCCTTGACTCACACACATCATTTTGGTTGAGCCCATTCTTAAGTTGCCTCTTTTACTTGTTGCAAGTACTAGGCTTTGTTTCCTATATGCTCACTTGCACTTGTTGTAAGTTTCTATTGATTTTGGGGGAGCTATGATCCTATTTTGTGCACTTTGTATCCAAATACAAATATTCCTATGTGTGCACAAATCATGGGGAGCTTCTCTGGTTTCTTTAGAACACTCCTTTGCTCATATCATAATATCTTTTATTCATGTGGCTCGTAGGATCTTTGGTCTAGTTGGTTCAATTGATATCCTTTGATTGCTTGCCTCAATTGGTATCTTTTGATTGCTTGATTGCTTGTATCTTTTGATTGTTATGTCCTTGTGGCATATCATTCTTTAGCAATCTTTGTGCCTCAATATAGTTTGGGTTCCTCTAAGTATTTACCTTTGGATATGTGTATGGAATTCCACTATCTTGTTGAGAAATACACAATTTATGGACGAACACTTTTTATATTGGCCTTCTAAGCTTTTCGCCCATTTTGACAATCAATGCCAATGGGGGAGAAGTTTCAGAGAGTTTGTGGAGAAGGTTTTCAGAGTCTTCTCCTTGCTTTGGTTTTGTTCCTAAGCATTTGCATCTCATTCTCCTGCATCATTGGTTGTTGCATTGCATGGTGATGCATAATTCCTTATATAAACTCTCTTGAAAGTGATTGTCATCAATTACCAAAATGGGGGAGATTGAAAGAACATGCGGTGCCCCCATATTTGGTTTTGGTAATTGATGACAATCTCTATGGACTAATGGTTGTCTTGAGTTATATTTGAAGGATTTATCCATAGGCTTTCCTTGAAGTCCATGTGTTGGTTTCAAGGAGTTTATGAGTTGACCAAGGTGCTATGAAGGAATTATCCAAAGATTGGTCATGATTTATTCATAGGCTTTTCTTGAAGTCCATGTGTTGGTTTCAAGGAGTTTATGTGTTGACCAAGGTGCTATCAAGGAATTATCCAAAGATTGGTCATGTGAGTGTTGAGCTTATTGCAAGCATGTCTTGAAGAAGAAGATTGTGTGACCATTCATGTTTACCTTCAAGACATCATCCAAACGAAGAGATTTGGAGAGATTCAAGGTTGATCAAGACTAAGTCAAGAGTGAATCAAGTTGATCAACTCACAAAGCGTAAAGGATGTACCGAGAGGGAAAGATTCAAGGTTGATCAAGACTAAGTCAAGAGTGAATCAAGTTGATCAACTCACAAAACGTAAAGGATGTACCAAGAGGGAAAGATTCAAGGTTGATCAAGACTAAGTCAAGAGTGAATCAAGTTGATCAACTCACAAAGCGTAAAGGATGTATCAAGTGATCCCATGTTATGGTAAGCACTGTCCTTTATGCTTTGTGTACTAACCCATGGTCTACGTGAGAGTTCTATGTGGGGTTAGGTATGTTTCCATGGGCTAGCGTCAAGAGGAAGATATTATACAACCCATGGAGGATGACATCAAGTGGTGGTCGTCATCAAGTTTGCGGTGTGCAAGTTCAAGCGGAGCATCACGAAGAGATCAAGTGCTTGAAGCTTGCCGTCCATTGTGGTGACAATGGACTTGTGAAGATGTGCCGAGGGTGGCTCACCCATAGTGGAGTATGGGGGAGCAATCTACTAGTCTTCACCAAGCCAACGCAATCAAGAAAGGTGGTCTAGCTTGAGGGAGTCAAGATCGTCATCATCCAGCTCAAGTGGACTATGTGCAAGGCAAAGGTTTGCCCTTGATAGGTTTTCTATTTTACCGGTCTCATGGTAGTTGTGGGAGACCGGGGTATAGGATCGATTGTCGTTCTTTCAAGGGGGCTCTCGATGAGTAGCTTGATCGTATCGTTCGTAGAGAGCTCAAACCATTGCATCCTTGCATCATCTTTATTGGTTCTTGTTCCTTGTGAGATTTGGAGCTTTTGGTCATCTTCATGACAAGCTCGAGTTCATCGAAATGGAGTTAACATGCATATTCTATGATGTTTTCGACGTTGGAGGTTATGCCGGTTCTTCTCGGTTGGAGGTTTCTCTCCTCTATATATTAGGCATACCTCCCCTGCCTCTTCTCATTATAACCTTTTGCTGTTTGGATGCTACTCGTTGTCTTCTATCCAACAAGCTTGAGTTTGCTCAATTTGGATTTCATTTGCAGAAGTTGTGGCAGTTTCGGCTTTATTGCATCCTCTGTTTTCTCTGTTGTGTTCTTGAAAGCCTCAAGCGGTAGTACTGCTCTCTCGAGCGGTAGTACGCTTATGCTGATAAGGTGACCTTGTGCCGTGAGTACCGCTGCTTTTGGGATGCGTTTTTCGTGTCAGGTTTCGCGATAAGCGGTATTACCTCTCCCCTCGAGCGGTAGTACCTCTTATAAGCGGTATTACCTCTCCCCTCGAGCGGTAGTACCTCTTATAAGCGGTACTACCTCTCCCCCCGAGTGGTAGTACCTCTTATAAGCGGTACTACCTCTCCCCTCGAGCGGTAGTACCTCTTATAAGCGGTACCACCTCTCCCCAGAGCGGTACTACCTCTCTGGCAGATTTTCAGCTCGTGCTTTTCTCTTTCGTTGGGGTGTTTTGACCGTGTTGGGCGGTAGTACTGCTTGTGTGCGGGCTGAGCACATAACGGTTGGATTCGGGAGGCCCTATAAAAGGGGGTCTTCTTCCCCAATGAACCTTATCTCTTGAGCTCGTGTTCTTCCCCCATTGTTGACCTTCTTCGAGCTTGCTAACTCTCAATCCCTCCATGGATTCTTGCTAGTTTTGAGGGGAAAGGAGAGAGGAGATCTAGATCCACATTTCCACCAATCACTTTTGAAGGAAATATGCCCTAGAGGCAATAATAAAGTTATTATTTATTTCCTTATATCATGATAAATGTTTATTATTCATGCTAGAATTGTATTAACCGGAAAAATAATACATGTGTGAATACATAGACAAACATAGTGTCACTAGTATGCCTCTACTTTGACTAGCTCGTTGAATCAAAGATGGTTAAGTTTCCTAGCCATGGACAAAAGAGTTGTCATTTGATTAACGGGATCACATCATTTGGAGAATGATGTGATTGACATGACCCATTCCGTTAGCCTAGCACTTGATCGTTTAGTATGTTGCTATTGCTTTCTTCATGACTTATACATGTTCCTGTAACTATGAGATTATGCAACTCCCGTTTCTGGGAGGTACACTTTGGGTGCTACCAAACGTCACAACGAATCGGGTGATTATAAAGGAGTACTACATGTGTCTCCAAAGGTACATGTTGGGTTGGCGATTTCGAGATTAGGTTTTGTCACTCCGATTGTCAGAGAGGTATCTCTGGGCCCTCTTGGTAATGCACATCACTATAAGCCTTGCAAGCAATGTAGCTAATGAGTTAGTCACGGAATGATGCATTACGGAACGAGTAAAGAGACTTGCCGGTAACGAGATTGAACTAGGTATTGGATACCGACGATCGAATCTCGGGCAAGTACCATACCGATGACAAAGGGAACAACGTATGTTGTTATGCGGTTTGACCGATAAAGATCTTCGTAGAATATGTAGGAGCCAATATGGGCATCCAGGTTCCGCTATTGGTTATTGACCGAGAATAGTTCTAGGTCATGTCTACATAGTTTTTGAACCCGTAGGGTCCGCCGCTTAACATTACGATGACAGTTTTATTATGAGTTTATGAGTTTTGATGTACCGAAGGAGTTCGAGTCCCGGATGAGATCGGGGACATGACGAGGAGTCTCGAAATGGTCGAGGCGTAAAGATCGATATATTGGACGACTATATTCGAGTTCGGAAAGGTTCGAGTGATTCGGGTATTTTTGGGAGTATCGGAGAGTTACGGGAATTCGTATTGGGCCTCTTTGGGCCATACGGAAAGGAGAAAGGGCCAAAGAGTGGCCGCACCCCTCCCTTGGACTAGTCCGAATTGGACTAGGAGAGGCGCACCCTTCCTTCCTTCTCCTTCTCTCTTCCCTTTCCTTCTCTCCTACTCCTACTACATGGAAGGGTTCCTAGTTGGACTAGGAAAGGGGGAAAGAGTAGGACTCCCCTAGGGCGCGCCATAGAGAGGGCCGACCCTCCCCTCCTCCACTCCTTTATATACGGGGCAGGGGCACCCCATGGAGACACAAGTTGATCTACGGATCGTTCCTTAGCCGTGTGCGGTGCCCCCTCCACCATATTCCACCTCGATCATATCGTCGCGGAGTTTAAGCGAAGCCTGCGCGATGAAACATCATCATCGTCACCACGCGTCGTCTTGTGGAACTCATCCCGACACTTTGCTGGATCGGAGTCCGGGATCGTCATCGAAGCTGAACGTGTGCTGAACTTGGAGGTGCCGTCGTTCGGTGATTGGATCGGTCGGATCGTGAAGACGTCGACTACATCAACCGCGTTGTGCTAGCGCTTCCGCTTCTACGGTCTCTGAGTGCGTGGACAACACTCTCCCCTCTCGTTGCTATACCATCATCATGATCTTGCGTGTGCGTAGAATTTTTTTTGAAATTACTACGTTCCCCAACAGTGGTATCAGAGCCAGGTTTTATGCGTTGATGTTATATGCACGAGTAGAACACAAATGAGTTGTGGGCGATACAAGTCATACTGCTTACCAGCATGTCATATTTTGGTTCGGCGGTATTGTGAGATGAAGCGGCCCGGACCGACATTACGCCAGACGCTTCTGCGAGACTGGTTTCACCGCTGCGAGCACTCGTTGCTTAAAGGTGATGGCGGGTGTCATCTCTCTCACTTTAGTTGAACTGAGTGTGGCTACGCCCGGTCCTTGCGAAGGTAAAACAGCACCAACTTGACAAACTATCATTGTGGTTTTGATGCGTAGGTAAGAACGGTTCTTGCTCAGCCCGTAGCAGCCACGTAAAACTTGCAACAACAAAGTAGAGGGCGTCTAACTTGTTTTTGCAGGGCATGTTGTGATGTGATATGGTCAAGGCGTGATGCTATATTTTATTGTATGAGATGATCATGTTTTGTAACCGAAGTTATCGGCAATCTGGCAGGAGCCATATGGTTGTCGCTTTATTGTATGAAATGCAACGCCATGTAATTGCTTTTACTTTATCACTAAGCGGTAGCGATAGTCGTAGAAGCAATAGTTGGCGAGGCGACAACGATGCTACGATGGAGATCAAGGTGTCGCGCCCGGTGGCGGTGGTGATCACGACGGTGCTTGAAGATGGAGATCACAAGCACAAGATGATGATGGCCATATCATATCACTTATATTGATTGCATGTGATGTTTATCCTTTATGCATCTTATCTTGCTTTGATTGACGGTAGCATTTTAAGATGATCTCTCACTAATTATCAAGAAGTGTTCTCCACGAGTATGCACCGTTGCCAAAGTTCGTCGTGCCTGCACACCACGTGATGATCGGGTGTGATAAGCTCTCGTCCATCTACAACGGGTGCAAGCCGGTTTGCACACGCCGAATACTCGTGTTAAACTTGACGAGCCTAGCATATGCGAGATATGGCCTCGGAACACGGAGACCGAAAGGTCGGCGTGAATCATATAGTAGATATGATCAACATAGTGATGTTCACCATTGAAAACTACTCCATCTCACGTGATGATCGGTCATGGTTTAGTTGATTTGGATCACGTGATCACTTAGATGACTAGAGAGATGTACATCTAAGTGGGAGTTCTTAAATAATATGATTAATTGAACCTAAATTTATCATGAACTTAGTCCTGGTAGTATTTTTGCAAATTATGTTGTAGATCAATAGCTCGCGTTGTTGCTTCCCTATGTTTGTTGCTTTCATATGTTTATTTTGATATGTTCCTAGAGAAAATTGTGTTGAAAGATGTTAGTAGCAATGATGCGGATTGGATCCGTGATCTGAGGTTTATCCTCATTCTTGCCGCACGTAAGAATTATGTCCTTAACGCACCGCTAGGTGATGGACCTAATGCGAGAGCGGATGCACGTTATGAACGCGTTTGGCTAGCTCAATATGAGCAGATGCGTAGCGTTATGAACGTTTGGCTAGCTCAATATGATGACTACTTGATAGTTTAGTGCACCATGCTTAACGGCTTAGAATCGGGACTTCAAAGATGTTTTGAGCGTCATGGACCATATAAGATGTTCCAGAATTGAAATTAATATTTCAAGCAAATACCCGAGTTGAGAGATATGAAGTCTCCAACAAGTTCTATAGCTAAAGGATGGAGGAGAATCGCTCAACTAGTGAGCATGTGCCCATTGTGCAGGTACTTCAATCGCTTGAATCAAGTGGGAGTTAATCTTCCGGATAAGATAGTGATTGACGAAATTCTCTAGTCACCATCACTAAGTTACTAGAACTTCGTGATGAACTATAGTATGCAAGGGATGACGAGAGCGATTCTGAGCTCTTCGTGATGTTGAAATCGTGAAGATAGAAATCAAGAAAAGAGCATCAAGTGTTGATGGTTGACAAGATCACTAGTTTCAAGAAAAGGGCAAAGGGAAAGAAAGGAACTTCAAGTAGAATGACAAGCAAGTTGTCACTCCCACGAAGAAGCCCAAAGCTGGACCAAAGCACTAAACCGAAATACTTACACCGCAAAAGAAATGGTCACCGAAGCGGAAATGCCTTGAATATTTGATGGATAAGAAGGATGGCAAAGTGAACAAGGGTATATTTGATATACAGTTATTGATGTGTGCCTTACTAGTGTTTATAGTAACCCTTGAGTATTTGATACTTGTTCGGTTGCTAAGATTAGTAATTCGAAAAAAGGAGTTACGAATAAAGCAGAGACTAGTTGAAGGGAAGTGACGATGAGTGTTGGAAGTAGTTCCAAGATTGATATGATCATCATCGCACACTCCTATACTCTCGGGATTAGTGTTAAACCTAAATAAATGTTATTTGGTGTTTACGTTGAGCATGAATATGATTTGATCATGTTTATTGCAATATGGTTATTCATTTAAAGTCGGAGAATAATTGTTGTTACATTTACATGAATAAAGCCTTCAATGGTCATACACCCAATGAAAATAGTTTGTTGGATCTCGATCGTGATGATACACATATTCATAATATTGATGCCAAAAGATGCAAAGTTAATAATGATAGTGCAACTTATTTGTGGCTTGCCGTTTGGGTCATATCGTTGTAAAGCGCATGAAGAAACTACATAAAGATGGATTTTTTGAATCAATTGGTTATTAATCATTTGATGCTTGCGAACTGTGCCTTTTGGGCAAGATGACTAAAATTCCGTTCTCGGAACAATGGAGCGAGATCTTGACTTATTGGAAATAATACATACCGATGTATGCGATCCAATGAGTGTTGATGCTCGTGGCAAGTATCGTTATTTTCTAACCTTCACAAGATGATTTGAGCAGATATGGGTATATCTACTTAATGAAGCACAAGTCTGAAACATTTGAAAAGTTCAAAGAATTTCAGAGTGAAGTGGAGAATCATCGTAACAAGAAAAATAGAAGTTTCTACAATCTGATCGTAGAGAAGAATTTTGAGTTACGAGTTTGGCCTTCATTTTAAACAATGTGGAATAGTTTCACAGTTCACGCCACATGGAACACCATAGCGTAATGGTGTGTCCGAACGTCGTAACCGCACTTTATTGGATATGGTGCGATCTATGATGTATCTTACCGATTTACCACTATCGTTTTGGGGTTATGCATTAGAGACAGCTGCATTCACGTTAAAAAGGGCACCATATAAAATCCGTTGAGACGACACCGTATGAATTATGGTTTAGCAAGAAACCAAAGTTGTCGTTTCTTAAAGTTTGGGTTGCGATGATTATGTGAAAAAATTTCAACATGATAAGCTTGAACCCAAATCGGAAAAGTGCGTCTTCATAGGATACCCAAAATGTTGGGTACACCTTCTATCACAGATCCGAAAGGCAAGACATTCGTTGCCAAGAATGGATCCTTTCTAGAGAAGGAGTTTCTCTCGAAAAGAAGTGAGTGGGAGGAAAGTAGAACTTGCTGAGGTAAATGTACCTGCACCTTATTTGAAAATTAGTTCATCACGTAAATCTGTTCTTGTGACTCTGCACCAATTAGTGAGGAAGCTAATGATAATGATCATATAACTTCAGATCAAGTTACTACCGAACCTCGTAGGTAAACCAGAGTGAGATCCGCACCAGAGTGGTACGGTAATACTGTTCTGGAGGTCATGTTACTTGACCATGACAAACCTAAGAACTATGAGGAAGCGATGATGAGCCCAGATTCCGTTAAATGGTTTGAGGCCATGAAATCTGAGATAGGATCCATGTATGAGAACAAAGTATGGACTTTGATTGACTTGCCCAATGATCGGCAAGCCATTGAGGTTAAATGGATCTTCAAGAGGAAGACGGACGATAGTAGTGTTACTATCTACAAAGCTAGAATTGTCGCAAAGGTTTTCGACAAGTTCAAGGTGTTGACTACAATGAGATTTTCTCAAGCTGTAGCGATTCTTAAGTCTGTCCGAATCATGTTAGCAATTGCCACATTTTATGAAATCTGGCAAATGGATGTCAAAACTACATTCTTTAATGGATTTATTAAAGAAGAGTTGTATATGATGCAACCAGAAGTTTTTGTCAATCTTAAAGGAGCTAACAAAATGTGCAATCTCCAAATGATCCATCAATGGACTGGTGCAAGCATCTCGGAGTTGGAATATACGCTTTGATGAGTTGATCAAAGCATATGGTTTTATCTGAGACTTTTGGAGAAGTCTCGTATTTACAAGAAAGTGAGTGGGAGCACTACAAAGATTTACGATAAGTATATGTGAATTACATATTGTTGTTCGGAAATAATGTAGAATTATTCTGCAAAGCATAAAGGAGTATTTGAAAGGAGTTTTTCAAAGAAGGACCTCGGTGAAGCTGCTTACATATTGAGCATCAAGATCTATTGAGATAGATCAAGGCGCTTGATAAGTTTTTCAATAAGTACATACCTTGTCAAGATTTTGAAAAGGTTCAAAATGGAACGATCAAAGAAAGAGTTCTTGCACGTGTTACAAGGTGTGAAATTGAGTAAGACTCAAAGCCCGACCACGGCGGAAGATAGAAAGAGAATGAAAGTCATTCCCTATGCCTCAAATATAGGTTCTATAAAGTATGCTATGCTATGTACCAGACCTATTGTATACCTTGCTCTGAATTTGGCAAGGGAGTACAATAGTGATCTAGGAGTAGATCACTGAACATTGGTCAAGAACATCCTTAGTGAGGACTAAGGAAATATTTCTCGATTATGGAGGTGATAAAAGAGCCCGTCGTAAAGAGTTACATCGGTGCAAGCTTTTTTACACTAATCCGGATGACTCTAAATCTCTATCTGGATACATATTGAAAGTGGGAGCAATTAGCTAGAGTAGCTCGTGCGTAACATTGTAGACATAGAATATTTGCAAAATACATACGGCTCTGAATGTAGCGGACCCGTTGACTAAGCTTCTCTCACGAGCAAAACATGATCATACCTTAGTACTCTTTGGGTGTTAATCACATAGCGATGTGAACTAGATTATTGACTCTAGTAAACCCTTTGGGTGTTGATCACATGACGATGTGAACTATGGGTATTAATCACATACAGATGTGAATATTAGTGTTAAATCACATGGCGATGTGAACTAGATTATTGACTCTAGTGCAAGTGGGAGACTGAAGGAAATATGCCCTAGAGGCAATAATAAAGTTATTATTTATTTCCTTATATCATGATAAATGTTTATTATTCATGCTAGAATTGTATTAACCGGAAACATAATACATGTGTGAATACATAGACAAACATAGTGTCACTAGTATGCCTCTACTTGACTAGCTCGTTGAATCAAAGATGGTTAAGTTTCCTAGCCATGGACAAAAGAGTTGCCATTTGATTAACGGGATCACATCATTAGGAGAATGATGTGATTGACATGACCCATTCCGTTAGCCTAGCACTTGATCGTTTAGTATGTTGCTATTGCTTTTTTCATGACTTATACATGTTCACTGTAACTATGAGATTATGCAACTCCGTTTACGGAGGAACACTTTAGGTGCTACCAAACGTCACAACGTAACTGGGTGATTATAAAGGAGTACTACAGGTGTCTCCAAAGGTACATGTCGGGTTGGCGTATTTCGAGATTAGGTTTTGTCACTCCGATTGTCGGAGAGGTATCTCTGGGCCCTCTCGGTAATGCACATCACTATAAGCCTTGCAAGCAATGTAGCTAATGAGTTAGTCACGGAATGATGCATTACGGAATGAGTAAAGAGACTTGCCGGTAACGAGATTGAACTAGGTATTGGATGCCGACGATCCAATCTCGGGCAAGTAACATACCGATGACAAAGGGAACAACGTATGTTGTTATGCGGTTTGACCGATAAAGATCTTCGTAGAATATGTAGGAGCCAATATGGGCATCCAGGTTCCGCTATTGTTTATTGACCGAGAATAGTTCTAGGTCATGTCTACATAGTTCTCGAACCCGTAGGGTCCATACGCTTAACGTTACGATGGCCAGTTTTATTATGAGTTTATGAGTTTTGATGTACCGAAGGAGTTCGGAGTCCCGGATGAGATTGGGGACATGACGAGGAGTCTCGAAATGGTCGAGGCGTAAAGATCGATATATTGGACGACTATATTCGGAGTTCGGAAAGGTTCCGAGTGATTCGGGTATTTTTGGGAGTATCGGAGAGTTACGGGAATTCGTATTGGGCCTCTTTGGGCCATACGGGAAAGGAGAAAGGGCCAAAGAGTGGCCGCACCCTCCCTTGGACTAGTCCGAATTGGACTAGGGAGGGGGCGCACCTTCCTTCCTTCTCCTTCTCTGTTCCCTTTCCTTCTCTCCTACTCCTACTACATGGAAGGGTTCCTAGTTGGACTAGGAAAGGGGGAAAGAGTAGGACTCCCCTAGGGCGCGCCATAGAGAGGGCCGGCCCTCCCCTCCTCCACTCCTTTATATACGGGGGCAGGGGGCACCCCATAGAGACACAAGTTGATCTACGGATCGTTCCTTAGCCGTGTGCGGTGCCCCCCTCCACCATATTCCACCTCGGTCATATCGTCGCGGAGTTTAGGTGAAGCCCTGCGCCGGTAGAGCATCATCATCGTCCTGCTGCCGTCGTCTTGTGGAACTCATCCCGACACTTTGCTTTGGATCGGAGTCCGGGATCGTCGTCGAGCTGAGCGTGTGCTGAACTTCGGAGGTGCCGACGTTCGGTGCTTGGATCGGTCGGATCGTGAAGACGACGACTACATCAACCGCGTTGTGCTAACGCTTCGCTTCACGGTCTCACGAGGGCAGTGCGTGGACAACACTCTCCCCTCTCGTTGCTATACCATCACCATGATCTTGCGTGTGCGTAGGAAATTTTTTGAAATTACTACGTTCCCCAACAACTTTCTCCTCTATGTGAGGGGAACCCCTTGGATCTAGATCTTGGAGTTCTTGGTGTTCTCCTTCTTGTTCTTCCTCTCATTTTCCTCCCTAGCATTAGTTGCTTTGGTGGGATTTGGGGGAGAAGGACTTGGCCACTCCGTGTGCCCTTGCCATTGCATTTGGTGCATCGGTTTGAGTTCTCCACGGTGATACGTGGAAATTACAAGTTGAGAAGCTTATTACTTTTGGGTGCTTGGTGCCCTGGCGCACGTTCCTCTTGGGTGCTTGGGCGCCCTAGATGGTTGGTGGTGTTCGAGCTCAATCATTGTGGTGTAAAGCTCGAAGACAGCGTCGGGGTCTCAATTAGGTTGTGGAGATCGCCCGAGCAATTTGACGGTACCGATGACCGCCCCAAGGGTTGCCAAAGTGTACGGGTTCAGTGACCGCCCCCAAGGGTTGCCATTTGTACGGGTTCGATGACCGTCCTCAAGGGTCCCTTAATGGAATCACGACATCTTGCATTGTGCGAGGGCGTGAGGAGATTACGGTGGCCCTACACTACTAGGAAAAAGGCTACTAGCAGCGCGGGTAAAATGGCTACCAGCAGCACGGGTACCCGCGCTACTAGTATAGCGCTACAGCTAATAGTTAGTAGTAGCGCGGGTGAAACCCACGCTACTACTAATTTTAGTAGTAGCGCGGCCGCAACCCGCGCTACTAGTAATGAAATAGTAGTAGCGCCTCAGGTTTTTCCCCACGCTACTACTGAAAAGTTAGTAGTAGCGTGGATGCAAACCCACGCTACTACTAACGAAGTAGTAGTAAGGCGTTTGGTGTTTTCCCACGCTACTACTAACTAATTAGGAATTAAAAAAAATAAAATTCACCAATTCCATTCTATACATACAATTCCAACTAAAACAAACACATATTTGCAATAAACCAGCAACATTACACATCATTACTAGTGCATTAGAGCACATCCTGTAAGAGCATACGTATTGTCATGGCTTTTCATGCCGTCAATTAAAACACCTACACTTCTTGCCAAGTCACTTACTCCCAGCTAGTGCAAACACAGTTACAAGCAAACCAAAATGCATAAAAACACCAAACAGTGGCATCCTATCTCTCCATAAAAACACCAATCAGTGCTACCTCCAATCCTCGGCTCACCGGCGGGCCTCCGACATCTGCAGCTATGTGCTCTTCAGATCGCGGTGCCTCCACGCCTTTGGCCCAAAGATCTCCTTGGCACCTTCACGAGTGCACCTGCCAAATTTATCAAAAATTATGCATATTCAGATCATAGATATTCAGGAAATTGGGAGCGAATAGGAACATACATGACATACGCATTGCTATTGGAGAAGACTTGGTAAACTGCTTATACAAGAAATGGACAGGAAGAAGCGAGAATGGCCAATATTCACATTCAGATAATTTTGACCTTAATAAAATTTGAGACATGTAACACCTCAGACTCAGTTTTATGTGTTTACGATTGTACTTTGCAATACAAGTTGGAAACTTGGAATACATAGCCAGAAAAAGATTGGCACACATAAGAAATTGATCTTAAAAGAATTTAAGAATCACGAGGTCTACAGGTTTACTTAGCCTACAAGTTTACCTAGCTAGTTTAACAGATTTCTAACTTAAGAAACACAGGGTCTCGATGGCAGCTTTCAACAAACCGATTGCTTTGCATTTGGCATGCAGAGTGAGATAGAGGTGGATAAGAAGTTCAAAATGTCTAAAAAGCATGGTTGTTCTGCCTCTAATTTATCTTCAGAAGATCAAATCAAATCAAAGAACTCTATTAGACATGATTATATCAATTAGACCAAATAGAAAATAATTCAATATGTTGTATATCCGTTAAACGAAGTTCAATCTATCTTCTGATTATTAGTGTTTCAGTTAGGTGATTAGTCCTTCTCTGACGCCCGGTTAATAGGTGAGCCATGACTTTTTACAGTAAAAATGCAAAGGAAATAATAGGTTACTCCATTGATCTAACTAGTAGTGAATGAGCTAGTGTAGGTTACTCCATTGAATGAACCCAGCTGGTGTATATATATGGACGCAGCCACCACCAGTGGATACAGGTTCTAGTCAAATCAGACTGACCTATTAACCGACTTGGACTACAAATTCCTAATCCTGGTATTATACTCCTACCAACGCAGCTAGATAGCTAGGACAAGTCCTAGTCGGACTCAAGTTAGTATTTTTCCTAATCTAATTATACGGCCACGTTGATCACACCTTACTAATTCTGGCCGGACACTAGTAACACAAGAAAAGCAAATCGACTCAAGCTAGTTTTCCTAGACTACTACACCGATGTAGATTTGTAGACTAATAAGTTTGGATTAAGCTAACAATGTTTACTGCTACTGTAATGCAGCCAGGGTAATGAGCAGACTTCATGCATGAGTACTTCACAAATAAGCAAGCAAGCATATGTGTACATAGACACAGAATAGGAGTAACCACCACTTAATTTGCTGATCCATTACCAACAGTTAGTTTACTCTGTTCTGTCAGGTGAGGCTCCTGGTTGCAGATGTATTATTGCTCTAGTACTAAACTACTAATCAGCAGCAGCAGCAATAGACAAATCAAGCATGTTTGTGTCAAATTTTGCAGGTTGACATGTTATTACATAAAAAAACACTGAAACTTTTATAGCATATATACCACATCACATCCATGACCTCTTCTAAGAAGTTCCAGATTTTTCAAAACAGAATGACAACATATATATGATCCTAGGAGCAAACAATAATATGATTTGGCGCTATTAATATCAACATAATACAGCAATCACTATGCAGGCAGAGTATTAGTCACGCTTTTGTGTGATGCGTGAGTGTTCCTAGTACTAGCAGCAATGGAGGCCGGAGCTTATGCAACAGCGGAGACAAGGATGAAGCCACAAGGAAGGAAGGAACCAAGTAAGTAGCAGCCGCATAGTGCAGATTGGAGTACGAACCTCCCTCGGCACCAGCTTCATCTCTCACCACAGGAGCAGATTCAGGGCTGAACCCCTCGAAACCTCTGGGAAACGAGCTGCAGGCCGAAAATTCAGAACAGCAGAACCAAAACTCCCAGCACCAACTGGAATGCCTAACAAAATTTACATGGACAAGGTTTTGGTTGCTCGCGCCGGAGGAGTAGCATGGCAAGGAACAATCGAATCAATCAATAGCATGGGAGAGGTCAACCTGAACCTGAGCGGCTGGGTCGCTGGTGACCTCCGCCCCGCGACGGGCCAGCGGATGAGGGCGGCGCCGCTCGCTTCGCTGGGACGGGCTTCCTGGCGCCGACGGGGAGAGGGCTCGGCGCGCGGCCTCGCCGTGGTCCGGGGGAATCCGGCGGGGGAGGGAACGGAGCAGAGTGGGGGGAGAGAGAGAGAGAGGGAGAGAGAGGTCGTCGCGAGCTGGCGATGGATTTTGATTGGTGGGCCGGCTGGATTCTATCTTTGTGGGTTGATCTGGAACTGGGAGGGAAGGTGCGGGCGACGGATGCAGGGGAGAAGGAGAGGGAGAGGCTGGGGATCGCCGGGGTGGTGGGCGGCGGCGGCGGCGGCGTGGGATGGGAGGGAGACAAGGGGTGAATTGGGAGAAGAGAGGAGGTGGAAGGGATCTGGATCGAGGGTTAGGTGTTTTTTTTTAGACAAACAGTGGTGGGTGGATCGGGGGTGAGTGGTGTGGGAATATACTAGTAGCGTGGGCAGCTGACCTGCGCTACAGCTATTCACAAAGTAGTAGGGCAGGTTTATAACCCTCGCTACTACTATGACATGTCCCAGGGGGCACAGCAGAGACCACTTAGTAGTAGCGAGGGGTAAAAACTCGCGCTACTAGTAAGTAGCAGTAGAAGGGGTATAAACCCGCGCTACTAGTAAGCGTCTGTGTATAAGCTTTTCCCTAATAGTGCTAGTGGCTTCTTGGGGAGCATTGTGCACACCGCTCCAAACGGAGATTAGCGTCCGCAAGGGTGTGAACTTCGGGATACATCGTCGTCTCCACGTGCCTCGGTTATCTCTTACCCGAGCCCCTTTACTTATCCACTTTACTTTGTGATAGCCGTAGTGTTCCTTGTTATATATCTTGCTATCACATAGTTGTTTATCTTTCTTAGCATAAGTTGTTGGTGCACATAGATGAGCCTAGTTGTTTTAGGTTTTGTGCTTGACAAATTAACCATTAGGTTTATTCTGCATTTGTTCAAGCCTAAACCGTAATTATTTTAAAGCGCCTATTCAACCCCCCCTCTAGGCGACATCCATGTTCTTTCATTAGGGATCTGGGGTGCATGTGCCCATCTTCATCGGCCTTTGGTCGCTATATTTTTCCTTCGGGCCGCCCCACCCGCTAGGAAACACTAGATGACACCCCGCACGTTGCTGCGGGAATTCTTAGTCTTATGGACATGATAGATAAACTGAATACCTTTATTTGCATAGTAGATATATATGATAGTAAGAATGATTTTTTTGGCAACAGACACAATACTTGGATTAGATAGGTGTCAATATATCAAATTTTCATTTTAAGACACTTATTGTGTATTATATGACTCTTGTTGTAGAACAACCTTCATATCAACATACTTTGCATGCTTAAGATATGCCCAAAGAATGAATACTTCACTGATGGAGCTCCACTATGGACAATAAGAACAAAACCAACCATGATCATCGGAGCAAAAGAGCACATATCTTTTTTCTATTTTTACCAAACCGAAAAGCCAAACCCTTTGCCTCGATGGGCTGAAAAGAGCACGATAATTTATACATAGATAAGCACTGATATGCACATTATCGCATTGCAACCAGGATTCAATTGCAACAAAAATATATTACACATGAAAATTTATAAGATTCATTATAGAATGAAAAAGGAAGAATAACAATTTCATTGTTTAGGATGTCAAACATGATGATTTCCTTTTTTAGACCTCGGGCAATAGGCATATTCCAAAATTTTCTTCATTCCATCGAACGAAAACTAAACATAAATACCATGCAGTTAGGACATCATATACTACACGTAGATTACATGATTTGAGATATGTGATTTAACTTCCCATCTATCTAGATTAATGTCATCATGATTCTTCATTAGTATATAGAGGAAGTTTATCCCTAGAATATACCGTAGGAAAATATAGTACTACCAGATTAGCATGAGTCCTATCTACCAATATGTCGCAACAAATGTATGTAACCTAAAAAACATCATTTCATTAGAAGATGCAGGCAGAGACAGTACCAACCCTAAAACAATTTGTCAATTTTCTAGTGGTGCCTCATGTTTTCTTCATATGTAAAAAAGGGAAACTGACCTTCTCTAGGACAAAGGTCGAATATGATGGATATTATGATTGAAGCTTTCACATCCACTTTCAAGAATAAGTTGAATATATTCTGCACACTCTTCAATAAACTTCATGGAAACTATCCCTGAACACGAAAGCAAATAGAAAAAGTTGTATACACATTTACTTATGACCAACTGAGCGAGATGTATCTTATAAGATGTAAGAAATATTATAAACCTTATCGACTTAGAATGGGAAGGAAAACTGACATTTGGAAACCATATAGCCCTAAAGAAGTGGATATAAATTTAACTAAATTAATTGCTGCTCCGGGAGACCTAGCAGGAAACCTGACCAGGAGAAAGAAAAAATATGGGCTAACATTCCGTTTGAGCTCGAGCGTCAACTGTTCCAGCCAAACAAAAACAGTACCATGTCCATACTGCATGTTTTCCTCTTATAAATCTTTTCTTGCAACTGATACTAATCGCAAATACTGTAATTTATGAATGTTATAATATCATGTTAAGATAAATGGAAGTAAAATTGTCTTAGAAAACTTGAGTACATTAAAACACTTTCTATCATATGGGAACCGCCAATTGGAATAAGCAATGCATAATGAGAATGCTACGAACACAACATAAAAATAGGTTTCAAAGAAAAAATTAAAACAATATATGCCATATGTATGCACAAAACTAAAATATATGAAATATATTGTTGTATGTTACTCCCTCCGTTCCCAAATATTTGCCTTTATATATATTTCAAATGGACTACAACATACGGATGTATGTAGACATATTTTAGAGTATAGATTCGTACATTTTGCTTCGTATGTAGTCACTTGTTGAAATCTCGAGAAAGACAAATATTTGGGACGGAGGGAGTAAAACACAGATGAGATAGAAAGAGATAGGGAAGACTCATACCTGAGACTTTGGTACAACCTAATTAAAGTAGTATGATATATCAGTGGCTTCTACTCACGAAGCAAGATGTAGTATACCACCTCATTATATTCAAAGGTATTCTTTTAGTACGTAAAATCAATTAGATTTGCACCTGCTAAGCTAATAACGAATGGTCTGGAGACTTCAATGAATGCAAGCCTGTAACATAATAATCTGTGAATACAGAAGGAAAATGAAGAAATTGGATAGTTAATGGGGCAGAGCTCAATATCAAATAGTGACAAAAAAAGTACAAATAAAAATAGTAAAATGCTTAATTGGGGAGGAAAAAAAAATTCATGCTAGCACCAAATTGAACCCTCTGGCAGAAAAGAGGCATTACTATGCATATAACATAGCCTGTTTGTCAATTTTGGAAACCACTTATTAGGCATCATGCCATTACAGATCAGTACTATTGTCAAAAAATGCTGAGAAAAACGAAGACATATATTAGCAACCTAACAATTGTCTGATATAAATGGAAAGAAAACTAAATCACTATGAGTATAAAAGGAGCATGACCCATCACCGTGGATGTGGCAAGGACTCTTATGTGAAGGTAATCTTGGATGCATTTGCTGAACTTAAATAAACCCTCTACTTCATTCATTTCATTGTCTTAACGAACACAATATTGGCAGGTCGACGGATAATAGACACGAAGAAAAACTGCTCCAGGAAGCATAGACCAAAACTTCAATTCACAAATCTGAATGATCGGCACTTGAATTGATCATTTAATCCTAACATGTAATGGTTAACTTATTTAATTAGTGGTTCAAGATCAAGTGTAATATATAATACTACTAAGAATGACCTACAGATTCGAAGATTTAATAAGAATTAGGGAAAGAGTTATGCATTACTTACGCCAATGATAGAAGATCTCATCTTGCCCAGTTATATGAAATCCCACAAGAGAATAGCCCAGTTGTAAACAGCTCAGATTACTGTGCTCCACGCCGGAGCAAAGGGAGGAGCTGTTGAGGGGCTGCATGACGGGCATCGGCAAGGTTCTTAGTGTATCATGATGGCGCAGGGGCTGGTATGGAGGGCGGCCGCAGCCGGAAGAAGCCGGACGGTCGGAGATGGCCGGCTGGATAAAACCGATGTGGGGCGGCGATGCGCTGTCGTCCAGGCGCAACATCAGGGCCCGTCTTGGCGTGAGGATGAGATCGCTATCTGAGATCGACTCTGACGGCTGCAACTCCACCAATAGATGGGAAAAACAGATGTGCAGGCTCCGGACCTGTCTGTTCATTGGACAAAAAAATCATGGGGAGCTGAGACGATGCATCTGCTAATGCTCGTCTATTCTGGAGGGAGAGGAAACGATTCCGGGCCAAACAGGGCTGGCCTTTTGTCTGACTTTTACGCTTACAGAACAGCCGCCTGAGAGTAAAGGAAAATTACAAAATAAAAAATATTTATGATGTGGCATGTGTGATGAGGTGGACAGCTTGCATGTCAAGAGAAATATATTAGTGGGGATGAACTATTTAGGTATTATAGATGTCTTAATCAGAAAAGGTGGTTACCCCTGCGGTGGGCGAGTAGGCAACCGCTTTGTGGGGCGCAGCGGGCGAGATGTGTGCCCCTCCCTCGTAGGGCCCCTACACGGTTGTGGTTGTGTCGTCTCGCTTCCAACATGTTGCGACGGGTGGGCAACGCCTGTTTTCTTCCCTTGCGCTATGTTTTATCAATGGTGTGGTCACGGAGCAAAGGTATGGAGCACGATAGGCGTACCATCCCGCCGGTCATCGAGCCGATTTTTGTCCTTCCTGTTCAACTCGGGTGCGGCTTTGCGACTAATTGATGGACTTGGGTGTATGACCCAGTTTGGTAGGTTATTATTTCAAAAAGTTCTTTTGTGTTACAAACAACTTTTTCAAAAATGATTGAGATCGCGTAACCGACCGTGCATGCCCCTGTGGGGCCCACACATAGCTCCACCCAGTAACTTTTCTCCTTCTCTCCAGGCCATTCATCCGGTTTCTCCTCCGCGTCATCCCTCTCTCACCATCTTAGGCCGACGGCACCCACTTCCCCTCCCGCTCATTGGGCCAGCACTACATGGTTGGGATAAGCCACGAGCTGCCGCTAAGCATGGTGGATGTTGCGAGTAGCCATACTACCACGAGTAGGGCACCACCTACGCTGCAAGGTCGCGACTACAGGCCATCCCTAACATGGGGAATGAACCTCTATCAACAGACAATCATGTCATGGAGTTGGTGCAAGAATATATAGATCCACCAATTGTGGAAAGTAACAACATGCAAGTGGATTTGCTGAATGAAATCTACAAAAACACAATTGATGTAAGTCATACCATGTCTTGGCTAACTTGAGAGTGGCATAGTTGAGGTCCATGCGATTCATCTCATCCATGAAAAGTAACACGAGGTTCCTTGAACACGAAAGCTATTTATGCTCTGCAATCTATTTAAGACGCGCCTCTACATTATGTGTACATTAGTTGTTCTTTTACTTGGAGTATAAAATGAATGTTTTGGGGAATGGTACATCTCTATTATCAATGACGACATATAATAGGAACATGGAAGCACACCCGCTCAAGGTGTTGGAGAGAGCGCCAGAAGCTCGGGCTCACGCATCCCAGTCGAAACCTATTGCTGAAACTACCATGACGTAGGCGCATGCAGGATCTCGAATCACTTTGCCATGGATGTTAGGCTGTGTAGTATACCACATTGGGGTTTATTGAGGGGTAAAGACAGTGTTTGTCGAAATCGTGTCGTAAAATGCAGTGAAGATGCTCTTTTTTCCAGTGATTTGTTTGCTAGAATAGTCTGTGGAAGTTGATTGATTTTTTTTTTTTGCAAATAAAAGTTGATTGATTTGTTAGAATAGTTGGCAAATTTGTTGAATAGTGGATTTTTATAGCTCATGTTTGCACCCTTTTAAACATGTAGAAGTAGGTTTCTAGAATTTGTCGTATACTGATAGAAAATCCGATGCCCTCAAGTCTCAGCTCAAATTTGAGAACATCCGTATGAAACTGGTAGTCTGAAATTTGATGAGAAATTCATGTTTGCTTGCAAGTTGCAACAGGCTGTAGGATGCCATCTCCTTGCATCATGACGAGCCAGCCCTCCAAAACACTTATGCTTAGGTACACCCCCACCCACCCAAACACATCAACGGAGGAGATCTCTCCATACCTCTTGATAGTAAAGGGTATGATGGTCTCTTTTAGAAGTATGCCGCCCGCGTCGAGCACGACACAAGGCCTGTGTATATACCGCCTTGGGCCGGCCCATTTTACACTTGTTTTCCTCTTCTGTAAAACCTTCAAAAAAATGAGTGCCCGACGTGATTCAAACCCAACACATGTACACTTGGTACAACCGCAGTAACCAACTGGACTACTTTCTTGTTGTGCCCAATAACCTTGTTTTTTCTTCTTCAACTATAACACTAACCAACGGGAGGTTGTTTAGTTTTTTTTTGGTTGTTGTTTCTCTGCTTTTCCTTCTGTTATATGTTCTCTTTCTTTTACTTTTTTTCATTTTTCCTTTTCTTTTTCAAAATTTGTGAGCTATTTATAAAATCCTGAATTTTTTTCTTAATCTGTGAAATTTTCAAATTTGTGAAAATTTTCTTAAATATGTGAATTTGTTTTTCAAATTCCTGAAATTTTTCACAAATGCAAATTTTCTCAAATCAGCAAACCTTTTTCAAATTTTATAAACTTTTTAAAATCCTGCAATTTTTCTAAAAAAGTCATGAACATTTTTATTTCAAAATTGATGAACTTTTTCAAATATGCGAACACTTGGGCCAGCCCAACAGGCGCCCGACGGGAGCAATGCGGTCCCCTAGTTGGGCCAAGGGCTAAGCATTTTTTTCTGTTCTATTTTTTATTTTTTTGTTAGTTCATTTCTCTTATTTTTGAACTTTATTATTCTTTTTGAAACCTGTTAAAAATTTAGAAATATTGTTTGGAATACCAAAACATCTTCTTTTTTTCAGTTATTGTTTACAACTATAAAAACTGTTCAATAAAGTGCCTATTTAAAAAAATGTTCACAAAAATAAGAAATGTTTGTGTTTAAAAATTGATAATTTTTTAAAAAGGTACGTGGTTTGCAATTTTTGGTTCAATATCAATTGTTGGGAATTTGTTAACATTTTTGGAAAAAACTGTTCAAATTTTTAAAGTTTTCATACAGAATTGAAAATTACAAACTTGTTTACAAATTTTGAGGAATGATTATGATATAAGGAAATGTTCACGTTGATTGATAATGATGGAAATTGTAAATAATATACGCATCTAAATAAGAAAAAACTACATGCTCATGGACGCACCTGTCTAGCGTAGTCTTGCACACTGCTCTAAACTGGTGTTTTTTTGGATTATGGATAATTGACCTCAATTCTTGCAGTAGCCTGGCACACACATATGAGGCATCCATGGTAGGAAACTCCAGAAAATGTAAGAATTGTTGAAAAATTGAACAACTTGGAATGATTCCTTGAATTGGTCATATAAACTTGTGGGAAATTTTGGGGTCATTTGACGAATGCTAGGTTTAAACGATTTCCGACACTATGCAGGTTGTGACACGTCCGACCATTTATCGGTCTTTTTGACAGAAAAAACTCTGGAAAATGGAAAATTTATGCAAAACCAAAACAAATTGATTTTTTTAAACTATGATGATTTTTATAGCAAATTCGGAAACTATACGACCTAATGCATAAAAATCGAAACTGTGACTCCGTCGGCCTTCTGTTGGCCGAAGAGGGACTTTTCGGCCTACCGTTGGCCGAAGTGGGCTCTTCAGCCTCCCGTTGGCCAAAGAGTGCCCAGCTGGGACTTTCCGTTGGCTTCCCATTGGCCGAAGAGCACTTTCCGGCTTCCCGTTGGCCAAAAGTGTCAGGGGGACAAAACGTAATTAAGATGGCCTCAAATGAAAAAGTTATCAACATGAAAAATCTTTGTCTCGTCGAAACGGTTGATTTTGATATAAAAATCGTCTTAATCCGAGGTCGTATGCAACCTATAGAGCCAAAACAAGGTCAGGGGCAGAAGCTACAGAGTTACTTCGGGCAGAAGCTGCAGAGTGGTTTGGTTCGGTCTGTCCGAAGTAACTCTGCAGCTTCTGCCCCTGACCTTGTTTTGGCTCTACAGGTTGCATACGACGTCTGATTAAGACAATTTGTATATCAAAATCAACCGTTTCGACGAGACAAAGATTTTTCATGTTGATAACTTTTTCATTTGAGGCCATATTAATTACATTTTGTGCCCCTGACATTTTTCGGCCAATGGGAAGCCGAAAAGTGCTCTTCTGCCCAGCTGGGCACTCTTCGGCCAACGGTAGGCCGACGGGGTCATAGTTTCGATTTTTATGCATTAGGGCGTATAGTTTTTGAATTTGCTATAAAAATCATCATAGTTTAAAAAAATCCAAACAAATTGGCATGGTGCCATGAATTGGCCATAGAAGATCATGAACCAAATTTGGGGTCATTTCAAGGATGTCAAGAAACAATGTGTTGTCAGACAGAGTCTACTGGCCCTACCCGGACACCCTCCGTTGAACATTGTCTAGTTTGGACATTATTAAAATGACCCAAACTTTTGCAAGCAGGTGGGCATGCCCATGGTAGGAATCAATGCCAGGTTTGGACGATTTCCAACACGACATGAAAGTTATGACACGTCCGATCATTTAGCCGCCTTTTTATCGAGAAAACTTCAGTACATGGAAAATTTGTCGAAAACCAAAACAAATTGGCATGGTGGCTTAAATTGGTCATATAAGCTCATGGAAAAAATTGGGGTCATTTGGCGGATGCCAAAAAACATGCCCTCAAACGAATCCTTATGGCCTACCCAAAAATCAGCCGTTGGAACATGGTCTATTTTTGGACATGCATGAAATAACCCAAACTTTTCCAGTAGGTTGGCATGGCAATGGTAGACATCCATTCCAGGTTTGAACGAATTCTGGCACTATATGCAGGTTGCGTCACGTCCGGGCATTTTCATCGTGAAAACTCCAGAAAATGCAACAATTATCGAAAACTCAAATAACTTGGCATGGTGCCTTTAATTAGTCGTAGAAGCTGGTGGAAACTTTTTGGGTCCATTTGAAGGACATCGATAAACAACGTGCTCTCAGAGGTAGCCTTTTCGCCAACCCAAACACTCTCCGTTGATCATGGTCTATGTTTGGACATCTTTCAAGTGACCCCAACTTCTGAAAGTAGGTGGGCATGGCCATGGTAAGCATCCATGTCAGGTTTGAATGATTTCCGACACACTATGCAAGTTGCGGCACACCCGATCATTTATCGGCCTTTTTTGACCAAGAAAACTCCTGAAAATGCAAAATTTGTCAAAAAATCAAAACAATTTAGCATGGTGCCTTCAATTGGTCATATAAGCACATCAAATTTGGGGTCATTTGATGGATGCTGAAAAAAACCGTGCTATCAAACGGAGCCTTTTAGCACCCGAACACCCTCCGTTGAACATGGTCTACTTTTGGACATGCAATGAAATGACCCCAAAATTTTCCAGTAGGTGGGCATGCACATCATAGGTATCCATGTGAGGTTTGAACGAATTTCGACAACGCATGCAAGTTGTGCAACATCCGACGATTATCGGCCATTTTTCACCGAGAAAACTCCTGAAAATACAAGAATTGTAGACAAGTCAAACAACTTGGTATGGTGCCTTGAATTAGTCATACAAGGCCATGAAAAAATTAGTGCCATTTAAAGGATGCCGCGAAATAGCATGCTCTAAGATGGAGCATTATGGCCTACTCGAACACCCTCCATTGGACTTGCTAGTTTTTCTGGACATTCATGAAATGAGCTCAACTTTTGCCTCCGGGTGGGCATAACCATGGTATGCATTCATGCAATGCTTGAGGGAAAAAGTATTAAAATTCATAATTTAACATGTACTTCAAAATATATTTTTATTTTTTTCTTGTTTCCGCACGCCACAATGGACCGACCCAATCAGGCGCTCTCCTATGAAAAAAGTATTTACTTCATGATTTTTTCCAAATTCATGAACTTTTTTTCAAATCGTTGAACTTTTCAATTTCACAAACTTTTTTTTCAAATCGATGAACTTTTTCAATTTTGCGAACTTTTTTCCACCTTGGAGCTAGAGGTGGGCATAAAAACTGACAAACCTAGTAGGCGAAGACCGAACCGATAGCAAACCCAAGAAAACCAATTTTTTGGTGGCTATTGTAGTTATCTGCCACATGTAACAACCAACGCGCATGCGGCAGGGACGTCAATTCCATTGGCCAAGCTGATCACTTGCATGCAAGCACTACTAGGGAAAAGCCTAGCAGCAGCGCGGGTTCTAGGTATATCAGTAGCGTGGGGACCGGCGCTACTAATAAGGTGCTTCTGACTAACCCGTAGCAAAGCAGCGTGCACGCGCCATCTTGCTATACAGAAGTGTATCGACAGCGTCTGCGTGGAAGCTTCGCTATCGCTAATAGCTCTAGCGCCGATTTGGGCTAGACGCCACATCGCTCTTGTCATGCTGCTGCTAACTTTTCTCCACTCGCTACTGCTAATTTTAGTATTTTTTGATTATTTTTTCTGCATATTTGTTTTGTATTTGAACAGGCTTTATACAAGAATCTTTAGCAGATACAAATATTATCATGATACACATACAAATAGCTGCGAGACCACAAATGTAATCATAGCATATACATACAAATAGTTTCATCATAATCATCATCCAACACAAAGTGGTATCTCGTCATCATCTCGAAAATAGCGATACATGCAAGTCTCGAATACTTGCAACTACTAACGTCATCCATCTAAACAATGGTATCTGCGAGAAGAGCTATCACTATGAGTGAGAGCGAACTATGCAAAGACATGAGGCGGCGGTTACGAGTCATCTCTCGCGCTTAGCGTGAACCTCAAGTAACTAGCTTCTCCTTCTTGTCTGGTTTTGAAGCCTTTATGGCTGGCGCCAGACCCCATTCACTTGCCTGGCACTCGTGCCACTCATTGTACACCCCTAAACCTTCCCTTTGTACCACGACATAGCACTGCCATCTCGCCATCAAGAAACTAGGTAACCTGTTAGAGATGCATCTTCATCAAGAGGATGTACAATCATATGCAACAAAATATACTAGAGCAACACGAAAAAAAGAAAGGGTTAGCAACTAGATGCAAGATACAGACGCATAAACTAATTAACTAGAGGTAATGCGAGGTCATCGTACCCAAACTAACAAAAGTAGCATTACGCAAGTTCGCGGCAGGACCGTGGACATCACAAAGTTTCATCGCTACATGAAGTATACAAGTTCAACCGACACATATCATCATCATCGGCATCAGAATCACTAGAAGTTCCATCCTTCCATATCATCGAGGATGGAACCTACCTTCTTGAACGGCGTGAGGTCATGACGTTGCATGCCTATGCGAAGTTCGGACGTCACCGCGATATAGGGCCGTGGTGGAACATCCCCTTCTCATCGCATTTCCACTTCTTTCATGATGATCGTCGCAATGTCCCTTTGGATGCGAAAAGAAGTCATCTCTAAGTTTATAATCCGCTTCTCCATGAGATTCTACCCACTTGTGGATATGATCATCATTTCTGCTTGTCATGCGAAGCTTTTGGTGATCCGTGCTGAACTCAATCATGATATGGAGGATGTATAATCCATCTTTCTTGCTTGATTTTGGGACATGGATGCAGCAAAAGTTAGTTTTATGCGCGAAACCCATCTTCTTGTTCCTTTGTTTCCTGATCTGCATGTGGCCACCTCTAATGCTGAAGCCTTGGAGAGCATCATCTATTATATTCATTATGTGGGTGTAGTCCTTCTTCTCGTAGTCTCTGGAAGGGTCGAAATACACGGCGTGGGAGACTCGCTGGTAAAGAACAATAAGGACGGCGCGCCCGTTGCTGCGGGGAAAACACACCTCAAATTATTCTCCATATGAGCGAGAAGGAATGATTGAAATGTACGAAAGGGTTGTCCGGAACTGACTTACTTTGGATGATAAGGCAGGACGACAATTTCCTGGTCCTTATTCTGTACCATGAAATTTTGGAGGTAATCCCTAGCAGTTTCACGCTCAAAGTAACCGAGACTCAAGTAGGACTCGTGCATGCAGTACGGATCCGCCACATAGATTTGCGAGTCTTCTTCTCTCTTCATGAAGGAGCTCATATGTAGTGCAAAAAGGCAGACGATTGTAAAATCGAGCCGCCTTGTTAGAAACATCTCGAAGATATGGTCAAACTGCAGCAAGAACACTTCCGCGGGCTGTGTGTGGACGTAGCACTTCCCCTCAGGCACACGAGCCACGTATGTCGGATATCCAGGATCCGTCGAGGCTAGTACGCTTTTCTCAATCGAGAGCACATGGTCGTGCAATCTCCTGAGATCCCCTGATAGTGCCTCCAGCGGTTTCGGCGGTAGCATCGGCTCGCCCGTGAGATGGAACATGGCCGCACCTTTCACGGGTACACGCTCTTCAGAATCCATCGTCTGGCTGCTATGTGCTCTCGCTTGTTTGGAGGCAGCTATCTTCCCCGATCTCTTCCTCTCCTTTTTCTTGGGCACACCATCCAGAACCTTCCTTAACCCCTGCCCCAGTGTTCCCGGGTTAAGCACCATACGATCCCCGGCTAGTTGAGCATGTGTTGAGGCAGCATCTTCAGGTGTGTCCTGTGAGGATTTTATGAAGAGAGACTTTTTGCAATCCCTGCTACGACCTTCCTGCCCGGGCAGATCATCCATATCCTCATTAGCATGCTGATAGCCCGATTCGTCATATGGTTGACTCATCATATCTAAGTCACACTCATACGCGTTTGTATTGAGGAAAGCCATTGGGTCGACCTCCGTCTCATCATCCATTCTACATTTCTACATGACCCGATTACATCAGCCAGTACTATTGCACTCCCTTCATCACGTCGTCTGCCGCTCTCACTCGGGACTACAGGAGCTGGTAATTGCATAGGCGGGGTGGTGGTCTCCACACATGCTTGTTGATGTGTGGTTATTGGTGTTCTCTCGGCCGGCTCCAGACGAATAAGATTCTTCGGCCATAGCAGCACCCAACCCTTGCAGCTTCCAATCCGCTCCCACATGCTATACTGGAGGAGGCAAATCCTCGTGCCCCGATTTCACACTGGACAAGTTAACCCTGAAGTGTCCAGCGGGGATCGGCTGGTTGTGGAACGTGGGTTGCGAGGTGTTCATTATCATCCCCTTTCCCACATCCACCTTCTGGCCTTTGATCAAATAGAGTATGGTGCACGGGGTTTCTTCGGGCTGCAAAGACATGTCTGTGGCGTAAAACATCCGAAAGGCAACGAAAATGGAATATTATATATATATGTTGGTGCGACATGTAATTACCAAGAGGGCGTCGAGCTCAGCCAAAGACGAAGGCCCACCTAGCGCACCAGAGACCGAGGACCCGGTTGCGTGAGCAAGTGATGGTGCGGTGGTGTTGATGTTCGCGGAGTTGCTCCCGATGAAACTAGGCAACCGGAAATCATGTACCGTCTAGTATGGATATTCCTACGTCCAGTTGATAATAGCTGGAACCAAGTTAGTAGCAAAATCATTTCTGAGGCGATTCACAATGCATTGATTACTCTGTAGCAACTCATTTTTCTCCTCGGCTGTTTATTTCAAGTCCTCGGTACCGCTTTTTCTCGACCTCAAGCTTCACCTTCGTTGATGTCCGCTGACTAAACTTCTTTTTCGCTTCTTGGCCTCCGGGCCCTCGTTATAAACACCTTCCACGTGGCGCCGCCTCCGGCCGTGCACCGACCATATTGCGGCCGCTGGCCCAAAGGGAGTCCCTTAAGTTCGTTCAAGGTCCAGCTTGAGAGGGGTGTCCCACTTGGGCCTCATCGGAGAAATGGGGCTTTTCAATTTTACGCAAAGCTGGTGTTGCTTCTCCTGCGGAAGGAGCGTGAACCGTTTAGGAATGTGTAGTCGACTAGATCTGGAGCTAAATGTAAGATGGTAAAAGAATTATTACCGAGTCTAATCAATTTCCTCGTGATCTGGTCCGTGTAAAAACCTTCTTTCCCTTGTCCCACTTGTAGCGGGCCCCTGATGAAGTTACGCTCCAAGGGGTTGGTGAACTTCACGAAGGGGTCTCGATACCCGTGGCTTCACGTTCGCGTCCTCCTTATCCCATATGGGCCTTTTACCGAGGTAGCCACGGCTTCCCGAGGCGATGCTTCCCTGTGTTCCTTGTCAAGGCTCTTGAATTTCGCAGCCTTAGCCTTGGCTACCTCGGTAGCGCAAGTGTCCTTGAACTTTCCGAACTCCTCTTTCGTAAGTGTCAGATTTTCCTCTAGAATCGTGGACAGTGGTTCCTCAGCCTCAATAGCTCGTTTCACCCTCCCTTTCCAGGAGGCCAAATCATTCTTGAACATGCCCATGGCATGATTGTTAATCTTTTTCATCTTCGGATCATCCCACGGTTGTTCTATGTTATCATCCCGGTCGGGAACTTGAATCTCGTGCAACTTTGTTAGGAGCAACGCGTCAAATGTTCTTTACTCCTTAAGTCATCATCGTTGATGCTCACAAGATTCCTCGTAGGATGAATCCTACTTGGTTCCCATAGCACTTGCGAGGTTCTTCCGGCTCTAATGGCTCAAACTTGCCAGGCGCCATCTTTGTGATCACCAGTAGTCCAATCCCTAGTTTGTTAGGTTTTCATATCCTCTGCTTCTTCTTTTCGGTAGCGGCATCGGCGCCGGTACCTTCCCCGCCGGTATCTTCCCCTCCGGGATCTATCGTAGTCCTTTCGATAAGTAAGAGTGTCGAACCCAACGAGGAGCAGAAGGAAATGACAAGCGGTTTTCAGTAAGGTATTTTCGGCAAGCACTAAAATAATCGGTAACAGATAGTTTTGTGATAAGGTAATTTGTAATGGGTAACAAGTAACAAAAGTAAATAAGGTGCAGAAAGATGGCCCAATCCTTTTTGTAGCAAAGGACAAGCCTGGAAAATTTCTTATATGAAGGAAAATGCTCCCGAGGACACATGGGAATTATCATCAAGCTAGTTTTCATCACACTCATATGATTCGCGTTCGGTACTTTGATAATTTGATATGTGGGTGGACCGGTGCTTGGGCGCTGTCCTTACTTTGACAAGCATCCCACTTATGATTAACTCCTATTGCAAGCATCTGCAACTACAAAAGAAGTATTAAGGTAAACCTAACCATAACATGAAACTTATTGTAGCGACCCGACCCGAATGGATCAAGTCTCTGTGCTCCGGTGTCATCCCTGGATCAGTAATGCTGACACCACATAGTACTTCGAAGGATTTATAACAGAGTAGCAATCACACACTTATTACATCGTTGCCCAAAGAGGACTTATTACAATAAATATGGCTTAAGGCCATCTAATAACGATAACGGCGGAAGACTTGGAAGATAAGTGAGTCCATCAACTCCAAATAGTATCACCGAGTATAGAACCAACGACCTAAAGCACCTTACTGTCGTTCTAAAAGTCTGCAACATGAAAGTTGCAGCCCGAAAATGGGTCAAGACATGGAATATGCTGGCAATGTAACACATAGAGAATAATGAATGATAAGCACATACTACATGCATATGTGGCTGGTGGAAAGCTCTCTGATTCTGAGTTTTGCATAAAGCCAGTTTTTCCCTCATCGCAAAGGAATAAATTTGTTTAACTATCATGGTGGTTGTTAAACATTGAGAATGGTTGACAGCATCCTCAATCCCAATTAAAAGTACTCATTAAAAACCCAACAATATTAATTAGAGTAACATGTTGAGATTCACATGATATTCAAGTACTAGATACTCAAGATGTCCATAACCGGGGACACGGCTAATCATGATTAGTTTGTACACTCTGCAGAGGTTTGTGCACTTTTGCCCACAAGACTCGATCGCCTCCGTTTGGTTTCTCGCACTACATGGTGTTTGAGAGACGGATGACCGAGACATAGTCTTTCGGAAGCGTTTGCACCTTACGATGGGTAGACCGTACCACCTACAACCCCTACATCAGCTAGTCTACCATTGTAAGAGTTCACACGACTTAATCAACTATGCCAGAGCCCATAATGGCTTGTGGCTGCACACGGAAGTTACTAGCATGAATTATCTTATGATCCCTTTGAGCACAGGTGGCGGTCCGAAGAAAAACAGGCAAGTCTCGATAGAAACCAGGTGCCTCAATCCACCCAGACGTGTGTTTAAGTTGCCACCTTAAATAAACCATTAATTTAACAATCTCACATCATCATGGAATACACTCACCCAATCCACGTCTACTAGCATAGCATAGCATAATAAGCAAACGTAGAAGTAACTCCCAAAGGTTTCATAAGTAATACAGGTAATAGGTGCTACCTCAATCTACTTCCCATCCCACAATTTTATTTTAGATCCTAACCATGCAAGTGTTCGAGGATTGATCTAATGCATAAAAACTGGGTATGAGAAAGTATGATCAAAGTGTTACTTGCCTTGCTGACGATCCATGAAACCTAGAGACTCAAGTAACAAGCGGCGCACTCCGGGTGATCTATCGCAGACAAACAACAAGCATACAATAAGTACTCATCTAATGCACAGGTAAATTTCGAATAAAAGATCTAACCAGAAAGTTCAACTTAAGAACCCTGGTTGCAAAAAGAATCGAATCAAATAAAGCAACGAAAAACATCCGGCGGAATAAAACAACTCGGTTCTAGCAAGTTGAAACTAGGTCAAATTTTACAGTAGAAAAACTTTGTTTAAGTTGATTAGTCGGAACGGCGGTTTCGAAACAAAACTCCGGGCGCTTGAATCACCTGATTCCGATAAACGAGCGAGAAGATAGACTAGAAAGAAAATCGGATCTGAAATCGCTATCAGAAAAATAGCGGAATAAATCCGATGAGAAAGAAAAGCGACGAGCGGTTGAGCGAGCGGACGTTCATTAACCGTAGTAACAAACTGGTGATCACGTTACGTTAGGACGAACGGTCCAGCGAACGCCATAAACAAAACCGGAAAGAAAAACCGGCGAGAAAAACCGATCTAGGTTCCGGAAGAAAACCGAAACGAAACCGATCTAGAAACCGAACGGAAATCGAATGGAAATCGGAACGATTTATGAAAAACCGAACCGAGGAAAAGAAAAGGTGACGCTGCTGAGGCTAGTACCTCAAGAAGCGAGGGGCTCCGTGGCGGCGGGCGTTGGGTGGCGGCGGCGAGGGCGGCGGGCGCGTGAGGGGCGGGCTGGGTGGGGCGGCGGGCGCGGTGGCGCGATGTCTTTCTGGAGGAGAGGAGAGGAGAGGTGTGGGTTTGATGTGTTAGAGGGGGGGTGCTTGGGTATTTATATTGGGGAGGGGAGGGTTTTGCTTGGGGTAGGGGACAAGAAATAGACTAGGATTAGGAAACAAGAGGCAAAAGATCTAGAAACAGATACAGAATAAATGAAAGTAGGACAAGAGTCCTACTAGGACTAGGAAAAGAAGCGGCGGCTCCCTCCTGGCTCCCTGGCGCGCGCGCGATGGAGTTGGCCTCCTGGCCGGCCGGCTCCTTGGCGGCTTGGGCCTTTGGCCCAAGGCGCTGCGGGTTTTTTTTTAAACGGTCTCGCGCGCAGAAAAATAAATAAAAAAATCTAAACGAACTCCAAAATTAATAAAGTAAACTTTCCCTGACTCCTAAAAATGAGTCGAACAAAATGAACTTTAACACGGGGCCTAAAATGCAATTTTTGAAAACACGCATTTTTCCCTAAGGCAAATAAACTCCAAGAAAATCAAAATTTGATTTATTTATTAAATCTTCATTTTTCCTAAATTTTGGGAAAGTCATATTATTCCCTCTCTTATTTTTGATATTGGGAAAAATATTTGAAGATAAAATAAATAAATCCAATGATCCTCTTTTCATAGTTTTGAGAGAACTCAATACGAAAATTTCGAAATCTCCAACTCATCTCGAGGGTCCTTGAGTTGCGTGAAATTTCTAGGATCAACAAAATGCAAGAAAATATGATATGCATGATGATCTAATGTATAACATTCCAAATTGAAAATTTGGGATGTTACAAACCTACCCCTTAAGATGAATCTAAGCCCTCGAGATTCGGGTTGGCTAGAAAATAGGTGAGGGTGGTCTTTGAGCAAATCTTCTTCTCTTTCCCGGTGGCTTCATCCTCGGTGTGGTGGCTCCACGAACCTTGCAAAACTTGATAACCTTGCTGCGAGTAACTCTGCTGCATAATCGAGAACTCTGATGGTTTCTCCTCATATGTCAAATCATCCTTCAACCGAATTGCTTCAAGTGGCACTTTGTATCTCTTAGCGGTACTTCCACCATCTCGGCGTGACATTTCTTCAATTTGAGAAACATGGAATACATCATGAACTCCTGACAGTCCTTCTGGTAATTCCAGCTTATAAGCAACTTCTCCCATACGTTGAAAGATCCTATACGGTCCAACGAAACGTGGTGCTAACTTTCCTTTAACTCCAAATCGCTTAACTCCTCGAAGTGGGGATACTCTAAGATAAACTCTGTCTCCAACTTCATATTCTATCTCCTTGCGTTTTGAATCCGCATAGCTTTTACATCTTGGTAGGCTACCTTGAGCCTATCGCGAATCAACTTAACCTTCTATTCGGACTCCTTAATCAAATCTGGTCCAAACAATCGATGGTCTCGACTTACGTCCCATGATAACGGTGTCCTACACCTCCTTCCGTACAAAGCCTCGAAGGTGCCATCTTCAAGCTGGTTTGGTAACTGTTGTTATAAGAGAATTCAGCATCTGACAAGTTATCGTCCCAACTAGATCCATAGTCTAGTGCACAAGCTCTCAGCATATCCTCCAAAATCTGATTGACTCTCTCAGTCTGTCCATCTGTCTGTGGGTGAAAAGCTGTACTGAATTCTAGCCTGGTTCCTAACGTTTCATGTAACTGATTCCAAAACTTTGAGGTAAATTGAGTTCCTCTATCTGATACGATACTCCTCGGAACTCCGTGCAAACACACAATTCTGGTCATGTATATCTTTGCCAACTTAACCTTGCTATAGGTAGTCTTGACTGGAATGAAATGAGCTACCTTCGTCAAGCGATTAGACTATAACCCAAATCGAATCATAGCCTGAAGCGAGTCTTTGGCAAACCTGTGATGAAATCCATGCCTAGTTTATCCCACTTCCATTCGGTATCGGCAATGGTTGCAACAATCCTGGCCGCTTACGATGCTCTGCCTTCACTCTCTGACATACATCGCAAACTGCTACATACTCCGCGATATCCTTCTTCATTCCGGTCCACCAGAATGTTTCCTTCAAATTCAAATACATCTTGGTATTTCCTGGGTGAATCGAATAGGGTGAATCATGTGCCTCTTGCGAGAATCAACTTCACGATCTCCGGGTCATTTGGCACGTCATCTGATCCTCAAACCATAGGGTATCGTGCTCATCCTCCACGAAATCCCTTTGCTTTTCCTTCGCTCATTTTCTTCTTTATATCCGCAATCTCTTTGTCCTTTTCTCGAAGCTTCCACTGATTTTATCCATCAAGGTAGACTGAATCTCCAATGCTGCTACGTAGCCTCTCGGAACTATTTCCAAACATAGCTCTCGAAGGTCTTACGCTAGCTCCTTTGGTATTTCTCCGTCAATAGCGTATTGACATGGCTCTTCTATGACTCAATAAATGCGGCTACTACATTAGCCTTTCCGGGATGATAGTGCAATCTCATATCATAATCCTTGATGAGTTCCAACCATCTCCTTTGTCTAAGGTTTAACTCCTTCTACGTGAAAATGTACTTCAAACTCTTGTGATCCGTGTATACCTCACAATGATTTCCAATGAGGAAATGTCTCCATGTCTTCAATGCATGCACAACGGCTGCTAACTCCAAATCATGTGTGGCATAATTTAATTCATGAGGTTTCAGTTATGTCGTGAAGCATACTGAAACAACTCTTCCTTCCTGCATAAGCACTGCTCCAAGTCCTCGGCGTGAAGCGTCGTAATACACCTCATAATCCTTGGTCCGATCTAGCAAAATTAGCACTTTGGTGAGGTAACCAATCTTTTCTTCAACTCCACGAAAACTTGCCTCGCAGTCCTCAGTCCATATGAACTTGGTATCCTTCTTCAACAACTCTGTCATAGGCTTTGCAATCCTTGAGAAATTCTCAATGAATCTCCGGTAGTATCCTGCGAGTCCAAGGAAACTCCGGATCTCTCCAACTGTCGTTGGTGCTTCCCATTTGGTTATGGTCTCAACTTTTGTGGGGTCAACTGCTATCCCTTCTCCGGATATAACATGTCGAAGAAATCCAACTTCCTTTAGCCAAAACTCACATTTGCTGAACTTGGCATATAATCGATGTTCCCTCAGTTTCTCCAAAACCAATCGTAAATGTTCCTTATGTTCTTCTTCATTCTTCGAGAAAACCAAAATATCATCTATGAACACCACGACGAACTTATCCAAAAACTCCATAAACACTTTGTTCATCAGGTTCATGAAATAGGCACTGTCGTTAGTCAGTCAAATGACATAATGGTGTACTCATACAGTCCATATCTTGTGGTGAACGCTGTCTTAGGTATGTCCTGCTCTCGAATCTTCAACTGATGGTACCCTGATCGCAAATCGATCTTGGAAAACACTTTAGCTCCTTGCAAACGATCAAACAGATCATTTATCATAGGTAGTGGGTACTTGTTCTTGATTGTTACTTCATTTAATTCATGATAATCAACAACCATCCTTAACGATCCGTCCTTCTTCTCCACTAACAAAGACGTGGGTGATCCCCAAGGCGAAGAACTTGGGCGTATATAACCTTTATCCAATAGCTCCCTAATCTGCTTCTTGATTTCCGCCAAATCTTGTGCGGGCATCCTGTATGGTCGCTTCGATATCGGGCCTGTTCCTGGCAACAGCTCAATCAAAAACTCAATGTCTCTATCCGGTGGCATTCTGGCAATTCCTCCGTAAATACATCGGAAATCCCTTAGCACTGGTACTTCTTCCTGCACAACTCTCGATAAGGAATTTATTCAGGTCTCCTCGGCTCATGCCGTGATACATACTTGATTCTCCTCCCTTCGGGGTGGTAAGCAAAATTGACTTAGTGGCGCAATCTATGTTCCCTCCATACTTGATAACTAATCCATGCCTAATATCACATCCAATCCTTGGGATTCCGTAACTATTAGGTCCGAGGAAAAACATAGTGTCCAATCCTTAATGGCGGTCGATCACACCATATACTAGCCATGTATTCTGCTCGGGTGAGGTTACTAGCATGGGTGACCTAAGGGCTTGGGTTGGTAATTTGTACTTATCCACAAATCCCCTTGATATGTATGAATGTGATGCACCAAAGATCGAAAAGAACTAGTGCAGTAAAATGACTTAACCAAAAACTTACCGATTCTTGCATCGGGCTGATCTTCAACCTCCTCCACATCAATGTGGTTCACATCCCCTTTTGAAAGGGTTTGGCTTCTTTCGTAGTTTCCATTTCCACCTTGGCCTTGGGACACTCATTTGCATAATGTCCGTCTTGGAACACTTGTAACAGGTGACATGGCTCAAGTCTTTCTTGGCTGGGGTTGTTGGTGTGGTCCGGTTCTGGCCGTTGCTTCCTCCATTCCCATTACCATTCTTGTGGCCATTATGGTTGTGCGAACTACCTCCTCCATGGGTATGCTTTGGCCCGAACTCCCTGTTTAGGGGCATATGAGGGCTTCTGCTTTGGGCTCGAGTTATACTTCCCTTGCCCATACTTCCTCTTGCGGTTCTCAATTTGCTTTGCTTTCCTTCAATCATGAGGCGGTCTACCAACTCCTGGTAGTTATTGAAACTTGCTACCATCAACTGCATGCTTAACTCATCATTCAGTCCTTCCGAAACTTCTCACCTTAGGCGCATGCAGCCTTGTAGCGTCATCCGGGGCATAACGTGCTAACTTACTAAAATCATCCACATCTTGACCAACAGTCCTTCCTCCTTGGCGTAAGTTGCGAAACTCACGCTTCTTCATGGCCATAGCTCCTGCTGAGACATGGGCGGTCGGAAAGCTTGTTTGGCTGATCCCATGTGACAGTGTCTACGGGGTAAGTGGCTGTAAAATTCTCCCACCATGCTGCTGCGGGTCCTTCAAGCTGGTGTGCAACAAACTTCACCTTTTCTCCATCTGTACATCCTGCAGTGGTCAACTCCCTCCCTACCTTACGGAGCCAATCGTCTGCTACTATCGGCTCGGTGCTACTCTTGGAATACACCGCGGATTCAGCCTAAGGAAAGCGAAGTCAAGTGATCCGCAGTGGTGGTGGCGGTGGGTTGTTGTTGTTGCCTTGGTTCTGTACCAATGTTTGGATCAAAGTGTTCTCATTGAATCAACTGGGTGATCTCTGGCGGGAAAACAAACCGAATTCGCGTCTCGGGGCATCTGATGGGTTTAGAAAAGATGAGAAATTAAGAAGAGAGTGAGGTCTAAGGAGAAACACTACCCAAATGTATATGAGCAAATGCACACAAAATCACTTCATTCATTCAAACAAAGGGCTTACAATGATCTAACTATCGCAAAAGTGCGTGTACTATAATGTTTACATGGAGGTAATACTACTAATATGTGGGGTCATCTATTAATTTGAACCGGTGGAAGACTCCATGATGTATGCGCTCCAGCTTCGTCTTCAAAAGTCGGGTTCACTTGGATCCGAATCGGTGTCGTCGATGATGATGTAGTTGCTCGGACAGCTGATGTACTTGTCTTCATTCTTGAGCGCCAATTTCTTCTTGAGTTCTTCAATCTCATACTTAAGATCGTTATTGTGTCTTGCTACAGCTACGATCTCGTCCATGTAGTCCTTACGTGTAATCTTTAGTTCTTCTTCAAGTTCGATGATCCTCCCTTTGCATTCTTCAACTCTATCATATCATTGCACATCCCCGGTTCTCCACTGGCGTCGAATGTGCTGGTTTAACTCCTGGATGAAAGATGCAATGGATCTGTCCTTCTTGGTCTTGACTATCTCCCATTGTTCATTCCGGCGTCGCAAATCTGGTAGATAGTGTCCTTGAGGTCTTCTTGGTAAACTTCTCCAATGCGTCCCATGGTGATATGAGCTGCCATGCTCTTTCCTGCACTCGAGGTTGGTGCACTTGAAAACACTATCAATAGGCTTGGTGATTGGTGCGAATGTCCTTCCCGGAACGTGAGCTTGAATCTTCGGTAGCTCCTCTTGCAGAGTGGCGTTGAAAGTCCGGTGAAACTTGGTAGTCCAATGTTCGGTGCTTGGTGACTTCCTTCAAGTGAAATCCAAAAGGTGTGCCTTCATCACGGTTGGGCGTACTTGATCTTGGCGTCCTTCATCCTAAAAGAGTAGAAAATATGAGGAGTTAGAAAATGAGAAGAGAGTAGTGATCTATGGCTTTAACTTAGTGGTGGTGTCCTCACGGTCGGCGTGTGCTCGATACCATCTACGTGGCGACTCGACCGAATGGATCAAGTCTCTACGTGCTCGGTGTCATCCACTGGATCGATAATGTGACACCACCAAAGTACTTCAAGGATTTATAACAGAGTAGCAATCACACACTTATTACATCGTTGCCCAAAGAGGACTTATTACAATAAATATGGCTTAAGGCCATCTAATAACGATAACATGACGGAAGACTTGGAAGATAAGTGAGTCCATCAACTCCAGTAATCACATCGAGTATAGAACCACGACCTAAAGCACCTTACTGTAAATCGAAAAGTCTGCAACATGAAAGTTGCAGCCCAAACGAATTGACACATGGAATATCTTGGCAATGTAACACATAGAGAATAATGAATGATAAGCCTGTACTACATGCATATGTGGCTGGTGGAAAGCTCTACTGATTCTGATTTTGCATAAAGCCAGTTTTCCCTCTTGCAAAGGAATAAATTTGTTTAACTATCATGGTGGTTGTTAAACATTGAGAATGGTTGACAACATCCTCAATCCCAATTAAAAGTACTCATTAAAAACCCAACAATATTAATTAGAGTAACATGTTGAGATTCACATGATATTCATATACTAGATACTCAAGATGTCCATAACCGGGGACACGGCTAATCATGATTAGTTTGTACACTCTGCAGAGGTTTGCGCACTTTTCCCCACAAGACTCAATCGCCTCCGTTTGGTTTCTCGCACTACATGGTATTTGAGAGACGGATGACCGAGACATAGTCTTTCGGAAGCGTTTGCACCTTACGATGGGTAGACCGTACCACCTACAACCCCTACATCAGCTAGTCTACCACTGTAAGAGTTCACACGACTTAATCAACTATGCCAGAGCCCATAATGGCTTGTGGCTGCACATGGAAGTTACTAGCATGAATTATCTTATGATCCCTTTGAGCCTTGGTGGCGGTCCGAAGAAAAACAGGCAAGTCCTGATAGAAACCAGGTGCCTCAATCCACCCAGATGTGTGTTTAAGTTGCCACCTTAAATAAACCATTAATTTAACAATCTCACATCTGTCATGGAATACACTCACCCAATCCACGTCTACTAGCATAGCATAGCATAATAAGCAAGCGTAGAAGTAACTCCCAAAGGTTTCATAAGTAATACAGTAATAGGTGCTACCTCAATCTACTTCCCATCCCACAATTTTATTTTAGATCCTAACCATGCAAGTGTTTGAGGATTGATCTAATGCATAAAACTGGGTATGAGAAAGTATGATCAAAGTGTTACTTGCCTTGGCCGACGATCCATGAAACCTAGAGACTCGAAGTAACAAGCGGCGCACTCCGGGTGATCTATCGAGACAAACAACAAGCATACAATAAGTACTCATCTAATGCACAGGTAAATCTCGAATAAAAGATCTAACCAGAAAGTTCAACTTAAGAACCCTGGTTGCAAAAGAATCGAATCAAATAAAAGCAGCGAAAAACATCCGCGGAAGAAAACAACTCGGTTCTAGCAAGTTGAAACTAGGTCAAATTTTACAGTAGCAAAACTTTGTTTAAGTTGATTAGTCGGAACGGCGGTTTCGAAACGAAACTCCAGGCGCTTGAATCACCTGATTCCGATAAATGAGCGAGAAGATAGACTAGAAAGAAAATCGGATCTGAAATCGCTATCAGAAAAATAGCGGAATAAATCCGATGAGAAAGAAAACGACGAACGGTTGAACGAGCAGACGTTAATTAACGAAACAAACTGGTGATCACGTTGGTTAGGACGAACGGTCCATCGAACGCTTGCTAAACAAAACCGGAAAGAAAAACCGGCGAGAAAAACCGATCTAGGGTTCCGGAAAGAAAACCGAAACGAGAAACCGATCTAGAAACCGGAACGGAAATCAGAATGGAAATCGGAACGATTCTGAAAAACCGAACCGAGGAAAAGAAAAGGTGACGCCTTGAGGCTAGTACCTCAAGAAGCGAGGGGCTCGTGGCGGCGGGCGCGGCGGTGGCGGCGGCGTAGGGCGGCAAGGCCGTGAGGGGCGGCACTGGTGGGGCGGCAAGGGCGGCGGAGCAAGTGCTTGCCAAGGAGGAGAGGAGAGGAGAGGTGTGGGTTTGATGTGTTAGAGGGGTGCTTGGGTATTTATATTGGGGAGGGAGGGTTTTGCTTGGGGTAGGGGACAAGAAATAGACTAGGATTAGGAAACAAGAGGCAAAAGATCTAGAAACAGAATCTGGAATAAACGAAAGTAGGACAAGAGTCCTACTAGGACTAGGAAAAAGTAGCGGCTCCCTCCTGGCTCCCTGGCGGCAGCCTTGCGATGGAGTTAGCCTCTGGCCGGCCCGGCCTTAGCGGCTTGGGCCTTGACCCAAGCGCTCAATTTAAAGCGGTCTCATGCTACAGAAAATAAATAAAAAAATCTAAACGAACTCCAAAATTAATAAAGTAAACTTTCCTGACTCCTAAAAATGAGTCGAACAAAATGAACTTTAACACGGGGCCTAAAATGCAATTTTTGAAAACACGCATTTTCCCTAAGGCAAATAAACTCCAAGAAAAATCCAAAATTTGATTTATTTATTAAATCTTCATTTTTCCTAAATTTTGGGAAAGTCATATTATTCCCTCTCTTATTTTTGATATTGGGAAAAATATTTGAAGATAAAATAAATAAATCCAATGATCCTCTTTTCATAGTTTTGAGAGAACTCAATACGAAAATTTCGAAATCTCCAACTCTCTCCGAGGGTCCTTGAGTTGCGTGAAATTTCTAGGATCAACAAAATGCAAGAAAATATGATATGCATGATGATCTAATGTATAACATTCCAGATTGAAAATTTGGGATGTTACACTTATGGATCCAAATCAGCCCCTTACGAAGCAACACATAAACTAGGGTTTAAGCTTCTGTCACTCTAGCAACCCATCATCTACTTATTACTTCCCAATGCCTTCCTCTAGGCCCAAACAATGGTGAAGTGTCATGTAGTCGACGTTCACATAACACCACTAGAGGATAGACAACATACATCTCATCAAAATATCGAATCTAATACCAAATTCACATTACTAATAATAGCAAGACTTCTCCCATGTCATCAGAAACAACGTAACTACTCACAAATCATATTCATGTTCATAATCAGAGGGGTATTAATATGCATTAAGGATCTGAACATATAATCTTCCACCGAATAAACCAACTAGCATCAACTACAAGGAGTAATCAACACTACTAGCAACCCACATGTACCAATCTGAGGTTTTGATACAAAGATTGGATACAAGAGATGAACTAGGGTTTGAGAGGAGATGGTGCTGGTGAAGATGTTGATGGAGATGACCCTCTCCCGATGGGAGGATCGTTGGTGATGACGATGGTGATGATTTCGCCCTCCCGGAGGGAAGTGTCCCCCGCAGAACAGCTCTGCCGGAGCTCTAGATTGGTTCCGTCTCATGGCGGCGGTGTTTCATCCCGCAAGCTTGCTTATAATTTTTTTCCAGGGTAAAAGACCTCATATAGCAGAAGATGGACACCGGAGGCCTGCCAGGGGGCCCATGAGGCATGGGGCGCGCCCAGGGGGGAAGGGCGCGCCCCCACCCTCATGGCTAGGGTGTGGGCCCCCTCTGGTATTTTCTTCGCTCAGTATTTTTTATTAACTCCAAAACTGACTTCCATGGAGTTTCAGGACTTTTGGAGTTGTGCAGAATAGGTCTTTAATATTTGCTCCTTTCCAGCCCAAAATTCCAGCTGCCAGCATTCTCCCTCTTCATGTAAACCTTGTAAAATAAGAGAGAAAAGGCATAAGTATTGTGTCATAATGTGTAATAACAACCCATAATGCAATAAATATCAATATCAAAGCATGATGCAAAATGGACGTATCAACTCCCCCAAGCTTAGACCTTGCTTGTCCTCAAGCGGAAGCCGATATCAAAAAATATGTCTACATGTTTAGAGATAGAGGTGTCGATAAAATAAAATATGGACATGAGGGCATCATTATTATTCTTATAACAGCAACATATATGAATATTGTCATATGATTTCTTATGCTAAAGTAACAATCTATTCACAATGTCAAGTATGAATCAGAAACTTTATTGAAAACTACAGAACTATAATCTCGCTCATTGAAGCAATTGTAATTTATCATAACATCGAAAAGAGTCTATGTACGAGCTTTTCAGCAAGTCCACATACTCAACTATCATTTTGTCTTTCACAATTGCTAACACTCACGCAATACTTATGGGTATGGAGTTTTACTCGGACACAGAGATAGATAGGGGCTTATAGTGTTGCCTCCCAACCTTTTACCTCAAGGGTAATGTCAACAATAATAGTTCATGCCAACTTGCACCCAATTGGATATATATGTCAGGATCATTCCAACACAATGTGTTTGCCAAAGGATAAAATGTAGAAAGGAAAGGTGAAGATCACCATGACTCTTGTATAAGGTATAAGACAAGAATAAATGATAGGCCCTTCGCAGAGGGAAGCAGAGGTTGTCATGTGCTTTAAGGTTGGATGCACCAAAATCTTAATGCGAAAGAATGTCACTTTATATTGCCACTTGTGATATAGACCTTTATTATGCAGTCCGTCACTTTTATTGCTTCCACATCACAAGATCGTATAAAGCTTATTTTCTCCCACACTAATAAATCATACATATTTAAATAGCAATTTTTATTGCTTGCACAATGACAACTTACTTGAAGGATCTTACTCAATCCATAGGTAGATATGGTGGACTCTCATGGCAAAACTGGGTTTAAGGATATTTGGAAGCACAAGTAGTATCTCTACTTGGTGCAAAGAATTTGGCTAGCATGAGAGGGAAAGGCAAGCTCAACATGTTGGATGATCCATGACAATATACTTTATTTCGTATATAAGAAAACATAACCCATTACGTTGTCTTCCTTGTCCAGCATCAACTCTTTAGCAAGTCATATTTTAATGAGTGCTCACAATCATAAAATATGTCCAAGATAGTATATTTATATGTGAGAACCTCTCTTTCTTTATTACTTCCTATTAATTGCAACGATGACCAAAACTATGTTTGTCAACTCTCAACAACTTTTATTCACCATACTCTTTATATGTGAAGTCATTACTCTCCATAAGATCCACATGATCTCTTTATTTCTTTTTATTATTTTTCTTTTATTCCCTCAAGATCATAGTAAGATAATCAAGCCCTTGACTCAACACTTATCTTTATTATATATAGCTCACTGACTTGATTACATAGAGAGATCATGAAGCAAAACTCAAAACTAGATCATACTAAAATTTTATTCTACTAGCTCAAGATATTACCAAAAGGATCGAACTAAGAAAAACGGTAAAGATAGGAGTGTGATGGTGATACGATGCCGGGGCACCTCCCCCAAGCTTGGCAGTTGCCAAGGGGAGTGCCCATACCCATGTGATTATATCTCCTTCCTCAGAAGTGGTGGTGATGGGGTTGTTGATGATGTAGGCTTGTCGTCCATCTTCCAAGGCATAGGCTCACCATCATAGAAGGATCATTGAGTCTCCGGGATCCTCAAATCTGCAGCCAAACTCATCCTCCTGAATCTATATTCATAATCACAATTTTGGTTTTGCAGGTCATAGATCTGGGCCTGGAGGTGCTCAATTTTCTCGTGAAGCTTGAAGATGGTCTCCCCAATGTTCTTGACATCTAGCTTGTGGTTGTTGGTGAACTCCGTGATCATTATGTGGTTGGCGTCGAGTCCGTGTTCCACCATCTCTTGACACTTGAAAACTTGTTGCTCCATTGCTTTGAGCCTTGTCTCCGTGCTTCCGGTCCTCCTTGGTCCCTCAACGTCGCGGATGTGCAGCAACCCCTCACGCATCTCAATGGTTTGAGGATGTTGCAGCACTTCCGCGAGGTAGGGGTTGGTGACCTTCTCGAAGAACTTGTCCTTGGGGGCGCTTGGAGACGTCATGGTGATCTAGATCTGTCGGAAAACAGCTTGAAACAAAGGCGAGAGGATATTTTGCGTGATACGGTGGTCAAAACCTTGGGATATTATATAGTGAATTTTACCAACCGAAAGAAGTATCGTGCAAGAAAAGCGGAGTCGGAGGCGCAGGGGTGCCCACGAGGCAGGGCGCGCCCGAGGGGGTAGGCGCGCCTCCACCCTCGTGGAAGCCTAGTGTCCTTCCCGGACTGCTTCTTATTTTCCTATTTTCTTAAATATTCCAAAACGGAGAAAAATTGCCATTAGAACAATTTTGGAGTCGGTTTACTTACCGTACCACGTACCTATTCCTTTTCGGAGTCTGAAACGTTCTGGAAAGTGTCCCTTATGTATTCCTTCGGGGTTATGGTTTCAATAATATTAGTTTTAACATTTATGGGATTACATGAGATATAATGTTTGATTCTTTGACCGTTCACCACCTTCGGATTTGTGCCTTTGAAGTTGTTGATTTTTATGGCACCGGAGCGATAGACATCCTCGATGACGTAAGGACCTTCCCATTTAGAGAGAAGCTTTCCTGCAAAAAAACCTTAAACAAGAGTTGAATAGCAACACATAATCACCTACATTAAACTCATGCTTTTGTATCCTTTTGTCATGCCATCTTTTAACTTTTTCTTTAAACAACTTGGCATTCTCATAGGCTTGGGTTCTCCATTCATCAAGTGAGCTAATGCCAAATAACCTCTTCTCATCGGCAAGTTTGAAATCATGATTGAGCTCTTTAATGGCCCAATATGCCTTATGTTCTAGTTCGAGAGGTTAGTGACAAGCTTTTCCATAAACCATTTTATACAGGGACATACCCATAGGATTTTTATATGCAGTTCTATAAGCCCATAATGCATCATCAAGTTTCTTGGACCAATTCTTTCTAGACCTATTAACAGTCTTTTGCAAAATCAATTTAAGCTCTCTATTACTCAATTCTACTTGACCACTAGACTCTGGGTGGTATCATTGTTGGGGATATCGCTTATCGGGAACTTATCGGTCGACCCATGATAAGGGGTAAATCGGCCATTTTATCGGCATATCGTCCGATTTATCGGTCGATTTATCTTATCGGTCAGACACCGGTAAGCAATAAATCGGCCGATTTATCGGAATATCAAAAGATATCTTGAAGGGTGGTATGGAGATGCAATTCTATGGTTAACATCATACTTAGCAAGCATTTTATGGAAAGCACCATGAATAAAATGTGAACCACCATCAGTCATTAAGTATCTAGGGACTCCAAACCTTGGAAAAATAACTTCTTTAAGCGTCTTAATAGAAGTGTTATGATCAGCACTACTAGTTGGAATAGCTTCTACCCACTTAGTAACGTAATCAACAGCAACTAAAATATGTGTATATCCATTAGAGGTAGGAAACGGTCCCATATAATCAAAACCCCAAACATCAAACGGTTCAATAACAAGTGAATAATTCATAGGCATTTCTTGCGTCTACTAATGTTACCAATTCTTTGACATTCATCACAAGACAAGACAAACTTACGGGCATCTTTGAAGAGAGTAGGCCAATAAAACTGGATTGCAATACCTTATGTGCAGTTCTATCTCCAGCGTGGTGTCCTCCATAAGCCTCGGACTGACACTTGCGTAGGATCTGTTCCTATTAATGCTCAGGTACACAACGTCTAATAACACCATCTACTCCTTTTTAAAGATGTGGGTCATCCCAGAACTAATGTCTCAAATCCTAGAAAAACTTTTTCTTTTGCTGCTATGTGAAACTAGGTGGTATAAATTTAGCAACAATATAATTAGCATAATCAGCATACCATGGAAGCGATCGAGAAGCATTTATAACAGCTAATTGTTCATCGGAAAGCTATCATGAATAGGCGGTGGGTCATCAAGAACATTTGTTAACCTAGACAAGTTATGCTGACAGGGTTCTCAGCTCCCTTTCTATCAATAATATGCAAATCAAATTCTTGTAGTAGGAGAACCCGTCTAATTAGTCTAGGTTTAGCATCTTTCTTTTCCATAAGATATTTAATAGCAGCGTGATCAGTGTGAATAGTTACTTTAGAATCAACAATATGAGGTCTAAACTTATCACAAGCAAATACAACTGCTAAAAATTCCTTTTCAGTAGTAGCATAATTTCTTTGGGCACTATCTAGAGTTTTACTAGCATATTGAATAACATTTAATTTCTTATCAACTCTTTGCCCTAGAAAAGCACCTACAACGTAATCACTAGCATCACACATAATTTCAAAGGGTAAATTTCAATCAGGTGGTTGAACGATAGGTGCATAAATCAAAGCTTTCTTAAGTATTTCAAATGCTTCTACATAATCATCATCAAAGACAAAAGGTATATCTTTTTGTAATAGATTAGTTAGAGGCCGAGAAATTTTTGAGAAGTCCTTAATGAACCTCCTATAAAAACAGGCATGACCAAGGAAACTTCTTATACCTTTGATGTCCTTAGGACTCGACATCTTTTCAATAGCATCAACTTTAGCCTTATCAACTTCAATACCTCTTTCGAAAATTTTATGCCCCAAGACAATACCTTCATTAACCATAAAGTGGTACTTTTCCCAATTCAAGACAAGATTAGTTTCTTCACATCTCTGCAAAACTCGATCAAGGTTGCTCAAGCAATCATCAAAAGAGGATCCATAAACAGAGAAATCATCCATGAAAACCTCACAAATCATTTCACAAGAATCAGAGAATATAGCCATCATGCATCTTTGAAAGGTAGCAGGTGCATTACATAAACCAAAAGGCATACGTCTATAAGCAAAAGTACCGAAAGGGCAAGTAAAGTGGTCTTTTCTTGATCCTCCCGACACAGTATTTGAGAGAAACCGTAATAACCATCCGTAAAGCAAAAATGTGTATGTTTGGATAATCTATCTAGCATTTGATCAATAAAAGGCAAAGGGTAAGGATATTTTTTAGTAGCTTTATTTAATTTGTGGAAATCAATTACCATCCTATAACCTGTAATAATTCTTTGCGGGATCAATTCATCTTTATCATTAGGAACGACAGTAATACCTCCCTTCTTAGGGTGTCGGAGCAATGGGCCACGGGTAGGCTAACCCGAGACCCAAGACCTTTCGAGACATCGGGGCTGACTGCGCCCCTCAAGACGATGAGACGAAGAGCCGCCTTCTGGAAGCCGACTGAAGGAGTAGCCGGCTTCCCATGGGCGGCCGAGTCCTGGATGCAAGGTCGAGTCAAGCCGACTCCCGCCGGGCGACTTCAGAGAAGCGGCCTCAGGAGTCGGGCCCGTGACACCTGCAAAGCATGTGCCCTCGTCGAGGGGCAGGCGAGGTAGCTCTGATATAGCCCATCCCTCCTCCAAATCGAGCAAGCATGGCCACGGTGCCCGTATCGGCGGAGATCCTCGCCGGCGGCTTATTGCCACTGCTTCCCTGACATCACCCGTGTGGTGAGTCCTGTTCCCACGGCCTGTCTGTAGGGCCCAAGGACGATGCGGCCCCGCCGGTCGGCCGAGAGTCCAAGAGGCGGCGAAAAGAGCCCTACCGCCGGACCCGATGGAGGTCGGCCTAGGAGTCGGTGGCCCCTTCCTGGGGCCCCGCGCCATCAACCAGACAAGATGGGGAGTGGCTACAGTGGTCGCCTGGCCAGCGGCGAGCGGGTCAGCCATGACCTCCCGATCAAGCTGCGTCATTAGAGATGCTACGGTGATCAGCAGCGGCGAGCCCAGGCGGTGGAGTGCACGGCCTGTTGGCGCACCCTACCGATGTGGGACCCACCAGTCTGGCCCGGCCACGGCGGAGAAGCCGGCACAAGAGAGACTGACGGCCGGGCCCAACCACGGACAGATTACCAATGTACCCCTGGGGGGTAGGCCTATATAAACCCCCCTGGGCACCCATGCAAAGGGTTCCAGACCTGAGATAGTTAGATCAGATCATAGAGGGAAGGGAAGAGCTAGCCTTGCCTTCGCCTACCTCCAGGATACAGCTCGAGGAGCACTTGTGTATTCACTTGAGCCCTAGTGATCATGCGGAGACCCCATAGAGCAGGAGTAGGGGTGTTATCTCCTAGGAGAGCCCCAAACCTGGGTAAAGTACGCCGGCGTTCGTGTCTACGCCTCATTCCGCTTCCGGGCACCGGCGACGTTCCACTCGCTCCCACCATGATAAGACATCCATTCGCATATGTGGCACCCAACCCCCCACATTTGGCGCCCACCATGGGGCGAGGCGCACCGTCGTCCGGAGACCTGTTCTGGACGGGAACCCTTTTCCTCCCTGGCGAGCGCAGTGATACGTCTCCGTCGTATCTATAATTTTTGATTGTTCCATGCCAATATTAATCACTTTCATATACTTTTTGGCAACTGTTTATATTACTTTTGGGACTAACATATTGATCCGATTGCCATGCAGTTCCCGTCTGTTGCATGTTTTTTGTTTCGCAGAATATCCATATCGAACGGAGTCCAAACGGGATAAAAACGGACGGAGCTTATTTTTGGAAAATATGGAAAATTCCGTAAGAAAAATCCACGCGAGACGGTGTTTGAGGTGGTCACGAGGTAGGGGGCGCGCCCTACCCCGCCCAGGCGCGCCCCTGATCCTCATGGTCCACCCGTAAGGCGGTTTATGCTCTTCTTTTGCCGCAAGAAAGCTAATATTCGGAAAAAAAATCACGGCGAAGGTATCAGGCCAATCGGAGTTACGGATCTCCATATATACGTGAAACGGTGAAACAGAGCAAGGAGAGAACGCAGAAACAGAGAGATAGATCCAATCTTGGAGGGGCTCTCGCCCCTCCCAGACCATGGGAGCCAAGGAACAGAGGGGAAACCCTCCTCCCATCTAGGGAGGAGGTCAAGGAATAAGAAGAAGGGGGGCTCTCTCCCCCTTGCTTCCGGTGGCGCCGGAGCGCTGCTGGGGGGCCATCATCATCACCGCGATCTTCACCAACACCGCCGTCATCTTCACCAACATCTCCATCATCTTCCCCCTTCTATATTCAGCGGTCCACTCTCCCGCAACCCGCTGTACCCTCTACTTGAACATGGTGCTTTATGCTTCATATTATTTTCCGATGATGTGTCGCCATCCTATGATGTCTGAGTAGATTTATATTGTCCTGTTGGTGATTGATGAATTGCTATGATTGGTTTGAGTTGCATGTTTTATTATTGGTGCTGTCCTATGGTGCCCTCCGTATCGGCATAAAGCGTGAGGGATTCCCGCTGTAGGGTGTTGCAATACGTTCATGATTCGCTTATAGTGGGTTGGTGAGTGGTGAAACACAAACCCGAGTAAGAGGATTGTTGCATATGGGATAAAGGGGACTTGATGCTTTAATGCTATGGTTGGGTTTGACCTTAATGAATCTTTAGTAGTTGCGGATGCTTGCTAGAGTTCCTATCATAAGTGCATATGATCCAAGTAGAGAAAGTATGTTAGCTTATGCCTCTCCCTCAAATAGAATTGCCATAGTGATTACCGGTCTAGTAACGTAGTCAGTTGCCTAGGACAATTTTGCCACACCTACCATCACTTTTCCACACTCGCTATATTTACTTTAGTTGTGTCTTTACTTACAACAGCCCCTAGTTTTATTTTCGTGCTCTTTACTTTCTTGCAAGCCTATCCAAAAACACCTACAAAAGTACTTCTAGTTTTATACTTGTTCTAGGTAAAGCGAGCGTCAAGCGTGCATAGAGTTGTATCGGTGGTCGATAGAACTTTAGGAATATTTGTTCTACCTTTAGCTCCTCGTTGGGTTCGACACTCTTACTTATCGAAAACTGTTGCGATCCCCTATACTTGTGGGTTATCAAGACCTTTTTACTTACGCCGTTCTTAGGGAGCAATAGCGTGGGAGTGAATATTCTCGTGTGTGCTTGTTTGCTTTATCACTAAGTAATTTTTATTTGCTGTTCTTAGTTGTTCTTTATCTTTAGTTATGGATATGGAACACAAAATACCAAAAAAATTAGGTGTACTTGCTACTCATGAGGATGGGATAACTCCTAAAACCCTCGATTCTCATCATGAGAAAAATATTTTGTACTACTTTGATAATCCTGAGAAAACCCCATTCAACTTTATAATGGGAGTAACATTGGATCAACGTGAATACTTTAGGGATTATCGCTCGACACTAAAAGGGGAACTATTATAGGATCAAATTAGTATGTTGTATTGGTATGCTAGGCAACTATGCTTGGAATATGATTATACTTGTTGCTCTAGGATGGAGTCTCCACACCTTCCCTTTTCATGCAAATTTAATGATAATGAAACCTTGGCTTCTTATGCTAGAGGTATATATGATTACTATGATGTGGAACAAATAGAAGAATTTGTTGCTTTTATGGGTGCTTATGAAATTGAATCCATGTTTAAAGAGTTTGAGGATTTTGATGATGCTTGTTATAGATCTGAAAATTTAGCTATCCTTAAATATTGTTATGAGAATTATGAATATAATGCCTATATTAATGCACTTATTAAGAAAGTCTCCGCTATCCAAGAAGAGACTAATATTTTGCAGGAACCTATGGAAGAACAAATTGATGAAACTATGAGCTCATTGGATGAAAAAATGAGGAGGAGAGCGAAGAACAAAAGGAGGAGGAGCGGATTGATCACCCGTGCCCACCTTCTAATGAGAGTAACTCTTCAACTCATACATTGTTTAATTCCCCTTCGTGCTTACTGAAGGATGATTGCTATGATGATTGCTATGATCCCGTTGATTCTTTTGAAATATCCCCTTTTGATGATGCTTGTTATGTTTGTGGCCAAGATGCCAATATGAATGATGCTTATGGAGATGAACTTGCTATAGTTCCTTATGCTAAACATGAAATTGTTGCTATTGCACCCACGCATGATAGTCCTATTATCTTTTTGAATTCTCCCGACTACACTATATCGGAGAAGTTTGCACTTAATAAGGATTATATTGATGGGTTGCCTTTTACCGTTGCACATGATGATTTTGATAGATATAATATGCATGTGCTTGCTGCTCCTACTTGCAATTATTATGAGAGAGGAACTATATCTCCACCTCTCTATGTTTCCAATACAATAAAATTGCAAGAAACTGTTTATACTATGCATTGGCCTTTACTATGTGTGCATGAATTGTTCTTTTATGACATGCCGATGCGTGTGGGAAGAGAGTTAGACTTCGTCATTACATTATATATGTTGCTTTGTGCTCACTACTAAATTACAAATCATTGCTAATTAAAATTGGCTTTGATATACCTTGGGATCCGGGTGGATTCACTACTTGAGCACTATATGCCTAGCTTTATGGCTTTAAAGAAAGCACTGCCAGGGAGACAACCTGGAAGTTTTAGAGAGTCATTTATTTCTGTTGAGTGCTTTCATATAGTTTAAAACCAACAAAAATAAAGAGGGGAACCCAAAAAACTTTTCAAAAGGAAAAGCGAAAGTGAGAAAGACAAGCATTGTTGAAGTGGGAGAGCTCCTTGAACTTTGTTCATGCTCACAACAACTTTGTGAATCTTGGTTACAGAAACTTTTCAACAAAAATAATTATCCCCTTGTATATTTTCATTGTATTATAAAAATAATGTGCTAAGGTTTGCCTTTAGGATGTTTACAATGCTTGTTGGTTTGTACGGTGCAGGACAGAAACTTTGGCTGTAGTGCACGATTTTACATTTTTAACTGGAACATCAAATGGTTCTGATTCTTTTTGCACTGTCTTGCCGTACAAATTTTTTAGTTTTACTAATTTTGGCAGAATTTTTCAAGTATCAGAAGTATGGTGAATGTTCAGATTGGTACAGACTGTTCTGTTTTAGACAGATTCTGTTTTTGATGCATAGTTTGCTTGTTTTGATGAAACTATCAAGTTATATCAGTGGATTAAGCCGTGAAAAAGTTATATTACAGTAGACAAAATGCAAAACAAAATATGAATTGGTTTGCAACAGTACTTAGAGTGGTGATTTGCTTTATTATACTAACGGATCTTACCGAGTTTTCCGTTGAAGTTTTGTGTGGATGTAGTGTCTAATCGAGGATGTTTTCGATGTGAGAAGAAGGAAGAGAGGCAAGAGCTCAAGCTTGGGGATGCCCGAGGCACCCCAAGTAAATATTCAAGAAGACTCAAGCGTCTAAGCGTGGGGATGCTGGGGAGGCATCCCCTCTTTCTTCAACAACTATCGGTATGTTTCAGATTCGTTTCGTTCATGCATTATGTGCAAGTCATGGAGCGTCTTTTGCAATTAGGTTTTTATTTTTCTTTTATGCACCATGCTGGTATGAGATAGTCCTTGGTTGATTTATAGAATGCTCTTTGCACTTCACTTATATCTTTTGAGTATGGCTTTATAGAATGCTTCATGTGCTTCACTTATATCATTTGAAGTTTGGATTGCCTGTTTCTCTTTACATAGACAACCGCCATTTGTAGAATGCTCTTTTGCTTCACTTATATTTGTTAGAGCTTTGGAATATCTTTGGTAGAAAGAATTAAACTCTCTTGCTTCACTTATATCTATTTAGAGAGATGACAGGAACTGGTCATTCACATGGTTAGTCATAAAATCCTACATAAACTTGTAGATCGCTAAATATGATATGTTTGATTCCTTGCAATAGTTTTGTGATATAAAGGTGGTGATATTAGAGTCGTGCTAGTTGAGTAATTGTGAAATTGAGAAATACTTGTGTTGAGGTTTGGCAAGTCCCGTAGCATGCACGTATGGTGAACCGTTATGTAACGAAGTCGGAGCATGAGGTGTTTATTGATTTCCTTCCTTATGAGTGGCGGTCGGGGACGAGAGATGGTCTTTTCCTACCAATCTATCCCCCTAGGAGCATGCGCGTAGTACTTTGTTTCGATGACTAATAGATTTTTGCAATAAGTATGTGAGTTCTATATGACTAATGTTGAGTCCATGGATTATACGCACTCTTACCCTTCCATCATTGCTAGCCTCTTGATGCCGTGCATTGCCCTTTCTCACCTCGAGAGTTGGTGCAAACTTGGCGGTGCATCCAAACCCACGTGATACGATACGCTCATCACACATAAGCCTCATTATATCCTCCTCAAAACAGCCACCATAGCTACCTATTATGGCATTTCCATAGCCATTCCGAGATATATTGCCATGCAACTTTCACCATCATCATCATATTCATGACTTGAGCATTCATTGTCATATTGCTTTGCATGATCGTAAGATAGCTAGCATGATGTTTTCATGGCTTGTCCGTTTTTTGATGTCATTGCTACGCTAGATCATTGCACATCCCGGTACACCGCCGGTGGCATTCATATAGAGTCATATCTTTGTTCTAGTATCGAGTTGTAAGTAAATAAAAGTGTGATGATCATCATTATAGAGCATTGCCCCATCAAAAAAAAAGAGAGGCCAAAGAAGCCTAAATAAAAAAAAAATTGGGCCAAAGAAGCCCGCAAAAAGATAAAAAAAATAAAAAGGGGCAATGTTACTATCTCTTTTTCCACACTTGTGCTTCAAAGTAGCACCATGTTCTTCATGTAGTGAGTCTCATATCTTGTGCTTCAAAGTAGCACCATGTTCTTCATATAGATTGTCTCCTGTGTTGTCACTTTCATGTACTAGTGGGAATTTTCATTATAGAACTTGGCTTGTATATTCCAACGATGGGCTTCCTCAAATGCCCTAGGTCTTCATGAGCAAGCAAGTTGGATGCACACCCACTTAGTTTCTTTTGTTGAGCTTTCATACACTTATAGCTCTTAGTGCATCCGTTGCATGGCAATCCCTACTCCTCGCATTGACATCAATTGATGGGCATCTCCGTAGTCTGCTGATTAGCAGCGTCGATGTGAGACTTTCTCCCTTTTTGTCTTCTCCACATAACCCCCATCATCATATTCTATTCCACCTATAGTGCTATGTCCATGGCTCACGCTCATGTCTTATGTGAAAGTTGAAAAGGTTTGAGAAAGCGTCAAAAGTATGAAACAATTGCTTGGCTTGTCATCGGGGTTGTGCATGATGTGAATATTTTGTGTGGTGAGAATGGAGCATAGCCAGACTATATGATTTTGTAGGGATGAGCTTTCTTTGGCTATGTTATTTCAATAAGACATCATTGCTTGGTTGGTATGCTTGAAGTATTATTGTTTTTATGTCAAAAGATAGATTATTGCTTTGAATCACTCGTGTCTTAATATTCATGCCATGATTAGACATATGATCAAGATTATGCTATTGCTAGGTAGCATTCCACATCAAAAATTATTCTTTTTTTTATCATTTACCTACTCGAGGACGAGCAGGAATTAAGCTTGGGGATGCCGATACGTCTCCGTCATTATCTATAATTTTGATTGTTCCATGCCAATATTATTCACTTTCATATACTTTTTGGCAACTTTTTATATTATTTTTGGGACTAACATATTGAACCAGTTCCTGGCATCAGTTCACTCGCTCTGTTGCATGTTTTTTGTTTCGCAGAATATCCATATCAAACGGAGTCCAAACGGGATAAAACCCATGGAGCTTATTTTTAGAAAATATGGAAAATTCCGGAGAAGAAAATCCACGCGAGACGGTGTCCGAGGTGGTCACGAGGTAGGGGCGCGCCTACCCCAGTAGCGCCCACGACCTCGTGGTCCACCCGTAAGGCGGTTGATGCTCTTCTTTTGCCGCAAGAAAGCTAATATTCGGAAAAAAAATCACGGCGAAGGTTTCAGCCCAATCGAGATTACGGATCTCCATATATCGCCGAAAGCGGTGAAACAGAGCAAGGAGAGAACGTAGAACAGCAGAGAGATAGATTCAATCTCGGAGGGGTTTCTCGCCCCTCCCAAGCCATGGGAGCAAAGGAACAGAGGGGAAACCCTCCTCCCATCTAGGGAGGAGGTCAAGGAAGAAGAAGAAGAAGGGGGGCTCTCTCCCCCTTGCTTCCGGTGGCGCCGGAGCGCTGCCGGGGGGCCATCATCATCACCGCGATCTTCACCAACACCGCCGTCATCTTCACCAACATCTCCATCACCTTCCCCATTCTATATTCAGTGGTCCACTCTCCGCAACCCGCTGTACCTCTACTTGAACATGGTGCTTTATGCTTCATATTATTTTCCGATGATGTGTTGCCATCCTATGATGTCTGAGTAGATTTATATTGTCCTATCGGTGATTGATGAATTGCTATGATTGGTTTGAGTTGCATGTTTTATTATTGGTGCTGTCCTATGGTGCCCTCCAGGTGGCCAAGTAAGCGTGAGGGATTCCTGCTGTAGGGTGTTGCAACACGCTCATGATTCGCTTATAGTGGGTTGGTGAGTGACCCAAACACAAACCCGAGTAAGAGGATTGTTGCGTAAGGGATAAAGGGGACTTGATGCTTTAATGCTATGGTTGGGTTTTACCTTAATGAATCTTTAGTAGTTGCAGATGCTTGCTAGAGTTCCAATCATAAGTGCATATGATCCAAGTAGAGAAAGTATGTTAGCTTATGCCTCTCCCTCAAATAGAATTGCAAGAGTGATTACCGGTCTAGTAACGTAGTCAGTTGCCTAGGGACAATTTCGCCACACCTACCATCACTTTTCCACACTCGCTATATATACTTAAGTTGTGTCTTTACTTACAACAGCCCTAGTTTTATTTTTCGTGCTCTTTACTTTCGCAAGCCTATCCAAAACACCTACAAAGTACTTCTAGTTTTATACTTGTTCTAGGTAAAGCAAACGTCAAGCGTGCGTAGAGTTGTATCGGTGGTCGATAGAACTTTAGGGAATATTCGTTCTACCTTTAGCTCCTCGTTGGGTTCGACACTCTTACTTATCGAAAACTGTTGCGATCCCCTATACTTGTGGGTTATAACGCAGCCAGCCCGGCACACCAGACGGCGTCTGTGCCGACGCGCTGCATGGCGCAGAAATTGCCTGCGCGGCGAGCTGCCTCGCTGATCTCGTTGGCGGAGTCCGCCTCTCCGACGAGCCCGCATCCGACGCGGGCACCGATGGCCCCGAGAGCCTCCTCGCGGGCCTCCTCGATCAGCTCCATCGCCTCCAGCGAGCCACCGTGAACACGAGTCGGTAGGCTCCACCGACCCGATGTTGGTTGACTCCGACACCGCGCCGCCGACGCTGTTCCCCACCAACGTGGTGGTCTACGACGAGCCGCTCCCTCGCGCGGAGAGCGGCGGGAGCACCATCACGGCGGTGCTAGTCATCGGACACGGTGAGCACTCTGGCGGAGGTGCTCGCGACCCGCTCGATGCGGCGCTGCAAGACCTGTCAGCGCCCATCCCTGAGGATGCCGACGTCGAGATGTTGGAGGCACGCCGCCTCCAACTCATTGAAGGCGCCAAGAAGCTGGCCGGCATGAGACGCCTGTCAGAAGCCTACCAATGCAAGATGGATCGCGCTGTGGGCGGCACGCCGGCTCCCACTGGGCCCAGCCGCCTTGGCACGGTCCAGCAGCGCGGCGTGGCCATCGCCAACCTGTTCGGGGCAGATCGCCCCGTCTATGCGACGCCTGCGGAAAACATCCGAGCCGCCCAGGCGACGGCGGAAGAGCTGGACAAGTTCGAGGGCGAGGAGCGTCGCCAGATGGCGGAGCGCGTCCAGTGATTCCTCGACGCGGCCGCCGAGCAGCACGAAGCCGGCTGCCGCACCGAGGTGCCGCGCCGGCAAAACGACGATCTGCCTCACCGCCGAGATCAAGGTGCGACCTCTCGGACGCCGACTGGTGGCGTCCGTGCTAGAAAAGACAAGGGGCCGGCTGCCAGCCGCAGTCGGACTCGGCTCTCCATAGAGCGCGACCAAGACGGCCGCCCAAGAGCAGTGGAACGGCGGGACGACTGTCCGCCTCCTCCCCCATGCAGGGAAAGGCGCGTTTCCCCGCCACCTGTTGATCAGCCATCCCTCGGCGACCGCCTTGGCCGCCGAGAAGGAATCGGAGAAAACGATGCCCGCCACCGGATCGACCGCCTCAACCGATCCCTGGTGCTGGAAGAAGAGGACGAGTTGGGTCCGCCTTGCTTCGGCCCCCGCATACGAGACGAGCCCTTCCCCAAAGGGTTCACGCTCCCAAGAGACACGCCCAAATACACCGGCTCCGTGAAGCCGTGATACGTCTCCAACGTATCTATAATTTTTGATTGCTCCATGCTACTTTATCTATTGTTTTGGACTATAATGGGCTTTATTTTCCACTTTTATATTATTTTTGGGACTAACCTATTAACCGGAGGCCCAGCCTGCACTGCTGTTTTTGCCTTTTTCAAGATTTGAAGAAATGAATATCAAACGGAGTCCAAACGGAATGAAATCTTCGGAAACGTGATTTTCTCATCGATAAGACCAGGAGACTTGGACCCTCCGTCATTAAGAAAGCCACGAGGCGGTCACGCGAGGGAGGGCGCGCCCCCTAGGGCGCCCCCGCCTCGTGGGCCCCTCAAGCTCCACCGATGTACTCCTTCCTCCTATATATACCTCACGCACTTCAAACGATTAGAACGGGAGCCAAAACCTAATTCCACCGCCGCAACTTCCTGTATCCACGAGATCCCATCTTGGGGCCTATTCGAGCTCCGCCCGGAGGGGGCATCCACCACGGAGGGCTTCTACATCATCATTAAAGCCTCTCCGATGAAGTGTGAGTAGTTTACTTCAGACCTTCGGGTCCATAGTTAGTAGCTAGATGGCTTCTTCTCTCTTTTTGGATCTCAATACAACGTTCTCCCCCTCTCTCGTGGAGATCTATTCGATGTAATCTTCTTTTTGCGGTGTGTTTGTTGAGACCGATGAATTGTGGGTTTATGATCCAGCTTATCTATGAATAATATTTGAATCTTCTCTGAATGCTTTTATGTATGATTGAGTTATCTTTGCGAGTCTCTTGAATTATCCGTTTGGTTTGGCCAACTAGATTGGTAGTTCTTGCAATGGGAGAAGTGCTTGGCTTTGGGTTCAATCTTACGTGTCCTTACCCAAAGGATGTAAAGGGTTGCAAGGCACGTATTGTATTGTTGCCATCGAGGATAACAAGATGGGGTATTTATCATATTGCATGAATTTATTCCTCTACATCATGTCATCTTGCTTAAGGCGTTACTCTGTTTTTAACTTAATACTCTAGATGCATGCTGGATAACGGTCGATGAGTGGAGTAATAGTAGTAGATGCAGAATCGTTTCGATCTACTTGTCACGGATGTGATGCCTATATACATGATCATACCTAGATAACCTCATAACTATGCTCAATTTCGGCTAATTGCTCAACAAGAAATTGTTCACCCACCGTAGAATACTTATGCTCTTGAGAGAAGCCACTAGTGAAACCTATGGCCCCGAGTCTATTCTCATCATATCAATCTCCATCACTTTTATACTTGCTTTGTTTTACTTTTGCCTTTTACTTTTCACTTTGCATCTTTATACCAAAAATACCAAAAATATTATCTCTATCGGATCTCACTCTCGTAAGTGACCATGAAGGGATTGACAACCCCTAATCGCGTTGGTTGCGAGTAGCTATCGCTTAATGCAGGTACGAGGGATTTGCGCGTGGCCTCCTACTGGATTGATACCTTGGTTCTCAAAAACTGAGGGAAATACTTACGCTACTGTGCTGCATCATCCTCTCCTCTTCGGGGAAAACCAACGCCAGCTCAAGACGTAGCAAGCCGAAGGACTGGCTGGTCGACTATTCCACAGCCGTCAGCATAGCAAACAGCAACAAGCGAGTTGCCGTGAAATACGTTCCGCTCATGCTTCAAGGCACAGCCCGGACATGGCTGAACGGCCTGAAGCCCCGAAGCATCAACAGTTGGGTCGACTTCACCGACGCCTTCGTCCGCAACTTCACCAGCACATACAAGCGGTTGCCCAAGCCCCGCCAGCTCTCCTTGTGCGTGCAAGGCCCCGTCGAGTCGACTCGCAACTACCTCACGCGCTGGGCCGAGCTCCGCAACTCTTGTGAGGGAGTGCACGAGGTGCAGGCCATCGAGTACTTCACCGCCGGATGCCGAGAGGGCACCCTCCTCAAGCACAAGCTTCTCTGCGACGAACCGGAAACCCTCGACGAGCTGCTGATCATAGCAGACAAATACGCCACGGCCGACTCCTCCATGAAGGCGGAGATCCAAGTAAATGCATCTGGCAAGATGGCCCCTCACTCTCCCAGAACTCCGGCTGGAGACACGGGACGTCGTCAATGAGAATGACCATAAGCGCCAAGGCCCTCAAGAGGCCGCTTCCACCAGCCCGGCGCGGTGGCGGCAATCGAACCAGCGGCCGTATAAGGGCAGCTCCCTTGCAAGCGGCGTATACGGCAAGCCCAATTGGTCACCGGCTTTCGTCTGAGCAGACTTTGGATGCACCATGCAAATTCCATAGCGGCGCGAAGCCGTCAAACCACACCACTCGGAAGTGTCATTGGCTCACCAGGATCGCCAAGGGAGACGGCCTCCTGCCTCCCCCGCCTGCTGGGCAGCAGCCTCCTCCTCCGCCCCGGCCGGGCTGCAGACCGGTCGAGCCATACAGGGGCGAGTTCCCGGAAGAGCATGGAGCATATGTCATATTCACCAGCGTGGCCGATGACCGGGCGCAAAGAAAGTGCAGCGGCAAAGCAAAGAAGAAGTAAACGCAGTAGCAACTAAGGTCCCAGAGTTCATGCATAGGTCGGAGGAAACCATCAGCTGGAGCAGAGCCGATCACCCAGAGGTGATGCCCAAACCTGGCTCCTATGCTCTGGTTTTGGATGCCACCTTTGCCAAGGACAGGCGAGCTGCTTTCGTTTCTCCCGTGTTCTCATAGACGGCGGCAGCAAAGATCAACATCCCTGCATAAGGATACTATGGAGAAGTTAGGAATCAAGCAAAGACAGCTTCACCAAATTTCACCGACTGTCTTCCACGGCATAGTTCTCTGGTCTTTCCTACTCACCAATCGGCAAGATCCAGATAGACGTCCTCTTCGGGGACAAAGATCACTTTCGCCGAGAGCAGGTATAGTTTGAGGTGATGGACCTTGAAAGCCCCTACCATCCGCTGGTTGGCCGGCCTGCTCTAGCCAAGTTCATGGCAGTCCCCCACTACGCCTTCCTCAAGATGAAGATGCCGAGTTCCAAGGGGATTCTGACCATAGCCGACGACTACAAGAAGTTGTCCGCTTGCACAGCAGAGAGGAGTCAGTTGGCCGAGTCCCTCGTGATCGCAGCTGAGAAGCGGCTCCTAGACCGGGTTGTGGCGATGGCTGGAAAGCGGCCGGAGATGTCGCCTGACCCCAAGGAGTCGGAAGCTGAGGGCTCGTTCAAGCCGGCCAAAGAGACAAAGAAGATACCCCTGGACCTAGAGCACCCGGAGAGGCATGCTGTCATAGGTACGGGTCTCGACAGCAAATAGGAAGGCGAGCTCGTCGATTTCCTCCGTGAGAATCGAGACATCTTTGCATGGTCCCGCAAAGACATCCCAGGTGTTCCGACGGATTTCACCGAGCACAAGTTACACGTCCGGCCCGATGCCAAGCCCATCAGGCAGCCCTTGCGCCGCCTGTCAGAAGAGTAGAGAAGAGTCGTTGGAGAGGAGATAGCCCGGCTGTTGGCAGCCGGCTTCATCATGGAAGTGTTCTTTCCAGAGTGGCTGGCCAACCCAGTCCTCGTCTTTGAAGAAAACAACAAGCGATGGCGTATGTGTATCGATTACACTAGCCTCAACAAAGCATGCCCGAAAGACCCGCTTTGCTTTGCCAAGAATTTACCAAGTGATAGGCTCCACACCCGGATGCGAAGCTGTTGAGCTTTTTGGATGCATATTCAGGATACCACCAAATCAAGCTGAATCCGGTGCCGATGCATCAAGACCACCTTCATCACACCATTCGGAGCCTTCTGCTACCTGACCATGACGTTTGGCTTGAGGAATGCCGGCGCCACCTTTCAACGCTGCATGCAGAAGTGCCTCCTCAAGCAACTCGGCAGGAACGCCCATGTTTACGTGGACGATGTGGTGGTGAAGACGGAGAAGCGTGGAACGCTGCTAGAGGACCTCAAAGAGACCTTTGAGAATCTGCACCGATTTCAAATCAAGCTCAACCACAAGAAGTGCATCTTCGGAGTACCAGCCGGCCAGCTTCTTGGATTCCTAGTCTCTGAACGCGGCATAGAGTGCAACCCTGTGAAGATCAAGGCCATCGAGAGGATGGAAGTACCTACGATTGCTGGATGTGCGGTTCACCGGCTGTTTGGCGTCCATCACCGTTCATCACCGGCTGGGAGAGAAGGCTCTTCCTCTGTACTAGCTCATGAAGAAAACCACCTTTTTCGAGTGGAACGACAAGGCGGATGAAGCTTTCCTCCAGCTCAAAAAGATGTTGACTACTCCACCTGTCTTGGCGGCCCCGACTCCTAAAGAACCCATGCTCCTTTACGTCGCCGCCACCAGCCGAGTGGTCAGCACAGTCATCGTGGTGGAGCGCCAAGAGGAAGGCAAGGCACTACCAGTCCAGAGACCGGTGTATTACCTAAGTGAAGTATTGTCGACCTCCAAGCAGAACTACCCCCATTACCAGAAGATGTGTTACGGTGTACACTTCGCCGCCAAAAAGCTGAAGCCGTATTTTCAAGAGCACCCTATCACTGCGTGGTCCGCATAGCCCACCGGCCGAGATCATTGGAAGCCGAGATGCCTCGGGCCGAGTCGCCAAGTGGGCGATAGATTTGGCTCCCTACACCATCTACTACCAGCCTCGCACCGCCATCAAGTCACAAGCGCTGGCCGACTTCCTCGTCGACTGGGCCGAGACCCAGTACCTGCCACCAGCGCCAACTCCACTCATTAGCGGATGCACTTTGATGGTTCCAAGATGCACACTGGGTTGGGAGCCGGCATCGTCCTCACATCTTCCAAAGGCGACAAGCTCAAGTATGTGCTGCAAATCCATTTTGCCGCCTCCAACAACGTCTCCGAATACGAGGCACTCATTCACGGGCTCTGGCTTGCCAAAGAGCTCGGCATCTGCCGGATCCTGTGTTATGGTGACTCTGACTTGGTGGTCTAGCGTATCGTCAGCGATCGACGCCAAAGATGCAAACATGGTGAGCTACCGCTTCCTCGTACAAAGCACCTTAGTGGATATTTTGAGGTGCGAAGGTTTCTCCATGTGCCAAGGAACGACAACGAGCAAGCAGACACCTTGGCAAGAATCGGCTCCACCCGTCAAGCAATACCGACCGGCGTCGCCCTTCAACGCCTCCTCAAGCCGTCTGTCAAGCCATCGCCAGAATCAAATTCTATCTTCGTGTCGGCCTCTCCTGAAGCAGTCGGATCCGACTTGAGAGCTCCAACAGCCGGCACGGGAATTCTGGCAGGCGGCCCGGGGGCAGCGGTAGTCGCACCCGGCCCGGGGACTTCAGAACCCGGCCTGGGGACTGCAGCCGCCAGCCCGGGGACTCCAGAGCTCGGCCCGGGGACTGCACCAATCGGCCCGGGGACTTCATCGACCCAGCAAGCGGCTGCCGACTCCAACCCGCCGCCCCCCGGCCCAACCGCCCTCGTCCAAGTCGCGGTCTTGACAGTCGCAGAAGTCGCAGCACCTTCATGGGCCCAGCCCATCCTCAACTTCCTAGTGAACAAGGAGCTGCCGCCTGATGAGATCTCGGCCCGGCAAGTGCAACGCCGGGCCGCGGCCTACACCATAGTCAACAGAGAGCTGGTCAGGCGCAGTGTCACTGGTGTTTATCAACGCTGCGTCGAACCAGAGCAAGGCCAGGCAATTCTCAAAGATATCCACCAAGGCGAGTGTGGCCACCACGCGGCTTCAAGAGCACTTGTCGCCAAAGCTTTCCGCCACGGTTTTTTCTGGCCGACTGCTCTAGAAGACACCAAGGATTTGGTCCTGAAATGCAAAGGGTCTCAGATGTTCCGCTCCAAGCCACATCAACCGGCTTCTGCACTCAAGACTATCCCCATCGCCTGGCCCTTTGCTGTCTGGGGCCTGGATATGGTAGGACCATTCAAGACGGCCCGTGGCGGCATGACCCATATGCTTGTCGCTATGGACAAGTTTACCAAGTGGATAGAGGCAAGGCCAATCAAGAAACTGAATGGGCCGACTGCCGTGACTTTCATCGCCGACATCACCACTCGGTACGGCATACCGCATAGCATCATCACCGACAATGGCACAAACTTCGCCAAGGGCGCCTTGGCCCGTTTCTACGCGACACAAGGCATCTGACTGGACTTAGCGTCCGTTGCCCACCCGCAGTCAAATGGCCAAGTCGAGCGAGCAAACGGCCTCATCTTGTCCGGCATCAAGCCCCGGCTGATCGAGCCTCTGGAGCATTCGGCCGGCTGCTGGCTCGACGAGCTGCCGACCGCCTCTGAGCCCTCGCGACAACTCCGGATAAGTCAACCGCTTCACGCCTTTCTTCCTCGTCTCACGGTGCGGCCGTCATCCCAACGGATATAGAGTTCGACTTCCTCGAGTCACCATGTACACCAAAGAGGAGGCGGAAGAAGCCACGACAAGACAGCGCCGATCTGCTAGAAAGAGGGCGGTTGTTGGCACTCGACCGTCCATCTACCAACAGAGCACATCGCGATACTACAACCAAGGTCAAGCCGAGATCTTTCCAAGAAGGAGACCTTGTGCTCGCTGATCCAGTGAACAACCCGGCCAAAGCACAAGCTCTCGGCACCTTGGGAATGAAGGTCCCTTCATCATCGCTAAAGGTATTGGGCAATGACTCCTACAACTGATCGGGACGCCTTTCGAAGCCCTCGAGCATGCAAGAGGGACGACTCCGCAAGGAGACTAGGCGGCCATGGAATGCTAATCTCCTCCAAGATTTTTACGCTTAATGCAAAGATGTACCACGCTACCTTTTGTATTAAAAGTACGAAGACTCCGGGTCCCCCGAGAAGAGCTCGGGGACTGCCCTCTTTTATCTGTATGATAAAAGTTATGCCTACAAGTATGTCACCTTTTTGTTATGCCGCTTGGCATTGGGTTCGACCAGTCGGCCCGGGGACTTGCCGTCTGAAACTATGAAATGCTTCCTGCAGCCGGACAAGTAATGTGTGGCACTCAAGCCGTCTCCTGCCAGAAGCCGCAGCTCGCAGAGCGACTGGTTGGAAGGCAGGAGCAAGGTAGAAAGGGCACCCACACGAAAAATGGCTAAGGACTCAAAGCATTGCATAGTTTAAGCCGGTTTCCAGCTTTTTTACAACCGACTGTTCACCAGTCGGCTGGCCGTTTCCTATTCAACTTGCTGAAACTCGAAAGCGGCTAAGTACTTGCCTTCCCAAGGTAGCCAGGAACTTGACCCAAAGAATGTGCATCACAGAGCTGCCGCTTGGTCACAAGGTGGCAACCAAGGGAAGGCAACAAAGGAAAAAGCCAAAGAGCGATAAAGCAAGAAGAGTCAGAACTCGGGAAAATATTTGCACAATAAGGGCCCTTGGCCAATCTTCAACAAAGTTTAAGATACACCCCACGGGTGGAATTGTGCGAAATTAACAAGTTCATTTGAGACTAATAGACAGGCGAAACAAAGATAAAGCGGTAGTCTAGGAAGCAGCAGAAGGGTTCGGAGGATCGGAGGAGTTGGCGGTGCCAGTCGCCGCAGCGTCCTGCTGGTCGGTCTCTGCTTGATCGCCTCCGGTGGTAGCTGGCTCGGTCGGACGCGGCTCGTTGCTAGAGGCACGGTCGAGCTGAGGCTGGCCGTCCGCTCCGACCTCTGGTGCCTCCTCTTCGCCTCCTCCGACACTCGCCTTCCTCCTCGGCCGGAGTCGATCACCGGCCGAGTCCTCGCTGCCGGCCGGGTTCAGCCTGAACCATTTCGGGCGACGCCACCATTTTTAGCCCGCTTCCAGATGAAGATGTTGGTGTCGGTGTACTGCCGATCGACACCGCTGCTGACAAGATCGCCCTCCACGGCCACCAACTCGCCTCGAGCCTCCTCGCCGAACGTGGCCAGCTGGGCTAGATTCAGCCCAGGTACCACGCCTTTGACGAACTCCAAGGCGTCCGCGCGTCCCAGCCCGGGAGTCAAGAGCTCCTTCCAGGCTTCAAGACGGCCGGCCGCTACCTCCAGCCAGTCGGCAGTCCGACTGGGAGTGCGCGGTGCCGGCATGTCCGGCCACAGGGCGGTGATTGCCTGGGCACCAACACGCTGAAGCCGGCGCAGCATCCGGTGAGCCGGCCGAAGACGAGCCTCAATGCTCAGGATCTGCTCGTAAAGGGATCGGGGGCCGCTGTGGCGATCTTCGCGACCGTCCGCCTCCGCCTCTTCGGCATGCACAAGCTATGGCCCGGTTGGCGATGTCCGAGTGGCCAGGGAAGAAGTCTGCCAGGGCGGAAGCAAAGAGCGAAATTAAAAGACTAGAAGCCGGTTTTGACCAACAGCCGGCGGCGCAAAGAAGAAAAACGAGGAAGACTCACCATCGACTATGTCCTCGATCTCGTGGAAGCCGGAGGTCAAGACGCCTTCCTCCGGACCAGGAGGAGCGCCACGCAATTCAGCAAGGAGACCGGACTCCTTGTCCTTCGCCTTCTTCTCGAGCCTTCTCAAGAGCTCCTTCTGTTCCGCCAGTTGCGCGGCCAGCCGGTCGCGCTCTTCAGCCAGTTGGCTGCGCTCTTCCTCCTTGGCACGAAGCGCGGCGTTGGCCTCATCCAGTTGCTCCTGTAAGGCGGCGTTGGCTTCTGCGAAAGAAAGAAGAAAGCAAGGCATTAGTCGCCAGCAAAGAAATACAAGCTGCTGGGAGATCCGCCCGATCGGCGAGATCAGCCCGAATCTCGGGACTACAGCCAGCGGGTCTGTAGTAACGCCCTCGCAGAAAAAAGAAGAAGACGTACTCCGGCTGTCCGACAAGTCGGCGGTCCACCGAGCCAGCTCCTGGGCGTTGGAGTGGAAGGCGATCTCGCGGATATTGTGGTAATCCTGCGACATAAAATTCAGACGAGTGTTAGTACTTGGAACTGCCGATGGATTCCGAGTTCAGACCGCCCTTTCGTGGCCGGCCCGAAACTTCGAGACTACACCCATTGGGTACGCTGTTGGCGCGCCTCTCCGAAAAGCACAAGAAACAAAAACGGCGAAGAGAACGCGTATTCAACGGCTTTCGCGCTGCCAAGCGCGCCTTGTTGCAGCCTTCAGGGGCCTCGCTTCGGCTCGGATCTTGGCTTGGACGTCCAAGAGCGCCCGATTCACCGGGCCCGTCCCGCTTCCTCGCACCCACCTAGTGGGCGCGGCACTCGTCGCCTCGTTGTCAGGGATCAAGGAGCTCGTGGCGCCGGTCTCCAGCGGGCATGGCGCAGAAGCCGCCTTCGCAAGACGGTGCTGCGTTGGTGCGCCAACCCCAAGATCCAGGCCCGCCGCCGCCTCTTTGGTTGGAGGCACCGGCGGGTCCGCCGGCTGCCCGCCCGGAGCGCTCCCAGACGGCGGCGGTGGCGGCACGAGCACGTCCGGCATGGAGGTGTCGCCGCCGTCTCGTTCTTTGATCGGGTGCTCACCGCCGGCCTCCCCGGTCTGCGCCGAGAACTCCAGGGGTGGCGGGGCAGAGTTCAAAGGAACGACAAAGATCGCCAGATGATGATGCGCGGCTTCTTCAGCCCGTTTCTGCCACAAGGCTGCTGGCCTCCGCCAATTTCTCCTTGGCGGCGGCCTCCGACTTCTCGGCCTCCGCCTTCTTCAGGTGGGTTGCCTCTTGCTCTTCGCGCGCGTTCCGCTCTCTCGCCTCCCGAAGGTCGGCAGCCGGGTCAATCCGCCGAGCCGTGGCGGAAGTCTCCGCCGACCCCATGATGGAGGCGGCGGCTACCTTCTCAAGAGAGAGGGGAGCCTTGGACCCAAGGAAAACAAAGAAGAAAATTCAGAGCAGATCGATGAAGAGAAGACAAAGATACAAGGGAAGAAAGCACTTACGCCGGAGACCAGTTGGGCGTCTTCACCTCTCAGCGAAGCGGTTGACCTTCGCAGTCGCCTCTTCCCGCTTTGGTCGCCGGGGCTGAGCTCCTTAGGCTTCTTTCGCCGGGCTGACGAACAAGCTCGGCGCGCTCCTCGCTTCACTGGCCGCCTTAAGCGTCCGCGCGGCAGAGGAGCTCGCTACTGGATTGCAGCTCGGTTGGTGGTGTGGGCGACTTCCCCAGCGTCATCGTCGAGGCCAGCCCTCGAGGCTGGCTCCCAGCTCATACCGCCCCCTGCCGCCTCCTCCCTCGGCGTCGTCTTCCAAGGCCGCCGCCCCGGTCGGGGTCGAAATGCGACATCGCTCCGCCTGTTAGGAAGGACCAGGCCGGGCCTCGCAGGTTGCCGGGCTGCTGGCCGGAGGAGAGGGCTCGACCGCCGCCGGTCGATCCGACAAGACGGACTCGGCTAGAAGGAATCAGAGGAACCGAAAAAGTAACAACTCACCAAGAGGCGGAGGATTGGCTGAATACGGCTCCTTGCGTCAACTGCCACTCTTCCAAGAGCTCGCAGTTCGCAAGGTAGTTCACCATGTAGGCCACCTCTTCGTGAGGTATCTCCTTGGTGCTCAACCGGCTTGGATCCCGATGGCCGCTCATCTGGCAGATCATGTGAGGACGGCCTTGAAGCGGGAGCACTCGGCGCGCCACGAAGGCGGCCAGCAAGTCGGGCCCGGTCAGGCCCTCTGACTGCATCATCACTCGGAGTCAGGCGATGGCGGCTCCAGCGAAGCGCCAGCGACCGCCCGCATTTACCAGTGGGCTGCCTCCCAATGGGCGCGCCCGGCTGCATTAGCCGGCAGGTTGACCCGGTCGCCCTCGCCCGAAGATGCTCTTCACGTAGAAGTACGCATCGCTACCACATCTTCACCGACTTTATCGGTGATGGGGAAGCGGGTTGTCGGCCCCGTCCTCCGCAGACCACGATGAACGCGCCCGCACTGAGCCGACACGCCGGCGACATGGGTGCTAAGCGGTGTAGAAGAACTCCCCCATGGCTCTCGATGGTGGGGAGGACGCCAGGAAGCCTTCGCGACAGTAGTAACGGCGGACAACAGCACCACCGTATTCGGAGTGAGGTGGTGCGGCTGGAGTCCGTAGAACTTCGAGGAAGGAGCGGAAGAAGCCGCCACGGCAGCATCAAGGCCGCAGCAAGAAAAGGCGAAAGGAAGACGACCCTTCGCCTCCTCCGTGCCGGGCGACATTTCTTTCTCCGGCGCGAGGCGGACCTTTCACGACTCCTCATGGGGGGCAGCCGACGATTCTTGCGGAGGAAGTCGATGTGGTCTTCGTGGAACCTCTGAGCCGCCCCACTCCCGGAGCGCACTAAGGGGGCGTGACGGTGGAAGAGGAGCTCATCGGATGGGTCGCCATGACGCCGGCGTAGCTTGGAGGCGCGGCAGCGAGGAAGAAGGAAGAAGGCAAGAAAGAGGAGGCAATGAGGAGGGGGACGCGCTGCCCCCTGCCGCTCCCCTCCCTCGCTTATTTATATTGACCGGCTGCCGCTGTTTGAGGAGCGGGCGTGGGATTAATCGCCATTACCCCACGCCCCACGATCCATCCCACACGAGTCATACGCGCGCAAGTAACTCCGCTGGAATATCATCACCCGCCTGCCGCAAGAGCCGGATCTGCTCGAGGGCCGAGGAGGGTAGTGGAAGGTGTCGGTGTCAAACCCCGGATCTCGGTAGGGGGTCCCAACTCGTGCGCCTAGGCGGATGGTAACAGGAGACAAGGGACACGATAGTTTTACCTGTGGATCGGGCCCTCTCGATGGAGGTAAAAACCCTACTCCCGCTTGATTAATATTGATTATATGGGTAGTACAAGAATAGATCTACCACGAGATCAAGGAGGCTAAACCCTAGAAGCTAGCCTATGGTATGATTGTTGTTCGTCCCTACGGACTAACACCCTCCGGTTTTTATAGACACCGGATAGGGTTAGGGTTACCACGTAGTCTGTTACAATGGTAGGAGATCTACATATCCGTATCGCCAAGCTTGTCTTCCACGCCAAGGAAAGTCCCATCCCACATCGGGACAAAGTCTTCAATCTTGTATCTTCATAGTCCGTGAGTTCGCCAACGGTGATAGTTCGGCTATCCGGACACCCCTAGTCCAGGACTCCTCGGTAGTCTCTGAATCCAGGTTTCAATGACGATGAGTCCGGGCGCGCATATTGTCTTCGACATTGCAAGGCGGGTTTCTCCTCCGGTCACTTCATAGAAGATTTTGAACACAAGGGCGATGTTGTCCGCTCGCAAAATAATTTCCACATAACACCGTAGAGAGAATAATATTTACACAAAATCAATCTGCGGCGTATTCCTGACAAAGATGCCATCACACCACGGCCAGGTATTCGTTCGAATCCTTTTTACTGTACCGCCTCAGCGCGTTTAGCGAGGCGGTTTCCTTGGCACGTCTTGTCAAAGCAGAGATCGTGTCCCCCTTATTCCGGGATTCTCATCAATACGGACGTGGGTAACCCAACCGTGCCCGTTGGCACGCCTCCTCTATCGAAGGCGAGTCCCAAACGGTCACGGGGAGGTATTCAACCTCTTTATAACGAGACCAAGGCCCGCTCCTTTTTTCCAATCTCAATTGAATCCGCCTCGCTTCGAGTTCCAACACCCAAAGCTCCAGATTCAGCGCTTCGGACCTCCGAGGATGTCCGGCCACGACTGCAAAGGCGGTGGATGCCTTCCTCCGTTCTGGAAGAAGACGTGCTAAAGCCGAGAGGCGCCAGATCTAACCGCGAATTTCAAGATACGATCGCCTGCCCAAGGGCAGGTTATTCCCACTCCCAAGCCCGGTGGAGAGCGTGGTGTTCGTGTGTCACTTCCTTCGGGGTTAGGCTTCCCCACGGACCCCTTCGTGAGGGGGGCCTCATGTTTTATTATGGGCTGGAATTTCATGACTTGGATCCGAGTCCATCCTCCACATCTCATCGCTCATTGTCGTATGTGAAGCCTTCCTCCGCATTACCCCTCACTTGGATTGTGGCTCAAGACCTTCAAAGTGGAGCCGAAGATGATCAAGGGGCATCAGCAGAAAAGCGGAGGGGGCTGTTATAAGCAAGAACGCCGGACGCCTCCATGGCCCGAGGGCTCTTTTCAAGAGGAGCTCAGTCATGGCAACAAGAGTGGTTTTATATCACAGCTCCTGTGGGCACCAAATGGGTGGCGCCACCTGCCTTTCGCTTGGGTCCTCCACCGCCGGGCGCGTCATGGGTCAATAAAGGGCTCGACTGGGACCGTCCAAGAACGTACCTTTGTTGCGGGGCCGATTCGAGACCTCCGAGAGAGAGAGATCAATCTGGTCGTAGTAGCGCAGGTCATGCTGATTCTTCGCACCTTGCCCTGCAAACGCTGCCCTCTCCGCCTGTGGGAGTTTAATCCGGAGGGACCACGAGCTCTCCAACATTTTATGGGCGTAACGCCTGCAAGTGCAGATGTACCAACTGTTCTTGGATCACAAGCAATGTGTCCGGACTCTAACCGAGGACGCAGTGTCTGAGCCTACGATCGCCCGGATACTCAAGTAAGTAGTCCTCAAGACCCGGACATGCTATCCGTGATATTTATCATAAACTTTCCCTTAAAAGAGCTATCCTTTAAACAAGAGTGGATAGCAAAGCAAAACTGATCAGTGTCCGCCCCCTCCCCGAGACCGAGCCGGATCCTCAGATAACCAAGATGCTAGAGGCTGTGCCTTTTGAAGAAGGCGAAGGGGGGAACAACGGAGTTACTGCCTCCGCGAAGGAGTTTATCAAGAAAGGAGGGATCGAGAATCCCTCCCTCCAAGGGGAGAAGAGGACCGCTTCTGAAGATCCGAAGACCAAGGCCTCGAAGCGGGGGAAGAAATCTTCGCCAGAGGGTCCTACACTATTTCCCCAAGGAGATCAGCCCTCCAGCGAGCCGTAAGTAAAGAGGGGCGTTTTCTTAAAATGAGAGACATCCCTATTTTATTTCCGAAGATAACCGAAATTTTTCCTTGTAGTTCGGATCTTAGCCCTTCTCAGCAAAGCTCGCCTTGAGGATCTTGATCCGGAGATGATGGAGAGCGAACGCCTCCGCCGCCGCATCATTATGCGTCAGGCGGACGCACCCCGAGGTGTCGTCATGGAGGGTTTCTCCGAATTCCAAGGCCCGAATGCGCCAGATGTCCCCTCAAAGCCCTCCGCTGCTCGCCTTCAAAAGGCCATCGGACGAGTCCGGCACCGATCTGGTGTACGGTCGGAGGAGCTGAAAAGATCTGCCGCGAGCGTCTATCTCGTAAGATCACCGTGCGCTAATGGAGTACAGTGATTGAAAGGATTTCATTCGCTGGCGATTGTTGCGTGAAGCCGTCATAAGTTTACTGACGGGTTTTGAGGTACGCAAAATGATGTACCTTATGACAGTTTTGCATATAGAATGCGCCCTGTATAGATAGTAGCCCCTGATACTCGGTGCGTTGTCAAAAATGACAGCGCGCCAAGGATCATAATCCCAGGTCTAATATGCGCTCTTCCTATGTAGGTGGCGAAGCGTCCGGTGGCAAGCCGGACTGATGAATTGGCCGAACTAAAGCGGCAACTTGACGTGGCGGATGCTGACATCGCGCTTGTCAATAAACGGCTTGACGAGTCACTAGGTATGCAGCTTCTCCGCGGACACCCGGTAAGGTAGCTTAATGTCTGTGCCTTACAACATGTATGCTTGACGCAGATGGTGCCGCTGCCATGGAGAGCCTTCGGAACTCGACCGAGCCAAGGAGCAAGCCGAAAAAGTGATGCGGCTGCCTTTAAAAGCGGCGAAGAGCTGAGAGCCGAACAGGCTGCTCACTGCCGAAGCAAGAAAGAAATGGCCGAGATGGCCGTAAAGTTGAAGAATGCTACCGACCATTGCGAGCTTCTTAAAAAGGAAGGTCGAGCAGAACAAGAGGACCTGGAAAAGGCCACTATTGAGGCCAAGGATGCTCGCTCTGCGATGAGAGCTATGAAAGGGGAGCTACGTCAGGCCGAAGATATTGCGGCTGGAAAGCCTTTTTCGCTGCGGCGAAATTCACGGATCCTAAGTATGCTCGGTTGGGCCAGCTGTGGGTGTAGAGGATGCTTATCCGACTTGGCGGCAAGTCTGCCGCAGACGCGTCAACACTTCCGGAGGCCAAAACGGTCCGCGGAATGGAAGAGCTTTTGGTCGCAGTTCCATAGTCCAGAGGCGTCCGCTTCCATTGGCCGATCGTTTGGCGAATGGGCTGAGCTGAATAGGTTGTCCGGACTTGCCATGAAGGATGTCGTGACTCATTTTGTGGCGAACAGGCCCCGAGCCGAAGAGTTATTTTGGCTTGGTGCAGCAGTTCCTTGGTGTGGCGCCGCATATTGGTGCAATGAAGCGGTCAGCATGCATAGAGGGTGCGCGGATGGCTCTTGCCCGTGTCAAGACATACTGGGCGGAGATGAAGGCCACCGACGTTGCATCCCAGGATTCTTGATGTGCCGAGTACCAGCCAAGCACTATTTTGAGGAAGTCTCATGCAGGGCGCTCGTTTAATAGAGACGCAGTGCTCGAAGGATGTTATGTTCTAATGACATGTATGATTTGTGAAACAATGTTTCAATATAATATAATGGCTTTTTATACTTGTGCGTTCAAGTATTAAAATACCTCCTGTCTGACGTTAATGTATATGTGTATATAACCTGAAGATGGCAGTCCTTGGCTTTCAGCCCCCACGCACATAGTGCGGGGTGTTTGCAAAAAGGCGCATTTTCACACTTAATCCAACGTCTTGGTCACTGTAAAGGAGGTGATAAGCGTAAGCAAACTAGGCAACCGAATAATGCTTTATCACTTTCACTTAGCCATAGGAGTTCGATGGTGGAGCTACTATATAGCCCCTAGGGGCACCGCGCTCTCCCGAATTCGGGCGGCGTATGTACTGACCGGGAAAGCGGTCCTTCGTTAATCGGAGGAATTCTAAACATTCCGTGGGTCATCGAGTGGTTGACCAGTCTCACGCCACATCATGACAGTCGGTTTTCGGCTTTCATCTTGAGGTGCTCACCAGGCGAACCGGGCACAATCGCAGAGTTCTCCACGGTGCCGCGTTAGCCGATAGAACGGAACGTAAGGCAGCAAAACACAGAGCCGGGCAAACCCAACATTTGACCAAAGACATGATTCGAGCTGATGCATATAAGGCCTAACTTCGAGACGCCGAACACTCCCTAAGGTATTCGGTCTTTATGAAAATGGGCAGAACAATGCCCTAAGCCCGTGGTGTCCAGGTACGCGCAAAAACTTCTGACGCGGCCGATGCCAAAACGCCAGCCTCCTCCTTGGTTATAGCAAGAAACTGGGGGATGTGTATCAACAAGAGACAGTAAAAAAGGTTTACATAGGGTCTCAATCTGAAAAGAATCCTTGAAACGGGTCCCTAATGCACGTCTGCATACCATGTCTCCGTTGTGCCATATCACGGGCCAGGTGTAGCACGGTGTTCATCTGTAAAAAGAGAAGAACTTAGTTGAAGAAAGATCGTGCGAAAAATGTACTTTATATTAAATAAACGGAGTACGATTCTCAAAGTGAATAAAATTGAGCCTTATTGTCTCATGTTGTACATGCATTCAGCCCCTTGTACGGGGGTGTGCGGCTAGTAGGCCTTTATATGTTTACGCCGGACTCGTCTAGCCGTGTCCGGGGTCCGAATGACCTGTTCAGTGCTTGGTTTAGCAGAGCCGGATTAGTGTGTGTGACTGTCCGAGCAGTCTCACGTTCTTCCGCTTTCGAGTAACACTTGATACTTCCCTTTAATGAGATGATGCCGCTGTGGACCGGGCATTTTAAGTGTAAGAGATGCATAATGCGGTATTGCGTTAAAGCGGGCGTAAAGCTTCACGTCCCAATAGTGCTTGATAGCTACTTTTGAATGGGGCGATATGGAAGGTTAACTTTTCATGGGCGGAAGTTGTCGGATGAGCCGAACACAACTTCTAGCAAGAGGGATCCCATTACAATGGGCATATAGGCCTGGCATTATCCCTTGAAGGAGGGTGTTCTTTGTGGCGAATTTTGGTTGGGTCTATCCCCATTTTATGGATTGTGTCCTCGATATAGCAGGTTTAGATCACTACCGCCGTCCATTAGGACTTCTGTGAATTGGAGTCTGTCGATTATAGGATCTAATATCAGGGCGGTCCATCCTGCGTTCCGGATACTTCCGAAGTAATCCTGATGATAAAAAATGATTGGTTTTGCCAACCAATGTCGGGACTTCGCTGGGATAGGCTGCATGCGGCGTGATTTCTATGGGCGCTCATTCCGATTTTCCCTTTGTCACTTGAAGTGAGTTTACTGTTTTAACTTCTTGTGGGAAATTCTTTTGTTTTCCGGTGCTCTGCTTGTGGGGTTCGTCATCGTCCTCGCTTGGTGTGTCGAGCCCCTTGTGTTCGGCATTGAGTTTGCCGGACTGCTTGAAGACCCAACAATCTCTGTGGGTATGGTTTGCAGGCTTCCCGGGGGTACTGTGGATTTGGCATATTTTGTCCAAGATTTTGTTAAGTTGGATAGCTCATGGCTGTTATCCTTGGGGGGCAGTTTTTTATGATTCTGCCGAGAGCTTTTGAATCCGGCGTTGACTGCCGTGCTCTTCGGGCTGTTTCCCTTGTCTCAAGACTGGTCCTTGCTACGTCGTGGTTTCCTGCTTCCATCTCTAACTTTGGATGTACTTTGGGGTCGCTGGTACTACATCTTGCCAGCCAACTATCCTCTCCCAGCAAAGCGGGTCATGAGGCTTGTTAGTGCGGCCATTGTTCTTGGCTTTTCCTGACCAAGGTGCTCAGTGAGCCATTCGCCCTCGGGACGTTGTGTTTGAAAGCTGCTAAGGCTTGGCGTGCAGACGATCGACTATTTGGTTCTTTTTGGTGAGGAACCTGTTCCAGAATTTATGGGCTGACTCTCCGGGTTGTTGAGTTATGTGACTTAAATCGCATCAAGATCCGAGGGCGGACATAAGTCCCTTGAAAAATTTGCCCGAAAAGCATCCTCGAGCTCCTCCCAACTTCCAATGGTATTTTCAGAGAGGCTTTTAAGCCCGGTGCCGTCTTCAGCCCTTTGAGCTTGAGGGGTTAGTATTTTTAGGCGTGGAGATTATCTCCTCTAGCCATGTGTATGTGGAGGATGTAATCCTCAATCCGCACTCCTGGTCTGTTGTTCCGTGAGTATGCCTCTATGTTTACGGGTTTAAATCCCATTGAAATTCGTGATCCAGCACCTCATCGGTGAAACATAGGGGGTGTGCGGCACCCCTATACTTGGGTGTGCCGTGGTATCCGGATATTTGGCTTGTTGCATTGCTTAGAAAAGCTTGCTTTCTTGGCCCGTAGATGGACCTAACTGGGCCATCCTTTTGATGCGAATCCTTATGCGGATCGCGTCTTGAAACTTGTGTCTTGGTGCTTGCCGCTCTATGCTTGTCATGTGGTCGCCTATCCGACCGGGCGGCCTCTTTGTTCTTTGATTGCAGGGGCTCTAAGGCCTCCTCATCGAATTCGGGCAGTAGTTTCCGCTTCGGGTAGCTCTTTGTTTGGCGACTGTCGCCATATTTGCATGCGGTTTTGAGTACTTTGCTCCATCTGATTCTGAGTGCATCTTCCGCTGTTTTGAGCTTCCGCTTCTGCTTTTTCAGGCTACGCGATGGCAGCGGGCCTTTGTGGAGGTTCTTCTGCTCCAACAACTTGTCCGGTGTGAGATCGTCCTGACTCATTATCTTCGCCGGGACGGGTTGTTTATCCAAGTTGTCCTGTTAGGACGGTTGTTCAATGGCATGTTAAATGCGTCCACCGGTTCAACCTGCTTGATGGCTGGGTCTGTGTGGCTGTCGTCTTTGTCGAGGCGGGACTTGGTGCGGCGTTTACGTTGCCGTCTTGACTGCTTTTCGAGGGATTTATCCTTCGTAGCGTCCCGTTGTTCCTCGTCGCTACTTCCTTTAGGTGTATCCACCATGTATACATCGTGAGATGGGGTAGCTGTCCAGTGCCCTGTAGGCGCTGGTTCGTGGTTATCTCCTACATCGTCGTCCATGCCGTCGATGTCTTCGGAGTCGAAATTGAGCACGTCGTTTAAACTTTCGACAGTGGCTATGAAGTGGGTGGTGGGTGGGCGCTGAAGTTCTTTGTCGTCCGCATCCCAACCTTCCTGACCATAGTCCGCCAGGCTCTCCCGATAAAGAGAGAGACTTTAGTGAATTCAAGATGTCGCCAAAGGCGAGTCTTTGAAAAGATGTCCGCGGCGATAAACTCCATAACCGGGCGCCCAATCGGATTTGATTGGCAGGGGCGCGGAGGGTTCGGAGTCCGGAGAGGAGTCCGGCACCTTGGAGTCACGGTCTTTGCAAAGGACAGGGATGGAGTTCGGCTCAATCGCCGTAGAGATCGTAGCCCCTGAGGCGGTGTCCAGCTACTCGTCCTCGATCGGCGGAGTCGGCTCCGAGCTAAGGGTCGGAGCGGACGCTGGTGCGGCCTCCAGGGCACTGTTCGGCGGCAGAGCTAGATCATGCCCATCGAGACAGTGTGGCGTGCTTGGCTGTGGCTCGAATCCGTCGAAGATCAAGTCTCCGCGGATGTCGGCCGTGTAGTTCAAACTCCCAAATCTGACCTGATGGTCAGGGGCGTAGCTTCGATCTGCTCCGGATGGCCAAGTGAATTGGCCCGCGATTGCAAAACCGCCCGAATCTGAAAGATCTGTCCGGGGAGAAAAGTCTCACCCTGGACCGCGTCGTTGTTGATGATCGAAGGAGCCCTCGGGCCTAAAGATGACGACACAGAGGAACTCTCAATGAAAGCACCAATGTAGGTGTCAAAACCGGCGGATCTCGGGTAGGGGTCCCAATCGTGTGCGTCTAGGGCGGATGGTAACAGGAGACAAGGGACACGATGTTTTTACCCAGGTTCGGGCCCTCTCGATGGAGGTAAAACCCTACTCCTGCTTGATTAATATTGATGATGTGGGTACTACAAGAGTAGATCTACCACGAGATCAAGGAGGGTAAACCCTAGAAGCTAGCCTATGGTATGATTGTTGTTCGTCCTACGGACTAAAACCCTCCGGTTTATATAGACACCGGATAGGGTTAGGGTTACACGTAGTCGATTTACAATGGTAGGAGATCTACATATCTGTATCGCCAAGCTTGTCTTCCACGCCAAGGAAAGTCCCATCCGGACACGGGACGAAATCTTCAATCTTGTATCTTCATAGTCCAGAGTCCGCCAACGGTGATAGTTCGCTATCCGACACCCCCTAGTCCAGACTCCTCAGCGGCCCGGTCCGAAGACATGTCCCATCACGCGCGAAAGGTGCAGGCAGATCGCCCGCCGCGCCACCACGTGACAGGCCCGAAGCGGGCGGTGGCACGGAAGCTCAGCTAGCACGCCACATGGCTCCCGCCGAGGCGTTCGAAAGTTTGGTCAGGACGAGTTAGGGCGAGGCCGACTCCAACTAGTCAGCTTGGCAGAAGACGGACGAAGCTCTGCCTCGGGCACCGAGAGAAGGAAACTGCTGAGGCTCCTCGACCGATCGCCCGCGGCGCCTCACCAGCTTCGGGGACTACTGTCGGAGCAATGGGCCACGGGTAGGCTAACCCGAGACCCAAGACCTTTCGAGACATCGGGGCTGACTGCGCCCCTCAAGACGACGAGACGAAGGGCCGCCTTCTGGAAGCCGACTGAAGGAGTAGCCAGCTTCCCATGGGTGGCCGAGTCCTGGATGGCAGTCGAGTCAAGCCGACTCCCGGGCGACTTCAGAAGCCGGCCTCAGGAGTCGGCCCGCGACACAAGTTCAGAAAGCCTCGGCCTCGCCGGGGACGGGCGGGAGTGGCTACAAGATAGCCCATCCCTCCTCCAAATCAGGCAAGCATGGCTGTGATCGCCTGCATCAAGCGGAGATCTCCGCCGGCATCAAGACTGCCACTGCTTCTCGACATCACCCCTGCAGGGCGGAGTCCTGCTCCCACGACGGCACTCAGATGGCCAAGGACGATGGGCCCCGCCAGTCAGCGAGAGTCCAGAAGACGGCGAAGAGCCCTACCAGTCGGACCCGATGGAGGTCGGCCCCTAGGAGTCGGCTGACCCTTCCTCGGGGCCCCCACTCCATCAACCAGACAAGATGGGGAGTGGCTACAGTAATCGCCCGCCAGGCGGCGGGGCTGTCGCCATGACCTCCCGACCAAGCCCGCGTCATTAGAGACACGGCTATAGTGATCAGCCGCCGTCGAGCCTGGAGGCGGTGGGTACGGCCTGTCGGCCCGCACCCTACCAGTCGGCGGGACCCACCAAATTGCTGGCTCCCAACAACAAGTGAGAAGCTTGACAAGAGAGATCGATCACGGGCCCAACCCCTGGACGGATTACCAATGTACCGGGGGTAGGCCTATATAAACCCCTGTGGCACCCATGCAAAGGGTTCCAGACCTGAGATAGTTAGACCAGATCATAGAGGGAAGGGAAGAGCTAGCCTTGCCTTCTCCTACCCCCAGCATACAGCTCGAGGAGCACTTGTGTATTCACTTGAGCCCTAGTGATCATGCGGAGACCCCGCAGAGCAGGAGTAGGGGTGTTATCTCCTAGGAGAGCCCCGAACCTGGGTAAAGTACGTCGGTATTCGTGTCTACGCCTCATCCCGCTTCCGGGCACCGGCGACGTTCTACTCGCTCCCACCATGATAAGCCATCCATTGGCATATGTCGCACCCAACCCCCGACATAGGGACACAATGGACAGGACTTACCCACTGACTATCAGCTACGGGATAAATTATACCTGCCTCGAGGAGCTTTAATATTTCCTTTCTTACCACTTCTTTCATCTTAGGATTTAGCCGTCGTTGGTGATCAATAACTGGTTTGGCGTCTTTCTCCAAATTTATTTTGTGTTGACATAGAGTGGGACTGATGCCCTTAAGATCATCAAGAGTATATCCAATAGCAGGCAGCACGGTGCTTTTTTAGAGTTTTCAATAATTTCTCTTCCTCCTTCTTTGAAAGGTTAGCACTAATAATAATAGATATATCCTCTTTTCATCAAGATAAGCATATTTGAGAGTATCCGGTAATGGTTTAAGCTCAAACACGGGATCACCCTTGGGTGGAGGAGAATCCCCTAGGATTTCAACAGTGTGTTGTGTTTTAATAGGTCCCTGCTTAAAGAATACTTCATCTATTTCCCTCCTTTCATTCATAAACATATCGTTTTCATGGTCAATAAAATATTGTTCTAAAGGATCATTAGAGACACGGCAATAGAAGCAAGACCAATAATTTCATCTTTACTAGGCAATTCCTCATCACGGGGTTGTCTACGAAATTTAGCAGAGTTAAACTCATGAGACATAGCACCCAGACCAATAGTAACAATATCTTTTTCGCAGTCTACCCTAGCATTAACAGTGTTCAAGAAGGGTATACCAAATATAATGGGACATAAGCTATCTTGTGGGGAACCAAGAACAAGAAAATCAGCAGGATATTTAAACTTCCCACACAAGACTTCAACATCTCTAACAATCCCAATAGGTGATATAGTATCCCTATTGGCAAGTTTAATTGTAACATCAATATCTTATAACTCAGCGGGTGCGATATCATGCATAATTTCTTCATATAAAGAATGAGGTCTTGCACTAGCACTAGCACCCACATCACATAAGCCATGATAACAATGATCTCCTATTTTAACAGAAATAACAGGCATGCCTACAACAGGTCTATGTTTATCTTTAGCACCAGGTTTAGCAATTCTAGCTGCTTCATCACAGAAGTAAATAACATGCCCATCAATATTATCAACCAAGAGATCTTTAACCATAGCAATATTAGGTTCAACTTTAATTTGCTCAGGGGGTTTAGGTGTCCTAATATTACTTTTGTTGACAACAATTGAAGCTTTAGCATGATCCTTTATTCTAAGAGGGAAAGGTGGTTTCTCAACATAAGTAGTAGGAACAATAGGATCATTATAAGTGATAGTCTTTTCTTAAACTTTAATAGGTTCAACTACTTTTACTTCTATGGGAGGATGATATTTAAACCACTTCTCCTTAGGGAGATCAACATGAGTAGCAAATGATTCACAGAAAGAAGCTACTATCTCAGAGTCAAGTCCATATTTAGTGCTAAACTTACGGAAAACATCGGTATCCATGAAAGATTTAACACAATCAAACTTAGGTGTTATACCTGACTCCTTACCTTCGTCGAGATCCCAATCTTCAGAGTTGCGTTTAATTCTTTCCAATAAATCCCATTTGAATTCAATAGTCTTCATCATAAAAGAACCAAGACAAGAAGTATCGAGCATGGAGCTTATTATTGTCGAAAAGCAGAGCATAAATTTTTGAATAATCATTTCTCTTGAGAGCTCATGATTGGGGCATGAATATAACATTGACTTAAGCCTCCCCCAAGCTTGAGCGATGCTTTCTCCTTTGCGAGGCAAAAAATTATATATATAATTACGATCACGATGAACAAGATGCATAGGATAAAACTTCTGATGAAATTCAAATTTCAATCGTTTGTAGTTCCATGATCCCATATTATCACATAGTCTATACCATGTCAATGCCTCTCCCTTCAAAGATAAAGGGAAGACCTTCTTCTTGATAACATCATCGGGCATACCTGCAAGCTTAAATAATCCACAAACTTTATCCACATAGATTAGGTGTAAATCGGGATGCAATGTTCCATCACCTGTGAAAGGATTAGCTAGCCAGCAGTTTCTCTATCATACCCGAAGGAATTTCAAAGTAAACATTTTCAGTAGGTTTAGTAGGTTGAGGAGCAACTATTTGCTCTACTGGTCGGGGTGAAGATACCCCGAACAAGCCCCTCAAAGGATTACTTTCCATAGTAACAAGTGACAGTAAATTTCAGCACACTATATAAACTAGACGTCAACCCGTGCAGTTGCACGGGCTAGTGTAATAAGTGCATATTTGATATAAATATTAAGAAAATATATTTATAGTGATTACTATCAAAGTAGTTTCGAGTTAGGTTGTCTATGTATGTGTTATGTTCTATACTTGTCAAGAAAACAACTGCAGATTTTCTTGATCATATTCGATTGTGTACCAAACTTAGTGTGTCAGTTTATGCACATGTGTTTTTAAATTTTTTACCTACCATTTAAATTTTCATGAAAATAGTTTTAACTAATTATTGTATGCACCAAGTAATGTTCAAATATACATGTTTAGGACTATGCTTGTTTCTAAAATGCCCTTTTTTTCAGGACAAATAACGTAGCGCTAATCAACCATATTGTGTGAGTCAGTTATTGCTTATGCATTTACGAACTCCTTTCTTGGATTATAAGTTAAATTACTACATCAAATTTTTATCTAATGTTTTGCATCAAATGTGCTACACACTATTTTCCTCTCAAATATAGCATGCCAAATCAAAGCAACAACCAAAGCATATCACATGTTGTTGGTTCACATACAATTTCCACACAGAAATAGAATTAGAGAAGTTTTAAAATAGGGCAGAGGAACAGAACAAATCAAGGTGAACACTTGCAATATAACCTACGCGGCAACAACAACAATAAGGGTTCATAATGTCAAATCTCACATATTTACCTTCCAAACTTATAAATCTGTAACCTGCAAGTAACTTTGTTGCCAACATCAAGAGACATCTAACTTTTGTTTGTCTACACCACAGCGGCATTGCTTTATAAGAACACCCGATGGGAACAGCGATGTCTAAATTATATCTCGTTCAAAGTGATCAATTATAATACAAAAGTGTGACATGCAAATCCTTTGCATTTGATTAAATATACAGAGGAAAATAAATCTGAGAATTGAAAGCAGCAAATTAGAAATTCGTTGGTTAGTTAAGCTCCAAAGAAAAGGAATAATGAGATTGTGGTTTTAAGAAGACCACCATATGACAAAATATTTGGAAGCAAGCATTAACTTTTCCAAGTCACAACAATGTATCCTCATGTATACGTCAAGGTTGGAAGCCATTGTGCATACTGGTTTCAACATGTACTTCCTTATTACACCTGCATTCTCTGTGTCAACTAAGAGGCCAAGAGCAGAGTCCATCGCCATCTGTCATTGATCACTTTTCAAGCTCAATATACCATGCCTTGTGTCGGAGCTGTTTTCAATTATGCTTCTACCAGTCGATGCCTTGCACACACAGCACATACCGAACGATATAAAGATTTAGCAAAGCCACGTTACATGTTCACTAATAATTGAAGTAAGAAGTCATCACCCTCTCACCCATGTGCTCGAATAGCACTGCAGTAGAATCATTGATAGTGCCATAAAATTATTTACTCGAACAACACTGCAGCAGACTCATTGATACTGGTTTGTTCATATCTTTCAGAATGAAATTAAAATGTAATCTCACATTTAAACAATTTATTTTAAGTTGGATGCCCTCTATAATGGCAGATAAGCTTGCTCTTATCTTTCAGAATGAATTACCACACAGAACTATTTCAAAACAAAAGGAAAAGATTACACATGCCACATTAGAAATAAAGTTTCGTGTACTAATAGTCTAACTTTCTTAAGCATCTGAATAATGAAACAATCATTAACTCTGTACTATTTTTAAATTTAAACAACTTGCACTAATTTTGCATGATTATGCTTACATAAGAAATCAGTCGAGCAACCTCACTTCTTGATCGAGAATCCTCAGAAGATACGTATTCACCTGAAACAAACAACACTTATTTAAATATGATTTTGAGAAACTAAATTAGGGAATCTTCTGTGTAATAACCTTTAGAAATATAAGCCATTAAACGGTAGGTAAAAAGGCATATAATAACAATTATTTTAGCATGCACACACAAATAATTCAGTCTACACCTAAAGGCTGAATAACAAATCTTTATATGGACGTGCATGTAAGAATAATGAATATTTATTCCACTATTGCAAGAATCATAAGAACACATTCAACAACTCGTGCCTGCGTAATGCAAAAGTTACTAAATTAAAGAGAAAAATGTGTACAATATGTACACTTGCAGATTGTATGACACCAATCAGATCGTTCCTACCAGAATCAAGCAAGAGCCCTCTACTGAAAGATAGCTAGAATTTCTTTTTAAAATATTTGCTTAGAATGCATCCGTGAAAAGTTTCATGACCTGGTGCTACATGGGAGCATACCCGATTACTCTGAAGTTTAAACACCGCAGCTGCCGCAATTGAAACATCCTTTGGCATTGAATTTTCTCCTTATTTTCTGTCAAAGTGGAACACAAATATTTGAACTATTACCTAACACTGACTCAGTAGAATATTGAAGGAACTGATTTGCAGGCCCCTTTTTGTAGGATCAAAAAGAAATACAAAAGAAATCGTATCAACACATATTGTTCTTAAAGAGGAGAAATTAGTGGAAAACCACATGCAAGGCAATGCATCAATCTCGCCGAAGCTCTTGGCAGCACTCCTTCTTCCTTGATTACTTTGAACCTAACCTTGAAGCCCTCTGAAACAGCATGACGTCATCCCACACTGACGACTGCATCTAGTACAACTAATGAATCTTTCCTCTTTCAATCTGAGCCATGGCTGGGCATAACATGGAGATCAGGGGCATGGCTTTCCATGTGCTTGTGTTCTCGCCTGTGTGAGCCTGCAACCGAGGAGGATTTCATATTGGACTTCATATCATAAGTTTTATTATATTCATGTGTTGAAAAGCATAAGAAGTTACAAAAGTCTATTTTCAGGACATAATAGTACCGGTTCTCACTATAAGTATGGTCGATTGAGATTTTTGCTGGTCCTTTTATTTTCTTGTGGATGGGAGAATCCTCCTCGGAACGACATGGCGAATTTCTACCTGCTGCGTGTACACAGTTCACACACATGAATACAGGCTTAGCATTAAGAGTAATGGTTATGTATCAACAACAAAATGAATACAGGCTTAACATTAAGAGTAATGGTTATTTATCAATCTACGCATACATTATAGACTACAACTATGTAATATCAATATGGACACGAATTAATCAGATACCTCAACATGCATGCACCACTGTTTCTTTTGAAGAAAAACAGCCAGCGTTGATTTCATTTCATTAAGAGAAAGGCATCTACAACTGCGTATACCAATTGATTAGTGACGGCCGGGTTACAGTGTCAATACGATTAGTAGCTAAATATGAACAGCTAGCTAAGCATGTACCACTGTGTATACCAATTGATTAGATACCTCTCAGCTGCTCTCACGTGTGTGTGCCTGCAGCCGAGGAGAACAGATCAAGCCATCTTTGTGCACTTGCACATCTTGCCGAGTTCAATTGATTATTCAGCTCACATACCTACATAACGGGAAGTAATCGACAGAGGGCAGTACACCGTATGTCCGTAGTGCGTGCGAGACTGGCATCTGACGTGTAGTCTGCCTGCACCAACAGAAGTTCCATCGCTTTGAGAGGATCCATCAAGTAAACTTTGTGCACTTGCACATCTGTCTAGAAGATCAATCAAGTGCTAAGTTGGAAAGCAATCAATCGGCAATAAGAGCGCGAGGATGGCCAATGCCATAGGATTGACTGCTGGGTGCGGCATGAGTATCACGTGGACGCGAGTTGTGTCTGGATCGAGCGGCGGATATCATGGTGGAAAAGGATTTGTCAAAAGATGGCGATACGGGGAGGATCGATCTGTACTCGCTCGCCCGGCAATGCGCGCAGGTGACACAATATGGTCGTCCCTTCATCCAGCATGTAGAGCTGCGCGCCGCCCCGTCCGACGGCTCAGTCCATGGGCCAGTCAGCATTGCAGGGAGGTCATTGTGGACATACGCATGATATGCTTTTCGTAAATACTAAATTCATCACCATGCAGCAGCCATATGTGTGCTTAAGGAAGCGATTAATTGAAGTAAATAGTAGAACAAATGCATCTGATTCAATTACCTTTAGATTCCTGCACATGGAGAGTACGGTTGTACGGGATGCACCAGGCAGGGTAGTCATATAAATACTGCGGTAGTACACTTGGTGTCACATCCCTAGCTCTGGTCTGTCTAGACCTAGCATCTGTTGTTACATCATGTTTAAATTTTCTCAGAAACTTGAAATGGGGAAGACAGAACCCCCAGCACCCCTTTAAACCAACTAGGGTTTACTAAAATCATTTCCAATGAACCTGAAATGCCCTTCTAAAATGTTCATCATCTTTGCTTTGGTCTTAAACCTCTGACAAAAATGGTGCACAAATTTCTAGGACATCCTAAGGTCACTGGATTAAATCATATGATATTTGAATTTGGGCATTTAAATGCTAGTAAATATTTTAAATGTCCAAATAATCCCAAACTGAAATGTTTACTGTAGGATATATTCCCAACAGTGGTCATGGGCAGTTTCATGATTTTTGGGATTGATTTGGTATTTTAATTAAAGCCCTAAAGTTACAGAAGAATTAGAAAACAGGAATAAAAAGAAAAGGACAGAAAACCTACCTAACTTACCGCAGCCCACCTGGCCGGCCCAGTCACCCAGCCCAGCCACCTGGCCGGCCCAGTCGCCCAGCCCAGCCACCTGGCCCAGCCCACCTCCTCCTGTCGTCTTCCTCTTGCCAGAGGGACGGGCGCGCGTGGCCGACGCACGCAGGCGCGCCCGGCCACCTCCTGCTTCACCGTGTCGACGCCTCCTTCCCCCAACCCCGCGCCAGGAGACGTGGACGAGGCCGTGCCGGCCCCCCCCTTCTTCCCTGGCCATTTTCCCCTCTCCCTCTTCGTTCTTCGCCCGAACAGAGAGCCGCCGCCGCCGTTCACTGCCACCATGGCCACCGGCTAGCCCTAGCCCCATGGACGTGTCCCCGAGCTCCGTCTCCGTCCTCTACGTCCTCCACACCGAGCCACGCATCACAGGAGGCCCTAGAACATTGCCATCGCCATCGTCATCAACCTCTGCCCCGATGACGCCACCGTCAGATTCGTCACCGTCTCCGCCTCCCCGAGCTCGCTGAGACCGTCTCCGACTCCGCTGTGAGCTCCGCCTTCTTCTCCCCTGCTCCCCGTGCCCGTACGTATCCTCTAGCCACCCGAGTCACCGGAGCCGAGAGCTCCCCGGCGCCGGCCATGTCGCCGCCGTGGCCACCGTCGCCCAGAGCTGCAACCGAGCCCATAGCCGTGCTCAGCGCAACGCCAGAAGCCCAAAACCCCCTCCAGTTGTTCCTGCCGTGCTTCGCAACATCGAAACCGCCGAGACCCGAACTCCGGCCACCGCGGAAGTGCTCGCCGCCGTCAACTCCGGCCGCCGCGCAAATGGACACCGCCGTCGATTCAGGCCATCTCCGGCGATGCCACTTGTCCCATCGGATGCGTGAGAACCCCAAGAACTCGTAGCCACAAACCACGCGTGGAATGGTGCCCTGTAGCGAGAGCATGGCGATCCTCCGCCGTCGGCTGTGTTCGTCGCCGGTTGATCTCCGGCGATGATGACGTGGTGGGGTGGATTAGCTACTAATGCCCACTAATTAACCTCCTAGAGCCACTTCCATGTGGGCCCCCGAGCTTGCTTAGATTAGTCTAATTTTCCGTTTAGATTAGTGCTAAATCTGTGGACCCCACTTGTCAACTTTGACTTTGGCCTAGTCAATCGCTGACTGGCCCACCTGCTCTGCGTGACTCCTGGCCAGCACCGTGTCACCGGCGATTTAGTGGCCCACCGGGTCAGCTTTTGACCCAGAACAGCTCGATTGACCTACCGATGTCACACAGACGTCATGTCGATGCAATAACCCATTTTCTCGGATTTATTATTATTCAGGAAATTCGTAAAATAGCTCAAACTTCTAAAATTCATAGAAATTCAACAGTAACTCCAAATGAGATAAATTATATATGAAAAATGATCAGAAAAATCCAATCTATCCATCTGTACCATTTTCATGCATGTTAGAACAACTTACAGCTGCTGTTTAGCACAAATCATATAAATGGCATTTAAACTCTCACATATTAAGTTTGAATTTCAACCTAGGGTTCAAACCAACTCCATTTAACATGTTGCTAGTTGCATTAGCTCAAACCACAACATAATGCCATGTCATGATCATGCATCATATTGTGCATTGCATTGATTGTGTTCTTCTTTGTTTGCTTTGCATTCTGCTCCTCCCGATAGACTGACGCTCCGACGACGTGTTCGATGACGCCTGATGAAGAACTATATTATCTTCGAAGTGCCGTGCAAGCAAAACCCCTTGTTCATTCCGATACAATCCCAATCGCCTCGCCTCGCTCTCTTTTACTGCATTAGGACAACAACGATTCATCTGTTACTTGTTGCGGTAGCTGAACCCCTTTATCCTCTGCATGACCTGTCATTCCACAAAGAATAGATGAAACCCACTAGCATGAGTAGGAGTTGTTTGAGCCACTGTTGTGCCTACTCATTCATGCTTGTTTGTCATGCCTGCTACTGCTTAGAGTTGAGTCGTGTCTGATTCATCGGGATGAATCGAGGTGTGTAAACATGTCCTCACTGTGTGTGAGCTAAGTGTGTGAACACGATTTGGTAAAGGTAGCGGTGAGAGGCCATGTAGGAGTACATGGTGGATTGTCTCATTGAAGCCGCCCTCGTGAACTGAGTTACGTGTTTGTGATCCATGAACAGCTACTACCACACATTGGGATCCTTAATTGACTCTCTCGACTTATTAATCGCCTCGTTCTGCGTCCGAGAGTTGCAACTAGTTTCTGGTGTTTGTAGGATATGTGTTGGAGGCCGTGTGTAGCGCTGACCCTAGGGGTGGGCTATGATGCGGTAGATACACCGTGGCACGGAGTACCGGGCGCCCGTTTGGTGTCTCGGGAACCCTGCACACCTCGTTTGGGTCTGTGAGCTAAACACCGTCTGGATCTCCTTGCGGATGGAACGCAAATAGGCGATAAACCTGGACTAGAGACTTGTGTGGTCAGTCAGGTCGTGGCCGACTCCCTCGCCAGGCTTCCGCTTGAATGTTGCCGAGATACACGACGTGTACATGGTGGTAAGTGGCGAGAGCGTGTGTGAAGAAGTACACCTCGCAAGGTTAATATGATCTATTTGAATAGCCGTGTCCATGGAAAAGGACTTACGGGTTGCCTATAACAGTTCATAGACAAGTGAAAGTGGATACCCTAAAATGCGCAAGATAAGCGTGAGTGCTATGGATGGCGTTCTCGCAGGAAGGCGGGATCGAACCCATAGTGGTGTATTGATATGGTGAATATGTGGACTCGTGTGCGCCACCTTAAAAGAGTTACTTGCAGTCGTAGTTCAGGATAGCCACCGAATCAAAGCTGGCTTGCTGCTGTTAAAAACTCCACCACCCCCTTTGTTGATACCGATGCATATGTAGTTAGTTCTGATGTAAGTCTTGCTGAGTACATTTGTACCCACGTTTGCTTATTTTATGTTTCACAGAGAGACGTCGGGCCTCGCTTAGTAGTTCCGCTGTGGACTTGACGTTTAGCTTGATACCTCAGCTACGATCTTGTGACCTCGGCAGATCTCGGTAGATAGGCAGGCTTCTAAGCCTTTTTCATTTGTAGATGTCCGTACTCGGACATGTTAAGCTTCTGCGTGATGTGCTTGATTTGTATGTTTCATATGTTGGGTCATGAGACCCATGTTTGTAATATCTTGCTCCTCGGAGCCTAATGAATAAATACTTTGAGTCGTAGAGTTATGTTGTGATGCCATGTTGTATTTACACATATTGAGCATATTGTGTGTATGTTTGAAATGCTTGGTATGTGTGGGATCCGACAATCTAGTTGTTTATCCTTGGTAGCCTCTCTTATGGGGAAATGTAGTCTAGTGCCTCTGAGCGATAGTAGTCCGCTACAGCTCGGTTCACCGGAGTCCTGCTAGCCCAGACCACCTTTGCTCGACACTTGGTGACCGGGCATGTGATTCACTTCGCCTCGTGGTTCCGTCCCTTCGTGGAAATGTCACGCGGTGACATCCGAGTCCTGCCTAGCCTACTACAGCCCGGGTTCCCGAGTCCCGTTAGCCCGTTACAGCCCGGATTCACACGCCTTGACCGACATGCTCGATGTGATTCATGTATGCCTGTCCCCATGGGTTAGTGCCGGTTTGGGTTCACGACTAGCCATGTCGGCCCGGTTCTCTCATCATATGGATGCTAGCGACACTATCATATACGTGAGCCAAAAGGCACAAACGGTCCCGGCCATGGTAAGGCGACACGTGGGAATACCGTGCGTGAGGCCGCAAAGTGATAATGAGGTGTTACCGCTAGATCGATGTGACTTGGAATAGGGGTCCCGACAGCTGGTATCGTGAGCCCGATCGTCAGAGGGATTACCAAGCCAAACTGGTCAAGTTGTGTCTAGAAGTGCTTTAGTTATGTAAGGGAATTGATTGTGGATGGGAACGTAAAGCTCTTTTACTCCTTATACCTCATGGCCTTCTCGATCCGAGTCATCCTCTTCTCTTCTACGGGATTAAGAACTAGGCCTTCTCATCTATCTATCGGTGATGACGTGTTACTAATCCATAGACTTATAGAATTGATAGTTTCAAATCCCAGTTAAGTTTCTACTACTTCCCTGTGCTCATAGTTGGTCTCGGAACCTTGATATTGTGCTTCTGAGTGGTTATGCCACCATTTTGCAGGATGTCTCAAATCATTTTGAGCATTTATAGCCGTTATGCTGTCCGAGTCATCCCAGATTTCTAAATAGTCTGATGCATTTGCAAATCCCTTCTCTCCATTTCTAATGTTCATTTGGGCAGATTAACCAAACAAATTAGTATGTTGAGGTACTCCGCTGCCTCGACATATATGTTGGAGTTATTATTATGAACCTAGGTGTTCTAGGGAGTCACCTAGTAATCTAGCCATGCTTTGTGTTCCCGATGTGATGATTCTGGCCATTATTCTTGAAAGCATCCCGTGATGCCACTTAGTAGTAGGTATTCTACTCCTGGGTTCTTGAACCCGAGATTCACCCTACTTACCTCCTATTGATAGTGTTTGCTAGTTCCTTTGGGATATTAGTAACCTTTGCATTAGTCCTCGAGGTCAGTGGTATATCATTCTTCCAAATCCCATGAACCAACCTTGGCAGGAGTTCCTTTGAACCAAAAGATCACAATAAGAGTGCTCTTGATGAGTTCTTCGTTCTACTTCGTGAGTCTGCCAGTCCTACCTTTCTGCATGGATTATTCGGAAGAAATATGTTGAACTTGGTTCGACATACTAATCTATGCATCCACAACTCAGAAAGTTATATGTTCCTTTGAGTTGTCCCTTTTAGTTGTGTTCTCGACCCTCGTCTATCAATTGATAGTCAAGAGTATGTGTGCATTCGTTCATCAATACCTATTACTCTTGTGGTCCGTCAAGGCATTCTATTCCGGAATGACTAGGAGAAACAAACTCCAGTACCTCATCCATTTCTAGGATTGGGTCAAAGCAGTTGTATTCCGCAGATCAAATGCAATCAAGCTTTTGTTCTGTTCTACCCTGAAGTATTACCATCTTTATGTCAAGAATGTCATGAGAATTGCACCACCTCTTATGAACTCTTGACGCAGTGATACTTCTCGCCATCATTATTCATTCCTCGGTCCCGTGTTGTTCTAACCGGAATGCCGACAAGTGAATTGTGATGTGTGAAATCAATACTCCGAGCAACTCGTTGTTTTGTAGTAAATGGATAATAATCTCATTATTAGCGTGCTGGTTATTGAATCATCATCCTCAGATTGATCGTGCTACCTAGTCCATATTTCTGGTGCACACTTCGATCAATGAGTTAGGATTGTGCCAATCCCTCGCTTATTTGATCATATCATCTTGCCCTGAAAAGCAAGATTGTTCTCGAGCTTAATAGCATATCGGTGGTTCGTGATTCTCCGAATATCTTCTCGGAAGTATTACCAGGTTTTCGCCCGACCGCTATGTTAAGTTCGTGATCAAGTTGGTTTCTTGTAAACCACCCCTTCTCCAAGAATCCGTGTTGGATAACCCTGATCTAGTTGGTTAAGCTAAACAACAACTTGGAGAGTTGGAAGATAAAGCTTACCTGACCTAGTTCATCTCTAAGGGATATCCTTGTGTGTGTGTGTGTGTGCGTGTCGAAGAAAGATGATATCTTCGTTGATTGATCTTCGTGATCAGTTGTCGGTGCTATTGTCTTATCCAACCCTTGATTTGAGTATGGGCTATCGTCAAGTCAAATCAGAACCAACGATGTTCGTAATGTTGTCATACTCGTGGTTGATCCCTCGAGCATACACCATTACATCTTTGGTCTGACCAATGCTATCACCTTGTTCACATGGTGGTGGAAGTCGATAATATGGAAATTCCGATGAGTTGTCATGTTGAGCCCATCAGCATCTTGTCTCCTCCATGATTCATGTTGAACTTCAAGTTAGTGTTGGGAACTTTTGTAAGCAATGCCTTCATGTTCCGCTCATGAAGCTTATGCTTGGATGGAAGAAGTGACTTCCTCGAATTCATGTGCATTGATTGCAAGTTGCCGTGAGTTCGAGAAAGTTTATTTTTGCTTCCCGGAATCATCCCAAGTCAATCATGCATATGTGCGAAGTATCCCGTGGTTTGGAGACTTGCAACCTTCATTCCATATGTTCCCTAGCACTTCAAGCCACTGGTTGACTTGTTCAAGGAAAAGAAGTCTAGCGCGCGTAAAGACTTCGAAATCCTTGATGATGTATCCTACCCTGAACTCGATGGTATTTCATTATAAGACTACCACGTGATCATGCTTGTCTTGGGCAGCGTGTTCACAGGTTTGTAGCAGAGCCAGCTCATGTTTTGGAGCTTGCTATCGTAGTTCATTTCCGAGAATCTCGCAACTCCGTCTCGTCTGTTTGTATTGCAAACTTTCTTTTCCGGACATGCTGTCTGAAACATCCTGTTACCAACCAGATCTGAATCTCAGGCGGATATGATGGTTGGAACTTCTCCAAGATCTATGATGTAGGTCCCGACAAGTTTGATGTTCTGGCCGACACACCTAGCCCGAGGATCTATCACTATAGTATCTTGATTGGGCAATTCGTCCATCTTCTCCACGAGGATTTCACGCGGCTTATTCTATAAGTTGTTTTCTAGGGATTCTTGTGCTCTTGATTTCCTCGATTAAGCTATAACCATTCAAACGGTGGAATTGCTCTCGACTGTTGAGTTATCCCCCAGTTACCAGAATCATTCCCAGCAGTTGCATTTCGTTCCCAGCTTGCACCGTCCTTGTGCCATTTCACTATGGGCTGCCTTTTTAGTAATTCTTGTTCAGGATCATCCTCAAAAGTGGTCCTACCATGGGTCCCCTCCACCTTCGATGATAAGCAAAAATCATCCATTGCGTTGTCTTCAACAAGGTAGTCCACATCATCCATTCTAGTCCGGGTATGCCATTCCTTTGCACTCCGCCAAACGATCGTTGTGAATTGCCTTAGGCTGGTATGAAGAGTTTCAATGGTCTCTGAATCAAAAGTAATTCTTTTTGCCACTTAAGGGAATAATTCTACGAGCCACCTCCTTTAAGGTGCCCCGTTATGGATTCATGGCAATTCTTCCTCGCTATTCTGAAACCCTCGTCAAATTGTTTCCTCCGCCCCTCCTGATGCATGTTTTGCTTCTCAGCTCCATAAATGTTTCTATGTCCCATTCCGCGAGTTGATATGGTATAACTCGATCTTCGAGAAGATCAATCCTAGTAGAGTTTCTTTCCGTCGTCATCGCGTGGATGAAGATCTCAAAAGCAAGGATGTCAAAATCAACGTATGCAACAAATCAACAACCCCGAGAAGACAGTTGGATCATGAGGTTTGTGATACATAGTGTCCCCTTTGTCTTCTTACCTCACGTCTTGAATCTCGGGACGAGATTCTTGTTTAGTAGGGGTGAGTTGTCACATCCCTAGCTCTGGTCTGTCTAGAGCTAGCATCTGTTCTTGCATCATGTTTAAATTTTCTCAGAAACTTGAAATGGGGAAGACAGAACCCCAAAGACTTCCCCTTTAAACCAACTAGGGTTTACTAAAATCATTTCCAATGAACCTGAAATGCCCTTCTAAAATGTTCATCATCTTTGCTTTGGTCTTAAACCTCTGACAAAAATGGTGCACAAATTTCTAGGACATCCTAAGGTCACTGGATTAAATCATATGATATTTGAATTTGGGCATTTAAATGCTAGTAAATATTTTAAATGTCCAAATAATCCCAAACAAAATTTTTTACTGTAGGATATATCCCCAACAGAGGTCATGGGCAGTTTCATGATTTTTGGGATTGATTTGGTATTTTAATTAAAGCCCTAAAGTTACAGAAGAATTAGAAAACAGGAATAAAAAGAAAAGGATGAAACCTACCTAACTTATCGCAGCCCACCTAGCGGCCCAGTCCACCCAGCCACACTGCCCAGCCCACTTCCTCTGCCGTCTTCCTCTTGCCGGAAGGGGCCACAGCGTGGCCCGGCCTTGCCTTGCGCCACGGCCACCTCCTGCCGCCCGTCGACGCCTCCTTCCCCCCAACCCCGCGCCAGGAGACGTGGACGAGGCCGCGCCGGCCCCCCCTTCTTCCCTAGCCATTTTCCCCTCTCCCTCTTCGTTCTTCGCCCGAACAGAGAGCCGCTGCCGCCGTTCACTGCCACCGGCTAGCCCTAGCCCCATGGACGTGTCCCCGAGCTCCGTCTCCGTCCTCTACGTCCTCCACACCGAGCCACGCATCACAGGAGGCCCTAGAACATTGCCATCGCCATCGTCATCAACCTCTGCCCCGATGACGCCACCGTCAGATTCGGCTACTGTCTCGCCTCCCCTGAAGCTCGCTGGGCTGAGACCGTCTCCGACTCATTTGTGAGCTCCGCCTTCTTCTCCCCTGCTCCCGTGCTCAGACGTATCCTCTAGCCACCCGAGTCACCGGAGCGAGAGCTCCCCGGCCCGGGCCATGTCGCCCGCCGTAGCAACTGCGTCGCCAGGCTGCGCAATGAGCACATAGCCGTGTTTCAAAGACAACGCCAAGCCCAAAACCCTCCAGCTTGAAATTCCTGCCGAGCCAGAACATTGAAACCGCCGAGACCCGAACTCCGGCCACCGCGGAAGTGCTCGCGCCGTCAACTCCGACCGCCGTGCAAACGGACACCGCCGTCGATTCAGGCCATCTCCGGCGATGCCACTTGTCCCATCGGATGCGCGAGAACCCCAGGAACTCGTAGCCACAAACCACGCGTGGAATGGTGCCCTGTAGCGAGAGCATGGCGATCCTCCGCCGTCGGCTGTGTTCGTCGCCGGTTGATCTCCGGCGATGATGACGTGGTGGGGTGGATTAGCTACTAATGCCCACTAATTAACCTCCTAGAGCCACTGCCATGTGGGCCCCCGAGCCTGCTTAGATTAGTCTAACTAGTCGTCGACCCGTGCATTTGCACGGGCTAGTATAAAATATATTTTCATATGGTATGTCTATCTACAATAGTTTTATGTTCTATGGCTTGTAGTATAAAGGTAATAAAAATGGATGAAAATTGTAAAATTATAACCATAAATATTTTGGTATTTATAAACATTACAATAGCGGCTGTATTTTAGTTTATTTAACCTAGAGAACTCTTTTAATAATATTAATAGTTAATTTAAAACAATTGTACACATATCATGTTGCACATTTTTAGTAATATTTTGAAATTCTTAAACAGATCGTGTTCACATTTCTTCTTCATGAGGGTTATAATTAAGAGAGCTCAAATTTCGCATCGTGAACACATGTGTCCGTGCATGTTAAGTTCTGTCTTGTTTATCTACAGTTATAATTTGTCTTGCTAGGAATGTTAATCCTTACAAATTTAAGTTTTGAGTTATCTTCAACACTAAATATCCATGATTTGAAATATGTATGCCTGGAGGCGTGAGATGGTTCAAAATCCAGCATTCTTTCTAATAAAAGGAGTCAAATACAGTAACACACAAAATATGTTTCTAATAAATTAATGAGACACCAATATTCGGCCCAAAAAATAGGATTACTCAATATTTTTTTTACAAAAAAACTCCACAACTATTGCACACTATTTTTAGCATATATATATAACCTTGGTTGCTTAAACTTAGGTTGGCACTATTACCGATATAATTGTTTCTTGACTATTGCAGATCTGATTAAAAATCAGTTTTAAATTTATGCAAAACCACATGTACGTAAAATTCTAAATTATTTATTCCGAAAAGAAAGTGACATATCCCTCTCGCGAGATTGGTTAGCCAGATGCGGGGGTTTGACCAGCGGAGTTGTAAAAAAACACACATGACCATAATACCCTTATTGACTAAACTCAATTTTTTAATTAACAGGTTAAAATCAACGGTGGAAAATAATCGGTGGGAGAGTTACACGAAATTACAATTCGTAACTCCCCAATCACCGTAAAAGAGCTCATTAGAATAAAGATTGTCTAACTTCACAAGTTTATCCATAAAAATGGTATAATAGTTCAAAATAAGTAATATACTTTCTATAAGTAAGCCCAGGGCATAATAGAAGTCAGGCAAGAACGGGAAAGATGTACTGTTCGGTCCTACATGGTTGTATAAAATGATCGGGAGATGGTACCAAACAATGAGTGAAGACAAAGTATCTCAGTATTCAAGAATGGATATATGAAAGATATTTTTATGGATTTGGACAAAAGTATCTTTTAGCACGTTATAGGTGGTGCAGAATTAGGGTCATAAGACATTTTAATTTGGCTAACCTTACCTACCTTTACTCCTTCAAGGTAGCGCAGAATTACCCGCACAAAAAAGCAGCAGAGAATTAAGGACATACTCTCCTTTCCAATCGTTCACCAAATGTCCGAGACATAACATATGAAATTTGAAGCTTTGGAATTAAGAAAAAATACTATGAATAATTGATAAATAATGCAGAACACGATTTTATTCTGGGTCTCACATGACACAGTGTCCATCGTTATCTGTAAGCGTTTGTATTTGCTCAACCTGAACTTGCCTGACAGGTACTCGTTTTGTTGCATAGCTACCAGCTAAAACTGATTCAAACCTGGATTGAGCGTCTCATATGAACTCTTTTCTCAGTCTCATGTTAATTGCTACTCCCTCCGTTCCAAAATGGGTGACCCAACTTTGTACTAACTTTGTACTGAAGTTAGTACAAAGTTGGAGTCATCTATTTTGGAACGGAGGGAGTAAGTGCGTATGTGCCTCTATATTGTTGTATATATGTCCCAAAACAACCACTTCACGGACTGTATCATAGCTCCTGTGATGCTATTATCTTCTGGATCCACCTTTTGCTGAAAGTAAATGAATGTTTAATTTCACTGCTTTTCTCCCTTTCATGGACATTGTATTCTTCATATCTTGCGTCAAGGTGCTTCTTTTTTCTCTTCCGTCAGAACAGTCATCGACCACAATAGAAACTTCTGATGCAGGTGATGCGGATATGCTGATTTTAAAACCATCATAAATAGAAACACATCAAGGGTTAGCATCAAGCTAACAGTTAACTAACACCCTAGAAAAACATAGAGAAATTTGGGAAAAAGAGAGCTAATCACTAAGAAGTGGAAGGGAACAGGAGCTAACCAAAATGAGAGCCTGATCGTGGCTTGAAAGGTTTTCGACTGAACATGTGTGTCTATTATCTCAGATGGACCTGCAATCGCATCAAACCTTGTGCGTCACAATCCCAATGTTACTATAGACCTAAATAATCAAGAAAAGATTCAAAGGACAGATATGGAGATATGATGGTCTGCAGAACGGTGTCAAGGAGGCGAAGAGCCGCATTTGCTGCAGTTGTTTCGCTCCACAGCTAACTGGTGGAGGTGGTCATATTATTTGCTACAAATCAACTTCCAATTGGTACTTCTCATATGTGGGACCAAAATTTCATTATAGATTTTCGCATGATTCACAGGCTGAGAAAAAAAAAGGGAGATATGTGTAAGGTTCACAGGCTTGATGCTTGATTGGATCGTACCTTATGGTAATTTCAATTCCACCATGGTTGAAAACTGAAATTGGTAACGGCTGGAGCATGTAGAAAGTAGGTGGGTTTCTGTCAGGTCCTCCCGAGGGTACGCTGATGACATGCCGCAGCGCAGCGGTTTTTTAGATCGACTTGAAGGAGAGGGACCTTCATCGATATTAGTAGATTTCTATTCTTGCGGACACAGAGGAAGGGAAGGAGAAGAGTCGTGAGAGATAAGGAGAGGGCCGAGCTGTTTCCATTTTTTTTTTCACATGTGAGGCCATATCTACTACTACGTACGTATATCTACATCTAAGGCAGTTAAAAAAAATATAGAAGTCCATGTAATAGCTCCAAACCCATGATGGATAGATCGAACAGTATAGTCTATGCAAAAAAAAAATAGATCGAACAGTATAGCATGGGAGAGCAATACGTAGGTTGGGTCAGTTTTTTTTGGAAGGAGGTCAGGGTATGTCTTGGTTACGTGTAGAATAGTTTTGTTTTTCACCAGAAAAGTAACGTTAATCGTGGGGTCAAGATAGATCAATTACATTGATCAACGGTTAATATTTTCTTAATGATGTGGATTAACCTGGAGACTCGTATGGTGCATTCAATTAGTAAATATAAGATTTTCCGTTTAGATTACTGCTAAATCTGCGGACCCCACTTGTCAACTTTGACTTTGGCCTAGTCAACGTTGACCGGGCCCACCTGTCTGTGACCCTGGCCAGCACCGTGTCACTGACCAGTGGCCCACTGGTCAGTTTTGACCCAGAACAGCTCAGTTGACCTGCTGATGTCACACAGACGTCATGCTGACGCAATAACCCATTTTCTGGATTTATTATTATTCAGGAAATTCCAGAAAATAGCTCAAACTTCTAAAATTCATAGAAATTCAAGCGTAACTCCAAATGAGATAAATTATATATGAAAATGATCAGAAAAATCCAATCTATCCATCTGTACCATTTTCATGCATGTTAGAATAACTTATAGCTGCTGTTTAGCACAAATCATATAAATGGCATTTGAACTCTCACATATGAAGTTTGAATTTGAACCTAGGGTTCAAACCAACTCCATTTAACATGTTGCTAGTTGCATTAGCTCAAACCACAGCATAATGCCATGTCATGATCATGCATCATATTGTGCATTGCATTGATTGTGTTCTTCTTTGTTTGCGGTGTCTCCCTCCCTCGGTGAAGCGACGTTCCGACGACGTGTTCGATGACACCGATGAAGAACTATATTATCTTCGAAGTGCCGAGCAAGCAAAACCCCTTGTTCATTCCGATACAATCCCACTCTCGCTCCTGCTCTCTTTTATACTGCATTAGGACAACAACGATTCATACATACTTGTCAAGTAGTTGAACCCTTTATCCTCTCGCATGACCTGTCATTCCACAAAGAATAGATGAAACCCACTAGCATGAGTAGGAGTTGTTTGAGCCCTGTTGTGCCTACTCATTCATGCTTGTTTGTCATGCCTCTTGCTAGAGTTGAGTCGGTCCGATTCATCGGGATGAATCGGAGGTGTAAACATGTCCTCACTGTGTGAGCTAAGTGTGTGAACACGATTTGGTAAAGGTAGCGGTGAGAGGCCATGTAGGAGTACATGGTGGGTTGTCTCATTGAAGCCGTCCTCGAGGCCGAGTTACGTGTTTGTGATCCATGAACAGCTACTACCACACATTGGGATCCTTAATTGACTCTCTCGACTTATTAGTCGCCCTTGTTCGCTGTCCAGGAGTTGCAAGTAGTTTCTGGTGTTTGTAGGATATGTGTTGGAGGCCATGCGTAGCGCTGACCCTAGGGGTGGGCTATGATGCGGTAGATACACCATGGCACGGTGTACCAAGTCGCCTGTTTGGTGTCTCGGGAACCCTGCACACATCGTTTGGGGTGTGGCGAAACTCCGGCCGGATCTCCTCATGGATGGAACCCGAATAGGCGATAAACCTGGACTAGAGACTTGTGTGGTTAGTCGTCGTGGCCGACTCCCTCGCCAAAGCTTCCGCTTGAAGGTTGCCGAGATACACGACGTGTACATGGTGGTAAGTGGCGAGAGCGTGTGTGAAGAAGTACACCCTGCAGGGTTAATATGATCTATTCGAATAGCCGTGTCCATGAAAAGGACTTCTGGGTTGCCTATAACAGTTCATAGACAAGTGAAAGTGGATACCCTAAAATGCGCAAGATAAGCGTGAGTGCTATGGATGGCATTCTCGCAGAAGGCGGATCGAACCCATAGTGGTGTATTGATATGGTGAATATGTGGACTCGTGCGCCACCTCAAAAGAGTTACTTGCAGTCGTAGTTCAGATAGCCACGAAGTCAAAGCCGCTTGTCACTGTTAAAAACTCCACCACCCCCTTTGTTGATACCGACGCATATGTAGTTAGTTCTGATGTAAGTCTTGCTGAGTACATTTGTACTCACGTTTGTTTATTTGATGTTTTGCAGAGAGATGTCAGTCTCGCTAGTAGTTCCGTGTGGACTTTGACGTTTAGCTTGATACCTCAGCTACGATCTTGTGCCCTCGGCAGGATCTGGTAGATAGTCAGGCTTCTAAGCCTTTTTCATTTGTAGATGTCTGTACTCAGACATGTTAAGCTTCCGCGTGTGCTTGATTTGTATGCTCTGTATGTTGGGTCATGAGACCCATGTTTGTAATATCTTGCTCCTCGGAGCCTAATGAATAAATACTTTGAGTCGTAGAGTTATGTTGTGATGCCATGTTGTATTTACACATATTGAGCATATTGTGTGTATGTTTGAAATGCTTGGTATGTGTGGGATCCGGCAATCTAGTTGTTTATCCTTGGCAGCCTCTCTTATGGGGAAATGTAGTCTAGTGCTTCTGAGTGATAGTAGTCCGCTACAGCCCGGTTCACTGAGTCCTGCTAGCCCAAAGACCACCGCTCTGGACACTTGATCGGGCCGACATGTGATTCACTTCGTTCGTGGTTCATGCCCTTCGGGAAATGTCACGGTGACATCCGAGTCCCTGCCTAGCTCGCTACAAATGGGTTCCCGGAGTCCCGTTAGCCTGATGCTACAGCCCGGATTCACACGCTGTCGACCGACATGCTCGATGTGATTCATGTATGCCTGTCCCCATGGGTTAGTGCCGCTTTGGGTTCACGACTAGCCATGTCGGCCCGGGGTCCCGGGCCATGGTAAGGCGACACCCGTGGGAATACCGTGCGTGAGGCCGCAAAGTGATATGAGGTGTTACCGGCTAGATCGATGTAACTTGGAATCGGGGTCCTGACACTTGGAGCCCTCCACAACAGCATGACGGCCTCCCACACTGACGACTGCATGAAGTACAACAAATGAATCTTCTCTTTCAATTTGAGTCATGGCTGGGCATAACATGAAGATCAGGGGCTAACATGGAGATCAGGCGCATGGCTTTCCATGTGCATGGGTTCTCGCCTATGTGCGTCTGCAGCCGAGGAGGATTTCATATTGGACTTGTGCCACTCGCCTGAAAGTCTTCAGCAAGAGCAGCGAGAGGATGCCCGGAGAGGATCGTGCGGCGGCGTATGTGACATTAGGAGAAAGTTTTTTCTTTTCGTAGGATTGGGGATACGGCAGTTTTTTTACCCTTTTTGTAGGGCTGATTTGAGAGTTTGTTAGAGGTATGAGAGATTCGTGATTTATTTAGGTAGTTGTGTCACGGGAAAGAGAGTTTGTTACACATACGTGAGAGATTGCATGAGAGATTGAGGGACTTGGGTCACGGGAGAGACGTACGTGAATTTTTTTTATCATTAGAGAGACACGTGAGAGATAGAGAGAGTTGGGTCAAGGGAGAAACACACGTCCATGAGTTTATTTTTGTGTGAGTCCATTGGGTCATTGGAGAGAGATACGTGAGTTTTTTTTCTCTGAGTCGATCTACACCGTTATAATTCGGTCCCACCGAATTAACGGTCCATAAAATCTAATTAACGTGGTAATTTCTTGGAAGTGCCTAATTAGTATAGGTATAGAGGTATAGATAGATATATAGATTTTTCCTTACCAATTTTCACTTACCAAAAGCGCTTCACTCCTCGGCAACGGCGCCAAAAGAGTCTTGATGACCCACAAGTGTGGGGATCTATCGTAGTCCTTTCGATAAGTAAGAGTGTCGAACCCAACGAGGAGCAGAAGGAAATGACAAGCGGTTTTCAGTAAGGTATTCTCTACAAGCACTGAAATTATCGGTAACAGATAGTTTTGTGATAAGGTAATTTGTAACGGGTAACAAGTAACAAAGTAAATAAGGTGCAGCAAGATGGCCCAATCCTTTTTGTAGCAAAGGACAATCCTGGACAATTTCTTATATGAAGGAAAACTCTCCCGAGGACACATGGGTATTATCGTCAAGCTAGTTTTCATCATGCTCATATGATTCGCGTCCGGTACATTGATAATTTGATACGTGGGTGGACCGGTGCTTGGGCACTGTCCTTACTTGGAAAAGCATCGCACTTATGATTAACTCCTATTGCAAGCATCCACAACTACAAAAGAAGTATTAAGGTAAATCTAACCATAGCATGAAACATATGGATCCAAATCAGCCCCTTACGAAGCAACGCGTAAACTAGGATTTAAGCTTCTATCACTCTAGCAACCCATCATCTACTTATTACTTTCCAATGCCTTCCTCTAGGCCCAAATAATGGTGAAGTGTCATGTAGTCGACGTTCACATAACACCACTAGAGGATAGACAACATACATCTCATCAAAATATCGAACGAATACCAAATTCACATGACTACTAATAGCAAGACTTCTCCCATGTCCTCAGGAACAACGTAACTACTCACAAATCATATTCATGTTCATAATCAGAGGGGTATTAATATGCATTAAGGATCTGAACATATAATCTTCCACTGAATAAACCAATTAGCATCAACTACAAGGAGTAATCAACACTACTAGCAACCCACAGGTACCGATCTGAGGTTTTGATACAAAGATTGGATACAAGAGATGAACTAGGGTTTGAGAGGAGATGGTGCTGGTGAAGATGTTGATGGAGATTGACCCTCTCCCAATGGGAGGATCATTGGTGACGACGATGGTGATGATTTCCCCCACCCGGAGGGAAGTGTCCCCGGCAGAACAGCTCTGCCGGAGCCCTAGATTGGTTCCGCCAAGGTTCCGCCTCGTGGCGGCGGTGTTTCGTCTCGCAAGCTTGCTTATGATTTTTTACAGGGTAAAAGACTTCATATAGCAGAAGATGGACACCGTAGGCCTGCCAGGGGGCCCACGAGGCAGGGGTGCGCGCCCAGGGGGGAGGGCGCGCCCCCACCCTCGTGGCCATGGTGTGGGCCCCCTTTGGTATTTTCTTCGCTCAGTATTTTTTATTAATGCCAAAACTGACTTCCGTGGAGTTTCAGGACTTTTGGAGTTGTGCAGAATAGGTCTCTAATATTTGCTCCTTTTCCAGCCCAGAATTCTAGCTGCCGGCATTCTCCCTCTTCATGTAAACCTTGTAAAATAAGAGAGGAAAGGCATAAGTATTGTGTCATAATGTGTAATAAGAGCCCATAATGCAATAAATATCAATATCAAAGCATGATGCAAAATGGACGTATCATGCATCTTGGTCAGAAGGCCCAGTTTCTTCGTTGTTCGACATGTTTCCTATGATTAGGTCTCCTCGTTTAATTCTAAAACTATTAAATAATGAGAAATGACATAAAAAAGAAATCTATGTTTGCCGGAATGTCGTTTCCCAAGAACTCCCAAAGACTGATATGCCTACTATCTAGCACAAATCATGCCAAAATTCATGGAAAGATTCGGCATGACCTTTTCTAAGAAATGGATATATCGAGTGCCTGAAATTCACCGGAATGGAAACGAATCAACATTCCGGCATAACATAGGCCACTCAGATCATTTACCCTGCACATAATCATCATGTCCAAATGACATATCCAAATTCCAAATATGACATGTCCAAAACATCACATGTCCACATATCACATGTCCACTTCAAATTTGCATATAGAAGGAAGAAAAATATAGAACTTGAAGAAAAAACCTAGCTAAATTCATAACTAAATATATAACCTAATTAACCATCTTCCCTAACTAAAACCTAAGTAAATTAACTAAAACACCTAGCTACCAGAGAGAGGAGGAGCGATGGGGGGCTTACAGAGGGTGCAGGCCCGACGACGGCCGAGGTTGGGAAGGGTCGGGGGTCGGGGTTGGCCGCCGTGAGCCGGGTCGGGAGTCGGGGCCGGGGCGGAGCCAGCGCCTGAGGTCGGTCGGGGTCGGGGTCGGTGAGCGCAGGCGCCTTGGCGAGGGCAGGCTCGGCGGCGATGGGAGAAGAGAGAGTGTGGGATTTGGGGAAAAGAGGCGGGATGAAGAGAGGAGTGGGGATTTTGGGGGTTAAGTGGGCATAGCAGTAGCGCGTTTAGGCAAAACGCGCTATAGCTACTCCAGATAGCTATTGCGGTTTTGTGTAGAAACCGCTACTGCTATCTTGACTAGCTGTAGCTCTTTTCTCACAAAAGCACTGCAGCTATAACCAGTACCTATATAACAGTTTTCCTGTTTGTTTCCTTCTATTTCCTTTTCCTTTATTTTCTCTCACTTTTTTTGCCGAGAGCAGTGAACGAAGGGAAGGCGATATATATTGCATCATTTGACGGTTAAATATGTATACAAAATAGGAACATATATATTACATCATTGGACCCATTCATTATAATGGCTAAGTGTGTATACAAAATAGGAACATATATATTACATCATTTGACCAGTAACATACGGTTCCTCAGCGTTGACGTTTTCGTTTTTGAGTCAGCTTCTGTCCCTTCTTGTTCGTTGAAGAATAATTGAGCCCCTCATTGTGACTTTGCCTTTTCCACGGAGTACGATTTTTCTTACGTAATGTAGTATTGGTTCTTCTTTTGACGTATACTTCATCATCATCGTCATCTTCCCTCATTGGGTTGCCGTCGATCATAGTCTTCCTCGTTGGCGACTCCATCCATTCCAATAATGTTCCTTTTGCCTCTCCTCACGACAACACGACTGGGATTGCGCGGGTCGGTTATGAAGAAGCATTGTGTCACATGCTTAGCGTGTACCCATGGCTCGTTTTTTGCGATAGCGTTCACGGTAGCGCTCTTCGCGTCGGGTATAGTCATGGAAGTGAAATTCTGGTTTTCTCTTTCGACATTCTTAGCCCATCTGACACGGAACATCGTCGTGTTGTGTAGTCCAGAGTAGTCAAGCTCCCGAGATCTCCTCGACCCTTCCGTAAAATCTTTCGGGCCATGCATTGTCACCGCCGGTCATGCATTCCATCGTCACCCCGAAGTTACGATCATCGTTGTCCATATCTTTGGCCTCCGTGTAGAACGTGTATCCGTTGATATCGTATGCACGATAGGTTCACGAGGTTGGGCGAGGGCCATGTGCTAAGACGATATATGAGCAATCCGTCCTTAGAGCCCTCCTCCGGGTGATTTGCAATAATATGCTCTTTGAACCAATGCAGGAAAGTGGAGTTGTGCTCTCTAGTAACTTCGGCGTCCGTCCTGCATACCCTCAGTCACAATACTTCTTTGCGATAATTTCTTTGTGCGAAGGCTACGAAAGGATCTACCTCGTCTAGGTGTTGTAGCACTACCAAGTTTGCTCTGTCAAAGTCGCTGCGTCGATCTGAGTATGCCACGTGCAGTTCCTTACGACCGTTGGAGTGACCTTCTCCTTCGAGCCTCCCATCGTGCTTGTTAATGGGCAAACCAACACTAACACCAGGCGGCTGGTCTACGCCATATAGACAATTCTTATAGAAAGAGATGCACTCTTGTGTCAGATAGCCCTGGACAATGCTTCCATCCGGACGGGACATGTTACGAGCGAATCCTTTGATGATCCCATTCATCCTCTCAAACGGCATCATATTGTGCAGAAATGACGGCCCCAGGTCTATTATGTCGTCCACAATATGGACACACATATGCACCATCACGTCAAAGAACGCGGGCGGGAAGTACATCTCAAGCTCATTAAATCACAACGATCTCTTCCTCGTAGCCTTCGGAGCTGCTTCACACCGATCGACTTTCGAGAGATGACGTCAAAAAGTTGCAGAGACCAATAAGCGTGTCGTGGACGTGCTTGTCCATTATCCCTCTAAGGGCAACAGGTAGTATCTGCGTCATCATCACATGATGTCATGGGACTTCATCCCATTGAACCTTTTCTTGTCCGTGTCTAGATATCTGCTTATCTTGCCACAGTAATCGGAACTAACTTTGACTCCGGTAAGGCACTTAAAGAATTGATCGATCTCAGCCTGACTTAAGGTGAAGCAAGAAGGGGGGCAATAATCCTCTTTCTTTATTTTCCTGCCCTTCTTCTCCCGCGCCTTTGTCTCCGTCTCTGTCTCGTCTGACTTTTTACGGGGCGGCAATATCCATGTGCAGATCTTCCCTGATATTCAAATCTTGCAAGTCTTTTCTTGCCTTCGGCCCATCCTTGGTCTTATCTGGCATGTTCATTAGTGTCGCGAGCAAGCTTTCAAGGACATTCTTACAGATATGCATTTGATCAAGGCAATGAGGTGTATCGAGTTTGTGCCAGTACTCCAAGTCCCGAACACGCACCTCGTCTTCCATACCTTCAGCAGCGGCTCCGGCGCCTTTTTCATCGTCTTTCCCGGCACGGGGCACTCCTTCCAGGTTTTCAACAGCTCATCGATTTTGGCGCCGCTCCGCTTACGTGGAGGTCCTCGATGGTCAGCATGACCATTGAATAGATCTCCACGGTTTCTCCACGACTCGTCCTGTTCGAGCCATCTTTGATGCCCCATGTACACGATTTTCCCAGACCCGCCATCTTTCCTTGACGTTAGCTGCTGAGACGTCGTATCATCCATGCACCGCGTGCATCCGCAATATCCATGGCACACCTGGCCTGCGACATATCCGTAACCGAGATAGTCGTGCACCGTCGTGATCAGCGGGGCTCTTGTTGGGGATGTAACTACTGAGTGTAAACCGCCCAGGAGGGGCCGGTTCACCCTCAGCTATATTGAAGCCCACGAAGACTCAGAAGATGGCGCTTTACTATGAAACTTAGAGGCCCGGAGCCCAAAGGCGGATTAGGGCCCATAATGGTAAAACCGCCATAGTCATGTAACTTGTGTTGTAAGAAAAGGGAAGGAGAGACCGAGCCGAACACTTGTATGAGTCGGCCTCGGGACTCACTGTATGAACCAGCCAAGCGTCAACCCATGTATATAAGGGGACGACCGGTGGCGTTTAGAGATAGACAACAACAACTCGAGGCTTAGGCGAAGCTATTGCTCCCTAGTCGCCCGAGATCACATCAATCCCATCACAAACTAGACGTAGGCTTTTACCTTCATCGAAGGGGCGAACTAGTATAAACCCTCGTGTCTTTTCGTCCGCTTTAACCCCTCTAAGTTAACCCGTACGATGGCCCCGCGACTAAGTCCTCTCATGAGGACATCTGCCGTGACAATTCCACGACAGTTACGCCCACCGTGGGGCTATCGTGATGATGGTTTGATGATCTTAGAGGGCAAGTTCGAAGGACTCGAAGGCTATGTTGTGGGCGGATGACCAAGAGTCGTCATGCAAGCTCTACATCGACGATGCAGTCACGGGGCCCGAGGTCAAGCTCGATTGAGTACTGGTACCGGGTCCCCTTTGGTGGCATACATGTGTTCATCGGCAAGATCGGTGAGCCAAGGCCCGGGCCGACATCTGCACCGACCTCGCCGAGACGGCCAATGGGCGAAGAAACCTGCCTGGCTAAACCGGTCATCAAAGCGTGCCTTCGTGGGAGTCATCCACGGAGGAGACTATGAGGGCGGATCAGCATCCGGCGGCGAAACCGTTGTCTACTCGGCGACGAAGTCGTCGACCGGGAAACCGAGTCTCGCATCACCGCAAGATGGCCAGATCGGGGCTGTTCCGACGATGAGAGTATTCCGGGCCCCTTTGATCTGCCCAACAGGGTTGGAATATTCATGGCGGTACACAAGCGACGCTTCACTCTTCGGATCACCGTGGTCGATGGTCGGCGGTTCAACAATGGGCGATGGCGGCCGGGCAGGAGGCCCCGTCGCCCGCCGCTCAAGTTTTGTCGTAACTATTTGATGCATTGGCTGTGCTCATGGCGAAGCTAACCGGCAGATCAAGACCTGCATAATGCGGAGATTGCAAAGGTGAAGGAACAAATCACTCAGGCTAAAGCGGATCTGGCAGCCGCAGACGTTAGGATGGCGGCAGAGCGGGCCGCTTTGGATGCGCAGGCTTATAGGCTCATGCTGGATCAGAACGCGTCGCATGAAGTCATGAAAAGAAAGTACAGATCCCGTTTGCCCTCGGTTTTCGAGGGAAGAGACCTCTTCAACACCCCAGGAGCAGGAACCCGGTAATCGCGGCCAGCGGTGAACCGGGCGGAAGCACCCTAGGGCCAGGCGCCGGTTCAGCCCCGTGTGATAGATCTGCCTCGCCATCATGCCGGCGTGCCTCAGACTGCGCAAACACCTCCAGGTCACTACTCCAACCCGATGGATAACCTTGTTGCGGCTACGACGTGGTTGGAGGCGATTCCAATCGAAGGCGATTCACCACAGGCGGTAGAAACATGCCGGGTCAAAGAGCTCCTTAGGACGGCTCTGGTCCAACAGGAAGCGTATTCATATAGCAGGGATCGGATCCACTCCACCCCCCGCCCAAGCCGGGCCTTCTGGCCGAAACACGCAGATGAACGGCCGTGTGAAGTAATGCGCTGGCGCGGTGTGCACCCATGGCAACAACAATCCGGCGGGTGTTTTCGAAAACGCTCAAGAGGTGGTGGACCGGGCCAGGGCGCGTAGGGAGGCCGAGTTAGCAGCACAGCATGAGGATCATCAGCTCGTGCCGGTTCGACCGACCATTTTCGAGCCTGGGGTTACATCTGGCTCTTTGGGGGTGCCTTTGCCTGCCCCCGCTTTACGCAATGTACGCTTTCCCAAGGACTTCAAGGGGCCACGCAAGGTGCCCAATTATACCGCCGATCTGGCTCCGGAAGCATGGATAGAAATTTATGAGATGGCCATGGAGATGCTGGATGTGGATGAAGCTACATGTGCAAAATATTTCACCATGATGCTTGAAGGCACGGCCCGTGCCAGTTGAAAAACTTGCCAGCTAATTCCATCAGTTCATGGGCCCAGTTGCGGACCCGGTTCATTCAAAATTTCAAAGACACCTATAAGCAGCCCATGTCTGTGGTGGACTTGGCGGCTTGTGTCCAGGCAGAGGGAGAATCCACAACCCGTTGGGTACGCCGCGTTTCGGAAGTTTTACACTCTTCAGACCGGATCAACCCTGATTCTGCGATCTTAACCCTAGAAGGCAACTGCCGGTTCAAACCTTTAAAATTGAAGCTGGGTCGCATGAAGCGTTTTTGCAATGACATGGGCACCCTCATGGGCGTTTTAGAAAGTATGCTGATTCTGATAGTACCAAGGATCCCGAGTCTGAGGAGGATGATGAAACAGGGAAGGGAAAAACGAAGCAGAACTCCAGAGGCCAGAAAGATCACTTTCGGCGGGTAATGGAGGAAACAAGCGTAGGCGAATGGTAACATGGGGTTCAGAGCCAACACCAACGTGCAGGTGACAAGGGTCAACGAGCGCAAGGGTAAACATCCAAACCGAGGCGGTGCGCCTAATCACAATCCGGACGGTTGAATTATCTGTTGAATAAACCCTGTCCGAAGCATGGGACTAAGGAGGCGCCAAAGAAACCACCTCTGGAAGGATTGTTACATTATGCAGGAGTTTAAAAGTTCTAATGCTTTCCGGTATGATCAAGGGCCCGCTTGGCGGTTCAGGTCCGCCCGTTACGGTGGAGGAAATTCGGTTCGGGGTTTAATGGTAATCCGGGCGGCGTAACAATCGTAACAATCGTAACAATCGTAATGACCAAGGCGGTTACAATCAGCAGCAGCACAATGGGTTATCAACGCAATCGAAGCGGTTGAATGGTGGGCAATATCACGTCTTCACCACTAGCTTGGACAAGCGAGACCGGAAGCTTCAGAGCGGGCGAATAACGTTGTTGAACCGGCCGTGCCGCATTACCTCACGCTGGTCGAGCAGCCTATCGTGTGGAGTAGAGAAGATCATCCTCCCGGGTTGACAATCCGGGTCAGCTAGCCCTAGTGGTGGCGCCTCGGTGGGAGGATACAAGTTCACTAAAGGTACTGATGGGACGGAGGAAGCAGCATCAACATCACATGTATTATGAGACCTTCCATCGTATGGGATTAATGATAAACATCTTAAGCCGTCCAATACCGTGTTTCATGGTGTGGTGCCTGGCAAGTCAGCATATCCGGTTGGTAAAATAGCTCTGGAGGTGGCCTTTGGGGATGAACATGACTCCAGATCGGAAACATTGACATTTGAAGTGGTGAAAATTCAAAGCACTTACCACGCCCTGTTTGGGCGGCCGGCTTATGCCAAGTTCATGGCGCGACCTTGTTATATCTATTTGTAGCTGAAAATGCCGGGTCACAAAGGGACGATAACGGTTCATGGGAGCCGCAAGATCGCTTTAGAGTGTGAGGAAGGTGATGCGGCTTACGCAGAGTCGGTTTATGCCGCCGAAGAGCTAAAGTACTATAAAGATAATGTTGATCTGGCAGATATGACCCCGTTGAAGAAGCCAACTACAGAGTACGATCCGGATCTGAAGTTTAAATCGGCGGCCGAGACTAAACTTGTTGACTTTGTGCCCGTGATTCGTCTAAGGTTCATCGCCGGTGCTAACTTGGATCCTAAATAGGAAAGCGGCGCTCATCGAAGTTCATCCGTGAGAATCGGGACATTTTTGCATGGAAGCCTTCGACATGCCGGGTGTACCGAGGAACTCGCTTCAAACACACTCTTAATGTTGATCCCAAGTACAAACCGGTAAAACAGTTTCTTCGCCCGGTTTAATGAGGAAAGGCGCAAGGCTATTGGAGAGGAGGTTGCCAGGCTCTTAGCAGCAGGTTTTATCGTTGAAGTTTTCCATCCAGAGTGGCTTGCTAATCCGGTGTTGGTCCTTAAGAAAAATGGCACTTGGCGCATGTGTGTGGATTACACAGATCTTAACAAGGCTTGTCCAGCAGATCCTTTCGCCCTCCCCCGGATTGACCAGATTATTGATGCTACGGCGGGTTGTGAGCGTTTGAGTTTTTTGGATGCATATTCTGGTTATCATCAGATCAAAATGGCGGTTAAGGACCAGGAGAAGACAGCGTTTATCACTCCCTTTGGAGCCTTCTGCTATGTGTCTATGCCTTTTGGGCTCAAGAGCGCCCAAGCGACTTATCAGCGCTGTGTACATAATTTCTTGCACGAACAGATCGGCCGTACCGTGCATGCTTATGTGGAGGATATTGTGGTTAAATCAAGGAAGAAGGAAACACTGATTGCGGATCTGAAAGAAACCTTTGACAACTTATGTGTACAAGATGATGCTTAACCCGGCCAAATGTGTTTTTAAATTGTTCAGCGGAGCAAGTTATTGGGTTTCCTTGTGTCCAACAGGGGGATTGAAGCTAATCCGGAGAAAAATTACGGCTATCACCTCCTTGGCTAAGCCAAAGTGTATTAATGATGTCCAGCGTTTGGCGGGTCGGATTGCCACGCTAAGCCGGTTTATCAGCCGCCTCGGAGAGAAGGCCATTCCTTTGTACCAGATCTTTGAAAAAAGACGGATCGGTTTATGCAGAGTTCACCGCCCGATGAAGCATTGGAGGATTTGAAGTGGCAATTGGCCAACCGCTTTGTTCGCCGCTCCATTGACAAAGAGCCGCTTCTGCTATATGTTGCTGCTAATGCTGTGGCGATTAGCGTAGCCATTGTGGTAGAGCGGAAGGAGACAGGGAAGGAACATCCGGTTCAACGTCCGGTTTATTATATCAGCGAGGTGCTCATTGAGTCCAAGCAGAGATATCCGCATTGGCAGAAGCTGGTGTATGGAGTTTTTATGGCAAGCCGGAAGCTGAAGCAGTATTTTCAAGGGCATCCCATCACGGTGGTCAGTTCAGCTCCCTGGGGTGATATCACCGGAAGCGACTGGCGCCGGATTGCTAAGTGGGCTATAGAGCTTGGGCCGACGATTCTACGGTATGTGCCTCGGACGGCAGTAAAATCCGCACTTGTGGATTTCATTAATGATTGGGCCCGGAGTTACAAAGCGCCTGAAGAAAAGCGGATCATACCTATTGGACCATCCACTTTAACGGGTCGAGGCAGTTGGAGGGCTCGGGGCTGAGTCGTCGTGTTAACTTCCCCACGAGGTGAAAAAGTTTTGTTACGTCCTCCAGCTTAATGTTCCCTTGTACTAACAATGCAGCTGAGTATGAAGCCTTGCTCCATGGTCTTCGGATGGCTAAGGAGATGAATCTAAGCCGGGTTAAGTGCTTGGTGACTTTCGGACTTGGTGGCCCAACAAGTATCGTGCACTTGGGATTCCAAAGACCCGCTCATGGCTGCGTATCGTCGGGAGGTGGATGTTGTTGCAGGTCATTTTAAAGGCTATCAGGTGGACCATGTGGATCGTCGGAAGAACGAAGCGGCGGACGCTTTAAGCCGGTTGGGCTCTCAACGTAAACCGGTCCCGCCCAATGTCTTCCTTGATGTACTGCACAATCCGTCAGTCAAGCTTCCCGATGAAGTAGATTTGGCTATTCCTGATCCGGAGGCTCAGTTGGTGGCTGCCCTGCATGTCATTCCGGATTGGACGCTCCCTTATTTGGCGTATATGAGCCGAGGCGAAAGTTACGTAAGATGAGACGTTGGCGAACTGGCTGATAGTTCGCGGTCTAAGTCTATGATTATTGTTAATGGCGAGCTGCATCATTGCGAGGTGTCGTATGCGTTTCAGCCCGTGGTGTCCCCCCGAGGAAGGCTGTGAAATATTACGTGAGATCCACGAAAGGGGACCGTGGTCACCACGCCGGTTCAAAATCCTTGGTGGCTAAGGCGTTTCGCCATGGTTTTATTGGTTGACTGCCCATCTTGATGCGGAAGATCTGGTCGGGAGATGTGATGGTTGCCGGAAGTTTTCTAGGCGTGCTCATATACCGCCCAAGAATTGAGGATGATTCAATTACTTGGCGTTTATGCGACTTGGGGCTGGATATGGTTGGGCCTTTCAAAAGGTCCAAGGACAAAGACCCACCTCCCGGTGGCGGTTGACAAATTTACAAAGTGGGTGGAGGCGTAACCGGTTAGCAAGTGTGACAGCTGCCACGGCGTGTTCAGTTCATAAAAAGGTGATTTTCCGGTTTGGCTTTCCACACGGTATCATCACGTATAATGGTACCAATTTGTCCAAAGGTGCCATGAAAGAGTTTTTATGACGTGAGCACATCCATTAGATGTTTCTTCAAGAGTACACCCACAAGTCCAATGGTCAAGCGAAAGAGCTAATCAAGAGATCTTAAGAGGCATCAAGCCCCGGCTTATGGTCCCTTTGCAGAGGACGCCGGGTTGTTGGGTAGAAGAATTACCATCGGTGTTATGGAGTATCAACACTATGCCCAACAGATCCACGGGATACACACTGTTCTTTATGGTCTATGGAGTGGAGGCGGTTCTCCCCGATGACATCCGTCATGACTCACCTCGTGTGGCAGCTTATGTTGAAGCGGACAACGAGGCGGCACGGCAGGGCGCTTTGGATCGGCTGGATGAAGAAGCGGGACATAGCAGCTGCTCGCTCGGCGATTTACCAACAGGATCTTCGTCGTTACCATAGTCGGGGTCTTAACCTGAACTTTACATGAAGTAGATTTGGTGCTTCGGCACATCCAATACCTGACTGGTATGCCCACGTATCCCCACCTTGGGAGGGACCTTTCGTGGTCAGCAAGAATCTGCTCAACGGGTCATACTATCTGATCAATATTCGAGAGCATAAAGACTCACGCATGCGTCGGAGGAGGAGACCAACAGCCGTGGAACATAGCTCATCTTGACCTTATTATACACGAGCCATCGGCTCTACTTATGTACATATTATGATAGTGTATATATTATGAACAAAGTAATAAACCGGAGCCTCAGCTAAAAGCGGGGTATCGTTACTGTTACATCATGCGTGGTTACATGGAGTTGTTCCGTCTTAAAGCGGCCTCCGGTTTACCCCTTGAGTTTGCTTTTCAAAAGCTTTGTGATATCACTTGGGGGTTTGGTCGTGTCCGAACCAATGCAACACCTTTTGATAGGCGAAAGCCACCAGATCACTTGGGAACACCTTTCTGAACCAGTCATGCCTCTTGGTCGGCCTAAGGTCATTGAGTCACTTGGGGGCTTGGTCGAACCCGAACCATTGCCACGCCACTTGATCGTCATAATGCCACGGTTTCACTTGGGGACACGCTAACTTGAACCATAGCTACACCTTATTGGGAGCTTGGTCGTGTCCGACCATGGTAACGCCATCTGATCGGCTCAGTAAGGCCTCTTTTCGCAAACGGTTTTATCATTGCCTTTTGCTTCCGTATTTTTTTCATAACTATTATTCAAATCGGTTCAACCAGTCCATTGACGGCATTTGGTTTATTTTTTTCTGGAGATAACTCTTCCGGTTTGATTTGTTACATTAAACGTCCCATTATGGAGTAACAGGGGCTTAACATGACCCGCATGGTTTACTGGTAAACCGGCATTCTAGACACAGAGCTGTTGTCTCCTTTGATCGTAATGGTTTATACAACCTCCGCTTCAAGGTTGGTTCGCCAACTGCAGTATGACGCTTGGCAGGTATTTTTGTATCACAAAATTTTGATCATATACCTCAATATTTCCTTACATATGAGCGTCACAAGCGGTGGCGGACATGAAGCATACGTCAACGGTTTAAGAATTTGTGATTGCAGGTAATACAGATTGAAAGATTCGATTATTCAATCAACAATATCGGCACCTCTGGCAAAGTTGCGGGCCCGAAGGCATAAGGGCATATTCAAAACAAAAGTGCCGGGCTATTCTATTACAAAGCCTTCGTGAGGCCCAACATTTCGAATGGCGTTATGACTAGCAGCTTATGATGCATCTCTCGGCTTGACGGATTAAGCTTCCTCGCCGGGTTGGCGTGAAGAAGATGGAGTCGTCTGGCGTCGGTTCAGCTTCTTCCTCTTCAACACCCAATGGCCGAAGTCATTGGTGGACCGATCAATCCGGTTTAAAGCACGAAGACAGCCTCTTCACTTATAAGCTCAGCCGGATCAGCGCCCGAAAGGCATAAGTGTGCTTAACGGATTGAGGAACAAGGTTACGCACTTCCGGAATGACAAATTCCACCCGCTTGTTGTTTGCATCATAGAAAGAGCGGTAAACCGCTAGGTTGGCTTACGCTGCCGATTGACTCGCCGGAGGACGCATCTCCTTTGTTATTCGTTTGAGGGCGTCATTATCAAAACTTCGCCATTTTCTTGGCGCCTAGGAAGCCCTTAGCTATGTCGGCCGGATCAAGGTCCGCTATCCACGCTTTGGCGCGAAGTTAGAGCCGATGAAAGTACCAGCCCGGGCGGCGATCGTTTCAACTCTTCAAGTTGTGCGGAATCATGGATAGCGGTCCAGCGTATCTTTGATCAAGGGCGGAGCGGTGTTATCATCTGACGTAAGCGCATATGACTTCATTTGGGTGCGGTATACAACTGCTCAATCAGCGTGTATGCAAGCCTTGAGTTTCTTCCGCGCATCGAGGCCGAGATGAGCAATACGTTTCCCTATACCGTTTAAGACAGCTCGGGTTAAACCGCAGAAATATCAAAACGGAATATTAATTAGTGAAAAATCTCTTACCAAAGATCGCAGAGGTCATGGCATTAATTTGGCGCTTTAGTCCGGTGAGCTCTTACATCACCGGGTTTGAGCCGCTTCAAAGATCTTCTCGCCCGTTTAGCAAACCAGCCTTCTCGGTGTCCCAGTTGGCCTGCTCGGATTTATACCACTCTTTGAGTTGCTCCATAGTGGTCAAGGCGGTTTTCAATTCATCCTTGGCCTTGGTGGCTTCTGCTTGTTGAGTCTTCAGATTGGCATGAAGCTCCTTGAGTTGTACGGTTTCTTTGGTATATCTCGCTCACGATACAAAATGGATCACGTTAGTTGTTTCATTATGAAGTCCCAAGCTCAATACAGGTATTCAACTTGGCACTTGGGGCTAATGGCTAATTGATCTCATCTTGCTATGGTAATACAAGTTACGGTCCCGATTTAACTATGCTAAGTTGAACCGGCCCTTGGGGGCCTCTGACCTTTGAAGTTTGAGGCGTATGAGTTTTATATTTAAGTCCTGGTTTAATTATGCATAGTTAAACCGGCCCTTGGGGGCTACTACACAACAAAAGTACAAGAGAGGCATAACTGCTTACCTCATAGCGTTCCTTCATACGATTCACCAGACCGGCCTCGAAGTCACGACTTGTGAAGAGTCGGTTCAAGAAGCCGGAGTGAAGTTCTTGGGCCGAAAGGTTGTCGTAAGCTGACAGATCAGTTTTTCCCCTCTCTTTACTCATGGCGGCGGACTCTTCCTTGGCGCTGTGTTTTGATAGAACGACCGGATTGCCAGGGGCGTTATAGGCGGTGCCCGTCACTACGACATATTCATCTTTGGTCGGGCTGGCCGGATTGGCATTCTTCTTTGGGCTTGGTATTTTCATACCCAGGCTCGGCGGTTCAGCACCTGCAACCTGTTTCGCAGCAGGACTCGGTGGAGCAGGATGTGAGGTTTCCACTTGGGCGTCTGGTTCAACCTCTGGCGGATTCGCATTGTCGTCTTGATTCAACCCGGCAGAACTGTTTTTAGCAACCTCAGGTTTTTTCGCCATGGTGCTGGAGTCTTCTCCGGATCAACATCCACAGTAGGGTCAAGGGTTTTCGCCTTCTTACTTAAGCGAGCCTTGGTGCTGCAATATTCAGAGTTAGAGTATGGTAAATCGACAAATGCAAAGAAAACAAAAGAGTGTTATGCTTACCCCGCAGCAACTTTAAGAGGAGGTAGTTGAGTGGTTGATGAACCGCCGATGAGTTGGAAGAGGCGATAATTCGGATCGGATGGATTGAGAGGGCATCGAAAGAAACCTTTCAAAGGATAATGTTTTTCAGGAGAACAAATCACCTCTGACGGACGGCCTTCCGGGTTGGGGTGCCGAGTAAACCGGACGATGTAATTTGCTGGCTTGCTGTGCCGGGTTGTACTGGCGCTTCTCTCTTGTGTCTTCAAAGAAAGGTTCGGATTCAAATGAGCACGGGAGTGAGATTTTTCACTTTCCGGACTGTCCGTGAATTCTTTTTAACCGGCACAAGATCGAGTCGGAAGAAAGAAGGATTACCTCAACAGGATCGGCATGACTAGCTTGATCGTCACAGGAATTGTAGCTGTCAATAGGATGAAGGATAAAAGGGACAAGGTAAATCAAGCTTTACCTCAGCTTCTGAATCTTCTCCTTCCGGCGGCTCAGAAGAATCGGCGGTTTTCCTCTTACCAGTTTTCTTGGTGGTCTTGGACTTTACACGAGGTACCCGGGCCGGTTTGGTTCGTTTCCAGAAGGAACTGTTAGCCTGAGAGGTAACAAGGATTAATATACATCAATAAGACATTAATATCAGAAGAGTGATGAGCGGAGGCTTACCGCAGGCGGTTTGTTGGAAACACAGAACGGGGCCAACCCGGTTTGGCTGCAGACGGATACCGATTCATCGAGCATCTTCTTCACCGTATCAGTGATTTCAAGCTCGCTATTGGTAGCTCGTGGCGTCTTTGAGGGTCTTTGACGCTACCGTGTATTCGTGCATCAATCCGGGGCGGCGGCTTAATGGCAAGATGCCCCAAGAAACCCAACATCAAACAAGGTCAACACCAGTTAAGCCATTGGCCATTAGAGCCCGGAGTTTGATAATTTGAGGCGCAAAATTCTTCCGTTCTGCGGCGGTCAAGCGTAAAGGCAATGGGTGATGGTTGCTAAGCCGGTGAGGGCGGTAGCCCGGCAAAGGGTTCTCGCTGTTAGGAAGCGGTATTCGGCAATAGAACCAGGTTTGGTTCCAATCTTCGGATGGCTATGGTGTTTTATGGGGAAAGTCTACTTCCTTCCTTTTACGGATTGAAACGCCACCCGATTCAGATTAGGACCATCTGAAAACTTCGGTATGGCGGTTCAAATGAAAGAAGTCCCGGAACAGCTCCACGGATGGTTCTTCTTGAAGATAGACTTCACGAAAACTTGGAAATTGCATATATTGGACACGTAGTTCGGACCAATATCTTGTGGATGGAGTTGGAAACTTGCAAGGACATCCGGAAGAATTTTGATCCGGGCGGGCTGAATCCCGATCTAAGTGTTGCATGAATACAATTACTTCTCCTTCTTGAGGTTCGGGGAGGGCATTCAGCATCCGGAACACGCCAATGAAGGACACTTTTGGAGGCTAAAGCGCCGGTGGTGACATATCCATTGAGTTGCGTCTCAGTAACCTTGGACCGGACCCAGTTGCAAGCTGCGAATTGTTTGGCCATTCTGGAAGAAGAAATTGCGAAAAGAAAAGTAAAAACCGGTTCACCGTTAACGGTTCAGACATATTATACAATGCTAAACCGGCAATTTGGCATTCAGTTCGTATTTCCGGTTTAACTGAGGGCTAATGGAGTATGGCGGATTAGCTATCAAAAAATTAAACCGCCCTTAGGAGGAAGGGACAAAGCTGAAAAATCTGCTAAGTGTTGACAGAAACAGGTTTCACACATCGACGGAATTAATTTGGATCTACCAAAGATTCAGTAAGAAAAATTTTCTGCGATCTATAAAGGCTTTAAATAAGGGCAGAGAAGTTCGTGCGTTCTATCAAGGGATTCTGAACAAAAAGGAAGATCTACTAAGTGCTAAACTGAATGCGGAGCAACTACCGCACAAGATATATGCTACGGTTGAACTAAAGAAGCTATGGCAGAGCGAATACGAAGAAGCTAGGGATGAACACCTATGAACGCCGATGAGAACAGGAGCCCTAAGATACAGATCTAGGGGTATGAGGAAGAATCTTACGGATGTGCAGGATAGCGGATGGACACCGAGGATCTCTGGTACAACCAGGTTGATGCAATGACCTTTGTTGATGCAGCGTTCGAAGGTCGAAGGCGACGACAGAGCTTTAGAGCTGGGGCGTCGCGAGGAAGAAGAAGTGCGGAAGGGGAAGAAGAGAAAGGGCCCTCCGGTCTATTTATAATAAGGCAGAGAGTAATTGACAGGCGCGAGAATCGAGGAGCTGAAAGCGGCAGATGGCGCAGCGGTCGCCTCGATTTCCGGGATAGTATTAAATGAAGGGAATCTTATCGTTTGAGCTTCTTTAATAAAGATGACGTCAAGATGCTCTGTCGCTGTGGTCGGAGGATGACGTCACGGCGGTTTAAGAAGATGGCGGTTTACGAAATATGAAGGAAGATATTCAGAGTTTCTTAAGATGTTGAAGATTGACATGAATAGGTTCAAATCAACCTGGGGGCTAATGTTGGGGATGTAACTACTGAGTGTAAACCGCCCAGGAGGGGCCGGTTCACCCTCAGCTATATTGAAGCCCACGAAGACTCAGAAGATGGCGATTTACTATGAAACTTAGAGGCCCGGGCCCAAAGGCGGATTAGGGCCCATAATGGTAAAACCGCCATAGTCATGTAACTTGTGTTGTAAGAAAAGGGAAGGAGAGACCGAGCCGAACACTTGTATGAGTCGGCCTCGGGACTCTGTAGACCAGCCGGGCGTCAACCCATGTATATAAGGGGACGACCCGGCGGCGGTTTAGAGATAGACAACAACAACTCGAGGCTTAGGCGAAGCTATTGCTCCCTAGTCGCCGAGATCACATCAATCCCATCACAAACTAGACGTAGGCTTTTACCTTCATCGAAGGGGCCGAACTAGTATAAACCCTCGTGTCTTTGCGTCCGCTTTAACCCCTCTAAGTTAACCCGTACGATGGCCCCCGCGACTAAGTCCTTTCATGAGGACATCTGCCGTGACAATTCCACGACAGCTCTCATGTAGAAATAATCGCCTTTGCTGGCGTCCCATGTCTTGGCCGGTGTTTTCTATAACATGTCTAACTCCTCTTGAAGTAGCGCCAGATACAAATTAATCTTATTTCCTGGTTGTTTTAGCCTTGGAATAAGCATGCTCATGTGAATGTACTTTGACTTCATGCACAACCAGGGGGAGGTTGTACATCCATACAAACACGGGCCATGTGCTATGGTTGGTGTTCTGGTTGCCAAACAGATTCATGCCATCGGTAGACATGCCACCGAGCACGATGTTCCTTGCATCACATTCAAATACCGATAGAAGCTGTTCAACGCCTCCACCGGCTTCCATCCTTGACGTGTCTCAGCTTTGGATCATCTCCATTGTCGGCTTCTTCCTCTCCGCGTGCTAGCGCATTAGATTTGCTTCCTTGGGATCTACTGAAATACCCATCGGAGACGGGAGTGATCGGTAAGTACCATACAACTTTCTGGGGACATTTCTTCCCGGCCTTCTTATATCGAGAAGCATTGCACACCGGACAGCTTGTTTTTTCGCGAGCTCCTTCCGATAAATTATGCAATTGTTGATGCATGGATGGTATCTAACGTGTGGCAGATCAAGAGGGCACACGATCTTCTTGGCCTCATCAACACTAGTAGGACATAGATTCCCCACGGGAAGAACATCCTTTAGGTACTTGAGATGCTCATCGAGGCTAGTGTCGGTCCATTTGTTTTTAGCCTTCGTCTTCAGGAGTTGGAGCGTGAAACTCAAGCGGGTCACCTCAGGATTGCAACCATCATACAATGGAGTGTTCGAGTCTACCACCAGTTGCTCCAGCTTGGCCTCCTCTCTAGAAGCAGCTCTCTCAGTACTCGTCTCCTTGCGAAGCAGTGCTTGAACATGAGGGTCCTGCACGATTGAACTTAGTACCGATTAACTCTACTGCGTGGAGTCCACATTCTCTCCGCCGCCATGTCCGGCCCCTTCTCCTCCGCCATGTCCGACCCCTTCTCCGCCGCCATGTCCAGCCTCTTCCCCGCCGCCATTATCGATCATCTTTTCGTCTTGCCCCGTGTCGTCATTGCCTGCCCCATCGGCGTCCTCAACATCGTCATCCTCATCTTCAATTATCCACCGAGTATAGCCATCCATGAAACCAGTCATGAGCAGGTGCGCCGACACGACCATCGTCATAGGGTCGAGCCAAACTATTCCTTTGCATTTTAAACCACGGACATAAAACCTCTGTCCGGTTATTTTCTTTCATGTCCTGCATCACGACCGCAACCACCTGTCCACCATCGTTCCACTGACCATCATGAACGTCTGCACGGTAATAATAAACAAATAGATTATAAAAATGCGTGCATGCATCAAAGTCATACAAAAATTCTGCATGACCTTCCTTAAAAATAGGACATATAGATCTAGAGTTTGCCCGGAATTCGCCGAAATGGAAATAAATTGACATTTCGGCAAAACATAGGCAACTCAAAAGCACAATTTGGCGCCAACTCATGCCACACACACAATTTCCATCATATTGCCCAATTATCATATCACACACACACACACACACACATTTCCATTCAGCAAAAGCATGAAATTTTAATCACCTCTATCTCGAGATCGAGCACACGGTGGAGATGATGATGTAGGGAGATCAAAAGTGCACAAAGCTCTTCTTGACAAAGATAGATCTAGTTAGGTGGCAAATAGGTCAATTAACTAAATGCTACATCTACCTAGCTAGCTAATGTGGGAGGAGACAACTTCAACTAGTGGAGGGGGAAGGAAAAAGAGAAAGGAGATGCATTAATGGAGGTGGTGTAGTTAGCTAGGAGCAATGAAGAGAGAGAAAGGTAGGTAGAAGAGGGAGAGTAATGGAGGGAGAAGTATTTAGGAATAAGAAGAGTGAGAGAGGGAGGATGTGGGAGGTAGGGGAAAGGGAGGAGAGGAGATGGGGGAGGGAAGGATGGGTGGAAAAAGGTGGTGGGGTGTTGCGTATTAGCAGTAGCGCGGGAGGGAAAACGCGCTACTGATAAGAGCGTAGTGATACGTCTCCAACGTATCTATAATTTTTGATTGCTCCATGCTATATTATCTACTGTTTTGGGCAATATTGTGCTTTATTTTCCACTTTTATATTACTTTTGGGACTAACCTATTAACCGGAGGCCCAGCCCAGATTTGCTTGTTTCATGCCTATTTCTTGTTTCGAGGAAAAGGAATATCGACGGAGTCGACACGGAAACGAAATCAACCGGAGAAGTTATTTTTGGAAGGAAAGCCACCGGATAGACTTGGACTCTACGTCAGGAAGATACGGAGCCGGGCCACGAGGTGGGGGGCGCGCCCACCCCCAAGGGCGCGCCTCACCTCGTGGGGCCCCGAGCTCCACCGACGTACCCCTTGCACCCATATATACCTACGTGTCGTGAAAACTTCCAGAACAGAGAATAGATCTGAGTTCCGCCGCCAAGCCTCTGTAGCCACCAAAAACCACTTTCGGGACCCTGTTCCGCACTCACGGAGGGGGGGAACTCACCGTTGCCATCTTCATCATCCCAGCTCTCAATGGCGAGGAGGGAGTAGTTCACCCTCGGGGCTGAGGGTATGTACCAAGAGCTATGTGTTTGATCTCTCTCTCTCTCTCGTGTTCTTGATTTGGCATGATATTGATGTATCGCGAACTTCGCTATTATAGTTGGATCTTATGTTTCTTCTCCCCCTCTACTCTCTTGTAATGGATTGAGTTTTCCCTTTGAAGTTATCTTATCGGATTGAGTCTTTAAAGATTTGGGAACACTTGATGTATGTCTTGCCGTGCGTATCTGTGGTGACAATGGGATATCACGTGATTCACTTGATATATGTTTTGGTGATCAACTTGCGGGTTCCGCCCATGAACCTATGCATATGGGTTGGCATACGTTTTCATCGTGATTCTCCGGTAGAAACTTTGGGGCACTCTTTCAGGTTCTATGTTTTGGTTGAATAGATGAATCTGAGATTGTGTGATGCATATCGTATAATCATACCCACGGATACTTGAGGTGACATTGGAGTATCTAGGTGACATTTGGGTTTTGGTTGATTTTATCTTAAGGTGTTATTCTAATACGAACTCTATGGCTGTTTGTGACACTTATAGGAATAGCCCAACGGATTGATTGGAAAGAATAACTTTGAGGTGGTGTCGTACCCTACCATAATCTCTTCGTTTGTTCTCCGCTATTAGTGACTTTGGAGTGACTCTTTGTTGAATGTTGAAGGATAGTTATGTGATCCAATTATGTTATTATTGTTGAGAGAACTTGCACTAGTGAAAGTATGAACCCTAGGCCTTGTTTCCTATCATTGCAATACCGTTTACGCTCACTTTTACCATTAGTTACCTTGTTGTTTTTATATTTTTTAGATTACAAAAACCTATATCTACCATCCATATTGCACCTGTATCACCATCTCTTCGCCGAACTAGTGCACCTATACAATTTACCATTGTATTGGGTGTGTTGGGGACACACGAGACTCTTTGTTATTTGGTTGCAGGGTTGCTTGAGAGAGACCATATTCATCATATGACTCCTACGGATTGATAAACCTTAGGTCATCCACTTGAGGGAAATTTGCTACTGTCCTACAAACTTGTGCACTTGCAGGGCCAACAACGTCTACAAGGAGAAGGTTGCTGTCGGTGTCAAAACCGGCGGATCTCGGGTAGGGGGTCCCGAACTGTGCGTCTAGGCGGATGATAACAGGAGACAAGGGACACAATGTTTTTACCCAGGTTCGAGCCCTCTCGATGGAGGTAATACCCTACTCCTGCTTGATTAATATTGATGATATGGGTAGTACAAGAGTAGATCTACCACGAGATCAAGGAGGCTAAACCCTAGAAGCTAGCCTATGGTATGATTGTTGTTGTTCTTGTCCTACGGACTAAAACCCTCCGGTTTATATAGACACCGGATAGGTTAGGGTTACACAGAGTCGGTTACAATGGTAGGAGATCTACATATCCGTATCGCCAAGCTTGCCTTCCACGCCAAGGAAAGTCCCATCCGGACACGGGACGAAGTCTTCAATCTTGTATCTTCATAGTCTTGGAGTCCGGCCATGACGATAGTCCGGCTATCCGGACACCCCCTAGTCCGGGACTCCCTCAGTAGCCCCTGAACCAGGCTTCAATGACGACGAAGTCCGCGCGCATATTGTCTTCAGCATTGCAAGGCGGGTTCCTCCTCCTAATACTTCATAGAAGGTTTTGAACACAAGGATAGTGTCCGGCTCTGCAAAACAAGTTCCACATAACACCGTGAGAGAATAATTTTGCACAGATCTGCCGACGTATTCCATGGCGTGACATCACACCACGGCCAGGCCTTTATATGAATCGTTTTTACTGCTTTCACCTCGGCCGTGTTCAGCGAGGCGGTTTCTTGGCACGTCTTATCAAAGCATAGATCGTGCCCCTTATTCCGGGATTCTCATCAATACGGACGCAGGTAACTCCATTCGCCGCCATTGATTACGGCGCTTGGGAAATAAGCGAGTTTTACCAGCTGGTGGGGGACGATAAGCCGTCCGTCCATATAAGGGGATAAGGATCCACCTTTTCACCCACGCCTTCTTCCTCCTTTGCTTATCCATTTCACAAGACTGAAGCTCCAAAGCGCCCAAGTCCGCACATCCCACCTCGACCTTTTTCCAACCATGTCAGGAGAGGGAGGCAGGTGGATGGCTTCCTCCGTCAAGGAAGGGCACATCACCAAACTGCGGGAGGCCAGATATTTGTCCGGCAACATCGCGTATAGGCTGCCCGAAGCGGGGCAGCTCATTCCAACCCCCGGGCCCCATGAGAGGGTAGTGTTTCTACCCCACTTCCTCCGCGGACTAGGTTTTCCACTTCACCCTTTTGTCCGGGGGCTCATGTTCTACTACGGCCTGGACTTCCATGACCTGGCCCTGAATTTTATCCTCAACATCTCGGCGTTTATTGTCGTGTGTGAGGCCTTCCTCTGCATCCGGCCCCACTTCGGCTTATGGCTGAAGATCTTTAACGTCCGGCCGAAGGTAGTAGGCTGCCGCCAAGCGGAGTGCGGAGGCGCCATGGTTGGCAAGATGGCCAAGGTCCTATGGCTCGAGGGCGCTTTTGTGGAGACGATAAAGGGGTGGCAATCGGGGTGGTTCTACATCACTGAGCCGCGCGACCCCGAATGGGCGGCGGCCCCCAAATTTAGATCTGGCTTTCCCACACGGCTCTCGTCATGGAAAGCGACGGGCCTGACGTGGGGGGATTCGGAAGAGCTATCCGGACTCCAGACATGTGTCTGAAACCTGGTGGACAAGAACCTCAGGCTTGTCGACGTAATCTAGGTGATGCTCATCCGCCGGATTCTCCCATGCCAACAACAGGCCTTCAATTTGGGGGAGTTCGATCCGCACAAGACAGAACCTTGAGCCGCTCTTCGACACTACGTGCGAAGATGCCCGGAAGGTGCTGTTCAAGGCGCCGAAGCCCCGCATCCGCTACCAAAGATCGCGGGTACAGCTCGCGCATCCAGCCGGGCGAGGTAAGTTATTTTACCCTTTACGGGACTCTTTTTCATAGATTGACTCTATGCGGATCTAAAACTCCCTAATTTTTGACAGATCGGTTGAAGACGGCCGGACAGATTAACTGTCCGACTCCTTTGCCGAAGACCGGAGGACGCCCGATTGACGGGCTGCTGGCTCCGACGCCCATGTGGTGCCGGAGAAGAAGGCCAAGAAAGAGGCCACGGAACTCAAGGAGCTCCCGACGCCAGTGCCGCCGATTTCGGGCGTAATCTTCTCCTGAGGACGAGGAGGAAGAAGAAGAGGCTCCTCCCCCAGTGGGGGAGGAGAAGAAAAGGAAGGCCGCCCCAACAGGGGAGGCCGGAGGGTCCAAGAAGGGAAGAACCCTTCCTCCGGACTTCTCCACCAACGTCGACGACGACGAGGAGGACTGGCCAACAAGGGCCAAGCCCCTGGCGAGATCGTAAGTGTCCGGATACCCATGGTTTTTTCATAGTTGCATAGTGTTCTCTAATGTCGAACAATCATGCAGCCCGCCCAAGGGCGAGCTCGCCAATTCATCGAGCGGGTCCTCGGGTTCGCTGAAATGGAGAGTGCCTCGCTTCCGCCGCCTCCTCGCCTTTCACGCTGGCGGACGACGCCTTGGTGGGGCCCCAAGGGGGCCTGGTCAAGAGGAGGTAGCGCAGAGGCGCCACAAGGCGACCTCCCGGACTCGAGCGCGCTGGGCAAGACCCCTGTGGGCTCTAAGCCCGACCCTCTTCCGACTCCATGCCGGAACCATCAGCGGTTCCGAAGTCCGGAAAGCAGATCCTTCGCAAGAAGGGTAAGACGCCCGGAGGCACCGGATAGCTTACTGGAGGCGCTCAACAGCGCCTCCATCGAGGAGGAGCACCGCACTGTTATGAGTGCGGTGATCCGGACAGTTCAGTCCGCCAAGAGCGGACTGACCGAAGCCTGTACCAGCCTTCTAACAGGCTTTGAGGTAAGTTTAAAACATATAAAAATGTTACCGCATAGACAGTAGCCCCTGATGCTTAGTTAGGTGTTCGGAAAGAAAAGCTGGACTGAGGATCTAAAAAGATATACGAAGGAGTCTAATATAAGTATGTCTATATGGGAATGCAGGCTCTTGACGACCTCTGCCCAAGACTGACCGTGAGAGGTCAATACATTGAAGCAGAACCTCGGCGGTCCGAGAACGAGCTCGGACAAGCCAAGAAGCAGCTTCGAGGACAAGGAAGGTAAGAAATACCTTATTAAAGAAATACCTTATGGAAAAGGTTTTGGTTGCAAAAAATAACAGGAATAACATGGGTACCGCAGGGGCCACGAACGAGGTGGAGACCCTGAGGGAGGCGGTGGCCATGGCCGAAAACAAAGCGGCTGCGGAACGCACCGAGCGAGACAAAGGGGAGGCGCAGCTGGCGGAGGTGCGGCAAGAGCTCCAGATTCTCGTGAAAAAACACGAGGGTTTGGAGCGTGACTCGAAGATCCGAGAGTCCGAGCTTGCCTCGGCTCTTGAGAGTGCCAAAGCTGCTAAGGCCGAGGCCCAAAAAGCCCTCCAAGAAATCAAGCACTAAAGAAGATAAGCGGCGGGTAAGGCATTCTTTATGCAAAGCAAGAATGTAAAAGTCAATTACCTATTACTTAGCCGGATTCGAGCTCTCCAGAGCATTCGCAGATTTGCCCCGTAGAGGTGTCCGATGTCGCCAGATTCTACCGCGCCCAGAGGGGAGCTCCCACGGAGAAGGTGTTCTGGTCTCAATATGCTGAGGCGGACATAAGCGACCAGCTGAAGCAGCTGGTCGAGCTCCACAAGGTCGCCGAACAGGCCATGAGGGGCCTTATAGAGCGGCTGTGGCCATTGAAGAGCCATGCCCGGAGCTACTTCGGCTTGGTGCACGGGCTGGTGGATGCTGTCCATGACTTGAAGTTATCAAGCTTCCGTCTGCATTGAAGGGGTCCGTTGGGCCCTTGCCCGTGCTAAAGTGCACCTTTGGGGCAAGCTGGATGCGGAGAAGCTTGTGACGGACGGGCCACCGAAGGGCCATGAGCATCGCACGCCCAAAATGTACTATGAGGGCCTCCTGAAGGGTGCTCGCCGAATAGCGGATGAGTGCTCCAAGGATGTAATTTTTGAATAGACTCGCGTTTGTTATCCTGTACGCTGAAAACTTGTTCATATGCGCTAAGCAACGCTTATTAATTTAAAATATTACCTTGTAAAGGCGGCCGTTTATCAAATTTGAGAGATGGCAAGTCGTTGGCTTCAGCCCCCATGCCACGAAAGTCTGGGGTGTTGGGATAAACTTGAGCACTCTTGTTCCCATTCTTGGGTCCATCTAGGGAGGTGCTCAACACAGCGAACAAGGCAACCGGACTTATAATGCTTGAACACTCTCACTTAGCCATAGAATTCTATAATTTTAAATTTCGTGAAGCCCTAATATTCGAAGACCGAGTTCGGGCGCTATCCACGCCTTGGCCAGATAATTCCAGTTCCTCGCTCTAAGCGGCATAAGTCTTTAGGGACCCGAAAAACCTCTCGAACAGCGACTGCTCTCTCCTTATCATGACGGGTGGGTTTAGCTTTCTCCATCGAGGTGCTCGACCAGAATAAGCTGGGCACAATCGCAGTGGTTCTCCTGAATGCTACCTTAGCCGATATAAGCGGAACGTAAGGTACCAAAACACGGAGCCGGGCAAACCCAACTATTGGACCCAAGACATGATTCAGAGCCAATTCATATAATGCTATAAGTTCGGGTGCCGCACTTGTGAAAGTGTTCGGACTTTATCACACCATAATTTTGGGATACTTAAGCCCTCGGTGTATTGGCCGTACCAAAGTGTATGCGGTTGCAACATGTCACGAAATGAACATATGTATATATATAAAGGAATTAAAGCAATAATAAGCAAGAGCTATGTATTGTTTATTCAAAAAGGTACTGCAATGGAAGCAGAATGATACAAATAGTGCGGTAAGCAAGGGATGGGACTATCTAACATGTCCCCCCCCCAGGGGTAAGCTGCGGGATGGTATGTAAAACAGGTATAATGCTGCATGCTTGAGACCACCTGAACACTTGACGTGGCTTTCCGCTTCCCTGGCTGTTGCATCGTGAGTTCGGCGATTCAAGTGCCGGACAGGACTGCTCGAAGACGGAGTCCTGAAAGTAAAAAAGAAAAGAAAAAAGGAAAAAAGAAAAAAAAGAAATGACACAAACGGGAGCCCCTGGTGCGGTCGAGCCGCATTCTTGGCGTGCCGTTGTCGTGCCCCTCCCCATATGCCCATGGTATCTCCAGAGCGTAATTATGTACGCGTAATACTGGTTTCGCAATTTCGCGAGGGCTGGGGTTGGGGCCGGATTGCTACTCGTGCTTGAATCGTGCCAGGTGGTCTTGTTGCAGGTTACTCCGGGCGCGCTTGGCGGTGTCCGGACGCTTAGTGGCCGGACTCGAGAATTGCCGTGAGAGGCTGCTTTGCACCTCCGCCACGAGGGTCGCCAGATGCTCCTCCGTCCGGAGAGAGCGTTCGGTGTTTCCATTGACCGTGATTACTCCTCGAGGCGTGGCATCTTGAGCTTGAGGTACAGCGTGCGGCACCGCATTGAACTTGGCAAATGCGGTTCGTCCAAGCGATCGCATGATAGCCGCTGCGGAATGGGACGATGTTGAAGATTAACTCTTTGCTTTGGAAGTTATCCGGGGATCCGAAGACCACTTCGGGTGTAACTGAGCCTGTACAACTGGCCTCTACACCCGGTATGACGCCTTTAAAGGTTGTCTTTGTAGGTTTAATGCCCATTTTGCGCATTGTATCCTGATAAAGCAGGTTCAGGCTGCTGCCGTCGTCCATCAGGACTCTAGTGAGGTGAAATCCGTCGATAATTGGGTCAAGAACCAATGCGGCGAAGCCGCCGTGACGGATGCTAGTGGGTGGTCCTTCGATCGAAGGTGATCGGGCAGGAAGACCATGGGTTGAACTTTGGGGCGTGGCTCCATCGCATATACGCCCCTTAGTGCACGCTTCGCTCCCTTTTGGGTATGTGGGTTGCGTATATCATGTTCACCGTCCGCACTTGCGTGAGGAAAACCCTTCTGTCCTTTATTGTTCGGGCGGCTGGGCTCTTCCTTGTCATCGCTATGCAGCCCTTGTTATTGAGTTCGGCACTTAACTTGCCTGCTTGCTTGAACACCCAACAGTCCACCTGTTGGTGTGATTGGGCTTTTCGGGGTGCCATGTATCCGCACAAGCGATCGAGTATTCGGTCCAAGTTGGACGGGCCCTGGGTATTTATTTTGAATGGCTTCTTCCACTGACCGGGTTTAGAGCCTCTGAATCCGGCATTGACGGCCGTATCTTCAGTATTATCGCCGTTAATGCGGCGCTTGTTCTTGTTGCGACGTGACCTGCCATTGTTGTCCTTGGTATCCGGACTATCAGGATGTTTGGCCAAGTTGTTGCTTCGAGCTAGCCAGCTATCCTCTCCCGCACAAAAGCGAGTCATGAGGGTTGTGAGGGCTGCCATAGATTTCGGCTTTTCCTGTCCTAGGTGCCGGGCAAGCCACTCGTCATGGATGTTATGTTTGAAGGCTGCAAGGGCCTGTGCATCCGGACGGTGAACGATTTGATTTTTCTTTGTTAGGAACCGAGTCCAGAATTGTCTGCCAATTCTTCTGGCTGCTGAATTATGTGGCTAATGTCATCGGCATCTGGTGGTCGCACATATGTGCCCTGGAAGTTATCAAGGAATGCGGCTTCCAGGTCCTCCCAACAAACAATTGATTCTGCTGGCAAGCTGTTGAGCCAATGTCGAGCTGGTCCTTTAAGCTTCAGGGGGAGGTATTTGATGGCATGTAGATCATCACTGCGGGCCATGTGGATATGAAGGAGATAATCCTCGATCCGCACCGCAGGATCTGTGGTACCATCGTATGATTCGATGTTTACGGCCTTGAAGCCCTCGGGATTTGATGATCCATTACTTCATCCTGTGAAGCATAGTGGGTGTCTTGGCGCCTCAGATTGGGCTATATCACGGCGTAGCTCATATGACCTTTGTCTCTTGTGTTCCGGCCCGGCGTTTTCTTTGTATCCGGTATGACGGTAATCATCCCGTGTTGTTGGCGCCCACGATCCGTAGATCGATCTTGTATATTTTGCCTTATCCTCCAATATGTCTCGCAAGTCCGGCACGTTTTCCCTTGCCTTGGTACTTTTTGAGTGGCGTCGGGGTGTGGTTTGAGCGGAGGGCCGAGAGGCTTCTCTGTCACGGCCACGGGGTGGCCGGTCTGCCATGTCGTGCGCTGGTGACTTGGGTGCTTCCTCCTCTAGTCGAGGCAACGGCCTGCGTTTGGGGTAGCTTTTGGAGGGGCGTTCAAGTTCATACTCTTCGGCTGCAAGGACTTCAGTCCATCTGTCAGCTAGCAGGTCTTGATCAGCTCTAAGCTGCTGCTGCTTTTTCTTGAGGCTGCTTGCCGTGGCTATAAGCCTGCGTTTGAAACGCTCCTGTTGGCGGGATCCTCGAGCACGACAAATTCGCCGTCGACGAGTCTTGCCTCAACTTCGGAGGGAGGCGCATAACTATCGTCCTCGACCTCTCTTTCTCTGCGACCGTCGTGCGGACTTGCTTCTCCCTCCTCCTCGCTACCGAGTCCTGTGGAGGGGGGTTCTCTCTTCGCACCGTCCGAGTGCTATTATCTCTCGTGCCGGAATCACCGCTTTTATTGTGACGGATTTAGAGCGGCGCCACGGCCCAGCGTCGGCGCTTCGGCTGTTTCTTGGAGGGGTCATCCTCCGTTGTTCCATTGTCGTTCCCGTCTTTCGGGATGTCCACCATGTATATGTCATATGACGAGGTGGCCTTCCAGTGCCCTGTAGGTGCTGGGCCTTGGTTGTCTCCGACGTCGTCGTCCATACCGTCGATGTCTTCGGAGTCATAGTCGAGCATGTCGGTTAAATCATCGACAGTGGCTACAAAGTGGGTGGTGGGTGGGCGTTGAATTTCTTCGCCGTCGTCCGCATCCCAACCTTCCTGTCCGTAGTCCGGCCAGGCTCTCCGGATAAAGAGAGAGACTTTAGTGAATTCAGGATGTCGCCAAAGGGCGAAAAGTCTTTGAAAGATGTCCGACGATGAACTCCATGACCGGGCGCCCAATCGGATCTGGACAAGCGGGCGCGAGGGTTCGGAGTCCGGAGAGGAGTCCGGCACTGGAGTCGAGGCCTTCGCAAAGCGACAGGGATGGAGTTCGCTCGATCGCCATAGAGATTGTAGCCCCGAGGCGGTGTCCAACCACTTGTCCTCGATCGGGAATCCGGCTCTGGATTAAAGGGTCGGAGCCGGATCTTGAGTGCGGCCTCCGAGGCCTTTGTTCACCCGCGAGCTAGATCATGCCCATCAAGACAAGTCTTGCGGCACGCTTGGCTGCGGCTCAAATCCGTCGAAGATCAAGTCTCTGCGGATATTGGCCATATAGTTCAATCTTCCAAATCTGACCTGATGGCCAGGGGCGTAACTTTCGATCTGCTCTAGATGGCCAAGCGAATTGGCGCGATGCAAAACCGCCCGAACACGAAGATGTGTTCGGGGAGAAAAGTCTCACCCTGGACGCGTCGTTGTTAATGATCGAAGGAGCCATCGGGCCCTATCGGTGACGACAGAGGAACTCTCAATGAAAGCACCAATGTCGGTGTCAAAACCGGCGGATCTCGGGTAGGGGGTCCCGAACTGTGTGTCTAGGCGGATGGTAACAGGAGACAAGGGACACAATGTTTTTACCCAGGTTTGGGCCCTCTCGATGGAGGTAATACCCTACTCCTGCTTGATTAATATTGATGATATGGGTAGTACAAGAGTAGATCTACCACGAGATCAAGGAGGCTAAACCCTAGAAGCTAGCCTATGGTATGATTGTTGTTGTTCTTGTCCTACGGATTAAAACCCTCCGGTTTATATAGACACCGGATAGGTTAGGGTTACAGTAGTCGGTTACAATGGTAGGAGATCTACATATCCAGTATCGCCAAGCTTGCCTTCCACGCCAAGGAAAGTCCCATCCGGACACGGGACGAAGTCTTCAATCTTGTATCTTCATAGTCTTGGAGTCCGGCCGTGACGATAGTCCGGCTATCCGGACACCCCCTAGTCCGCGACTCCCTCAATTGCGTAGTAGACATCAAGCTCTTTGCTGGCGCCATTGCCGGGGAGGTTAGTGCTTGAAGGTGTATCTTTAGATCTTGCAATCGAATCTTTTTGTTTCTTGTTTTATCACTAGTTTAGTCTATAAAAGAAAACTATATAAAAAAAGGAATTGAGATTGTCTCATACCTTCATCTTTTTAATATCTTTCGTGAGTATGATGGAAAGGAAAATTGTGCCAAAGTGTTAGAAGAAGAATGCATTAAATTGTTTGGTACTAAATCTTTGAATGATGAGCATGATTGCAATGTTGTTAGTATGAACTCCTTGAATATCCATAGTACTAATGATGATTGCACTAGTTATGATGAAAATGCCTCCTATAAACATGTCAATTTTTGTGGAGTGCATTGGGTTTTATAAAGTACACACAAAATAGGGAAGATAGATATTGCAAGAGGCATAAGTACTTAGAAACCAAATTGTTGCAAGAAGAGCTAGATGAATGTGCTGAAAGATTCAATATTTTTCGTGCCCCTTGTGAACTTTGCAATGAACATGGTCATTTAAAGCTCCAATGCTATTTGTTTCATGATCAAGCGTGTCTAAATATTGTGATAATTTGATTACCCTTGAGCATCATAAAGAGCTTATCCTTCTTTTGGGGTATGAACATATGAAGCGATATACTGAGGGTATTCCAAAATTTAATCTTGATAGATTTCTTGATTTTGATCTAGAGAAGATTTATATGTATTGTGCGGTGAATTATATTGAAAATCCTTATATTGCCAATTACCTAAGGAAAAGAAAGCAAATATAAGATGATGAGAATACTAATGAAAGGTAAGAGACTTCCCAATATCCTCCTATTATTTCTTATGATGAATCAGGTAACGAGGAGGAGCTTTCTATTCAACCAATCTCGTCAATAAGGAGCTCAAAGAGGAAGGTTGAACCCACACATAATGTGAAGAAAAAAAGAAAAGAAGAAGCAACAAAGGTAGAAAGGTATCCCTCCCAAATGATGTTGCTCCTACTACTCATTGTGATGATGATAATTGCTATACTATTGGTGCTATCAATATTTTTAATGATGAGAGTGATTATGCTTATGATACAAAAAGGCCCAAGCTTGGGGAAGCTAGGTTTAATGAGGATGACATATTTGAGAATATATTTGCTGCAATTAATGTTTGTCCCAATCTTGGGGATGCTACGTTTAATGACGATGATATTTTTAGCATCCCAAGTTTTGATATGCAAAGTTGTTATGATAGCATGCCTCTTACCTATGATGATTATATTGATGAAAGTGGGTTTGGAAGAGTGTCAACTTTAGGAAGTAGTGATCCCACTATTTTGGAGGATGTTGAATCTTATTGTGATGAACATGAAAGTGGATTTGGAAGAGTGTCAACTTTATTTAGTGATGATTCCACTATTTCGGAAGAGGTTTCAATTGATTATGAGAATAAAGTTCCTATCTATGATGATTATTGTGATGACTTGTATGCTATTAGGAATAATGATAGCCATGAAACTTGTCATCATGATTTTAGTTTTCAATTGGATTATGCCTCACATGATAATTATTTTGTTGAGTTTACTCCCACTATCCCGAATGAGAAGAATTTTGCTTATGTGGAGAGTAGTAAATTTTCTATGCTTGTAGATCATGAAAAGAATGCTTTAGGTGCTGGTTATATTGTTGAATTCATTCATGATGCTACTGAAAATTATTATGAGGGAGGAATATATGCTTGTAGGAATTACAACAATATCAAGTTTCTGTTGGAAGAAGAAGAATACGGACACAAGATTTTCCGGTCGGCGGATGAACGCCACCACGGGCGCATGAACGACCCAATCTTCTTTATCTTTTCAATGGCTACATCGCTAGCTCTCGGCTCCTCTCTACACAACACCACCAGCCACTTAAATATGCAAGGCCACGCACAGCCTAGCCGCCTCCATCGGCCACTAACAGCACTTACTAACTACCACGACGCCACACCTCCATGCACTAACCAACTCAGCTAGCATGCATACTAGAATCGCTCACGCCCAGCCTTGTAGCTAGACCACTAACTAACCAGCCATGCATGTAGATGGAATCCGGGCCGCTACTCACGCACGAACGTGACTCGGCCAGGTCGCTGCATGAGGCCGTGATCAAGATTAGTGCTGACAATTTCCCTCCTAATCTTGACCGGCTCGCCATCATCGAAGTTGTTGCAGCTGCCGTCGTTGTCGTCATCACGAGCGTGACCCAGCCCGCGGACCCGACCTGGCGCAACGATGCCGGTCGCATCGTGCTCCGTCATGACTCTGGCGACACACGCCGAGCTCCTTCTCCGTCGGCGACACACGCCTGACGTCCCTCCGCACCCCGCATGTCGTGCGCGCACCCGACGCGCCCGACGAGCCCAACCGCACCAGTGCATCCCGCACGTCCCGCGTGCATCCAACGCGCCCGATGAACCCGACAGCACCAGACGCTCACCGCGTGCCGCCTCCGTGTCCGCCATGGCAGCCGCCAACGACAAACGCCGGAAGGATGTAGCTGAACTCGAGCATGGACTCGAGCACCACGGCGACATACGCCTCCTCCCAACGTCAACCGCACACTCGTACACGCGCCCAACGCGTCCAGTGCGCACCCAAAACACGCACCGGTCGCGCCCGGCTCGCCATCGCGTCTTATTGCCCTGCACCGCCGCGGCCTCCATGCCGCCATGCAGTGCCTCCACGCCACCACGCCGCGCCACCGCGCAGGTCCGCCGGGGCCGCCGCGGCTCCGTGCCACGCGCCTCCACGGTTGTCGCGTCGAGCCGCCGCGACCTCTGCGCCACCACGCAGGTCCTCTGCGGCCTCTCGTCTCCGCGACCACCGTGCTCTTGCGCCGCACGACATCACACCGCACAGCCACACGGACTCCCCACGTGTCGCCGTCACCACGCAGCGCTTGCAGCGCCGCAGCCGGTGCCTCCATGTCGCCGACGCGCCATCAAGTCACGCCCAGCGGCCACCGCGGCCTCCTCGCCGCGCCGCGCACCTTCATAGACCGACACACGGCCCGGAGCTTCACCCCGCAGCCGCCGGCAAACGCCGCCACCGCCGCCACGCCTTCGACACGGCAAGCACGCCCAAGACACCAAGCTCATGATACCAAATGTTGGAACCGCAGCCCTCTAGATACCTCTCCTCTCACTCGAACGGAGGTGGAAGAAGAAGAATACGGACACAAGATTTTCCGGTCGTCGCACGAACGCCCCAATCTTCTTTATCTTTTCGATGGCTACGTCGCTGGCTCTCGGCTCCTCTCTACACAACACCAGCAGCCACTTAAATATGCAAGGCCACGCACAACCTAGCCGCCTCCATCGGCCACTAACAGCACTTACTAACTACCACGACGCCACACCTCCATGCACTAACCGACTCAGCTAGCATGCATACTAGAATCGCTCACGCCCAGCCTTGTAGCTAGACCACTAACTAACCAGTCATGCATGTAGATGGAATCCGGGCCGCTACTCACGCACGAAGGTGACTCGGCCAGGTCGCTGCATGAGGCCGTTATCAAGATTAGTGCTGACAATTTCCTCTCTATATGCTTAAAGTTTTGAAGTTATGCTTGTTTTGCCTTCCTATGCTAGTTGATTGTTGTTCCCACAAGTTGTTTGCTCACAAAATCCCTATGCATAGGAAGTGGGTTAGATTTAAATGTGCTAGTCATATTCTTCATAATGCTGTTTTTATGTTTCAATTCTTATCTTTTTTGTGAGCATCATTGAAATCATCGTGCCTAGCTAGGGGCGTTAAACGTTAGCGCTTATTGGGAGGCAACCCAATTTTATTTTAGTTTCTTGCTTTTTGGTTATGTTTAGTAATAAATAAATCATCTAGCCTCTGTTTAGATGTGGTTTTGTGTTTTAATTAGTGTTTGTGCCAACTAGAACCTTTGGGAAGACTTGGGTGAAGTCCTTATGATCATGCTGTAAAAAACAGAAACTTTAGCGCTCATGAGATTAGCTTCAACTTTTTACTGGAGAGTGCTATTTAGTTGATTCTTTTTGCAGATCATTACTAGACAAATTCCCCAGCTCCACCAGTTCATTTTAGAATTTTTGGAGTTCCAGAAGTTTGCGTTAGAGGGTGTTTGTTTCCAGGGACTTATTGGCTTAGAGACTTAAAAAAGTCCCTATAAGTCCCATCTAAACCAAACAGGAGGGACTTATAGGGACTTAAAGTGGGCATTTGGGACTTATGAAATAAGACTCTCAAGGAGGGACTTATAGTTGTAATATGGTCTTATAGAGACTTATAAGTCCTAGGAACCAAACAAGTAGGGACTTTTTAGGGACTTATGACTTATAAGTTAGGACTAAAAAAAGTCCTAGGACTTACGAACCAAACAGGGCCTTAGTTACAGATTACTACAGACTGTTCTGTTTTTGACAGATTCTGTTTTTCGTGTGTTGTTTGCTTATTTTGATGAATCTATGGCTAGTAAAATAGTTTATAAACCATAGAGAAGTTGGAATACAGTAGGTTTAACACCAATATAAATAAAGAATGAGTTCATTACTGTTAGCCATAATCTTGACTTAGCGCGTGTGTTAGCAGATGTGCGACTGTGCCGTTGCGGAAACCGCACGACAGGCGGACGTCGTGCATCTAGTTAGTTGTGGTCAGTTGAGTGGATAAGGGCTGGACCTGCATGTAGGAATTAGTTGCATGTATTTAGCGTCTAGTTGGTTAGTGGGTCGATGCTAGTGGTGTGCGTGCGCCTGTGCTAGAATGGGTATAAAACCCCTTTGTACTGATCGATGGAGATGAACCGAGTGTAAGCCATGTAGCCTGTGTGCTGAATATAAAGGAGGTGTTTGGGCGCCGGGGCGTTCGTCGCCGGGGCGTTGGTCGCCAGAAAAAGTGCTCCTTCTTTTATCTCCATCCATCCGTGAGAGAGAGCAGTTCCAAAATTTGGTATCATGAGCTAGTTCATCTTGGGCGTCGTTTTTCTTGCCAGCGGTGGCGGAGTTCGCCGGCGGCTGCGCGATGCTCCGGGCCGTGCTATGGAGGTGCGCGGCGCGGCGAGGAGGCCGCGGTGGCTGCGGTGGCACGGTGAGGAGGCCGCGGTGCCTGCGGTGGCACGGTAAGGAGGCCACGGAGGGCCTGCGTGGTGGCGGCTTCAACGACGACGACGGCGCGGCGAGCGCGTTGTGGCGGCTCGGCGCGACAACGGTGGAGGCGCGTGGCACGGAGCCGCGGCGCTTGTGTCGGATGCGTCAGGCGCGTATATGGGCGCGCGCCGGACGTGTCAGGCACGACGGGACCGTGGTGTAGGGTGGCCATTGGCGAGCGGGCGTGTGTGCGTTGAGCTGGTCCATCGCGGGCTCGCCGTGCCCAGACGTGTGCGTGCATGTCGGAGGGGGCGCGGCGGAGCGGGCGGAACGGGCGCTCGACGTGGGCTGGGACGTGGGTGCATGCCCGGCGCGTCCCTGGGTATAAAACCCCCGTGTACGTTGTAATGGCAGTGCCCGGAGTCGAGTTCGTGCTTGAGGAAATCGGCCATAGTTGCGGCCGGCGGCGTCAGTGCACCGGGAAGAGAAGCTGCGGCTGCCATGGCAGACGTGGAGGCGGTGCGCGGTGAGTCCACGGCGTCTTGTGCAGTCGGGCTCGTCGGGCGCGTCGGGTGCGCGGGGCGTCGCGAGCCTTGTCTGATCGAACTTCGTTGGGCGGGTCGGTGCGCGTTGAACGTGCGGAGCGCAGAGGGACGCCAGGCGTGTGTCACCGGCGGAGAAGGAGCTTGACGTGTTTCGCCGAAGTCATGACGTAGTACGGTGTGACCGGCGTCGGTGCGTCGGGTCGGGTCCGCGGGCTGGGTCACGGTCGTGATGACGACAACGACGCGAGCTGCATCAACTCTGGCGACGGCGGGCACATGACACGCGTCGGGCCAGGCGTGAGGCGTGATGACGCTGAATAAGGCGTTCAAGACCACGATCGACGGCAAGGCGTGTCAAGATTAGGGGGAAATTGTTAGCCATAATCTTGACTTAGCGCGTGCGTTAGCAGATGTGCGCCTGTGCCGTTGCGGAGAACCGCACGACAGGCGGACATCGTGCATCTAGTTAGTTGTGATCCGTTGAGTGGATAAGGGCTGGACCTGCATGTAGGAATTAGTTGCATGTATTTAGCGTCTAGTTGGTTAGTGGGTCGATGCTAGTGGTGTGCGTGTGCCTGTGCTAGAATGGGTATAAAACCCCCTTGTACTGATCGATGGAGATGAACCGAGTGTAAGCCATGTAGCCTGTGTGCTGAATATAAAGGAGGCATTTGGGCGCCGGGGCGTTCGTCGCCGGGGCGTTCGTCGCCAGAAAAAGTGCTCCTTCTTTTATCTCCATCCATCCGTGAGAGAGAGCGGTTCCAACAATTAGAATACCTTGAAGTGGTGTTTTGTTTTCTTTCGCTAACGGAGCTTACGAGTTTTCTGTTAAGTTTTGTGTTGTGAAGTTTTCAAGTTTTGGGTAAAGATTCGATGGACTATGGAATAAGGAGTGGCAAGAGCCTAAGCTTGGGGATGCCCAAGGCACCCCAAGGTAATATTCAAGGACAACCAAGAGCCTAAGCTCGGGGCATCCCCTCTTTCGTCTTCGTTCATCGGTAACTTTACTTGGAGCTATATTTTTATTCACCACATGATATGTGTTTTGCTTGGAGCGTCATTTTCTCTTGTTAGTATTTGCTTGCTGTTATTTAGAATAATGTTTTGCATCTTTAGTTTCAATAAAAAAGGTCAAGGATAGCCTTTGCCATGCTTATTTTGCTACTATACATGTTGTTGTTTGAAAACAGAAAGTTTACCGCTGTTGCAAAAATTCCCTAGAAAAGTCAGGGAGTGGTATAATGTTGAATCTTTTTGCATATTGAGCTCTGATAAATTTATTACAGTGGGAATTTTAGTTCATAATTTTTGGAGTTAGGGAAGTATTGATACTCTTGCATTCTTCACAGACTGTACTGTTTTGGCAGATTGCTGTTATGTTTGCATTGTTTGCATATGTTTGCTTGTTTAATGATTCTATTTAAGGATAGGAGTATTAAATATGCAGAGGCATTTAGTATGCAATGTTGAATAATAATGTTAGTGATTTTTACAGTAGAAAATGATAAGGTTTTGCATTGGTTTATACTAACCTATCTCACGAGTTCTTGTTGAGTTTGTTGTGAATGAAGCTTCTGATAAAAAGAGAAACCATGATATGAGAAGAATTAAGGAGACACAAAAGCTCAAGCTTGGGGATGCCCAAGGAACCCCAAGATAATATTTCAAGAAGTATCAAGCATCTAACCTTGGGGATGCCCCGGTAGGCATCCCACCTTTCTTCTTCAACAACTATCGGTTAGTATTGGTTGAACCTAAGTTTTTGCTTCTTCACATGAGTTGTGTTATCCTTGCAATGTAGTTTTCTTTAGCTTTGCTTGCTGTTTGAATAAAGTATCAAGATCTGAAATTATTAAATGGGAGAGTCTTCACGTAGTTGCATAATTATTCGACTACTAATTGAACTTCACTTATATCTTTTAGAGCATGGTGGTAGTTTTATTTTGAATAAATAGATGATCTCTCATGCTTCACTTAGATTATTTTGAGAGTCTTAAATAGCATGGTAATTTGCTTAAATAATCCTAATATGCTAAGCATAAAAGATTTGTAAGAATTCTTATGAGTGTGTTGAACACTAAGAAAAGTTTGATGCTTGATAATTGTTTTGAGATATGGAGGTAATAATATCAAAGTCATGCTAGTTGAGTAGTTGTGAATCTGAGAAATGCTTGTGTTGAAGTATGCAAGTCCCGTAGCATGCGCATATGGTAAACGTTATGTAACAAATTTGAAACATGAGGTGTTATTTGATTGTCTTCCTTATGAGTGGCGGTCGGGGACGAGCGATGGTCTTTTCCTACCAATCTATCCCCCTAGGAGCATGCACGTAGTGCTTTGGTTTTTGATGACTTCTAAATTTTTGCAATAAGTATATGAGTTCTTTTGACTAATGTTGAGCCCATGGATTATACGCACTTTTACCTTTCCGTCATTGCTAGCCTCTTCGATTGCAGTGCATTGCCCTTTCTCACCTTGAGAGTTGGTGCAAACTTCACGGTGCATCCAAACCCCGTGATACAATACGCTCTATCACACATAAACCTCCTTATATCTTCCTCAAAACAGCCACCATACCTACCTTTTATGGCATTTCCGTAGCCATTCCGAGATATATTGCCATGCAACTTTCCACCGTTCCGATCATCATCATGACATACTTTACTTTTGTCATATTGCCATTGCATGATCATGTAGTTGACATCGTATTTGTGGCAAAGCCACCATGCATTATTTTTCATACATGTCACTCTTGATTCATTGCACATCCCGGTACACCGCCAGAGGCATTCATATAGAGTCATACTATGTTCTAGTATCGAGTTGTAATCATTGAGTTGTAAATAAATAGAAGTGTGATTATCATCATTTAATAAAGCATTGTCCCAAAAAAAGAGAAAGGCCAAAGAAAAAAAAAGAAGGCCCAAAAAAAATATAAAAAAATAAAAAAATAAAATAAAAGGGGCAATGTTACTATCTCTTTTTCCACACTTGTGCTTCAAAGTAGCACCATGTTCTTCATATAGCGAGTCTCATATATTGTGCTTCAAAGTAGCACCATGTTTTTCATATAGTGAGTCTCATAAGTTGTCCTTTCCATACTAGTGGGAATTTTTCATTATAGAACTTGGCTTGTATATTCCTCGATGGGCTTCCTCAAATGCCCTAGGTCTTCATGAGCAAGCAAGTTGGATGCACACCCACTAGTTTTCTTTTGTTGAGCATTCATTTATAGCTCTAGTGCATCCGTTGCATGGCAATCCCTACTCCTCATGTTGACATCAATTGATGGGCATCTCCATAGCCCGTTGATTATCCTCGTCAATGTGAGACTTTCTCCTTTTTGTCTTCTCCACACAATCCCCAATCATCATATTCTATTCCACCCATAGTGCTATATCCATGGCTCACCTCATGTATTGCGGGAAGGTTGAAAAAGTTTGAGATTATTTAAGTACGAAACAATTTCTTGGCTTGTCATCGGGGGTATAGAAGTTGGGAACATCTTCGTGTGACGAAAATGAAGCATAGCCTAACTATATGATTTTGTAGGGATGAACTGTCTTTTGCCATGTTATTTTGAGAAGACATGATTACTTTGATCAGTATGCTTGAAGTGTTACTATTTCTTTTATCAATATGAACTTTTATTTTGAATCTCTGAACATTCATGCCACAATAAAGGAAATTACATTGAGAATTATGCTAAGTAGCACTCCGCATCAAAAATTCTTTTTTATCATTTACCTACTCGAGCACGAGCAGGAATTAAGCTTGGGGATGCTTGATACGTCTCCAACGTATCTATAATTTTTGATTGCTCCTTGCTATATTATCTACTATTTTGGGCAAGGTTGGGCTTTATTTTCCACTTTTACATTACTTTTGGGACTAACCTATTAACCGGAGGCCCAGCCCAGATTTGCTGTTTTATGCCTATTTCAGTGTTTCGAGGAAAAGAAATATCGTTGAGTCGAAACGGAACGTAAATCAACTGGAGAAGTTATTTTTGGAAGGACAGCCACCGGATAGACTTGGACTCTACGTCAGAAGATACGGGAGCCGGCCACGAGGGTGGGGGCGCGCCCTACTTGGACTCTACGTCAGAAGATACGGGAGCCGGCCACGAGGGTGGGGGCGCGCCCCCATGCCTCGTGGGGCCCCCGAAGCTCCACCGACGTACCGCTTGCACCCATATATACCTACGTATCGTAAAACTTCCAGAACAGAGAATAGATCTGGAGTTCTGCCGCCGCAAGCCTCTGTAGCCACCAAAAACCTCTCGGGACCCTGTTCCGGCACCCTGCCGGACGGGGGAACCCTCACCGGTCGCCATCTTCATCATCCCGGCGCTCTCCATGACGAGGAGGGATTAGTTCACCCTCGAGAAATTTGAGGGTATGTACCAAAGAGCTATGTGTTTGATCTCTCTCTCTCTCGTGTTCTTGATTTGGCACGATCTTGATATATCGCGAGCTTTGCTATTATAGTTGGATCTTATGTTGCTTCTCCCCCCTCTACTCTCTTGTAATGGATTGAGTTTTCCCTTTGAAGTTATCTTATCAGTTGAGTCTTTAAAGATTTGAGAACACTTGATGTATGTCTTGCCGTGCGTATCTGTGGTGACAATGGGATATCACGTGATTCACTTGATGTATGTTTTGATGATCAACTTGCGGGTTCCGCCCATGAACCAATGCATAGGGGTTGGCACACGTTTTCGTCGTGATTCTCCGGTAGAAACTTTGGGGCACTCTTTTAGGTTCTATGTGTTGGTTGAATAGATGAATCTGAGATTGTGTGATGCATATCGTATAATCATACCCACGGATACTTGAGGTGACATTGGAGTATCTAGGCAACATTATGGTTTTGGTTGATTTGTATCTTAAGGTGTTATTCTAGTACTGACTCTAGGGCTGTTTGTGACACTTATAGGAATAGCCCAACGGATTGATTGGAAAGAATAACTTTGAGATGGTTTCGTACCCTACCATAATCTCTTCGTTTGTTCTCCGCTATTAGTGACTTTGGAGTGACTCTTTGTTGCATGTTGAGGGATAGTTATGTGATCCAATTATGTTATTATTGTTGAGAGAACTTGCACTAGTGAAAGTATGAACCCTAGGCCTTGTTTCCTATCATTGCAATACCGTTTACGTTCACTTTTACCATTAGTTACCTTACTGTTTTTATATTTTCAGATTACAAAAACCTATATCTACCATCCATATTGCACTTGTATCACCATCTCTTCGCCGAACTAGTGCACATATACAATTTACCATTGTAATGGGTGTGTTGGGGACACAAGAGACTCTTTGTTATTTGGCTGCAGGGTTGCTTGAGAGAGGCCATCTTCATCCTACGCCTCCTAGGGATTGATAAACCTTAGGTCATCCACTTGAAGGAAATTTGTTACTGTCCTACAAACCTGTGCACTTGCAGGCCCAACAACGTCAACAAGGAGAAGGTTGCATAGTAGACATCACGTAGCAGCAGTGCGCTTTTCTCACACGCGCTACTGCTAAACGGGGCCAACCATGTGGACAATTTCAAAATTAGCAGCTGCGACGTGAGTAAAAAGCGCCGCCATCGCTATTGCATTAGCGTGGCAGCGCGATCGTGATTACCGCGCTGCTGCTAAACTTAGGTTGTTGGTTCTTGTCGGTCGATTTTTTGTAGCAGCGCCGGTTTAGCCCTCACGCGCTCTTTGCTAAATTTGCATCGATGGCGTGTTTTTCTTAACGGCGCTTCTTGCTAATTAGCGATGGCAGCTTTTTTTTAATGCCGTATTGCTGCTTTAAGATTCTGTGTATAAGGTTTTCCCTAGTAGTGAAAGCATACACTTGTTTTGGGACTTTTGTTGTAGTCTGCTTTAAGTACCTCTAGGAAGCACTATGTGCCGTTTGTGGTTTTAGTCCCACTTCGGCAGTCTAGTTACATGGTTGCCTTCTTCCGGCGACGCCGGTCGGCCGCCTCCCCGACTCCCTCCTCGTCGGTCGCCACCAAGCTCCACCGCGCCCGCCTCCTAGACCCCACGGCCCCCACTGAGCCAGCCTCTCCCGTCGCTCCCTCGCCTCCCCCCTCCCGGCCAGCCACTAGCCCAGAGGCCCCGTCGCCCGGCTCGGCCGCCTCACCTCATGCAGTCACCACGGCGTCAGCGCCATTCAGACCACGCCACGCTACCCGGCCAGACGCCATGCGCCCGTGTCACTTATCCCTCGCCTGCGTGCTCACCGCCTGCCTCCATCAGGCCGCCTTCCCCCCTTCACCCTCGCCAACCAGCGCCCCCTCCCACAAACCCTCGCTCCGGATCTGCCGCGCCATGGCCGCCGTTGCAGTGGTCGGCGACGCCTCGCCGATCCCCACATTCTGGCGGGCGCCCATTATTTTGGCGCCCGTCACACCTTGCGCTTGAACCGATAGGGCCCCTATGGGCCTATGACAAACGGGGCCCGCCCCAGAACGATTTAAAAAAAAAGGGAAGAATGAAAATTAAATAAAAATAAATAAAATGAATAAAACTAATTAATTAATTAATTAATTAATTTAATTAATCCTGATTAATTAAACCTAATCACTAATTAACCTAATTAACTACTGTTAATTAAACTTAATTAGGTTAATCAGTTAACAGTGTATGACGAACGGGACCCACCTGTCAGGGTTGACTCAGTCAACCCTGTTGACTGCTGACGTCAGCATGACATCATGCTGACGTCATAAATACATTTTTCGAATTAATTAAATTCCAGAAATTATTAAAATCTTTTAAAAATCATATCTTTTAATCCGTAACTTGGATTAAAATATTTTCAACATGAAAGTTGCTCAGAACGACGAGACGAATCCGGATACGCAGTCCGTTCGTCCGCCACACACCCCTAACCTATCGAACCTGCAACTTTTCCCCTCCGGCTCCTCTGCCCGAAAACCCAAAACACCGGGAATACTTTCCCGGATGTTTCCCCCTTGACCAGTACCCCCTCATACCACGTTAGGGCACGCCTAGCTTCGCTTCTTGGCATGTCATGCATCGATATGCATCTGTTTACTTGGTATTCATTGTTTCTTCCCCCTCTTCTCTCCGGTAGACTACGAGGCCGACGCTGCGGTGGCCCGATTCGACTACGGTGTTGGCGACCCTCTCTCTTGCCAGAGCAACCAGGCAAGCCCCCCTTGATCACCAGATATCGCCTACCCTTTCTCTACACTGCTTGCATTAGAGTAGTATAGCATGTTATCAGCTTTTCGTGATACTCCTATACCTGCTTTGCATAGCTCCGTCCTTGTAATCGCTAAGAGTTACCTTTACCTGCAATCCTATATGCTTAGTATAGGATGCTAGTACTTTCATCTCGTGGCCCTACTTACTTGTCCGTCCCCGCTGTATATACTATCGGGCCGTGATCACTCGGGGAGTTGATCACGGGTATATACTATATACTTATACATGATACACGTGGAGACTAAAGTCGGGTCGGCCGATGGAGCACCCATGAAGTGGATCTTGAGGCGGAGGCGGCAGGCAGGTTGAGACCGCCTAGGAGAGAGGTGGGCCTGACCACTGTTCGGCGTTTCATACGGTTACTTAACACGCTTAACGAGGTCTTGGTATTTGATCTGAGTTGGCTCACGAGCTTATACGCACTAACCATCTACGCTGGAGTAGTTATGGGTATCCGGCGTCGTGGTATCGGCAATACTTCAGACGTCACGACGGCGGTTGCGCCCGGATTGGACTGGAACGCCTGATGGGCTAGGTCTGCTTCCGACAGACGTCTTAACGTGCAAGAGGTGTGCTCGAGGCGATGGGCCCAGACCCTGCGGCAGCTTAGGTTTAGACCGGCGTGTTGGCCTCTCTGTTGTGCCTAGGTGGGGCTGCGGCGTGTTGATCTTCCGCGGCGGGCATGACCCCTGGAAAGTGTGTCCGCCAAATGGGATCAAGCGTCTTTGGGTAAGATGGTGCACCCGGCATGGAAGTTAATCTATTCGAATAGCCGTGATCTTCGATAACAGACGACGGGAGTTGTACCTTGAGCTTATGACAACTAGAACCGGATACTTGATAAAACACACCCTTCCAAGTGCGGATACAACGGTGGTCGCTTCTCTCTCGGGGATATGAGGAGGGATCACCGGGTAGGATTATTGCTATGTGATGTTACTTGGAGGACTTGAGATGGCCCTCTTCTACTGTTGCAAGACAGGTGTCCGTTGTAATCTTCTGCTAAGACTAGCTATCCCCTCTTATTCGGCATTCTGCAGTTCAGTCCACTGATATGGCCCTTTACACATATATCCATGCATATGTAGTGTAGCTCCTTGCTTGCGAGTACTTTGGATGAGTACTCACGGTTGCCTTGTTCCCCTTTTCCCCCTACCTCTACTCGATTGCTGCAACTGCACGATGGAGCCCAGAGGGCAGGCATCACCGTCGATGACGGCTACTACTCGAGGTGCCTACTACTACGCAGCCAGCCCGCCGACGACCACTGTGAGTAGCTTAGGAGGATCCCAGGCGGGAGGCTGCGCCTCTTCGATCTCAGTATCCCAGCTTTGTGCTAGCCATCTTATGTCACCTTGTTTAACTTATGTCTCGTACTCAGATATTGTTGCTTCACGACTTCGTCTATGATCGAGCACTTGTATTCGAGCCCTCGAGGCCCTGGCTTGTATTATGATGCTTGTATGACTTATTTTATTTGTAGAGTTGTGTTGTGATATCTTCCGTGAGTCCTTGATCTTGATCGTACACATTTGCGTGCATGATTAGTGTCTGATTGAATCAGGCGTCCTGAGATTGGTATCGAGCCAATTGCTGTAGAAATCCCCTTCCACACTCCTTGGCGAAGTCGAGTCTAGACATTGCAAAAACTTTTACTAACATGGCTGTGTGCCTTACGGGCCCACGCCGCCATTAAGCCGCCGGGTGGTACTAGGATCTTTTACTCCTCGACCTTTACTCTGGGACTCTGAACTCTCTTCTACTCGGGTTAAACGATTTTACTAACTAACACTAGGATCCCGTGACCTCATTCACCCCAAAGTTGGATATAGCCCTAGTTGTTCTTGGAATTGTATTTGAGCAATTTCCACACTGTCATTTGACTCCTTTGAAACGTCTTTGTTTTCAGATGGAACCCACGAGGCAGGTCGTGCGCCACCACGACGGCCATTGGTGCCTCGGGATCACCGGCGGTGCTAGCAGAGATGATGACCTATCCGGGTTATCGCCGCACCCTCGAGTACACCGACTTTGATGAGTACCAGGACTATAAACAAGAGCAGTACCGCTCCATCGTCCACAAATACTCTCGGGAGTATGACACCACTACCGTGCTGCACACCGCACATGGTGTTGGGGTGACTATCGATATGGCAGTCCACGATGCCGCTTATCTTTGCTCGACACGTCTTCGTGCGTAGTATCGAGTTGGACACCTCCCCTTCGTGCACATTGCTATCGCGTCTGATGTTGGTGAGGAGGGTTACTACACTGCTGCCTACTCCACTGTCACCAGAGAGCCCTTCCACCATCAGAACTTTGTTCTGCATGCTGATGGGCTGGATCGAGCTAACCGAGCTCTTCGCCACGAGTTGTACATCACCCGTCAGCACCTTTACCGTGCTCTGACGCTGATGCACCCCTTTGTCCGATCCGGAGAGCTGCCGCGTTCTGCGATCTACGTAACCAGGACCGTGATGCCCCAGGGTGTCGGTTGGCCAGACGTGGGAGGCTACTCTCCCGCACTTGGCCCTTTTCTGCCACCGGGACGTCGGATTCAGCACCAGAGTATCCGCGGCCCCCAGGTCACTGACGTGGAGGACTATCCGCTGCAAGACTACTAGCCTTTCTGCTATAAGCAGCCTACCTCCGCAAAGCATCATGTGGACTGATGTAGACTTGCTTGTTAGTGTTAGATGCATTCGCCGCGAGCCTGTGTGCCGCCTATGAACTAGTAGTCTATGTACTGGACTCTATTTATCGAACTCTATGCATGATTCCTTTTGTAAGATATGCCAACTACTATGAAGTTCCTATCGTGCTGCTTTCATTATGCCTGTTTCATCATGAATGATTCCTGTCTCTTGCTTAATTTCTCAAATTCTGAACTACCCCTGTTATATAATAGCAGGATGGTTAGGCCAGCAGGTCGTGGTCGTGGTGGCAACTTCCCACCACCGCTTTGAGTACATGGCTGGTATGATCCAACAACGAGATGAATCGCCAGTTCATGGAAAACATGATGGCTCGGTTTCCTCGCCCCAATATGAACCAGCACCCAAACGGAACAACTCTGCGAGATTTCATACGCTGAACCCCGGTGTACCGCAGCTCAACCCAGCCCGGCTGGATCTTGATGATTGGCTCCGTGACATCACCTATGAGATGGAGTCTCTTGATGTAGCCCCGACAAATATGTCACCTTTTGCTTCCTTCTTCTGAAGGGACCCGCAGCTCAATGGTGGGACAGCCAAGGCGTACTCGCCAGTTGGAACAATCATCACCGCCGGACTTCCAAGCTGCCTTCCGTGCCCGCTTCATCCCTCAAGGGGTCATGGACCGGAAGAAGCGTGAGTTCCATAACCTCACCCAAGGCAACAAGATCATGAAGCTTATCGGCGGCGAGTTCCCGGACTTGTCTCGCTATCTTTGAAGAGGATATTGCAACCGATGCACGCAGACGTGAGAAGTTCCGTGACGGCCTTCAAGGCGACATCAAGCTCGCACTTCTAGTGCACGACTTTGCTGATTTCGCCACCTTGGTGAACAAAGCTATCAATGTCGAAACTGGTCCGCAGGAATACCAGAGCTCTAACAGCGCGAACTGCGACACGGGCTCATCTTGAGCCCGTCCTCGCAGGCGCAAGATATGGATTCCCAACAGTATGTACCGGCCGAATACTTTGCTTCAAGGCGTAACTATGCTACACCTCGTCGCCTACAACTAAGGAGCCGAAGCTTCCAGCTCCACCACCCCAAGCTCCCTGTTCCCACTCCCAATAATGGCTTGTGCTTCAAATGCGGTCGGCAACCAGGGCACCGTGCTAGAGAATGCAACCGCACCAGAATCACTGCCCTTCCAAAGAATCGGCCGTGGAAACACCTGCACCGCAACAACACCGCCAAGCCTTATGGTCAAGCTCAGGCCAACCACGTTGATCTGAGCGAAGCTCAAGACCAGCCTGCTCTTTGTGATGGGTACACTCCTCGTAAATTCAAGACGCATCTGCTTTTATTCGATTCAGAGCATCACATTCATTCATGTCTCAAGACTTTGCATACAAGCACGACGTTAAGTGTGAGGAGATGAACTCTTGGTAGTGGTAAAAACCCCTTGGGACAATGTCAAACCTCCATGGTTGGCGTCGGCGTCCCGTGGAAATCAAGGGCTGGAATTCTATGCCTCCCCATTATCCTCAAGGCGTCTAACATCGACCTCATTTTGGGGATGGATTGGTTGAAAGCGCATCTGGCGTCAATCGCTTTGCGCCACTAAGACCGCTCCATCTGCTACACCCTTCTCGATGAAATAGTAAGCTACAATGCTCGTCTGGTTCAAGATGCCGAGGCAAGGCTCTATGCATTGAATGCATTGAACGCCGCACCCCTCGAGGGCATTGAGAACATTCCTGTCGTTTGCGATTTCCAGGACGTCTTTCCTGAAGAACTTCCAGGGATTCCCCCTGCTAGAGCTGTCGAATTCGTCATCGACTTGAAACCAGGCACCACTCCTATAGCCAAGCGTCCCTACAAGATGCCGCCGCATGAACTCCTTGAGCTAAAGGAGGAAATCGACAAATCTCTTCAAAGCGGTTTCATTCGCCCAAGCTGCTCTCCTTGGGGAGCCCTTCTCTCTTTGTCAAGAAGAAGGATGGGACAAACCGATTGGTCCAAGACTACCGTCCTATAAATCAAGCTACCATTCGTAATAAGTATCCTCTTCCTCGGATCAATGATCTTTATGATCAACCTGGCTGGTTCGTCGGTGTTCTCGAAACTCGACTTGAGGTTGGGTTACCACCAGATCCGTGTTCGTGAGGAGGATATCCCCAAGACCGCATTTGTGACTCGTTATGGTTCATACGAGTACACCGTCATGTCTTTCGCTTAACCAATGCTCCAGCTACCTTCTCTACTTTGATGAACTATATATTCATGGATTACCTCGACAAGTTAAATGCGTGGTTTATCTGGATGATATCCTGATCTTTTCCAAGAATGAAGAAGAACATGCCGAACATCTTAAGTCTTGTCTTTGGAAAAAGCTACGAGAGCATCAACTCTATGCCAAGTTCTCCAAGTGTGAATTCGGCTTCCCAAGTAACCTATCTTGGGCATGTCATCTCTAAGGATGGTATTGCTGTCAACCCTAAACGAGTTCAGGCTATTCTCGATTGGACTCCTCCGAAGAGCGTTAAGCAAGTCGAAGTTTTCTCGGTCTACTTGACTATTGCCGTCGATTCGTCGAGAACTTCTCCAAGATTGCTTGCCAGCCCTCGACTAACTTTTGTTGCATAAGGGCGTCAAATTCCAATGGATTTGATAAGTGTCGGGAAAGTTTCCGGGCACTCAAAGACAAGTTGACTTCTGCCCGGTGCTAGCTCCTCCCGATACCAAGAAGGACTTCGTCATTTATTGCGGCGCTTCTCGTCAAGGATTAGGCGGTGTCCTAATGCAAGAGCGCAAAGTAGTTGCTTATGCCTCTCGACAATTGGCGCCTCACGAAGAGAACTACCCAGTTCACGACCTCGAACTTGCTGCTATCATTCATGCCTTTGAAGCGGTGGCGACATTACCTTCTCGGTGTCGTTGCGAGATCTTCACCGATCACCGTAGTCTGAAGTATCTGTTTACCCAGCCAGACCTGAACCTCCGTCGGTAGAGATGGATGGAGACTGACGCAGACTTTGATTTGGGTATTTCCTATACGCCGAGCAAGGCTAATGTAATGGCTGATGCCTTGAGCCGCAAGTCTTCAAGCAACCACCTTCGTGTTCACAAAGTTCAGCCCCCACTTGTTGAAGAATTCGTAAAGCTGAACCTCCATATTATTCCTCCGTGCACTCGCTCCCCCCTCCTCCGGAGTTCCGCAAGATGAATCTCCGTGTTGTTCCCCGAGGTTCCCTCTATACCCTGGCCGTCGAACCGATCTCGTGGGTACCATAAAGACAATGCGAGGATTTGACTCAAGTCTACAAGATTAAGCAAGACCTCAAAGGTGAAATCCCTCATCCTTCACTATTCTTTGATGATGGCGCCTTGTACTTCAAAGGCCGCCCTAGTGGTGCCGTGTAAGAAGGAAAACCTGAATATGACTCGGAAGGTAATGAAAGAAGCTCATGATACGCCTCTATGTATCCATCCCGGCAGTACAAAGATGTATCAAGACATTCGTCGAGAAGATTACAGTGGTCTAATATGAAGCAGGACATTGCTCGCTATGTTTACGAGTGTGACGTTTGTCGTCGTATCAAAGCAGTAACATCAAAGGCCTCTTTGGAACTCGCAACCTATCTCTATTCCGGAATGGAAATGGGACCATGTTGAAATGGACTTAAATCCTTTGGATTTCCCAAATCGCGAAAGGTAATGATGCTATTCTTGTCGCCATTGACCGGCTTTCTAAAGTTGCTCATTTTACGGCGGTCAAAGAAACCATCACTTTGCTAGTCAGCTTGCAACTCTCTATATGTCCGAAATTGTTTCACTTCACGGTATTCCACTGGTTATCGATTCCGGACCGTCGCAGCTTATTCACTTCAAGATTCTCGGGCAAGTTTTCAAGAAGCTATGGGAACTCATTTGTCTTTCGATGCGATTGTTTCATCCATGAGTCTCAAGGGCAAGTTGAACATGTCACCAAATTCTCGAAGACATGCTTCGAGAGCTTGTGTCGTTTCATTCGCAAGAAATGGGAGGAATCTCTCCCGTATGCTGAGTTCTCTTATAATAATAGCTATCAAGCTAGTCGAAGATGGCCCCTTCAAGTGTTATATGGATCGAAAGTGCCGAACCCTCTCGAACTGGGTCAAAGCGGGGAACGCCCACTCTTCGGTCCGGATATTATCCAACATGTCAAGAACAAGTCCGCATTATTCGCGAGAATCTCAAGACTGCTCAATCACGTCAAAAGAGTAATTATGACCGTCATCACAAAGACATGGTCTATCAACCTGGCGAAAAGGCCTATCTTCGCGTTACACCAATGAAGGGTGCTCACCGCTTCGGGATCAAGGGCAAGTTAGCTCCTCGCTATATTGGCCCATTCACTATTTTGGAAAGGCGTGGAAAAGTGGCATATCAACTGGAGCTTCCGTCGAACCTTTCTCAGGTTCACGATGTGTTCCACGTGTCACAACTCCGACGCTGCTTCAAGGAACCAATCCGAGCAGTGGACCATGAAGTGCTCGAATTGCAACAGGACCTCTCCTATAAAGAGCATCCGGTCCGCATTCTCGACCAAGCTGAACGCCGCACACGTCAGAAGGCGATCAAGTTCCTCAAAGTCCAGTGGTCGAATCACTCTGAAGACGAAGCCACCTGGGAACGCGAGGATCGTCTTCGAGATGAATATCCCGCACTCTTTCCTGCTACCTCCTAAATCTCGGACGAGATTTCTTGTAGTGGAGGAGATTTGTAACACCCGGATAATTAAGCTACAAAGTAATCACCCGATTCACGTGGACTAAACTCACGTTGATTCGAACCCGGTCTAAAACCAGTTCAAAACAAAAGCAAACGATAAAAGTTTTCAAAACTAAAACTAAAATGTTAGGGGTTGTCAAAAATAACAAACCTAATTATGGTGGGGTGCACAAAATTTTTGTAAAGTGTTTTGGCATTTTAAATAAACTAAAAGCAGAAAAGAAGAAAGTAAGAAAAGGAAAAGATAAAAAAGAGAAGTGGGGAAGGAAAACCCCATCGCCCATCCTGAGCCAGCTCCTTCCCCACCGGCCCAAACAGCTCCCCAGACCCCACCCAGCTCCAGCCCCTCCCCCGGCCCGGCCCAACCGGCCCCCCCACTTAACCCCCCTCCCGAGCGGTGGGAACCCTAGCTCCCCCACTCGCCCCCTCCCCGATCCCCTTTCCCCCCTCCCCCGCCCGATCTGGATCGGGCCGAGCCACCCCTCTTCCCACACCGCCAGCGACCCCACCGCCCGACACCCGGTCGCATCCGCCCCTAACGCCCCCTCGCCGCCGTCCGGGACCCCCCCTCCACACCCGTCGCCCCACCCCAGCGCCTCGGGGGTGGTCCCAAACCCCCGCCTTCCGGATCTTCCCGACGCCAGGCCGGCCGCCTCCCCGACTCCCTCCTCGCCGGTCGCCACCAAGCTCCACCGCGCTTCGCCTCCTAGACCCCACGGCCCCTGAGCTTCGCCCTCTCCCGTCGCTCCCTCGCCCCCCCCCCTCGACGCCAGCCATCAGGCCCGTCGCCCGGCTCCGCCGCCTCACTTGGCTGCACGGCCCGCGCCGTCCACGGCCACGCCGCCCCGACCATGCGGCCTGTCCGCATCCCCTCGCCGTGCTCACCGCCCGGCCTCCATCGTGGCCGCCTTCCCCTTCAGTGCGGCCTCGCCAACAGCGCCCCTCCCACAAACCCTCGCTCGGCTCTGCCATGGCCGCGCCAGCCGTTGCGATGGTCGGCGACGCCCGCCGATCCCCTATTGGCTCAAGGCGGGCGCCCATTGACGGCGCCCGTCACACTGCCTTGAAACCGATAGGCCCCTATGGGCCTATGACAAACGGGGCCCGCCCCCAGAACGATTTTAAAAAAAAGGGAAAAATGAAAATTAAATAAAAATAAATAAAATGAATAAAACTAATTAATTAATTAATTAATTAATTAATTAATTAAGTAATTAATTAATTTAATTAATCCTGATTAATTAAACCTAATCACTAATTAACCTAATTAACTACCGCACTAAACTTAATTAGGTTAACTCGATTAACGATGTATAATGAACGGGACCCACACTGTTAGGTTGACCCGATCAACCCCTGTTGACTGCCGACGTCGGCATGGACGTCATCTTGGCGTCATAAATACATTTTTGAATTAATTAAATAATTAATTAAATTCCGAAATTATTAAAATCTTTTAAAATCATATCTTTTAATCCGTAACTTCGGATTAAAATATTTTCAACATGAAAGTTGCTCGAGAATGACGAGACGAATCCGGATCGCAGTCCGTTCGTCCGCCACACACCTAACCTATCGAACCTGCAACTTTTCCCTCCGCTCCTTCCGCCTGAAAACCCAAAACACCGGAATACTTTCCGGATGTTTCCTCGACCAAAGACCCCCTCATACAACGTTAGGGCACGCCTAGCTTCGCTTCTTGGCATGTCATGCATCGATATGCATCTGTTTACTTGGTATTCATTGTTTCTTCCCCCTCTTCTCACTAGTAGACTACGAGACCGACGCTGCAGCTGGCCAGTTCGACTACGGTGTTGACGACCCCTCTCTTGCCGAGCAACCAGGCAAGCCCCCTTGATCACCGGATATCGCCTACCCTTCTCTACTGCTTGCATTAGAGTAGTATAGCATGTTACTGTTTTCAGATACTCCTATCTTTGCTGCATAGCCCGTCCTTGTAATCGCTTTGTTGTTACCTTACCGCAATCCTATATGCTTAGTATAGGATGCTAGTACTTTCATCGTGGCCCTACTTACTTGTCAAAATGCGCGTTGCTATACTATCGGGCCGTGATCACTCGGGGAGTTGATCACGGGTATATACTATATACTTATACATGATACACGTGGAGACTAAAAGTCGGGTCGGTGATGGAGCACCCATGAAGTGGATCTTGAGGCGAGCGGCAGGCGCAGGTTGAGACCGCCTAGGAGAGAGGTGGGCCTGACCTGCTCGGCGTTCGCGGTTACTTAACACGCTTAACGAGGTCTTGGTATTTGATCTGAGTTGGCTACGAAGCTTATACGCACTAACCATCTACGGAGTAGTTATGGGTATCCCGCCGTCGTGGTATCAGCCGGCAAGACGTCGGCTGACGGAGCGGCGCTGCTACCGGATTGGACTGGAACGCCTGATGGGCTAGGTCTCCGCTTCCCGGCCATCAGACGAACGTCTTGCGGTGTGCTTTCGTGGCGATGGGCCTGCACCCTGGCGCTTAGGGTTTAGACCGGCGTGTTGGCCTCTCTGTTGTGCCTAGGTGGGGCTGCGGCGTGTTGATCTTCCGCGGCGGGCATGACCCGGAAAGTGTGTCCGGCCAAATGGGATCAAGCGTCTTTGGGTAAGATAGTGCACCCCGGCATGGAAGTTAATCTATTCAATAGCCGTGATCTTCGGGTAATGTGGACGAGGAGTTGTACCTTGAGCTTATGACAACTAGAACCGGATACTTGATAAAACACACCCTTCCAAGTGCGGATACAACCGTGGTCGCTCTCTCTCGTGGATATGAGGAGGGGATCGCCGGGTAGGATTATTGCTATGTGATGTTACTTGGAGGACTTCAGATGGCCCTCTTCTACCTGTTGCAAGACAGGTGTCCAGAAGCGTAATCTTCGTTAAGACTAGCTATCCCCTCTTATTACGGCATTCTCGCAGTTCGGTCCACCGATATGGCCCTTTACACATATATCCATGCATATGTAGTGTAGCTCCTTGCTTGCAGTACTTTGGATGAGTACTCACGGTTGCCTTGTTCCCCCTTTTCCCCTACCTCTACTCGATTGCTGCGACTCGCACGATGGAGCCCAGAGCGACGCCACCGTCGATGGCGGCTACTACTCGGAGGTGCCTACTACTACGTGCAGCCCGGCGGCGACGACCGGGAGTAGCTTAGGAGGATCCTGCGGTGAGGCCTGCGCCTCTTCGATCTGTATCCCGATTTGTGCTAGCCATCTTATGTCACCTTGTTTAACTTATGTCCTGTACTCGGATATTGTTGCTTCCGGCCCGACTTCGTCTATGATCGAGCACTTGTATTCCAGCCCTCGAGGCCCCTGGCTTGTATTATGATGCTTGTATGACTTATTTTTTTATTTGTAGAGTTGTGTTGTGATATCTTCCCGTGAGTCCCTGATCTTGATCGTACACATTTGCGTGCATGATTAGTGTACGATTGAATCAGGGGCGTCACAAGTTGGTATCAGAGCCGACTGCCTGTAGGAATCCCCCTTCCACACTCCTTGGCCGAAGTCGAGTCTAGACATTGCAAAAACTTTTACTAGCTTGGCTGTGTGCCTTACGGGCCCACGTCGCCATCGGGTGGTACTAGGATCTTTTACTCCTCGACCTTTACTCGGGACTCTGAACTCTCTTCTACTCGGGTTAAACGATTTTTACTAACTATCACTAGGTTCCCGTGACCCCATTCACCCCAAAGTTGGATATAGCCCTAGTTGTTCTTGGAATTGTATTTGAGCAATTTCCGCACTGTCATTTGACTCCTTTGAAACGTCTTTGTTTTCAGATGGAACCCACGAGGCAGGTCGTGCGCCACACGACGGCCATTGGTGCCTCGGGATCACTACCAATGGTGCTAGCGAGAGATGATGACCTATCTGGTTATCGCTGCACCCCGAGTACACCGTCTTTGAGGAGTACCAGGACTATAACCGTGAGCAAGCGATACCGCCGCCATCGGGCTCCACCCTCTACTCTACTCGGGAGTATGACTCCACTCACTGCGTCTTGCACACCGCACATGGTGTTGGGGTGACTTTCGATATGGCAGTCCACGATGCTGCTTATGCTGCTCTGACACGTCTTCGTGCAGAGTATCGAGAGTTGGACACCTCCCCCTTTAGGCACATTGCTATCGCGTCTGATGTTGGTGAGGAGGGTTACTACACCGCCTACTCCACTTTGTCACCAGAGAGAGCCCTTCCACCATCAGAACTTTGTTCTGCATGCTGATGGGCTGGATCGAGCTAACCGAGCTCTTCGCCACGAGTTGTACATCACCCGTCAGCACCTTTACCGTGCTCTGACGCTGATGCACCCCTTTGTCCGATCCAGAGAGCTGCCGCGTTCTGCGATCTACCCAGCCAGGACCGTGGATGCCCTCAGGGTGTCGGTTGGCGGGACGTGGGAGGCTACTCTCCGCGCCGGCCCTTTTACGCCCACCGGACGTCGGATTCAGCACCGAGTATCCGCTGCCCCCAGTCACCGGCGTGGAGGACTATCCGCTACCGCACTACCAGCTTTCGGGCTCTGACTACCTCCGCATGATGCAGCGTGGGACGATGTAGACTTGCTTGTTAGTGTTAGATGCATTCGCCCATGAGCCTGCAGTGCCGCCTATGAACTAGTAGTCTATGTCTTTGGACTCTATTTATCGAACTCTATGCATGATTCCTTTTGTAAGATATGCCAACTACTATGAAGTTCCTATCGTGTTGCTTTCATTATGCCTGTTTCATCATGAATGATTCACATCTCTTGCTTAATTTCTCAAATTCTGAACTACCCCTGTTATATAATAGCAGGATGGTTAGGCCAGCAGGTCGTGGTCGTGGTGGCAACTTCCCACCACCGCCTGAGTACATGGCTGGTATGATCCAACAGCTTGAGATGAATCGCCAGTTCATGGAAAACATGATGGCTCAGTTTCCTCGCCCCAATATGAACCAGCACCCAAACGGAACAACTCTGCAGGATTTCATACGCCTGAACCCCAGTGTGTACCGCAGCTCAACCCAGCCGCTGGATGCTGATGATTGGCTCCGTGACATCACCTATGAGATGGAGTCTACTGATGTAGCCCCTGCCAGCTATGTCACCTTTGCTTCCTTCTTCCTGAAGGGACCCGCAGCTCAATCGTGGGACAGCCACAGCGTACTACGCCAGCTTGGAACAATCATCACCGGCGGACTTCCAAGCTGCCTTCCGTGCCCGCTTCATCCCTCAAGGGTCATGGACGGAAGAAGCGTGAGTTCCATAACCTCACCCAAGGCAACAAGACTGTTGAAGCTTATCGGCGAGAGTTCCTGGACTTGTCTCGCTATGTCAAGAGGATATTGCAACCGATGCACGCAGACAGAGAAGTTCCGTGGCGGCCTTCAAGTCGACATCAAGCTCGCACTTCTAGTGCACGACTTTGCTGATTTCGCCACCTTGGTGAACAAAGCTATCAATGTCGAAACCGGTCTGCAGGAATACCAGAGCTCTAACAGCGCGAACCGTGACACGGGCTCATCTTCGGGCCCGTCCTCGCAGAAGCGCAAGATATGGATTCCCAACAGTATGTACCAGCCGAATGCACCTGCTTCAAGGCAGAACTATGCTACACCTCGTCTGCCTACAACTAAGCAGCCGAAGCTTCCAGCTCCACCACCCCAAGCTCCTGTTCCCACTCCCAATAATGGCTTGTGCTTCAGGTGCGGTCAACCAGGGCACCGTGCTAGAGAATGCAACCAAGACCGTAATCACTGGCCCTTCCAAAGAATCGCCGTGGAAACACCTGCACCCGCAACAACACTGCCAAGTCTTATGGTCAAGCTCAGGCCAACCACATTGATCTGAACGAAGCTCAAGACCAGCCTGCTACTGTGATGGGTACACTCTCGTAAATTCAGTACCTGCATCTGTTTTATTCGATTCAGGAGCATCGCATTCATTCATGTCTGAAGACTTTGCATACAAGCACGACGTTAAGTGTGAGGAGATGAACTCTTCGGTAGTGGTAAAAACCCCCTTGGGACAATGTCAAACCTCCATGGTTGGCGTCGACGTCCCCGTGGAAATCGAAGGGCTGGAATTCTATGCCTCCCCCATTATCCTGAAGACGTCTAACATCGACCTCATTTTGGGGATGGATTGGTTGAAAGCGCATACTGCGTCAATCGTTTGCGCCACTAAGACCGTCCATCTGCTACACCCTTCTGATGAAATAGTAAGCTACAATGCTCGTCTGGTTCAAGATGCCGAGGCAAGGCTCTATGCATTGAATGCATTGAACGCCGCACCCCTCGAGGGCATTGAGAACATTCCTGTCGTTTGCGATTTCCAGGACGTCTTTCCTGAAGAACTTCCGAGATTCCCCCACCGCTAGAGTCGAATTCGTCATCGACTTGAAACCAGGCACCACTCCTATAGCCAAGCGTCCCTACAAGATGCCGCCGCATGAACTCCTTGAGCTAAAGGAGGAAATCGACAAATCTCTTCAAAGCGGTTTCATTCGCCCAAGCTGCTCTCCTTGGGGAGCCCCTTCTCTCTTTGTCAAGAAGAAGGATGGGACAAACCGATTGGTCCAAGACTACCGTCCTATAAATCAAGCTACCATTCAGAATAAGTATCCTCTTCCTCGGATCAATGATCTTTATGATCAAGCTGGCTGGTTCGTCGGTGTTCTCGAAACTTCGACTTGAGGTTGGGTTACCACCAGATCCGTGTTCGTGAGGAGGATATCCCCAAGACCGCATTTGTGACTCGTTATGGTTCATACGAGTACACCGTCATGTCTTTCGGCTTAACCAATGCTCCAGCTACCTTCTCTCGCCAGATGAACTATATATTCATGGATTACCTCGACAAGTTTGTCATGGTTTATCTGGATGATATCCTGATCTTTTCCAAGAATGAAGAAGAACATCTGAACATCTTCGCTTTGTGCCGAAAAGCTACGAGAGCATCAACTCTATGCCAAGTTCTCCAAGTGTGAATTCTGGCTTCCAGTAACCTATCTTGGGCATGTCATCTCTAAGGATGGTATTGCCGTCAACCCTAAACGAGTTCAGGCTATTCTCGATTGGACTCCTCCGAAGAGCGTTAAAGCAAGTGAAGTTTCTCGGTCTGCCACTTGCTATTGCCGTCGATTAAATGAGAACTTCTCCAAGATTGCCGTGGCCTCGACTAACTTTGTTGCATAAGGCGTCAAATTCCAATGGACGGATAAGTGTCGTGAAAGTTTCCGTGCACTCAAAGACAAGTTGACTTCTGCCCCAGTGCTAGCTCCTCCTGATACCAAGAAGGACTTCGTCATTTACTGCGACGCTTCTCGTCAAGGATTAGGCGGTGTCCTAATGCAAGAGCGCAAAGTAGTTGCTTATGCCTCTCGACAATTGCGCCCTCACGAAGAGAACTACCCAGTTCACGACCTCGAACTTGCTGCTGTCATACATGCAATCTTTGAAGCGTTAAGGCGAAATTACCTTCTCGTGTAATCGCTGCGAGATCTTCACCGATCACCGAGTCTGAAGTATCTGTTTACTCCAGCCAGACCTGAACCTCCGTCGCAGAGATGGATGGAGGCTATTGCAGACTTTGATTTGGGTATTTCCTATCGCCGAGCAAGGCTAATGTAATGGCTGATGCCTTGAGCCGCAAGTCTTACTGTAACCACCTACAGGTTCACAAAGTTCAGCCCCCACTTGTTGAAGAATTCAGAAAGCTGAACCTCCATATTGTGCCTCCGGGTGCACTCGCTCCCCCTCCTCCGGAGTTCCGCAAGATGAATCTCCGTGTTGTTCCCCAGGTTTCCCTCTATACCCTGGTCAGTCGAACCCGATCTCGTGGGTACCATAAAGACAATGCAGGGATTTGACTCACAAGTCTACAAGATTAAGCAAGACCTCAAAGCAGGAAATCCCTCATCCTTCACTATTCTTGATGATGGCGCCTTGTACTTCAAAGGCCGCCCTAGTGGTGCCGCCGTGTAAGAAGGAAAACCTGAATATGACTCGAGAAGGTAATGAAAGAAGCTCATGATACGCCTCTATGTATCCATCCCGGCAGTACAAAGATGTATCAAGACATTCATCGAGAGATTACGGTGGTCTAATATGAAGCGAGGACATTGCTCGCTATGTTTACGAAAGTGTGACGTTTGCCGTCAGATCAAAGCGTAACATCAAAGGCCTGCCGAACTCTGCAACCTATCTCTATTCCGGAATGGAAATGGGACCATGTTGAAATGGACTTAAATCCTTTGGATTTCCCAAATCGCGAGAAAGGTAATGATGCTATTCTTGTCGTCATTGACCGGCTTTCTAAAGTTGCTCATTTTCCGGCGGTCAAAGAAACCATCACTGCTAGTCGACTTGCAACTCTCTATATGTCCGTAATTGTTTCACTTCACGGTATTCCACCGGTTATCAGTTCGGACCGTCGCGACTTATTCACTTCAAGATTACGGGCAAGTTTTCAAGAAGCTATGGGAACTCATTTGTCTTTCAAGACGGGCGTTTCATCCGTAGCCTCAAGGGCAAGTTGAGCGTGTCAACCAAATTCTCGAAGACATGCTTCGAGCTTGTGTCGTTCATTCGGCAAGAAATGGGAGGAATCTCTCCCGTATGCGTGGAGTTCTCTTATAATAATAGCTATCAAGCTAGTCGAAGATGGCCCCCTTGAAGTGTTATATGGGACGAAAGTGCGAACCCCTCTGAACTGGTCGTAAGCGGGGAACGCCCACTCTTGATCCGGATATTATCCAACATGCCAAGAACAAGTCCGCATTATTCGCGAGAATCTCAAGACTGCTCGATCACGTCAAAAGAGTAATTATGACCGTCATCACAAAGACATGGTCTATCAACTTTGGCGAAAAGGCCTATCTTCGCGTTACACCAATGAAGGGTGCTCACCGCTTGAGGATCAAGGGCAAGTTAGCTCCTCGCTATATTGGCCCATTCACTATTTTGGAAAGGTGTGGAAAAGTGGCATATCAGCTGGAGCTTCGTGAACCTTTCTCAGGTTCACGATGTGTTCCACGTGTCACAACTCCGACGCTGCTTCAAGGACCCAATCCGAGCAGTGGACCATGAAGTGCTCGAATTGCAACAGGACCTCTCCTATAAAGAACATCCGGTCCGCATTCTCGACCAAAATTTGAGCAACGCCGCTTTACGTCGGAAGAGGCGATCAAGTTCCTCAAAGTCCGGTGGTCGAATCACTTTCAAAGGCGAAGCCACACGGGAACGCGAGGATCGTCTTGAAGATGAATATCCCGCACTCTTTCTGCTACCTCCTAAATCTCGGGACGAGATTTCTTGTAATGGAGGAGATTTGTAACACCGGATAATTAAGCTACAATTAATCACCCGATTCTTTTGTGACTAAACTCACGTTGATTCGAACCCGTCTAAAACCAGTTCAAAACAAAAGCAAAGCGATAAAAAGTTTTCAAAAACTAAAACTAAAATGTTAGGGGTTGTCAAAAATAACAAACCTAATTATGGTGGGGTGCACAAAATTTTGTAAAGTGTTTTGGCATTTTAAATAAACTAAAAGCAGAAAAGAAGAAAGTAAGAAAAAGGAAAAGATAAAAAAAGAGAAGTGGGGGAAGGAAACCCCACTGGCCCATCTGGGCCAGCCCTTCCCCACCGCCCAGCAAAGCTCCCGAACCCCCCACTGGCCCAGCCTCCCACGGCCCGCCCAACCGCCCCCACTTAACCCCTCCCGAGCGGTGGGAACCCCTAGCTCCCCACTCGCCCTCCCCGATCCCCTTTCCCCTCCCCGCCCTATCTGGATCGGGCCGATCCACCCCCTCGCCCACCATGTGGCGACCCCCGCCGCCCAGAGCACCGATCGCCTCCGCCCCTGCGCCCTACGCCCGTCCGGGACCCCCCCTCCCACCTTGCAGGCCCCACCTGTGAGCACTCCGCCTCGGGGTAAATCCCGAAACCCACACGCCTCCGGATCTTCCCCGGCGCCCGGTCGGCCGCCTCCCGACTCCTCCTCGCGGTCGCCACCAAGCTCCACCGCGCCGCCTCCTAGACCCCACGGCCCCCCGTGAGCTTCGCCTCTCCCCGTCGCTCCCTCGCCCCCCCTCCCGGCCTTGCCCAGTAGCCCCGAGCCCGTCGCCCGGCTCGGCCGCCTCACCTCATGATCACCAGCGCCGCGCCGTCATGACCACGCCGCCCGGCCACGCCCGCGGCCGTGTCCGCATCCCTCGCCGTGCTCACCGCCCGGCCTCCATCAGGCCGCCTTCCCCCCTTCATTGCGGCCTCGTAACCAGCGCCCTCCCACAAACCCTCGCTCCGGATCTGCCGCGCCATGGCCGCTGTTGCAGTGGTCGGCGACGCCTCGCCGATCCCCCTGTTGGCCTGGGCGGGCGCCCATTCGGGCTGGCGCCCGTCACCTGCACGCCCGAAACCGATAGGCCCCTATGGGCCTATGACAAACGGGGCCCGCCCCAGAACGATTTAAAAAAAAAGGGAAGAATGAAAATTAAATAAAAATAAATAAAATGAATAAAACTAATTAATTAATTAAGTAATTAATTAATTAATTAAGTAATTAATTAATTTAATTAATCCTGATTAATTAAACCTAATCACTAATTAACCTAATTAACTACTGTTAATTAAACTTAATTAGGTTAATCGATTAACAGTGTATGACGAACTGGACCCACATCGGGGTTGACCCAGTCAACCCTGTTGACTAACGACGTCGGCATGACATCATCTTGACGTCATAAATACATTTTTCAATTAATTAAATAATTAATTAAATTCCAGAATTATTAAAATCTTTTAAAATCATATCTTTTAATCCGTAACTTCGGATTAAAATATTTTCAACATGAAAGTTGCTTTCGAGCGACGAGGCGAATCCGGATACGCAGTCCGCTCGTCCGCCACACACCCCTAACCTATCGAACCTGCAACTTTTCCCCTCCGGCCTTCCGGCAAAATCAAAACACCGGAATACTTTCCGGATGTTTCCTTGACCAAGATGCCCCCTCATACCACGTTAGGGCACGTCTAGCTTCGTTTCTTGGCATGTCATGCATCGATATGCATCTGTTTACTTGGTATTCATTGTTTCTTCCCCTCTTCTCACTAGTAGACTACGAGACCGACGGCTGCGGTGGCGATTCGACCACGGTGTTGTGACCCCTCTCTCTTGCCCGGAGCAACCAAGCAAGCCCCCCCCTTGATCACCGGATATCGCCTACCCTTCTCTACACCTTGCATTAGAGTAGTATAGCATGTTCTTGTTTTCGAGATACTCCTATCTTTCTTTGCATAGCCTGTCCTTGTAACTGCTGTTGTTACCTTACCTGCAATCCTATATGCTTAGTATAGGATGCTAGTACTTTCATCTGTGGCCCTACTTACTTGTCCGTCTGCCGTGCTATACTATCGGGCCGTGATCACTCGGGAGTTGATCACGGGTATATACTATATACTTATACATGATACACGTGGAGACTAAAGTCGGGTCGGCTGATGGAGCACTCGCGAGTGGATCTTGAGGCGGAGCGACAGGGCAGGTTGAGACCGCCTAGGAGAGAGGTGGGCCTGACCCTGTTCGGCGTTCGCGGTTACTTAACACGCTTAACGAGGTCTTGGTATTTGATCTGAGTTGGCTACGAGCTTATACGCACTAACCATCTACGCGGGAGTAGTTATGGGTATCCTGGCGTCGTGGTATCAGCCGAAGTACTTCAGACGTCAGCGACGGACCGGCGCGCGCCAGATTGGACTGGAACGCCTGATGGGCTAGGTTTGCTTCCGGCCACAGCGTAACGCATAGCGTCTGAGGTGTGCTTTCGAGGCGATGGGCCCGGACCCTGTCGCTTAGGTTTAGACCGGCGTGTTGGCCTCTCTGTTGTGCCTAGGTGGGGCTGCGGCGTGCGATCTTCCGCTGGCCGGGCATGACCCGAGAAAGTGTGTCCCGCCAAATGGGATCAAGCGTCTTTGGGTAAGATGGTGCACCCGGCATGGAAGTTAATCTATTCGAATAGCCGTGATCTTGATAACAGGACTGGGAGTTGTACCTTGAGCTTATGACAACTAGAACCGGATACTTGATAAAACACACCCTTCCAAGTGCCAGATACAACCGGTGGTCGCTCTCTCTGTGGATATGAGGAGGGATCGCGGGTAGGATTATTGCTATGTGATGTTACTTGGAGGACTTCAGATGGCCCTCTTCTACTGTTGCAAGACAGGTGTCGAGAAGCGTAGTCTTCGTTAAGACTAGCTATCCCCTCTTATTCTACGGCATTACTGCGAGTTGATCCTTGATATGGCCCTTTACACATATATCCATGCATATGTAGTGTAGCTCCTTGCTTAAGTAGTACTTTGGATGAGTACTCACGGTTGCCTTTGTTCCCCTTTTCCCTACCTCTACTCGATTACTGCGACGAAGACGATGGAGCCCAGGAGCCAGACGCCACCGTCGATGACGACTACTACTCTGGAGGTGCCTACTACTACGTGCAGCCCGCAGACGACGACCAGGAGTAGCTTAGGAGGATCCCAGGCAGGAGGCCTGCGCCTCTTTCGATCTGTATCCCAGTTTGTGCTAGCCATCTTATGGCAACTTGTTTAACTTATGTCCGTACTTTCGAGATATTGTTGCTTCAATGACTCGTCTATGATCGAGCACTTGTATTCGAGCCCTCGAGGCCCCTGGCTTGTATTATGATGCTTGTATGACTTCCCGTGAGTCCTTGATCTTGATCGTACACATTTGCGTGCATGATTAGTGTACGATTGAATCGGGGGCGTCACACAGTTTCTACTATTCAAACAGATTTTCATGAATTAAAGAAAGTTCACAGGTTTAAAAAAAGTTCATTAATTTGAAAAAAGTACATGAATGTGGACAAAAAGTTTGCGAAATTGAAAAAAATTCATTGATTTGACTTTTTTGTGGATTTGATAAAAAATCACAGATCTGAAAAAGTTCATGAAATTAAAAAAAGTTCATCGATTTTAAAATTTTCATGAATTTGACAATTTGGAAAAAGTTTGTGAAAGTGAAAACATTTATTCATTTAGAAAAGTTCACTTATTCAAAAAGTAAGTCACGAATTTTAGAAAACTTTCACGAATTTAAGCAAATGAAAAAGAAAAGATAAAAAGAAAAAATTAAGAAATACAAAGCAAATAAACGGAAGAAAAAAAGGCCAAAGGAAAAAAATGGAATGAGAAGGTGCACAACAAGAAGGATAAAAGAAGTAACTAAGTACAACAAGTGAGCTGTCCGAGTTGGTTACAACGGGTGGAAGTAAACGAAGAGGTATGTAGTTCAAATCCTACCTCATGCACCTATTGAAGGCTAGAAAATAAAGAAAAATATAAATGGGCCTCCATGACGGAGGAGGGTGAGGGTCGGTTTGCGCGTCCTTCGTTGTGTCCAATGACCAAATAGACCCTTATGGTCAGGTTGATCGTACTGAATAACCTCTCGAAGTTGGTTTAGCGATTGCTAAGGCGTGATGTATTTGCACGTTCGTAGTCGTATCATCAAAGTCAACCTCCACAGAAAACAACAATTATCATCTCATCAAAAGACAGAACATCTTCGCCTCTATTAAATGGTATCAGTTTTGAGGTTGCTTCACGAGAATTTGCAGTTATCCCTACGCATCCACCATCGTCTATCGGCTGGGCATCACACAATCCATCAACACGCACGTACACATTGAGGCGACTCTCGACTCTGCAGTTTCCATGACTCGCTAGGGCTTCCTTGAGCATTCTCGCATGCCGCTGGCCGCCGCGCTTCGCCCAAAAAACAAAAACATCAGGCTGTATCACTAAAAAAATAGCGTCGCTAATAGCACGCTAATAGCGTATTGAGAATTGTATCGCTAAATATATCTGTGTACAATGTCTCGCTAATAGCATATTATAGCGCGATATAGCATGCTCATAGTATATTTTAAGATCGCCGCTATATTGCTGTAGCGCGCTATTTTTTTCATGTTACCGTATACATGTATGCAGATCTGAATTGCATCAGGCTGTACGTAGAAAATATCCATCAGTTTTGCACAGTGCTAACAAAAACATCCATGTTCAGTGCTCAAGAAACTGAACTACAGCAGCTCATCCAGAATTTGGCAGGCATTACAGATGAACTCATCACAAGCATTTAATATACGAAATTAACCAACACATCCACTCATACAGAGAAAATCTAGTACTCCCAATTACCGACAAACCATCTAGACTAACATAACCAAAGTCAGCACAATCGGCCAATCTTCCAACACAAACATCTTGCTTAATACAGACATATCAAACTACATCTCCGCCATCCTGAACATCCGCCATCCAACTCCATGTATGACCCAAAGCAAGACCAATGAGCAAGTAGCGAGTGAGTTCAGATCTGCATACATGTATACAGTAAGAAATTTGAATCAACTGTAGTTCGTGCAACAGGAATCTTTACTATCCCATTTTCCTTTTGAAGGAGGCATGTGCTAAATTTCGACGTACATTATACCTTAAGAATAGATGCGCAGAAGCTGCTTATTCGTAAATGGTACTCATAAATAGAAGACTCAACACCTGCATACATCAAATTACTGCTTATGCAACATTCTTGTCCTGAACATCATCGTTCAATTGAATGAATGATATGTCAGTGCTAAGTATGACTAAAGATGTGCCATATGAAGGTGCAAGCGTGAAAGCCATTTTCTCTCCTAAGATGCGGAGCGAAAAGAATTAGATTTCCAAAATTGTACTCCGTCCGTTCCACAATGTAATGCGTATAGATTTTTTTAAAAGTCAAACTTTACAAATTCGACTAAGTTTGTAGAGAAAGCATATACATCTAAAATACCAAATACATCTAAAATACCAAATACATATCATTATATACATCACAATACATACTTTCATATTGTATATATAAGGTATTATAGATATAAAATAGTTTTATTTATAAACTTGATCAAAGTTTTTAAAGTTTGACGTGTATAAAATATGTATGCACTACATTATGAATCGGAAGGAGTATGTAATTTCCTTTATTTTCATTAAACTTCTCAATCACATATAGTTATTAAACAAGTATGCAGAGACAAACCGTGAATTAGCGACATCTCCAAAGTAGTTTGATAAGGCAATCAAGCCCAATAGAACGAATAATTAACTTTCTACATAACCATGTGAGTAGAACAACTAAACCGTGGACCCAATGGCAACATAAAATAAAATAATTAGGCTTACCAGTTGATCAAACAGTTGGTTCTGATAACACCGGTGGGAAGCTAAAGTAGGGGAGAGCTCGTGCACTGTCAAAGAAATCCTTTGTACAGACCTTGGTAATCTCATATGTTTTGACCTCCATTGAATAACAATCAAAATTCTCAAGCTCATGTCCAGCAGGAACGCCTTGGAAGAACAAGAATCCCTCGGCTGCACCCACTGTGGAAATGGAATAGCCATGACCCTGCACAGGTAGCTGTACGATCTTCTTCAGCTTCCATTCATGAGTATTATCCTGCCCAGGCTGCAGAGAGGTATGATGGAGAGCAAAGGACCCGTGCTGAGGGACAAGAGAAAACATCTCAATGGCTCCTTCACTACCCACAACAACTGCATTCGGACGCCAATCATGACCAATGCTCAGGTCAGCATCTCTGAGCTCCAAATGGTAGCCAGTGAGAAAATTGACAGTTGAAAACCTCAAAGTACGTGTGTCCAGCACCATCAAATGGTCAGTCCAGTCATAACGGTCTGTCCAGTAGAAGCAGCTGCCCACGCAGTCAAAACAGGACATGACGTGCCAAGAAGGGACGACAGGGGACTCAACCATACACCATTGCATAGTTGTGGACGGGAACACAAAGATGACGAGCTTTGTCTGGTATCTTGCCACACATATCACCTTGAAGGGCTCGTCGCCGGTTCCGGGAGCGAGCACGGGCTCGAATACCCGCAGGCGGTCCTGCGGCTGGGCGGCGAGGTCCTCGGGTATTCTTGGAAGCAGCACGAATCTGCGGGATAGGGGATCACATACAGCGAGGTGGAAGTCAGCGGCATTGCACAGCTCCCTTTTGGTCCACGTGTGGTAGGGACCCCTCCCAAGGACGTCGCTGGAGTCCACGAGGATGCTTATGTTGGAGCCGTCGTGATAGCTCCAGCTCTTGATGAAGCGGGGGTGGAGGGAGATCCAGTCTAGGAGGACGCGGCCGCCGCGGACGTCCCGGGGGCGCCAGCGGGGGCCTTTCCCGTCATCTTTCTCGTAGTAGGAGGACGAAGAAACGATGGCAGGGACGAAGGAGAAATCGGCGGCGTAGGCAGTGAGGGCGCTGGCGAGCGGGGCGGAGGGGTGCGGCGCCTCGGCGGGGTGGAACCCGGCCACGTCCATGAAGCCGAGGAGGGGAGGCCGATGCAGCGCGCGGAAGCGGCGGCGGAAGGCGCGGCCTTTGGCGACGCGGCGGAAGGTGGTGCAGGTGGCAGAGGCGCGGGCAAGCGTGTCCGCGGTGGGCAGGCGGAGGAAGATCTCCTCCAGGAGGACGTCGGGGATGGGGATGGAGTCCATGGCAGCCGAAGTGAACGAAGGTGATTGAGCCATTGAGGGCTACCGCTGGGGATGTTGGAGACTACTTGTTTTTTATGATGATGATGATGAGGGGATGCTGGAGACCTGTAGCGATCAGAGAGGGAAAAGTAGAATTGAAAATTGTAGTTTAAAAAACAATGGGCTGAACCGGCAACGCCACCAAACCATTGACATTCTCTGTCGTGAAAGCGCGTCGTCCGGCCGGATCGTTTTTCCAGTATATATATAGGGAAATCTGGCGTTGTCATAGGGGTGAGGGCAGATGCTTCTCCAGCCGGTGGAAATCTGGTCCGTCCACGATTAAGTTAAGCGCCTAGTGTATGTTGCAATAAGTTGCTTTGTTAACCCGGTTCGATAGAGCTCTTGGAGTCCGTGGCTAAGTTTGCATGTGTAGGCCAGAAGTGTGCTGGTTCACGTTGCGACCAGGTAAAGTTTCTTCTGTTGGGCGACTGAATTCAAGGAAAGAGTGACATACATGTTCCCTCTGTTCGTCCAGTTTCTTACAATACTAGCGCCCGTTACAGATCCCATCTGAATTCTGCGTGTTCATACTTCTTTTGTATATAAGTAGGTGTTGGGGATATAACTATTGAGGTAACCCGCCCAGAAAGGGCCGGGTTAAGCCCAGGGCGACTTATCAATATGAAGTCATGGGCTGATGAAGATGGCGGTTTATCATGTAGACTCATTGAGGGCCCGAAGCCCGAAGGTAGCTTAAGGCCCAATAATTGTAAAGCGCCATAGAAGCGTAACTTGTATTATAAGGCATGTATATTTAGTCACCGAGCCGGACACGTTGCTTATGAGCCGGCTCGGACTCTGTAAGACACCGGGCGTCAACCTGTGTATATAAAGGGATGACCTGGCGCCGAGTTAGGGGCAAAAAACAAGAGATCGAAAGCTAGGTCAAGCGTATTCGCTCCCTGGTAATCGAGACATAAGCAATACCACCTCAAACTGGATTAGGCCTTTACCTTCACCACAAGGGGCCGAACCAGTATAAACTTCCTGTGTCCTTTGTCCCGGTTAACCCCTTTAAGCTAATCTTGTTGCGATGGCTCCACGACTAAGTCCACATACTAGGACATTTGTCGTGACAATCCCACGACAGTTGGCGCCCACCGTGGGGCTATCGCACGGTGGTTTCGAGTTCTTGAAGGGAAACTTTGAAGGGATCAAGGGATACGCTGTGGGCCGGATGACCAAGAGTCGTCGCGGCAAGCTCTACATCAACGACGCAGGATGGGGCCCCGAGGCCGGCTCAATCGAGTACGGGTACCGGGTCCCCTTCGGCGGAATTCACATCTTCATCGGCAAAATCGGCAGACCGGGCCCTGAGCCGGACATCTGCACTGACATCATCGAGACGGCTCAGCGTGCGAGACCCGCCCGAGTTCGGCCCGCCGAGAGGCGTGCCTTCGTGGGATTCATCCATGGAGCATAATTTGAGGAAGGATCTAGGTCTGGTGGTGAGACGGCCATCTATTCTGATGGTGAGTCTTCCACGGGCGAGACTACCTCATTGTATCAACTGCATGACGGCAGGCTTGGGGGCTGTTCCGATGGCGATAGTATTCCGGATCCCTACGAGCCGCCCAACCGGGTCGCAATCTTCATGGCCGGTACACAGCCAGTGCAGAATTCTTCAACTGCAGCGGCATTGATTTCCGGGTCAGCAAGGCCGGCGACGGCAAGGGGCGAGAGGCCCCTGGCATTCGCCCGGCTCAGGTCTTGTCCGGCTTGCCAGACGATTTAACAGCACTGCTGACGGCGGAGGTTAACCCAGCGAACCGAGATCAGCATAACGCGGAAGTCGCAAAGTTGCGAGATCAGATAGCTCATGCCAAGGAAGACCTGACAACCGAGAACGCCAGGATGGCCGCGGAACGGGCTACGTTGGATGCTCAGGCGCAACGGATTCAGTCGGAGTCTTTCCGGCTCATGCTAGATTAGAACGCCTCAAACGAAGTGATGAGGAGGAGGCATCAGACCCGTCTGCCTTCGGTCTATGAGGCGAGAAATCTCTTTAACATGCCTGGAGCGGGGATCAGTAACCCGCCAGTGGTAAACCGGGTTGAAGCACCTGGGACAGGAGCGCCAGCTCAGTCGCGCACGACGGATCCGAAAAACACGATCGCCTGCCAGTGGAAGGCTTTCTGCGTTCAGTCAATCTACGCAGAGTGAATCGGTCGCTAAGGAACCCCCGAAAGGGCTGTCAGAACAATATCCCACCACAGTACGTGCCGACACCACCGGGTCATTACTCTAACCCTTCAGATAACATGATCGCTGCGGCGTCACGATTGGCGGCTCTCCCAGTTGAAGGCGAGTCTCCGGCAGCGGTTGAAATGCGGAGGGCTAGAGAGCTTCTTCAGACAGCATTGGTTCAGCAGCAGGCTTATTCTTACAGCCGTGAGAGAATCCATTCAACCCCCCGCCCAAGCCGGAGCTATAGCAGAGACATGGATTCCCCAGCAGTGTCAAGCAGTGAGCGGTGTCGTAACCCACCCCAAGGACAAGACCCACCCCATAATACCCAGGCTCTGATGGATCAGTATAGAGCACGTCGGGAGGCTGAGCTGGCGACTCGGCATGTGGCTCATCAACCATCGTCGGCTTATCCGACAACTTCGATGGAAGCAGGCCTAACTTCCAGAAGCACGGGCGTACCATGTTTGGTGCCGACTCTGCGCAATGAGCGTCTGCCCAAGGACTTCAAAGGACCTCGTAAGGTGCCTAACTATACAGCCGACTTACCCCCTGAGGCGTGGATTGAAAGTTACGAGATGGCCATGGAACTATTGGAGGCCAGTGATGCTGCGTGCGCCAAGTACTTCACCATGATGCTGGATGGGACGGCCCGTACTTGGTTAAAGGGATTGCCTGCCAATTCAATTGGGTCATGGGCCGAGTTAAAGGCCCGGTTTATCCAGAATTTTAAGGATACGTGCAAGCAACCCATGTCAATTGTAGATTTGGATGCCTGCGCCCAAGAGGAGGGCGAGTCGACGACTCATTGGGTGCGCCGGGTTAAAGCGATCTTGCTCTCATCAGATAGCATCAATTCCGGGTCAGCAGTTCTCATGTTAGAGAAGAATTGTCGTTTCCTGCCTCTTAAACAGAAGCTCGGGCGGCTCAAGCGCCACTGCAATGATATGGGGGAGCTGATGGCGGCCCTGATTAAATATGCCGACTCTGATAGTACCAAGGACCCCGAATCTGACGATGAGAAGACGGGAAAGGAAAAGAAGAGTGGCAACACCAAAGGCCAGCATCATAACACGACGAACCACGGAGGCAACGGTAAACACAAGGTTGATAATAATCCGGATTTTGTGGCCAATACCAACGCGCAAAACAATGGTCAGCGTCAAAAAGGTAAGCCACCCCCTCGGGCTGGAGGATCAGGTATCAATTTGGAGCAATTGTTAAATCAGCCTTGCCCAAAGCATGGTTCGTGAGAAAGGCCATCTACGCATCTTTGGAAGCACTGCTATATGATGAAGGAGTTCAAAAATTCTGATTTATTCCATAGTCATCATGGGCCGGGCGGTGGCTCAGGTTCTGGTGGTCGCCCAGGGTCCGGCTCTTATGGTCCGGGTCACGGTGGTGGCGGTTCTAATTCTGGCTTCCAAGGCAATCAAGGAAATCAAGGCAATCAGGGCGGTTATCATCAGCAGTCAGGTTAGGGAAATCAGCAGCAGCAATCGGAGTACCAGAGTAACCCGAAGCAGTTGAATAGCGGGCAGTACCATGTTTTCACCACAAGTTTATGCAAGCGGGATCAGAAGCTCCATAAAAGGGAGGTGAACGCCGTTGAGCCGGCGGTTCGCCGTTACTTGCGCTGGTCTGACAATCCGGGTCACTTGGCTTTGGTAGTGGCGCCTCAGGTCGGAGGATATAAGTTCACTAAGGTACTCATGGATGGAGGTAGCGGCATCAATATCCTTTATTATGAAACTTTCCGTCGCATGGGGTTGACTCTGATAAAAATCTCAAGCCGTCGAACACTGTCTTTGACGGCGTGGTGCCTGGTAAACCGGCATACCCAGTTGGTAAGATAGCTCTGGAAGTTGCTTTTGGAGATGATCATGACTCCAGGTCGGAGACATTGACCTTTGAAGTGGTGAAAATCAAGAGCCCTTATCATGCTCTGTTTGGACGGCCGGCTTATGCTAAGTTCATGGCAAGGCCTTGTTATGTTTATCTACAGCGCAAGATGCCAGGTTACAAGGGAACCATCACGGTGCATGGAAGCCGGAAGATTGCTTTGGAGTGCGAAGAAGATGACGCTGCTTATGTTGAGTCTGTCTGTGCAACAGAGGAATTGAAGTTTTATAAGGACAATGTTGACCCGGTAGATATGACATCTTTGAAAAAGCCAACTATGGAGCATGACCCGGCCTTGAAGTTTAAGTCAGCACATGATACAAAGATGATTGATTTCATTCCTGGCGATTCATCCAAGCAGTTCAGCATCAGTGCTAATCTGGATCCAAAATAGGAAAGCGTGCTCATCGAGTTCATCAGTGAGAACCAGGACATCTTTGCATGGAAGCCTTCTGACATGCCAGGTGTACCGAGGGAACACGCTGAGCACACTCTTAATATTGATCCCAAGTTTAAGCCGGTCAAGCAGTTTCTTCGTCGTTTTAATGAAGAGAGGCGTAAGGCCCATTGTGAAGAGGTAGCCCGGCTCTTGGCGGCTGGGTTCATTGTTGAAGTTTTTCATCCTGAGTGGTTGGCTAACCCGGTGCTGGTACTTAAGAAGAACGTCACTTGGCGTATGTGTGTGGACTACACGGATTTAAACAAGGCTTGTCCGGCTGATCCTTTTGCTCTCCCTCGTATTGATCAGATTATTGATGCTACAGCGGGTTGTGAGGGTTTGAGTTTTTTGGATGGTTATTCTGGTTATCATCAAATCAAGATGGCAGTTAAGGACCAGGAGAAGACAACTTTTATCACTCCCTCTGGAGCCTTCTGTTGTGTGTCTATGCCTTTTGGGCTCAAGAATGCCCAGGTGACTTACCAGCGATGTGTGCAGAATTGTCTTCATAATCAGATTGGGCGCAATGTTCATGCTTATGTGGATGATATTGTGGTGAAATCCATAAAGAAGGAAACATTGATAGACGATTTGAAGGAGACTTTTGATAATCTCCGAGTTTATAAGATGATGCTTAACCCAGCCAAATGTGTTTTTGGTGTGCCAGCAGGCAAGCTCTTGGGTTTTCTGGTTTCTAACAGGGGCATTGAAGCTAATCCGGAGAAGATCAAAGCCATCACTTCTTTGGCTAAGCCGGCGTGTGTTAATGATGTTCAACGTCTGGCGGGTCGTATTGCGGCTTTAAGCCGGTTCATAAGCCGGTTGGGAGAGAAGGCTATCCCTATGTATCAGATGATGAAAAAGATGGATAACTTTGTCTGGAGTGATGCCGCTAATGCAGCATTTGAGGACTTGAAGAAACAGCTGGCTGAGCCGCCCGTTCTTGTTGCTCCTATTGATAAGGAGCCATTGTTGTTGTATGTGGCTGCTAATGCCCTGGCTGTCAGCGTAGCCATTGTGGTGGAACGAAAGGAGGTAGACAAGGAATATCCGGTTCAGAGGCCGGTTTACTACATCAGTGAGGTTCTTATTGAGTCCAAACAGAGGTATCCGCACTGGCAGAAGCTTGTATATGGGGTGTTCATGGCCAGTCGGAAGCTTAAGCAATATTTTTGGGGTCATCCCATCACTGTGGTTAGTTCTGCTCCCTTGGGGGATATTATTCAAAACAGAGAAGCCACAGGTCGGATAGCCAAGTGGGCCATTGAGCTTGGACCTCATGGTTTGAAGTATATGCCTCGCATGACCATCAAGTCTCAAGCTCTGGTGGATTTCATAAATGACTGGACAGAGCTGCAGATGCCTGAGGAAAAGCCAGATAACACGTATTGGACTATTCACTTTGACGGGTCCAGGCAATTGGAGGGCTCGGGGGCTGGAGTCGTGCTAGCTTCCCCTCGAGGTGATAAATTTTCTTATGTTCTCCGGTTGATGTTCCCTTGCACTAACAATGCAGCTGAATATGAGGCCTCGCTCCACGGTCTTCGGATGGCTAAGGAGATGAACTTAAGCCGGGTGAGGTGTTTTGGTGACTAAGGTTTGGTAGCTCAACAAGTTTCTGGTACTTGGGATTCTAAGGATCCACTCATGGCGGCTTATCGTCGAGAAGTTGATGCTATTGCGGGTCACTTCAAGGGTTCTCAGGTTGAGCATATTGATCGAAGGAAAAACGAGGCGGCTGATGCTTTAAGCCGGCTTTGCTCTCAGCGTAAGCCAGTGCCGCCTAACGTTTTCTTAGATATTCTGTATAAGAGCATCTCCAGTGGTTGAGCCCCCCAGGAGGCATTTTTTTCGCCGCCTGGGGGGCTACCGGCGATAATTTTAGCCTGGGTGTCGGTGTCAAAACCGACGGATCTCGGGTAGGGCGTCCCGAACTGTGTGTCTAGGCGGATGGTAACAGGAGACAAGGGACACAATGTTTTTACCAGTTCGGCCCTCTCGATGGAGGTAAAACCCTACTCACCTTAATTAATATTGATGATATGGGTGGTACAAGAGTAGATCTACCACGAGATCAAGGAGGCTAAACCCTAGAAGCTAGCCTATGGTATGATTGTTGATGTTGTAGTTGTTCGTCCTACGGACTAAAACGCTCCGGTTTATGTAGACACCGGATAGGTTAGGGTTACACTGAGTCGGTTACAATGGTAGGAGATCTACATATCCGTATCGCCAAGCTTGCCTTCCACGCCAAGGAAAGTCCCATCCGGACACGGGATGAAGTCTTCAATATGGTATCTTCATAATCTTGGAGTCCGGCCGTGACGATAGTCCGGCTATCCGGACACCCCCTAGTCCGGGACTCCCTCAGTAGCCCCTGAACCTGGCTTCAATGACGATGAGTCCGGCGCGCATATTGTCTTCGCATTGCAAGGCGGGTTCCTCCTCCGAATACTTCATAGAAGGTTTTGAACACAAGGATAGTGTCCGGCTCTGCAAAACAAGTTCCACATAACACCGTGAGAGAATAACTTTTGCGTAGATCTGCCGACGTATTCCGCGGCGTGACATCATACCACGGCCAGGCCTTTATATGAATCGTTTTTTTCTTGTTCCACGTCGGCGTGTTTAGCGAGGCGATTTCCTTGGCACGTCTTATTAAAGCATAGATCGTGCCCCCTTATTCAGGATTCTCATCAATACGGACGTGGGTAACCCATCCGCGCCATTGATTACGGCGCTTGGGGAATAAGCGAGTTTTACCAGTCTGGTGGGGGACGTATAGCCGTCCATTCATATAAGGGATAAGGATCCACCTTTTCACCTACGCCTTCTTCTTCCTTTGCTTATCCATTTCCGCGCACTCGAGCTCTAGCGCCCAAGTCCGCACATCCCACCTCGACCCATCTCCAATCATGTCAGGAGCGGGAGGCAGGTGGATGGCCTCCTCCGTCAAGGAAGGGCACATCACCAAGCTGCGGGAGGCCGGATACTTGTCCGGCAACATATCGCTGCAGGCTGCCGGCGGGCAGCTCATTCCAACCGGGCCCCATGAGAGGGTAGTGTTTCTACCCCACTTCCTCCATGGACTAGGTTTTCCACTTCACCCTTTCGTTAGGGGCTCATGTTCTACTACGGCCTGGACTTCCACGACCTGGCCCCAATTTCATCCTCAACATTTCGGCGTTTATCATCGTGTGTGAGGCCTTCCTCCGCATCCAGCCCCACTTCGCTTATGGCTGAAGATCTTCAATGTCCGGCGAAGGTAGTGGGCGGTCAAATCAGCGGAGTGCGAGGCGCCATGGTTGGCAAGATGGCCAAGGTCCTATTGCTCGAGGGCGCCTTTGTGGAGACAATAAAGGGTGGCAATCGGGTGGTTCTACATCACCGAGCCACGCGACCACTGAATGGGCAGCGGCCCCAATTCAGATCGCTTCCCCCACGGCTCTCGTCATGGAAAGAAACGGGCCTGACGTGGGGGGATTCGGAAGAGCTATCCGGACTAAAGACATGCGTCCAGAACCTGGTGGACAAGAATCTCAAGCTTGTCGACGTAATCCAGGTGATGCTCATCTGCCGGATCCTCCCCTGCCAACGACGGGCCTTTAATCTGTGGGAGTTCGATCCCGCACAAAGATCGAACCTGAGCCGGCTCTTCGACACGGCGCACGTAAGATGCCCGGAAGGTGTCGCTTCAAGGGCGCCGAAGCCCCAACATCCGCTACCAAAGATCGCGGTACAGCGACGCGCGTCCAGCGGCGAGGTAAGTTATTTTACCCTTTACGGGACTCTTTTTCATAGATTGACTCTATGCGGGATCTAAAACTCCCTAATTTTTAGCGGGGTGGTTGAAGGACGGCCGGACAGATTAACTGTCCGGCTCCTTTGCCGGAAGACCCGGAGGACGCCCGATTGACGGGGCTATTGGCTCCGGCGCCTCATGTGGTACCGGAGAAGAAGGCCAAGAAGGAGCCCACAGGAACTCGAAGGAGTTCCCGATGCCAAGTGCTGTCAGATTCTGAAGCAGAATCTTCTCCTGAGGACGAGGAGGAAGAAGAAGAAGCTCCTCCCCCAGTGAGGGAGGAGAAGAAAAGGAAGGTCGCCCCAACGGGGTGGCGGAGGGTCCAAGAAGGAAGAACCCTTCCTCCGGAATTCTCCACCAACGCCGGCATTTATTTAGGAGGACTCGCCAACAAGGACCAAGCCCTGGCGAGATCGTAAGTGTCCGGATACCCATGGTTTTTCATAATTGTATAGTGTTCTCTAATGCCGAACAATCATGCAGCCCGCCTAAGGGCGAAGCTTGCCAATTCATCGAGCGGGTCCACAGGCTCGTCGGAAATGGAGAGTGCCTCGCTTCGGCCGCCTCCTCGCCTCACGCCGCCAGACGACATCAAGGTGGGGCCCCAAGGAGGGCTTGGTCAAGAGGAGGTAGCGAGGAGGCACCACAAGGCGACCTCCCGGACTCGAGCGCGAGGCAAGACCCCTGGGGCTCTAAGCCCGCCCCCATCCGGACTCCATGCCGGAACCATCAGCCGGTTCGAAGTCCGGACAGCCGGATCCTTCGCAAGAAGGGTAAGACGCCCGGTGTCCTCCGTCCAACCGAGGCACCGGATAGCTTCTTGGAGGCGCCAACGGCGCCTCCATCGAGGAGGAGCACCGCACTATTATGAGTCACGGTGATCCGGACAATTCGATCCGCCAAGAGCGGACCGATCAGCTTTATACCAGCCTTCTAACAGGCTTTGAGGTGAGTTTAAAACATATAAAAATGTTACCGCATAGACAGTAGCCTGATGCTTAGTTCGTGTTCGGAAAGAAAAGCCGGACTGAGGATCTAAAAGATATACGCAGGAGTCTAATATAAGTATGTCAATATGGGAATGCAGGCTACACGACCTCTGCCGCCATCGATTGGAGGTCGATACATTGAAGCAGAACCTCGAGCGTTCCGAGAACGAGCTCGGACAAGCCAAGAAGCAGCTCGAGGACAAGGAAGGTAAGAAATACCTTAATAAAGAAATACCTTATGGAAAAGGTTTTGGTTGCAAAAAATAACAGGAATAACATGGGTACCGCAGGGGCCACGAACGAGGTGGAGACCCTGAGGGAAGCGGCGGCCGTGGCCGAAAACAAAGTGGCTGCGGAGCGCACCGAGCGAGAGAAAGAGGAGGCGCAGCTGGCGGAGGTGCGGCAAGAGCTCCAGATTCTCGTGAAGAAACACGAGGGTTTGGAGCGTGACTCAAAGACCCGAGAGTCCGAGCTTGCCTCGGCTCTTGAGAGTGCCCAAGCTGCTAATGCCGAGGCCCAAAAAGCCCTCCCAGAAATCGAAGCACTAAAGAAGATAGCGGCGGGTAAGGCATTCTTTATGCAAAGCAAGAATGTAAAAGTCAATTACCTATTACTTACCCGGATTCGGAGCTCTCCAGGAGCATTCGCAGGTTTGCCCCGTAGTGCGTCACGATGCGGCCGCATTCTACCGCGCCCGGGAGGGAGCTCCACGGAGAAGGTGTTACGGTCTCAATATGTCAAGCCGGACATCCGGTGCCCCTAAGCGACCAGTGAAGCAGCTGGTCGAGCTCCTAAGGTCGCCGAACAGGCCATGAGGGGCCTTATAGAGCGGTTGTGGCCATTGGAGGCCATGTCCGGAGCTACTTCAGCTTGGTGCAGCGGCCGGTGGATGCCTGTCCGTGGCTTGAAGTTATGAAGCGCTACGTCTTCATTGAAGGGGTCCGTCGGGCCCTTGCACGTGCTAATGTGCTCTGGGGCAAGCTGGATGAGGAGAAGCTTGTGACAGACGGGCCACCGAAGGGCCATGAGCATCGCATGCCCGAAATGTATTATGAGGGCCTCTGAAGGGTTCTCGCCGAATAGCGGATGAGTGCTCCAAGGATGTAATTTTTGAATAGACTTCGCGTTTGTTATTCTCATGACGCTGAAAACTTGTTCATATGCGCTTAAGCAACGCTTATTAATTTAAAATATTACCTTCATGTGACCGTTTATCAAATTTGAGAGATGGCAAGTCGTTGGCTTCAGCCCCATGCCACGAAAAGTGCAGGTGTTCGATAAACTTGAGTGCTCTTGTTCCCATTCTTGGGTCCATCTAGGGAGGCGCTCAACACAACGAACAAGGCAACCAGACTTATAATGCTTGAACACTCTCACTTAGCCATAGAATTCTATAATTTTAAATTTCGCGAAGCCCCTAGTATTCGAAGACCGAGTTCGGGCGCTATCCACGCCTTGGCGGATAATTCCGGTTCCTCGCTCTAAGCGGCATAAGTCTTTAGGGACCGAAAAAACCTCTCGAACAGCGACCGGCTCTCGCCTTATCATGACGGTCAGTTTTAGCTTTCTCCAGCGAGGTGCTCGACCGTAATAACTGGGCACAATCGCGATGGTTCTCCGGTGCTTCCTTAGCCGATATAGCGGGCGTAAGGTACCAAAACACGGAGCCGAGCAAACCCAACTATTGACCCAAGACATGATTCGAGCCAATTCATATAATGCTATAAGTTCGGGGTGCCGCACTTGTGAAAGTGTTCGGACTTCATCACACCATAATTTTGGGATACTTAAGCCCCTGGTGTATTGGCCGTACCAAAGTGTACGGTTGCAACATGTCGTGAAATGAACATATGTATATATATAAAGGAATTAAAGCAATAATAAGCAAGAGCTATGTATTGTTTATTCAAAAAGGTACTGCAATGGAAGCAGAACGATACAAATAGTGCGGTAAGCAAGGGATGGGACTATCTAACATGTCCCCCTCCAGGGGTAAGCTGCGGGATGGTATGTAAAACAGGTATAATGCTCATAACAGAGACCACCTGAGCACTTGACGTGGCCTTCCGCTTCCCTGGCTGTTGCATCGTGAGTTCGGCGATTCAAGTGCCGGACATGACTGTTCGAAGACGGAGTCCTGAAAGTAAAAAAAACAAAAAAAAGAAAAAAAAGGGAAAAAAAGAAATGACACAGACGGTAGCCCCTGGTGCGGTCGAGCCGTACTCCTGGCGTGCCGTTGTCTTGCCCCTCCCCATATGCCCATGGTATCTCCAGAGCGTAATTATGTACGCGTAATACTGGTTTCGCAATTTCGCGAGGGCTGGGGTTGGGGCCGGATTGCTACTCGTGCTTGAATCGTGCCAGGTGGTCTTGTTTACAGGTTACTCCGGGCGCGCTTGGCAGTGTCCGGACGCTTAGTGGCCGGACTCGAGAATTGCCGTGAGAGGCTGCTTTGCACCTCCGCCACGAGGGCTGCCGTATGCTTCTCTGTCCGGAGAGAGCATTCGGTGTTTCCATTGACCATGATTACTCCTCGAGGGCCTGGCATCTTGAGCTTGAGGTATGCGTAGTGCGGCACCGCATTGAACTTGGCAAATGCGGTTCGTCCGAAAGCAAAGGCGTGATAGCCGCTGCGGAATGGGACGATGTCGAAGATTAACTCTTCGCTTCAGAAGTTATCCGGAGATCCGAAGACCACTTCGAGTGTAACTGAGCCTGTACAACTGGCCTCTACACCCGGTATGACGCCTTTAAAGGTCGTCTTTGTAGGTTTAATCCTTGAGGGGTCAATGCCCATTTTATGCGATCAGATCCTCGATAAAGCAGGTTCAAAGTTGCCGCCACCGCCCATCAGGACTCTAGTGAGGTGAAATCCGTCGATAATTGGGTCAAGAACCAATGTGGCGAAGCCGCCGTGACGGATGCTAGTGGGTGGTCCCTTGATCGAAGGTGATCGGGCAGGAAGACCATGGGTTGAACTTTGGGGCGATCGCTCCATCGCATATACGTCCCTTAGTGCATGCTTCCACTCCCTTTTGGGTATGTGGGTTGCGTATATCATGTTCACCGTCCGCACTTGCGTAGGGAAAACCCTTTCATCGCTTTATTGCTTTCGGCGGCCGGGCTCTTCCTCGTCATCGCTATGCAGCCCCTTGTTATTGAGTTCGCACTTAACTTGCTTGAGTTGAACACCCAACAGTCCCTGTTGGTGTGATTAGCAGGTTTTCGGGGTGCCATGTATCCGCACAAGCGATCGAGTATTCGGTCCAAGTTAGACGGGCCTCGGGTATTTCTTTTGAATGGCTTCTTCCGCTGACGGGGTTTAGAGCCTCTGAATCCGGCATTGACGGCCGTGTCTTCAGTATTATCGCTGTTAATGCGGCGCTTGTTCTTGTTGGGACGCGACCTGCCATTGTTGTCCTTGGTGTCTGGACTATCATGATGTTTGGCCAAGTTGTTGCTTCGAGCTAGCCAGCTATCCTCTCCCGCATAAAAGCGAGTCATGAGGGTTGTGAGGGCTGCCATAGATTTCGGCTTTTCCTGTCCTAGGTGCCGGGCAAGCCACTCGTCACGGATGTTATGTTTGAAGGCTGCAAGGGCCTCTGCATCCGGACAGTCAACGATTTGATTTTTCTTTGTTAGGAACCGTGTCCAGAATTGTCTGGCCGATTCTTCTAGCTGCTGGATTATGTGGCTAAGGTCATCGGCGTCTGGTGGTCGTACATATGTGCCCTGGAAGTTATCAAGGAATGCGGCTTCCAGGTCCTCCCAACAACCAATTGATTCTTTGGCAAGCTGTTGAGCCAATGCCGAGCTGGTCCTTTAAGCTTCAGGGGAGGTATTTGATGGCATGTAGATCATCACCATGGGCCATGTGAATATGGAGGAGATAATCCTCGATCCGCACCGCAGGATCTGTGGTACCATCGTATGATTCGATGTTTACGGGCTTGAAGCCCTCCGGGATTTGATGATCCATTACTTCATCTGCGAAGCATAGTGGGTGTGTGGCGCCTCATGATGGGCTATATCACGGCGTAGCTCATACGAGCTTTGTCTCATCGTGTTCGCCCGGCCGGTTTCTTGTCAGATCCGGTGACAGGTAGTCATCCCGTGTTGCTGGGCGCCCACGCGATCCGTAGATCGACCTTGTATGTTTTGCCTTATCCTCCAATATATCTCGCAAGTCCGGCATGTTTTCCCTTGCCTTGGTACTTTTTGAGCGGCGTCGGGGTGTGGCTTGAGCGGAGGGCCGAGAGGCTTCTGTCGCCATGACCCACGGGTGGTCGATGCGCCATGTCGTCTTGGCTGGCGACTTGGGTGCTTCCTCCTCTAGTTGAGGCAACGGCCTGCGTTTGGGTAGCTTTTGGAGGGGCGTTCGAGTTCATACTCTTCGGCTGCAAGGACTTCAGTCCATCTGTCAGCTAGCAGGTCTTGGTCAGCTCTAAGCTGCTGCTGCTTTTTCTTGAGGCTGCTTGCCGTGGCCATGAGCCTGCGTTTAAAAGCAGCTCCTGTTGGCGGGATCCTCGTGCACGACAAATTAAATGTCGTCGAGGCTTGCCTCATCTTCGGAGGGAGGAGGCGTAATTATCGTCCTCGACCTCTCTTTTCGCCGCACTATCGTGCGGACTTGCGTCTTCCTCCTCCTGCGCGCCGAGTCCTGCTGGAGGGGGTTCACTTCGGCACTGTCCGGGGTGCTATAATCTCCCGTGCCGGAAACACCGATTTTAATGTGACGGGATTTAGAGAGGCGCCCGGCCCGGCGTCGGCGCTTGGTATTTCTTGGAGGGGTCATCCTCCGTTGTTCCATCGTCGTTCCCATCTTTCGGGATGTCCACCATGTATATGTCATATGACGAGGTGGCCTTCCAATGCCCTGTAGGCGCTGGGTCTTGGTTGTCTCCGGCGTTGTCGTCCATACCGTCGATGTCTTCGGAGTCATAGTCGAGCATGTCGGTTAAATCATCGACAGTGGCTACAAAGTGGGTGGTGGGTGGGCGTTGAATTTCTTCGTCGTCCGCATCCCAACCTTCCTGTCCGTAGTCCAGCCAGGGCTCTTCGGATAAAGAGAGAGACTTTAGTGAATTCAGGATGTCGCCAGAGGGCGAGTGCTGAAAGATGTCCATGACGATGAACTCCATGACCGGGCGCCCAATTGGATTCGATTGGCGGGCGCAGAGGGTTCGAGTCCGGAGAGGAGTACGGCACCACAAGTCGAGGTCTTCGCAAAGCGACAGGGATGGAGTTCGGCTTGATCGCCCGTGAGATTGTAGCCCCGAGGCGGTGTCCAACCACCCGTCCTCGATCGGGAATCCGGCTCCGGATTAAGGGTCGGAGCGGATCTTGAGTGCGGCCTCCAGGGCACTGTTCGGCTGCAGAGCGAGATCATGCCCATCGAGACAGTGCGGCACGCTTGGCTGCGGCTCGAATCCGTCGAAGATCAAGTCCCCGTGGATATCGGCCGTATAGTTTAAACTTCCAAATCTGACCTGATGGCCAGGGGCGTAGCTTTCGATCTGCTCCAGATGGCTGCCGAATTGGCCCGCATGCAAAGCCGCCCGAACACGAAGATCTGTCCGGGAGAAAAGTCTCACCCTGGACCGTCGTTGTTGATGATCGAAGGAGCCATCGGGCCTATCGGTGGCGACAGAGGAACTCTCAATGAAAGCACCAATGTCGGTGTCAAAACCGGCGGATCTCGGGTAGGGGGTCCCGAATCTGTGCGTCTAGGCGGATGGTAACAGGAGACAAGGGACACAATGTTTTTACCCAGGTTCGCGCCCTCTCGATGGAGGTAAAACCCTACTCCTACTTGATTAATATTGATGATATGGGTGGTACAAGAGTAGATCTACCACGAGATCAAGGAGGCTAAACCCTAGAAGCTAGCCTATGGTATGATTGTTGATGTTGTAGTTGTTGTCCTACGGACTAAAACCCTCCGGTTTATATAGACACCGGATAGGTTAGGGTTACACAGAGTCGGTTACAATGGTAGGAGATCTACATATCCGTATCGCCAAGCTTGCCTTCGACGCCAAGGAAAGTCCCATCCGGACACGGGACGAAGTCTTCAATCTGGTATCTTCATAATCTTGGAGTCCGGCCGTGACGATAGTCCGGCTATCCGGACACCCCCTAGTCCGGGACTCCCTCACTGGGTGTCAAAAAAATTCCACTCGTTGCCCCCGTCACCCCATCTCCTTCTCCCTCGCCACCTGCTTGCGCTCCTACTCCTCGTGGCCCTGCGCCGTCCGCCGTCTCGCCTGTGCCGTGTCGCGCTAAAGGCCACGCCCACGATCACGCCCGTTCCACCCACGGCCATGCTTCGCCACGCCCACGTCGCACGCTCCGCCACTACAGCCACGGACGATCGCGCCGCGACCGCAGCGGGGCAACTCGAGCTTCCGCCGCGGACAGCCCGACGCAGGCGGTTCCGCTGCGTGAACGGTGGTGCCGCTAGCGCACGGGCGCGTGAGCAGCGGCGCTGGCAAGCGGTAGCCCTTCAGCGCGGTTGAGATGGCCCTTGGCGGCGGTGAAGCAGCCCGACGGGAAGCGCCACGCAGCGGCCGTCTTGGCGTCGTTCCTACATGGGAGAAATACCCATCAGAACAGCACCGCCCGCCACCCGCCCTGGCCGTCCGCTGGTGTGTGGCTCGTCGTGGCCCCCTCCGTGGCCGGTGCGCCCCGAAGTCGGGCCGCCCGTGGCGCATGTGGCCTCCTCCGCGCTCGGGTCTGCCGTGGTCGCCACGCTTCCGGGCGGTCGCGCTGGAGCCGGGTCCGCCTTTGGCCTCCGCCAACCTCGGCTGGTGCCGCCCGTGCTTTCGGCGCCCGTCGGGAAGCCGCCCGTGGCAGGCCTCGCCGGTCGCTGGACCACGGGCCGCACTCCTGGTCGGCGTTGCCGGCGTGGCCTTGGCGGCGGCAACACGAGCGAAGGCGGCAGGTTCCGGCGTGGCTGGAGCTACAGGAGAGAGGCCATGCACGTGGTGGGCCTGGGAGGAAAGAGGAAAGAGAGTGGGGAGAGAGGCTGACTTGTGGGGCTTTTGCATGCAAAAAAGTGCGCCGGCGCCCCCAGCTACCCCCCGATTCTTTGTGTTTGGATTGGTACCACCGGACGTAACTTTAGCTAAATCCGGCGCTATTTGAGCTTTTGGGGGCATGACTGGGCGAAAAAATGCGTGCCGGCGATGAAAAAGGCCTCCTGGGGGGGCCTCTCGTGGGGCCGGCTGGAGATGCTCTAGCCCCTCAGTCAAATTGCCTATGGAGGAAGATCTTGCTATTCCTGACCCAGAAGCACAATTGGTAGCGGCTCTTCATGTAATTCCTGATTGGACAATTCCATATTTGGCTTATATGACCCGGGGCGAGTTACCTGAGGATGAAACTTTGGCCAGGCAGAAAACCCAGCGGTCCAAGTCAATGACCATTGTCAATGGGGAGTTGTGTCATCGCAGTGTGACAGGGGCGTTTGAACATTGTGTTTCTCCTGAACAAGGCTGTGAGATTCTGCGCGAGATACATGAAGGAGATTGTGGCCATCATGCCGGCTCTAAATCTCTTGTGGCTAAGGCCTTCCGTCATGGATTTTATTGGCTGACGGCTCATGCTGATGCTGACGATCTGGTCAGTAAATGTGATGGATGTCAGAAATTTTCACGAAGAGCCATGTGCCGGCTCAAGAATTGAGGATGATTCCAATTACTTGGCCGTTTGCAGTCTAGGGGTTTGATATGGTTGGACCTTTCAAAAGGTCCAAGGATAAAAAGACACACCTCCTAGTGGCGGTTGACAAATTTACAAAGTGGGTTGAGGCAGAGCCGGTCAGTAGGTGTGATGCGGCGACAGTGGTTCAATTCCTTAAAAAGGTGACTTTCAGTTTTGGTTTTCCCCATAGTATCATAACTGATAATGGCACTAATCTATCCAACGGTGCAATGAAAGATTTTTGTCAACGTGAGCATATCCGGCTTGACGTATCATCAGTGGCTCACCCCCAATCTAATGGTCAAGCCGAGAGATCCAATCAAGAGATCCTGAGAGGCATCAAGCCCCGGCTTATGGTTCCCCTACAGAGGACGCCGGTTTGTTGGGTGGAGGTGTTACCTTCCGTGTTATGGAGCATTAATACTACCCCCAATAGATCTACGGGTTACACACCTTTCTTCATGGTTTATGGAGCGGAGGCGGTTATCCCTAGTGACATCCGTCACGACTCACCTTGCGTAGCGGCTTATGTGAAAGCTGACAATGAAAAAGCATGCCAGGAAGCACTTGACCTGTTAGATGAGGAGCGCGACATCACAACGGCTCGTTCAGCGATCTACCAGCAAGATCTACGCCGCTACCACAGCCGCCGAGTTAAAACCAGAACTTTTCAAGAAGGCGATCTGGTGCTCCAGCTTATCCAGGATTAGACTGATATGCACAAGCTATCCCCGCCTTGGGAACGACCTTTTGTGGTCAGTAAAAATCTGAACAATGGATCATACTACCTAATCGATGTTTGAGAGCACAAGGACTCACGTAAGTCGGAGGAGGAGACCCGCTGGCCGTGGAATATTGCTCATATTCGGCCTTACTATACCTGAGCCATCGGCTCTCCTGATGTACATATTTTGACAATGTATATATTATGATCAATAAGGCCGGCATCCCTGATAAAGCAGGGCTTCTACCATTTTATCTTCAAAGAATCATGAGTTTCTTTTTTGTCATTACTAAAAGGGTCACTTGGGGGCTTCTTGTTCAAACATAGGTGTAGTCTTCAAAGAGAACATAGCATTACTACCCTCTTGACCCGGTGCAACACCGTTCTTATAAATCACTTGGGGGCTTCCTGTTCAAACATAGGTGTATTCACCAAAGAGAACATAGCATTACTACCCTCTTGGTAATTCTGCTATCAAGCCAATATGACAAATTTCATAAGAGCATAGCTCTGGTTCTCTTGGTAATTCGGGTATCAAGCCAATATGATAATTTCATAAGAGCACAACTCTGGTTATCTTGGTAATTCGGGTATCAAGCCAATATGATAAATTTCATAAGAGCACAGCTCTGATTACCTTGATAATTCGTCTATCAAGCCAATGTGAAACTTTCATGAGAGCACAGCTCTGATTACCTTGATAATTCGGCTATCAAGCCAATATGAAACTTTCATGATAGCACAACTCTGATTACCTTGGGAATTCGGCTATCAAGCCAATAATATATCTTGGAGGCTTATTGACCGAGTTACAAATACCAAAGAGAGTCTATTGCATAGCACAACACAAACATAGGTATATGATGAACCGGCAGCATATGCTACTATTAAGTAATGGATGTTTTTATCTTCTATAATTTTGGGTCATTGATACGTCTCCAACGTATCTATAAATTTTGATTGCTCCATGCTATATTATCTTCTGTTTTGGACATTATTGGGCTTTATTATTCACTTTTATATTATTTTTGGGACTAACCTATTAACCGGAGGCCCAGCCCAAAATTGCTGTTTTTTGCCTATTTCAGAGTTTCGCAGAAAAAGAATATCAAACGGAGTCCAAACGAAATGAAACCTTCGGGAGCGTGATTTTTGGAACGAACAAGATCCAGAAGGCTTGGACCCTACGTAAGAGAAGTTTCCAGGAGGCCATGAGGTAGGGGGTGCGCCTACCCCCCCCCCCAGGGCGCGCCCTCCACCCTCGTGGGCCCCCTGTTGCTCCATCGACGTACTCCTTCCTCCTATATATACCTACGCACCCCAAGCAGTCGAGAACATGAGCCAAAAACCTAATTCCACCGCCGCAACCTTCTGTACCCACGAGATCCCATCTTGGGGCCTGTTCCGGAGCTCCGCCGGAGGGGGCATCCATCACGGAGGGCTTCTATATCAACACCATAGCCTCTCCGATGAAGTGTGAGTAGTTTACTTCAGACCTTCGGGCCCATAGTTAGTAGCTAGATGGCTTCTTCTCTCTTTTTGGATCTCAATACAATGTTCTCCCCCTCTCTCGTGGAGATCTATTCGATGTAATCTTCTTTTTGCGGTGTGTTTGTTGAGACCGATGAATTGTGGGTTTATGATCAAGATTATCTATGAACAATATTTGAATCTTCTCTGAATTCTTTTATGTATGATTGGTTATCTTTGCAACTCTCTTTGAATTATCAGTTTGGTTTGGCCTACTAGATTGATCTTTCTTGCAATGGGAGAAGTGCTTAGCTTCTTGCGGTGTCCTTTTCCAGTGACAGTAGGGTTAGCAAGGCACGTATTGTATTGTTGCCATCGAGGATAACAAGATGGAGTTTTTATCATATTGCATGAATTTATCCCTCTACATCATGTCATCTTGCTTAAGGCGTTACTCTATTTTCATGAACTTAATACTCTAGATGCATGCTGGATAGCGGTCGATGAGTGGAGTAATGAGTAGATGCGAGGCAGGAGTCGGTCTACTTGTCTCGGACGTGATGCCTATATACATGATCATGCCTAGATATTCTCATAACTATGCTCAATTACATCAATTGCTCAACAAGAATTCGTTCACCCACCGTAAAATACTTATGCTCTTGAGAGAAGCCACTAGTGAAACCTCTGGCCCCCGGGTCTATATTCATCATATTAATCTTCCAATACTTAGTTATTTCCTTTGCTTTTTACTTTGCTATTATTTTACTTTGCATCTTATCACAAAAATACCAAAAATATTATCCTATCATATCTATCAGTTCTCACTCTAAGTGACCGTGAAGGGATTGACAACCCCTTATCGCGTTGGTTGCGAGGATTTATTTGTTTTATGTAGGTACAAGGGACTCGCGCGTAGCCTCCTACTGGATTGATACCTTGGTTCTCAAAAACTGAGGGAAATACTTACGCTACTTTGCTGCATCACGCTTTCCTCTTCAAGGGAAAACAAACGCAGTGCTCAAGAGGTAGCAAGAAGGATTTCTGGCGCCGGTGTCGGGGAGGTCTACGCAAAAGTCAACATACCAAGTACCCACCACAAAGCCTTATCTCCCGCATTACATTATTTGCCATTTGCCTCTCGTTTTTCTCTCCCCCACTTCACCCTTGCCGTTTTATTCGCCCTCTCTTTCCCGTTTGCCTCTTTGTCGCTTGCTTTTTCGTTTGCTCGTGTGTTGGATTGCTTGTTTGTCACGATGGCTCAAGATAATACCAAATTATGTGACTTACCAATACCAACAATAATGATTTCCTTAGCACTCCGATTGCTCCTCTTACTCGTCATTGAATCTTGTGAAATCAATGCTGCTTTGTTGAATCTTGTCATGAAAGATCAATTACCGCCTTCCTAGTGAAGATGCCGCTACTCATCTAAATAGCTTCGTTGATTTATGTGATATGCAAAAGAAGAAAGATGTTGACAATGATATTGTTAAATTGAAGCTATTTCCTTTTTCGCTTAGAGATCGTGCTAAAGCTTGGTTTTCGTCTTTGCCTAAAAATAGTATTGATTCTTGGAGCAAGTGCAAAGATGCTTTTATCTCTAAGTATTTTCCTCCCGCTAAGATCATCTCTCTTAGAAACGATATTATGAATTTTAAGCAACTTGATCATGAACATGTTGCACAAGCTTGGGAGAGGATGAAATTAATGATACGTAATTGCCCTACTCATGGTTTGAATTTGTGGATGATTATACAAAAAATTTATGCCGGATTGAATTTTGCTTCTAGAAATCTTTTTAGATTCGGCATGGGAGGCACTTTTATGGAAAACACTTTAGGAGAAGCTACTAAACTCCTAGATAATATTATGGTTAATTATTCTCAATGGCACACTGAAAAATCTACTAATAAAAAAGTGCATGCGATAGAAGAAATTAATGTTTTGAGTGGAAAGATGGATGAACTTATGAAATTATTTGCTACTAAGAGTGTTTCTTCTGATCCTAATGATATGCCTTTGTCTACTTTGATTGAGAATAATAATGAATTTTGTTGGTAGGAATAATTTTGGTAACAACGCGTATAGAGGAAACTTTAATCCTAGGCCTTATCCTAGAAATTCCTCTAATAATTATGGTAATTCCTACAATAACTCTGATGGAAATTTTAATAAGATGGCCTCTAAATTTGAGACTAGTGTTAAAGATTTTATGAATTTGCAAGAGAATTTCAATGCTTTGCTTGAAGAGAAATTGCTTAAAGTTGATGAATTGGCTAGGAACGTTGATAGAATTTCTCTTGATGTTGATTCTTTAAAGCTTAGATCTATTCCTCCTAAGCATGATATCAATGAGTCTCTCAAAGCCATGAGAATTTCCATTGATGAGTGCAAAGAAAGAACCGCTAGAATGCGTGCTAAGAAAGATTGCTTTATGAAAGCGTGTTCTTCAAATTTCTATGAAAATAAAGATGAAGATCTAAAAGTTATTAATGTGTCCCCTATTAAATCTTTGTTTTGCAATATGAATCTTGATAATAATGGGACTGAATATGATCCACCTTTACCTAGAAGGCGTTTAAAAAATTCGGAGTTTTCAGATCTTGATGCTAAAACTGATAAAAGTGGGATTGACGAAATCAAAACGTTGGATGTTGATAAACCCACTATTTTGGATTTCAAGGAATTTAATTATGAAAATTGCTCTTTGATAGATTGTATTTCCTTGTTGCAATCCGTGCTAAATTCTCCTCATGCTTTTATCACATATTACAGGTATGATATTGTTGAATATATTCAGTCATGGTAAACTGGCCCTGGTTATGAACTGTTTTAGTCACCAGTGGTTTTGTATTGGGCATTATGACCCGTCCTGCGGTAAGTCGCCAGGATACTTTTAATCTGTTTGTATGCAGGAATAGATTTAAATTGCTCAATATCATAAACACAAGTGGCAGATCTTAAATTGGCGGATCAACATTGTGATGCAAAGAAAAATATACATGATGGCATAGCAGATCAAGAGTTTCAGCTTAGCCTATTACAAGGCATCTGATGGCCCAACAAGATTAAGCATTCATCGAAGTTATCAGTAAAGTATTCTGATAAGTACACCGGCTTATGATTGTTGGCGGGTTCAAGCCTCAGGATCTTCCCGCACCTCTTCTTCATCTTCAGCTCCTTGCTTATCCATCGGCTGGAAGTCAGGCGTAGCCCAGTTGATACCGGTCAACGCTCTAAACACAGCTTCATCGTCAATAAGATTGGAAGGATCAATGTCAGGGGCAAAGGTATGCTTACGAATCGGAGGAATGAGATTTGTTGGCTCATGAACCGGCGCGCCGATCTTCTTGTTATCAGCATCATAAGTCGCCTGGTATGTGGTTAAGCTGGTTTCGTCAGCTAGCTTGCTTGCTAATGAACGCATAGCTCTTGCTATTGCTGCAAAGTCATCAGCACTAAAGTCATACCCATCTTCTTTAACACTGGGGCAGCTGTTGGCCAAATCTTCTGGGTCAAGATCAGCTTGCCATGCTTTGGCCCGGCTTAAGGCAGTTAAAGCGCCAGCTCTAGCAGCTCCCCATTTTAAGTCATTAATCCTTTTGGGCAGCACTGATAATTGCTTCAAAGTATCCTGGATAAGTGTTGAAGGAGTTTTCTTATGCATTGTAGCAGCGATGGTTCGTTGGGCACCAGTATATAGCTGCTCTACAAGAGTGTAGACATCTTTAAGCCAGACGCGCATATCTGCGCCCAACTTCGCACTCCTTGAACCTGTATCAATTAAGGTATGGGTAAGCCGGCAGCCGTTTCTAAGATAATTCGTACAATGCAAGGGAGATATATTCCTACCAAAGATGGCTGATGACAGAGTATTAATCTGCTGTTTTAAGCCGGCTAATTCTTCAGTCACCGGCTTAAGCGCAGCCTCAGCATCTTCAGCTCTTTTCAGCAGGGCTGACTTCTCCGTATTCCAATCTGTTTCTTTAGCTTTAAAGCTTTCTTCAATTTTTCCATCGCTGCTAAAGCATTGGTCAGTTCATCCTTGGCTTTGGATGTTTCGGCTTGTTGAGATTTGATGTTTTCTCAGAGGTCGGTGACTTGGGATTCCTTACTGCTAAGCTCAGCCTGTAAGAGATAAAACAATTTGTAAGATGGCAATGAATTCATAGGAAGTCCCAAGTACAATACAAGTATTATACTTGGCACTTGGGGGCTAATGTCAATTGCTTCTCCAAATATTACGAAGTCCCAAGCACAATACAAGTATTATCCTTGGCACTTGGGGGCTAATGCATATCGCTCCTATCAAGAATGAATGTATTTGTTGACCCAGACAAAGGGTCGTGATCCGAGTTATGAAGACTATGTACAGTATTATTTTCTCAGAGATGATAAGTCCCGACTTAACATAAATATTAAGTCGACCCTTGGGGGCTACGGATGCAATGTTTACTTATACTATTCAAAAGTCCCGGCTTAATATATTTACTAAGTCGGCCCTTGGGGGCTACATATGCAGAGTTGAAATACTATTATCATAATTCCCGGTTCATATTCAAAATATAAGCCGGCCCTTGGGGGCTGCAGTTTTTTATCTATGCAACAGTCGAAGTTTACAACACATTCTATTCTATCATGTTCAATAAACTTGGCGGCTAATGGAAACATATTTATATGAAAGGAAGTGACAGAGTTTACCTCATAACGATCCTTCATCAAGTTCACTAAGCTTCAAAGTCATGACTGGTGTATAAACGGTTCAAGTAGCCAGAATGGATGTCTTGGGCGCTGAACTGGGTGTAGTGTTCTAAGTCTACCTTCCACTTGCCTTTATCCTCAGCAGAAATTTCTTCTTTGGTGTTGTGCCTGGATAGGGTAGTTGGACGACCCAGTGTGGTGAAGCCATGACTAGTAATGGTAACATCATCATCCTTTTCTGCCGGCTTAACAGGACTGGCTATTCTGATAGGGCTCGGCGGGTTGGTATCAGTCGGGTTAGCATTCACCGGGTCAAGGTCAACATTGAGGTCTTCTGGTGGTAAATCATCAACAATATTATCAGCAATTGGGTGAGAAGACTCTGGTTGTTGTCTTTCCGGCTCAGATGGATTGGGATCATTGATCAGCTTATTCAGTTTTGCCTTTTTACTGGGTTTGGCTTGACCCCTGAAAAAACAACAAATAAAAAGAAGTGAGGGTGATGATCAAGCACAAAAATTGGAGTAACTGAAAATAGTCTTACCAGGTACTGTCTTGAAAGTTGGAATTTGTGTTCCTGTTGACTCGCCAGAGGAGGAATGAGAAGTCCCCTGATAGTTTGAATTAGACGGGTTAAGAGGTTGACGAAAATAACCCGCCTTGGGGTAAATTATATCAGAAATATGTAAGACCTCTGGACGACGTTCGCGAAGCGGAGTGTTTGGTAAGCCGGAGGAAGTAATCATGTTGACGCTATGCCGGGTAGTGCGGCGAGTTTCATGTTGCTGTTTCTTCAAAAGAAAGTTTGGATCCAAGTGAGCTAGAGGGTGAGAAAATCTTACTTTCCGGCTTGCTTGTCGAGTTTTCTATGTTGGCAGAGGTTCTGAGCTGGAGGAAAGAATAATTACCTCTGCGTCACCTACACGGCTAGCCTCTGCGTCGTCCTGATAACAATCATTGTCAATGAGATGTATGAAAAAGGAGCCAATTGAATCAAGTTCTACCTCTGATTCATGGTCATCGTTGTCATCATCGATGTTTAACTCGGCAGATTCGGCGGTTTTCTTCTTGGTGGGCTTTTTGTTAGCCTTGGTTTTGACACGAGCCGGTTTGGCCAGCTTATCCTGCGGGTTTCTCTTCCAAAATGGAACAGCAGCCTGTTAAGATTGAAAAAGATCATAAGTTGATATTAAGTATAAGGGTTAAGCTGAAGAGGGGCAATTCTTACCGCTGGTGGCTTATTGAAAGTACAGAAAGGACTAAGTCCAGTTTTGCTGCACTCTTTTATAGGTTCATTCAACAATTTTTTGGTGGCTTCAGTGACTTCTGCATCAGACAACTGAATATCACAATGGCGCTGAGGGTCTTTTACATCACCAGTATATTCGCACATTAAGCCGGGGCGGCGGCTTAATGGCAGGATACTCCAAGATAGCCAGCACCGAAAAAAGTCGACGCCAGTTAAGCCGTTGGCCATGAAGGCTCTGAGCTTTGAAAAGGCAGGTGCATATTTGGCCCGTTCTTTTGAATCAAGTCGTTGGGGAAGTGGATGGTTGTTGCTAAGCCGGTGCTCGCGATAACCCGTCAAAGGATTTTCACCAGTTGGGGATGTATCTTGAACATAGAACCAAGTCTGGTTCCAATCTTTGGGGTGACTGTGCAGGTTAGCATGAGGAAAGCTAACATCTTTCCTCTTCTGAATAATAACTCCACCAAGTTCTTGGCAAGGCCCATCAACAAATTCAGTTTGGCGGTTTAAATAATAGAATTCCCTGAATAGATCAACTGTGGGCTCTTCTTTAAGATAGGCTTCACAGAATACTTGAAAATTGCAAATGTTAGACATAGAGTTGGGTCCGATGTCTTGAGGATGCAGTTGGAGGAAATGAAGCACATCACGGAAGAATTTTGAGCCAGGTGGGCTGAACCCCCAACCCAAGTGATCAGTAAACACAATTACTTCTCCATCTTTTCGTTGAGGAAGGACTTTGTCACCAGGAGCCCTCCAGTGGATATCCTCTTTCTTGGCTAAGGAGCCAGTGGCGACAAAGTTATTCAATTCTTCTTCGGTAACCCAGGATTTGACCCAATTGCAAGATGTATATGTCTTAGCCATTTTATCTATGATCTGAAAGAAGTATTATGATGGTTCAATATTACATGGTTAAATCCAGCTTATGGTTAACAGGGAAACAACCAAGAAGCATGCATAGGCATTAAGCCGGGGATTGGAATTACAAAATTACAGTTAACTATTGACGGCTTAAGAGGGGACTAATGGTACCTGGCGGGTTATTATTTTTAAGTTAAGCCGTCTATACAGATGTTGAAGGAACAGATCTACGGATGAAAAAATGGCTAAGTGTTGAGAAAAATAGTTTTCACAGATTGATGCTATGATTTCAGATCTGGCGCACTTCAGTTAAATGTAAAAATATTTAGACCTAAAAGTATCAGTGCTCGAGCAGTTCATGGGTACAGATCGATTTGCTAAATGCGAAGAAGATATTCTCAACGGTAAAAAGGATTGCTGAGATTGCTGCGGCACAGGAGGAATACAAAGTTTGAATCAAAAATCCTACAACCAAGAATAAGGATGAGCTTCGATGAACTCCATTGAAACCCTAGCGGATCTAGGAGGAGAGGAAGAAGGAAAACTAACCAGGGTTGTTGAAGCAGCAGAGGTGCGTGGCTGAGATCTGATCTGAACAGGTTGATGCAGCGATCATTGTCTGAGCAGAGGCGAGGGTCGACGGCGGCGGCAGAGCTCGAGCGCTAGGGCGTCGCGAGGAGGAAGACAAGACGAAGGGGCACGGGGAAAAAAGTGAAGGAGACCTCCGGCCCTATTTATAAGGCGAATGGATAAGTGGCATGCGCGGGAATCGACGAGGTCCAAATTGGATATGTGACAGTGCAGACGCCTCGATTTTCGGAGGTTCATTAAGAATAAGGTCATACATTAAAGATTTTGGATTTATATAAATTTAACGACAGGTGATGTCATGGCGGGTTATCATGATTTCAAAAGATGACGTCACGGCGAGTTTACAAGGTTTTATGAGAGTAATGAAGAAGGAATTTTTCTAAGTGTTGAAGATTTATATGAACAAGTTCAAATCAACCCGGTATATGAAGTCATGCGTTGATGAAGATGGCGTTTTATCATGTAGACTAATTGAGGGCCCGGAGCCCGAAGGTAGCTTAAGGCCTAATAATTGTAAACCACCATAGAAGCGTAACTTGTATTATAAGGCATGTATATTTAGTCATCAAGCCGAACATGTTGCGTATGAGCCGGCTCGGACTCTGTAAGCCACCGGGCGTCAACCTGTGTATATAAAGGGACGACCCGATGACGAGTTAGGGGCAAAAAACAAGAGATCGAAAGCTAGGTCAAGCGTATTCGCTCCCTGGTAATCGAGACATAAGCAATACCACCTCAAACTGGATTAGGCATTTACCTTCACCGCAAGGGGCCGAACCAGTATAAACTTCCTGTGTCCTTTGTCCCGTTTAACCCCTTTAAGATAATCTCGTTGCGATGGCTCCACGACTAAGTCCTCACACTAGGACATATGCCGTGACAATCCCACTACAGTAGGTAAATAAAATAATAAAACCGATATCCTATACACCTAAGAAATTCATCCTCACTGCATGATTTATCTAAACATGCAGCCTATCCACCACAACACACCTGTCACATCAACATTCTTTGATTGACATGCATATGGACCAACCACTACAACGCCCAGTAACAAGGGCGTAATCAGAAAATTTAGCCATTGGGTTCACTCATTGACTAGTTGTGAAAACTTGGTATGAACTAAGTCCAATTTTATGCCATATCACAGCAAGATTATAACAATCAGAGAAACCATGATGAATAGGAATATGATATCCCTTATCACAAATACTTGTTACATTAAAATTGAAGAGTGTGAAACACACAAATTTGATGAAATTATAAAATCACATGGGTAATACTGAAATAACTTCTTGGCTTCAAATGCAACTTCTCTTCTACCTAAGAACATTAAACAAAATAACAAGTTAGTTCCTCGAAAAAGTGTTTCGCTCCACTTTATATAAAAAGCAACAAATAATGTTAGTTTGACAAGTTTAAGATAAAAGTATCATCATGCGAAAGAATCATGTAAAGTCACTCACATTTTGGGACATACCTTTTTGATCTTTCATTCAAACATATCACAGTTACTAATGGTAGAAGACATGAATTTTTCCAAATAGAAAATTAGACAATTACTCATGAACTGATCACCCATTTAATTATACAACTTCTCACTGACAACACTCATAACTAAGACAACACTCATAACTAAAAAGGGTCTCTTCATGGATGTTGTGGCAACTGGCAATACTAATACTAGCTTTAGAATTGATAGACCAAAGGAAAAGTAACATGCGTATTTGTCTGGACCATTAACTTAGCAAGATCAGCAATCTCATCTAAATTGGCGAACCTTTCATTTGCTCGCACATTATCAATGTAAGTATCTCCAATGTCCCTATGTGGATAAACAAATTTAGATTGTGGCCTGTAAAATCCTCTTGTTAAAATATCAACTTGATTCTTACGATTTTGTGTGTACTCTCAGATTCTCTTCTGATTAGTTGCATCATAAGGCAATTCATCTAAATTAAATTCTCTCTGAATGGAAGACTTCAGGAGATTACTTTGTTGCGACAATTGATATAATTTACGTCTAACAGTGACCTCTGTGGGCCCGCATCAAAATATCGTTCCATAGTCAATCAAGGTCCATAGAAAAAACAATTAGAAAACTAGGGCAAAATATCCAGAAATAAGAGAAGGATGGATGTACAAGGCTCCTCAGAGCTCAGCGACTCTCGGCCGTCGGGTCGAATTTTTGATGCGTTTTGGACCGTTGGATATCGCTCCCGGTCGACCTCGTCCGTCAGATCAAAAAAAGTTACTGCTGGAATAAATAGTTACCGTCGTTTGTGCCACCGCGCGTAATTACCGTGCCCCCATAGGGGCATTTTCGTCATTTCACATGGTTGGAAATATATCCAATAGCGACGGGTGTGACCTAGCCGTCTCTCCTCCTGCACTCGCGCAGCCGCCTCCGCTCCCCAACCCTCTCCCCGACCTCTCCCTTCCCTCGTACCTCGCCGCCCCATCCACATCGCGCCGCCGCCGCCCCTCAAACCTCGCCGCCGCGGACCTCTCTCACGCCCGCGTTCTTCCTCCCGCGCTCCTACCCCTTCTTCCCCAGCCGCCCCCATCCCCCCCGTCACGCCGTCGCGGGTCTCCGCGCGCAAGCGCACGACCTCGCCATCCCTGGGACGATCTGGGCCGGCGCGCTTCTGGACGATCTGGGGCGTCGAGCTTGGCCCTCGCCATCCCTGGGAGGGCGTCGACGAGCTTGGTGGGCGCCAAGCCGTCATCCTCGCGTCGACCTGCCCCTCCCGGTGCGCTTGGTAGCCCGACGACTCGAGCGTGGTGTCCACGTTGGCACGCGGTGGGCTCAAGCGGCCCTTCCCGCTGCCGTCGCCGGCAAGCTCATCCGCGCACTCATGGCGCGGCAGCACGGCTCCGTCAAGCCCAATGAAGCATCCATCCCCGAGGGCGGCGAGCCGAACCTGGGCCTGGACAAGGGATTCAGCTTCTCCAAGCACTTCTTCGCCAAGTACGAGCTCGGCGAGGAGGCCGGCTACGGTCACTTCGGATACACCTGCGCCGTCAAGGCCAAGAAGGGCGAGCACAAGGGTCAGGACGTCGCCGTCAAGGTCATCCACAAGGCCAAGGTCCGATACTCCTCCTCTTGCCATTTCCATGCCCTCTCGTTCTCGACTTACTTGCTGCCATTGAGTCTCTTGCTGTATATGTTCAGTTGCATACTCTGCATTTTAACACTAAATTTTCTACCCGTGATTAGGTAGCAGGCATGTCCGTCTGAATGATGCTGTCATGTGATCAGCGTTGATCCCTTGGCGTTTAAAAACCAGTCTATGTTGCCATCTCCATCCAGCACACATACATGCTTGCGTCCTCATCTACGAACCGTGCTCCACTCTGGAAGTTTTACTCTCCCTAATATTAGCCACACTGATATTTTACTATCCCTGAGCTTATTTTTGTGAATTTGTCAGATTGCAGTTTGGATCGAAAGGTGCTCGATGATTCGCTTCGTAGGACCACTGCTGCTCGGATTGATTTCGTTGTTACACAGGTGTTTTGCTAATCGCATTTGTCAAGATTGTTCTTTGCACTGACTTTCATATGCAAAAAGCATACAATGCTAATATGGAATATTAGGCTTTCAAGTTTCATGGTACTTCCTATTTCTTCTTCTCGACACAACTTTTCTCATTCGAGAAAAAATCACGGGCCTTGGTTCCCATATTATTTTCTGTTTAGGTATTGTGTTTTATTGTATGATTGATTATATCCATTTCTAACAGGGATAATATGTTGATGCTAGAGGTTAAACTCTAAAATCTGACAAGGGCAATGTGTTCAGGATGTGGTTGAGAGAATAGTGGTTGGCGTGAATTTAGAGCATTTATGTTTTTACAAGCAAAGGGGACAAGGGGACAAGTGCAAGCAATTTAAGACACTGATCTCATTATGTATGCATTACATATATGCTTGTTTTCATTATGGTAAGAAGCACATCAATTGACATGCTTTCAGAACTTAAATTGCAAAAAGAAAATCCTGGCTAGCTGTTTGAAGCAATTGCTGTTAAGTTCAAATACTTTAAGAAGCATTTACCTTTTCTGCTTGACTGTATATATGTGCTCTTACAATGTTTGCAAATGCATATGGTGTCGAGTGTACAGCCATACACGTGAGTCATTTCACCATTTTTCATCACTCTAATATTGATATCGTTTGTGTTGAATATATCACCATATAGTATTCAGAGATGATCGAGCCGGTTGACCGTGACGTAAAACACTCACTCTAACATGCATTCCTTCTGTGGAAACTCTTATTTTGCAAAATCCAATTATGAAAATTTCCAGTATATAAGTGTAGACAGTGTTCAGCTAGGATACATGACTGATCATTTGTGATTCTGACCAGGATTCTCTGAGAAATATATTAATTATCTTGCCAAGCTGAATACTGGGATAAAGTCATTTGTGTCTACCACTTCCATATTTTCTTGAGGAGATTATGTTGATATATTTAGGGTAGTCATTTCAGGTTGGGGTTGGAGGGCGGAAAAGGAGCGTGTTATCATAGCAGTGGCGGTGGCTCATCTTGGGTTACTCCGTCGTCCTATAAGGTTGTTGCTGCTGCAGAGTTCTTGATTGAGTTACTTGGTTATTGATAGTTGGATGGGTAGGTGGTGGAAATACTGGATACTGATTCTTGATCTTGGTTCTTGTATGTAGGTTGCCGACAGACTATCAGATCTCTAGGAGGTGGTGCTGGGTGGTGATGTCACTTAGATGGAAACATGCTGGTAGCATTTATTAATTTTTATTGGTGCTGCAATTTGAGTTAGTTTGATGCTTGGATATCATACCATACTAGATCTAACATTCATGTATATGATTTCTTCAGGGTCGTATTCTGAATAATAGTGCAAGGTACTTTGACTAAATGATCTGCAAATCAGTGCGTCTGGAATGCTAGGATGTGTGGGGACAAAAAGGTATGTATGGCAACAAGCTCAGAATCTGTCATATATTATGAATGTACATGGTTGCCTTGTTTGGATAATTCATATGTAGTTGTTCCATCTAATTTGTTGTTAAGTTCTCAATCATGGATCAGTTGCGAACTAGCATTAGTACTCATTCAGGTCCTCCATACCTTAGCTGTCATTTGTGCATTTCCTACCATAAAGTCATGTAGATAGGTGCTGGATGATGTAAGTCTCACATCTTGTGGCAGATTTGTTATGCTAGAGCACATAGTGGTGTCATCATTGAATTATTTGATTTGTCAAATTCTTCTTTTGTTCTTGCATAACTACTTTTAAAAATTTGCACAGATGCCATTGCATAGGCCTGTTGGCAAAGAAATAAAAGGTTAGGAATACCACAGTATCATCCTATTTTCCTATTTGATCATTGTTATTGCACCTATTACAATGCATAAGTTTTACACTGCATTGCATATATTAGAAGGTGTAGTCTGTACCTTTTGCTTGAGTATTCTAACATGCGTGTAACCTTTGAAGTTTACATATCTATTGTCCTCCAGTAATTCTTTTAATTCAATGGAAGTGTTTGTTCTCGCTGATGCCTACATGGTTGGTTAGAAAAGAGCACGGAGGATCTATTCTTGTTCTGGTTGCAGTCATGTGGATCAAGGTGTTGTTCTTGAGCACTAGAGTAATTTGGTTTTCCTGTCAAATCCTAGCTTCCTGTGTTGAATTATATGTGGTTCCAGTTTTGTGGATCAAATGTTGTTCTTGGGTGCCAGATTAATTTGGTTATCCTTGGCTCCTAGCTTTGAGTTTCTAATTAATATACGAGGAATTGGTGCTTTACTATCAGTTTTTTGTTTGGTTCTCTTGTATTCTGATTCGTTGCTTCATGCGTTCGCATGCTGATATTCTTGTCCTTGCTAGGTTGCCACGCTTGTGGCTCTAGGGTTTATTGTTTTTCTTTGATTCTGATATTTGTTGGCTAATTCTGCTCCATCTTGCTTTTTCAGAACTGTATGTTGTTGGTTGGTCTCTGTTGTTCTTCTTTTATCATCTTCAGCTGAGACATGCTCTTGACTGAGCGCGGGCCGCGGAGATGGTGAGGATGCCGAGCTGTCTGCGGCGTGGTCGTTGCTCCTCCGGACTTGGCAGGAGGAGGGAGGAGGTCGATCCATCCTCGGCTTCGTCGTTGTCGTGCATCCGTCAAGAGATGCTTGCGCGCAGGGAGACGAATCCACATCTGCTCCTGCTCGACTACTTCCAAATTGAGTGACGCATGCTTCTGCTCGCTATGGAGGCCGCTGCTCTGATCCGCTCCAACTGCCAGCGATGTTCCTCCTCAAGGTCAAGGTTGGTACCCATATTTGCTTCAGTTTGCTCTTCCCCCTCTCACTTACCTTCCCTCTCATGCATGCGCTTGGTTTCTTCCTCATGCAGGCAGGCTGGGTGGGCTCCTCGTCGGCGTCGGCTTTCCCTGCCTGCCACTGCTCTCTGATGGAGCGGACCTTTGGATGCTCCTGTGCCTCTGGTGGTGGGCTAGGTAACTCTCTTTCTTTAATGTGCTCGTGGTCATCTGTATGCACTTCAAGCAGGAGGGCAAGCAGCTAGACTGAATACGAATCTCCTTGCAGTGTTTTACTAAAAGAAAAATCATAACAACATTACAAATAGTAAGTTGTTTCTCACTGACAAAACATCAGTTTAATTTGATGGTTCGACACTGATTTGCACTACTTGAGAAATTATTAGGATTTACAAACTATCTTTGGACATTATAAACAGCAAGCAAAAAACATGTCATAGAACCACCCCTTGTTGTTCCATGTAGAAAACTGAAACTATAACCATGTACTCCCTCTCAGCATGTAAAATATAAGAGTGTTTAGATCACTACTTGCCCAAGCAACACCAACATAGATATGGGGGAGGAAGAGGAGACCTGGATGGCACGTTCCGTCTCCCATAAGTGATCATGATGGGAGGATCATGTCTCCGACATCCTCCTCGCAAGCCTGCAATCGCTGCCTGCCCTAGCAACGTAATAAGGCGAGCCTCCCGCCCCACAACTTATGGGAGCAAGAACTAGAGATAAAATATGATAACAAATGTTTACCAATATAATTATGATGTTGCCTGGGCAGTGAAGGTACTGGTGCCCGTGCGACGCGTCATTGTTGTAATGGAAAATAGCATAATTTAGACGCCTAATTTGTAGTTGTGCAAGTTGTATCCTTTTTGAGGTGGAGCAACTTTGTGGTCTGCTAATTTAGAGAGACCGGTTGGCCTTCAATTATTTGTGTCGTTGCTTGATCCTACTAGCTCTGTTGGATCCTTACCTTTCTTTTGCAGCGACACTGAATGGTTTGGCTGGTCCACAACACAGTCTCAGGTAATCTTGATTTTACATGGTGAATGTTCTCTGTTGTATCATGATCAACCTGTGCTTGCCAAATGGATCTCCTTAAACAAATTCTTCCTAATAAATTGCAAAAGTCCTAATGAAGAAAAAATATGTTCGTGCCCTTCTAAAACGATGTATGTACTTATTGGCTCTGCCCAGCACAACCGCCAAGCCAGGGCCGACCTACTTAACCTGACAGCTTTGCTGGGCCGCTTCGTGTCTCAAGCCACGGCAGAGGGGGAAATCCAGGCGGAGCACGCCATCTCCATCACCACGACTCGCCCTCCTGTCCGCGTCTCCCCGCCCCTTCTCCTCTAGCAGGAGGACCACGAGCCAAGGCGTGCCGCCTCCGATTCTGCAATGCTTCTAACGGCTACCTCCGCAGCATTCCATTCGATCGTCCGTCCGATTGAATCCCTTGCTCCAGCCGCTAGGTACCAGCAGCATTCCATTGGTTTATTTTATGTATAATAGTGTGATAAAACAGTGATGTGTATGCAGATCTATAACAGTATATGATACTTTTGATTGTAGTATAGGTAATCAGGCCTTTTTGGTGCATATACCTAGCTCTGATTGGTTATGTGGTTTCTCTAATTATTCAAAATTAACTGAATTAATGTGACCTTGTTTGAAATTTTAATCGAGAGTAAACATTCACAGAGACCTAATTAGGATTGACTAAACTGCTCTTATGTATATATGTTTGTTACTTCCTTTACATGTTGTTCTTATCTCGCTGAACATGGTGGTGCTCTTGTGAGGATCTCATGTCTCTCTCACCCTTATGTGTTTATTGTTGGAAATATGCCCTAGAGGCAATAATAAAAGGATTATTATTATATTTCCTTGTTCATGATAATTGTCTTTTATTCATGCTATAATTGTATTATCCGGAAATCATAATACACGTGTGAATACATAGACCACAATACGTCCCTAGTGAGCCTCTAGTTGACTAGCTCGTTGGTCAACAGATAGTCACGGTTTCCTGACTATGGACATTGGATGTCATTGATAACGGGATCACATCATTAGGAGAATGATGTGATGGACAAGACCCAATCCTAAGCATAGCACAAGATCGTGTAGTTCGTTTTGCTAGAGCTTTTACAATGTCAAGTATCTCTTCCTTAGACCATGAGATCATGTAACTCCGGATACCGTAGGAGTGCTTTGGGTGTACCAAACGTCCACAACGAATCGGGTGACTATAAAGGTGCACTACAGGTATCTCCGAAAGTGTCTGTTGGGTTGACACGGATCGAGACTGGATTTGTCATTCCGTGTTACGGAGAGGTATCCATGGGCCCACTCGGTAGTGCATCATCATAATGAGCTCAAAGTGACCAAGTGTCTGGTCACGGATCATGCATTACGGTGCGAGTAAAGTGACTTGCCGATAACGAGATTGAACGAGGTATTGGGATACCGACGATCGAATCTCGCAAGTAACGTACCGTTTGACAAAGGGAATAGTATACAGGGTTGCTTGAATCCTCGACATCGTGGTTCATCTGATGACATCATCGAGGAGCATGTGGGAGCCAACATGGGTATCCAGATCCCGTTGTTGGTTATTGACCTGAGAGCCGTCTCGGTCATGTCTGCGTATCTCCCGAACCCGTAGGGTCTACACACTTAAGGTTCGGTGACGCTAGGGTTATTAGGAAGACTTGTATGTGATTACTAAATGTTGTTCGGAGTCCCGGATGACATCCTGGACGTCACGAGGAGTTCCGGAATAGTCCGGAGGTAAAGAATTATATATAGGAAGTGGTATTTCGGCCATCGGGAAAGTTTAAGGTCACCCGGTATTGTACTGGGACCACCGGAAGGGTCCTGGGTCCACCGGTGGGGCCACCCATCCGAGGGCCCCATGGGCTGAAGTGGGGAGGAACCAGCCCATAGCGGGCTGGTGCGCCCCCCTTGGCCCAACCCCTGCGCCTAGGGTTGAAACCCTAGGGTGGGGGGGCGCCCCACTTGCCTTGGGGGGCACTCCACCCCCTTGGCCGCCGCCCCCTTGGGAGATGGGATCCCCAAGGGCCGGCGCCCCCCCTGGGGGCCTATATAAAGGGAGGGGGGAGGGGGCAGCCGCACCCTGAAGCCAAGGCGCAGCCCCTCCCCACCCCAACACCTCTCCTCCTCCGTACGTGCTTGGCGAAGCCCTGTCGGAGTACTGCTGCACCAACAACACCACGTCGCCGTGCTGCCGTTGGAGCTGTCTTCTTCAACCTCTCCTTCCTCCTTGCTGGATCAAGACGGAGGCGACGTCGTCCCGTCTGCGTCACGTGTGTTGAGCGGAGGTGCTGTCCGTTCAGCACTTGGTCATCGGTGATCCGAATCACGGCGAGTACGACTCCATCATCACCATCCCCTTGAACGCTTCGCGACTCGATCTACAAGTGGTATGTAGATGCAAACTCACTCCCTTGACTCGTTGCTTAGATGAACTCATAGATGGATCTTGGTGAAACCGTAGGGAAAAATTTTTATTTTCTCGCAACGCTCCCCAACAAAGGCATCATGAGCTAGGTCTATCGTAGTTCTCTATTGCACGAGTAGAACACAATTTTGTTGTGGGCGTAGATCTTGTCAACTTGCTTGCCGCTACTAGTCTTATCTTGCTTCAGCGGTATTGTGGGATGAAGCGGCCCGGACCAACCTTACACGTACGCTTACGTGAGACCGGTTCCACCGACTGACATGCACTAGTTGCATAAGGTGGCTGGCGGGTGCCTGTCTCTCCCACTTTAGTTGGAGCGGATTCGATGAAAAGGGTCCTTATGAAGGGTAAATAGAAGTTGACAAAATCACGCCAGGTTATTCGTAGGTAAGAAAACGTTCTTGCTAGAACCCAATTGCAGCCATGTAAAGACGCAACAACAATTAGAGGACGTCTAACTTGTTTTTGCAAAGCAATTGTCATGTGATGTGATATGGCCAGAAGTTGTGATGAATGATGAATGACATATTGTGATGTATGAGATCATGTTCTTGTAATAGGAATCACGACTTGCATGTCGATGAGTATGACAACCGGCAGGAGCCATAGGAGTTGTCTTTATTTTGTATGACCTGCGTGTCATTGAAGAACGCCATGTAAATTACTTTACTTTATTGCTAAACGCGTTAGCCATAGAAGTAGAAATAGTCATTGGCATGACAACTTCATGAAGACACGATGATGGAGATCATGATGATGGAGATCATGGTGTCATGCCGGTGACAAGATGATCATGGAGCCCCAAGATGGAGATCAATGGAGCTATATGATATTGGCCATATCATGTCACTACTATGTAATTGCATGTGATGTTTATTATGTTTATGCATCTTGTTTACTTAGAACGACGGTAGTAAATAAGATGATCCTTACAACAATTTCAAGAAGTGTTCTCCCTAACTGCGGCACCGTTGCTAAAGTTCATCGTTTCAAGCACCACGTGATGATCGGGTGTGATAGATCCTTACGCTCACATACAACGGTGTAAGACAGTTTTACACATGCAAAACACTTCGGGTTAACTTGACGAGCCTAGCATGTACAGACATGGCCTCGGAACACGGAGACCAAAAGGTCGAACACGAGTCGTATGGAAGATAACGATCAACATGAGAATGTTCACCGACGATGACTAGTCCGTCTCACGTGATGATCGGACCACGGCCTAGTCGACTCGGATCGTGTAACACTTAGATGACTAGAGGGATGTCTAATCTGAGTGGGAGTTCATTAAAATAATTTGATTAGATGAACTTAATTATCATGAACTTAGTCTAAAACCTTTGCAAATATGTCTTGTAGATCAAATGGCCAACGCTCATGTCAACATGAACTTCAACGTTGCTCCTAGAAAACCAAGCTGAAAGATGATGGCAGCAACTATACGGATCGGGTCCGGAACACGAGATCATCCTCATAGCTGCCAGAAACAATATGTCCTAGAAGGACCGCTAGGTGATGCACCCGTCCTGCAGAACCAAGACATTATGAATGCTTGGCAGTCTCAGGCGTGATGATTACTCCCTCGTTCGGTGCGGCATGCTTTACATTAGAACCGTGGCTTCAAAAGCGTTTTTGAGCAACACGGAGCATATGAGATGTTCGAGGAGCTGAAACTAGTTTTCCAAGCTCATGCCCGGTCGAGAGATATGAAGTCTCCGACAAATTCTATAGTTGTAAGATGGAGGAGAACGAGTTCACAAGGAGCACATACTCAAAATGTCTGGGTTGCACAATAACCGTCCCAATTTGGACATAAACCTCCTGACGAGGCGGTCATTGATAGAATCCTTCGCCGCCCCACCAAGCTACAAGAGCTTTGTGATGAACTACAATATGCGGGGATGGTGAAGACCATTCCAAGTATTTTCAATGCTGAAGTCAGCAGAGGTTGAAATCAAGAAAGAACATCAAGTGTTGATGGTCAATAAAACCACTAAGTTCAAGAAGGGCAAGGGTAATAAGAACTTCAAGAAGGACGGCAAGGATGTTGCCTCGCCCGTAAGCAAGCAAGTTGCCGGAAGAAGTCAAAGAATGGACCCAAGCACGAGACAGTGCTTTTTATTGCAAAGGGAAGGGCCACTGGAAGCGGAACTGCCCCAAATACTTAGCGGACAAGAAGGCCGGCAACACTAAAGGTATATTTGATATACATGTAATTGATGCGTACCTTACCAGTACTCGTAGTAACTCCTGGGTATTTGATACCGGTGTCGTTGCTCATATTTGTAACTCACAGTAGGAGCTGCGGAATAAGCGGAGACTGGCGAAGGACGAGGTGACAATGCGCGTCGGGAATGGTTCCAAGGTCCATGTGATCGCCGTCGGCACGCTACCTCTACATTTACCTACGGGATTAGTTATAAACCTTAATAATTGTTATTTGGTGCCAAGTTTGAGCATGAACATTGTATCTGGATCTCGTTTGATACGAGATGGCTACTCATTTAAATCTGAGAATAATGGTTGTTCTATTTATATGAGAGATATGTTTTATGGTCATGCCCCTATGGTCAATGGTTTATTCTTAATGAATCTCGAGCGTAATGTTACACATATTCATAGCATGAATACCAAAAGATGTAAAGTTGATAACGGTAGTCCCACATACTTGTGGCACTGCCGCCTTGGTCACATTGGTGTCAAGCGCATGAAGAAGCTCCATGCTGATGGACTTTTAGAGTCTCTCGATTATGAATCATTCGACACATGCGAACCATGCCTTATGGGCAAAATGACCAAGACTCAGTTCTCCGGAACAATGGAGCGAGCAACCAACTTATTGGAAATCATACATACCGATGTGCGGTCCAATGAGCGTTGAGGCTCATGGAGGATATCGTTATGTTCTCACTCTCACAGACGACTTAAGTAGATATGGGTATGTCTACTTGATGAAACACAAGTCTGAGACCTTCGAAAAGTTCAAGGAATTTCAGAATGAGGTAGAGAATCAACGTGACCGAAAAATAAAGTTCTTACGATCAGATCGTGGAGGAGAATATCTAAGTCACGAATTTGGTACACACTTAAGGAAATGTGGAATCGTTTCACAACTCACGCCGCTGGAACACCTCAAGCGTAGAACGGTGTGTCCGAACGTCAGAATCGCACTCTATTGGATATGGTGCGATCTATGATGTCTCTTACCGATTTACCGCTATCATTTTGGGGATACGCTCTAGAGACAGCTACATTCACTTTAAATAGGGCTCTGTCTAAATCCGTTGAGACGACACCGTATGAATTATGGTTTGGGAAGAAACCTAAGCTGTCGTTTCTAAAAGTTTGGGGATGCGATGCTTATGTCAAGAAACTTCAACCTGAAAAAGCTCGAACCCAAATCGGAAAAATGCGTCTTCATAGGATACCCTAAGGAAACCATTGGGTATACCTTCTACTTAAGATCCGAGGGCAAGATCTTTGTTGCCAAGAACGGATCCTTTCTTGGAAAAGAGTTTCTCTCGAAAGAAGTAAGTGGGAGGAAAGTAGAACTCGATGAAGTACTACCTCTTGAACAGGATAGTAGTGCAGCTCGGAAAATGTTCCCTGTGATGCCTACACCAACTGAAGAGGAAATTAATGATGATGATCAAGGTACTTGGATCAAGTTGCTACTGAACTTCAGAGGTCCACGAGGACACGCCCGCACTGCAGTGATACGGCAACCCTGTCCAGGAAATCATGTTGTTAGACAACGGTGAACCTTTGAACTATGAAGAAGCGATGACGGGCCCAGATTCCAATAAATGGCTTGAAGCCATGAAATCCGAGATAGAATCCATGTATGAAAACAAAGTATGGACTTTGACTGAATTGTCCGATGATCGGCGAGCGATAGAAAACAAATGGATCTTTAAGAAGAAGACGGATGCGGATGGTAATGTCACCATCTATAAAGCTCGACTTGTCGCTAAGGGTTATCGGCAAGTTCAAGGGATTGACTACGATGAGACTTTCTCTCCCGTAGCGAAGCTTAAGTCCGTCCGAATCATGTTAGCAATTGCCGCATACTATGATTATGAGATATGGCAGATGAACGTCAAAACAGCGTTCCTTAACGGTTATCTTAAGGAAGAGCTGTATATGATGCAGCCGGAGGGTTTTGTCGATCCTAAGAATGCTAACAAAGTATGCAAGCTCCAGCGATCCATTTATGGGCTGGTGCAAGCATCTCGGAGTTGGAACATTACGCTTTGATGAGATGATCAAAGCGTTTGGGTTTATCTTGAGACTTATGGAGAAGCCTGCGTTTACATAAGAAAGTGAGTGGGAGCTCTGTGGCATTTCTCATATTATATGTAGATGACATACTTTTGATGGGAAATGATATAGAACTCTTGGACAGCATTAAGGCCTACTTGAATAAATGTTTTTCAATGAAGGACCTTGGAGAAGCTGCTTATATATTAGGCATCAAGATCTATAGAGATAGATCGAGACGCCTCATAGGTCTTTTCACAAAGCACATACCTTGATAAGATTTTGAAGAAGTTCAAAATGGATCAGTCCAAGAAAGGGTTCTTGCTCATCTTTGCAGGTGTGAGATTGAGCTCAGCTCAATGCCCGACCACGGCAAAAGATAAAGAAGAGATGAGCGTCATCCCCTATGCCTCAGCCATAGGATCTATTATGTATGCCATGCTGTGTACCGGACCTGATAAACCTTGCCGTAAGTTTGGTAGGAAGGTACCAAAGTAATCCCGCAAGGAACACGGATAGCGGTCAAGAATATCCTGAAGTACCGAAAAGGACAAAGGACATGTTTCTCGTTTATGGAGGTGTGAAGAGCTAAATGCGTAAGGGTTACGTCGACGCTAGCTTCGACACGCATCTGGATGACTCTAAGTCACAAACCGGATACGTGTATATGTTGAATAGTGGAGCGAAGCTGGTGCAGCTGCAAGCGTCGTCGTGGCGGGATCTACATGTGAAGCGGAGTACATGGCAGCCTCGGAGGCAGCGCATGAAGCAATTTGGGTGAAGGAGTTCATCACGGACCTAGGAGTCATACCCAATGCGTCGGGGCCGATCAAACTCTTCTGTGACAACACTGGAGCTATTGCACTTGCCAAGGAGCCCGGGTTTCACAAGAAGACCAGGCACATCAAGCGTCGCTTCAACTCCATCCATGAAAATGTTCAATATGGAGACATAGAAATTTGTAAAGTGCATATGGATCTGAATGTCGCAGATCCGTTGACTAAACCTCTTCCATGGGCAAAACATGATCAACACCGTAACTCTATGGGTGTTCGATTCATCACAATGTAACTAGATTATTGACTCTAGTGCAAGTGGGAGACTGTTGGAAATATGCCCTAGAGGCAATAATAAAAGGATTATTATTATATTTCCTTGTTCATGATAATTGTCTTTTATTCATGCTATAATTGTATTATCCGAAATCGTAATACACGTGTGAATACATAGACCACAATACGTCCCTAGTGAGCCTCTAGTTGACTAGCTCGTTGGTCAACAGATAGTCACGCTTTCTCGACTATGGACATTGGATGTCATTGATAACGGGATCACATCATTAGGAGAATGATGTGATGGACAAGACCCAATCCTAAGCATAGCACAAGATCGTGTAGTTCGTTTTGCTAGAGCTTTTACAATGTCAAGTATCTCTTCCTTAGACCATGAGATCATGTAACTCCCGGATACCGTAGGAGTGCTTTGGGTGTACCAAACGCCACAACGTAATCGGGTGACTATAAAGGTGCACTACAGGTATCTCCGAAAGTGTCTGTTGGGTTGACACGGATCGAGATCGATTTGTCACTCCGTGTTACGGAGAGGTATCACCGGCCCACTCGGTAGTGCATCATCATAATGAGCTCAAAGTGACCAAGTGTCTGGTCACGGGATCATGCATTACGGTACGAGTAAAGTGACTTGCCGGTAATGAGATTGAACAAGGTATTGGGATACCGACGATCGAATCTCGGGCAAGTAACATACCGTCTGACAAAGGGAATAGTATACGGGGTTGCTTGAATCCTCGACATTGTGGTTCATCCGATGACATCATCGAGGAGCATGTGGGAGCCAACATGGGTATCCAGATCCGCTGTTGGTTATTGACCAGAGCCGCCTCGGTCATGTTCAGATGTCTCCGAACCCGTAGGGTCTACACACTTAAGGTTCGGTGACGCTAGGGTTATTAGGAAGACTTGTATGTGATTACTGAATGTTGTTCGAGTCCTGATGAGATCCCGGACGTCACGAGGAGTTCCGGAATAGTCCGGAGGTAAAGAATTATATATAGGAAGTGGTATTTGACCATCGGGAAAGTTTCGTCACCCAGATTGTACTGGGACCACCGGAAGGGTCCCGGGTCCACCGGTGGGGCCACCCATCCCGGAAGGCCCCATGGGCTGAAGTGGGGAGGAACCAGCCCATAGCGGGCTGGTGCGCCCCTTGGCCCACCCCTGCGCCTAGGGTTGAAACCCTAGGGTGGGGCGCCCACTGCCTTGGGGCACTCCACCCCCTTGGCCGCCGCCCCTTGGGAGATGGGATCCCCAGGCCGGCGCTTCCTGGGGCCTATATAAAGGGAGGGGAGGGGCAGCCGCACCCCAAGCCAAGGCGCAGCCCTCCCACCCCAACACCTCTCCTCCTCCGTGCACGAGCTTGGCGAAGCCCGCTGGAGTATCTTCTTGCACCAACAACACCACGCCGTGCTACCGCTGAGCTGTCTTCTTCAACCTCTCCTTCCTCCTTGCCGGATCAAGACGGAGGAGACGTCGTCCGTACCGTACGTGTGTTGAACGCGGAGGTGCTGTCCGTTCAGCACTTGGTCATCGGTGATCTGAATCACGGCAAGTACGACTCCATCATCACCATCCCCTTGAACGCTTCCGCACTCGATCTACAAGTGGTATGTAGATGCAAACTCACTCCCTTGACTCGTTGCTTAGATGAACTCATAGATGGATCTTGGTGAAACCGTAGGAAAATTTTTAATTTTGTGCAACGTTCCCCAACATTTATCTCTGTTGGTCCCGTTCCCCTTTTTGCTAATCAGTAATCACTCATGCCTGCTAGATCCACTAAGGTTTTTCTTGGTTTTTTAGTTGTGGATTACTGTTAAGAATGATTGCCCTTATTAATAAGGATTTAAATGTGTTGTTCCAGATCCACATGGGTTGGTTTTGAGTTATTTGTTTGGGTTAGAAAATTGTCAAAGTATGCATATATTAACATTCAGAGAAAACTTTGCATGTGTTTATTCTGGGATGTAGTTCAGAGAGCGCTTCCATGTCGTCGTGAGTGCTGGGTGCTGCTCTGACATACTTGGGTTGTAGTTCAGAGAGCAATTCTGCCATATTACATTACCATGCTGTAAGTGCATCTAGTGCCCCTTAGTGATTTTGGTGTATTGAAGACTTATAGGTTAAGTAACTAATGCATTTGGGAGTGTACACAGGTCTATAAGCCTATGAGGAGTTTGATATTCACAGTGAAAGTCGACCCCTAAAAATGAAGTTCTTCAACTGAAGACTTTGATAATCTGAAGACTTTCCGAAGAATTTGAAAGTGAAGAAATTGGTGTGACCTTGAAGATTTGATATTCACTTGAGGAACATGAAGCGTGAAGACTTTTGTTTTCGTAGTTTCATTTTCTCTTTCTTGAGTCATAGGAAACACCGTCATCGTTAAAGGGGTCGAGGAAATACTAAGGAAAAATTTCATTTGATGCTCAACTCAAAATCCTACACCTACCAAACCCTTCGAGTGAAGCCTTTGGAAATCTCATACGCTTCAGTCAATTTCTTCGATGAGACGAAGCTCTTCTGGTCGCTGAGGAATTTGTTCTGACTGAGGAGTTAGGAATTTGCCAGTGCGAATTGCCTACACAGTGAGGAACATGATAGCCCTGAGGAATTTGATGTTCAAATTTCCGACCGTTGCTGTGCTGCGCGCCAGCTGTCCCAAAATATCTTATCCACCTAACGGTCATATCATTGAAGGGCATTTATGTCTTATCATGTCGGGCTGCTCCCTAGGCTATAAATAGCCGCCCCCTACAACCACTAGCTGGTTGGCTGCTTAGAGAGAACTTGACACTTGTCATTTGAGAGCAACCCATCCTCCGAGGACTTTGAGAGAAAATCATCAAGTGAGGAAAAACCCAAAAACCAAACCCCAACAAACCCAAAGTGATTGAGCATCACTGAAGAAATTGATCCTGCGTGGATCCGACGCTTGTTATCTTTGAAGATTGTGCTTCTTCCAGACGGTTAGGCGTCAAGGTCTAGAGCATCCAAGAGGAATTGTGGATCGCCGAGTGACCAAATCTGTGAAGGTTTGGAAGTCGCCTGAAGACTTACCACGAGTGATTGGACGAGGTCTGCGTGACCTTAGTTCATGGAGAATACGGTGAGGACTTGGTGTCCCGAAATGTGTGCTCAAGGATCGGGTGTCCGGACTGTGTGTCCTCGAGTTTAAATACTCAGCCGCTCCAACCAGACGTATAACCGAGACAGCAGCTTGAACTGGTCTACCAAATCATTGTCTTCACCAACCTAATCGGGTTCTATTTCCTCAACCCTTTCATTTCCTCATAAGCGTGTTGAGTGTTTGTCATATCTCGTGTTTGAAGACTTTGACTCAAGACTTTCTCAATTTCCTCGCTTTTATTTCTTCATCAGTTTGTCTTCATCTTGTGTTATCCTGTGATTACGCTTTACAGACTGTGATTGTCTTCATTTCATCATGATGACTATGCTTGTAATCTATTACGCTTACTTCTGAGTACTTATTCCGCTGAAGTAGTTCTTCGCTAAGGAATTTCCTCACCGCAAATTCCTCGTTGAAGAATTCATAAAATCGCCTATTCACCCCCCTCTAGTCGATATAACGCACTTTCAATTGGTATCAGAGCAAGGTACTCCCTTGTTCTGTGTGATTTTGGTTTAACCACCTGGAGTTTTAGTTATGTCGACCGCAGGTATGATCAAGGTCTCAGCTGGAAGAACTACCCCAACTGGAAGAACAAGATGCGAATGCATCTTGAGGCAATTGACAACGATCTCTGGTATGTTGTGGAAAATGGTGTTCCCCTTTGTCACACCCTCACCGAACTCTCTTGATGTGAAGAGATTCAAGCAACTCGATTCTCAAGCGAAGAATATCATATGTGGCCATCTCGAGTAAAGGTCAAGATGGAAGAGTGAGTGCTTTGGAAACTGCTGTTTATCCGGGATAGGATGTCCAAAGTAAATGAAGGGTCTCAACTCAGCGTGACTCTCGAGTTGATGTTCTTCGGAATCTCTTCAACCGCTTCAAAAGACTCAACAACAAAATGTTCAACAAACCTTCGATCGCCTCACCGACATCTCAAATGAGCTTCAAGCACTTTGGGTGCCACGACATCACCGACCATGAGGTGGTGAAGAAATTGCTAAGATCGCTTGATTCCTCATTTGATACTCTGGCACTGATGATACAAGAACGAGCTGACTACAAGTCTCTTGATCCTGCTGATATCCTCGAAAGGCTAAATACTCACGAGTTCCAGCTTGCTGAAAAGAGAGATCTCTATGGTTCTGGCTATGGAAAAACACGTGCCCTGAAGGCCAAGGCTGTGTCCGAATCTGAGAGTGAAGACTCTGGTAGTAGCCTTGGAGATCCTGAAGAATTTGGCCAGGAGCTAGCACTGCTCGTGAAGAAATTCCAGAAATTCTCAAGACGTGGCCGCTGGAAAATCCTCAAGAAGCGGTGATTCCTCATCTAGTGACTATAAGAGAAGACTTTGTCACAAATGCAAGAAACCTGGTCACTATATCCAAGATTGTCCTCGATTGGGAAAAGGAATTAAGAAAGAAGAAACACAAGGATTACAGTTACGATGACGTGAAGAAGAAGAAGAAATCATCAAAATCTTCATCATCAAAATCCTCAAAACCTTCTTCTCACAAGAAGAGCAGCTCCAAAAAGGCTCGGGCATTCATTGGCAAGGAAATGGACTCAAGCTGAATCACGAGGAAAATGAGGAAGAGGAGGAGTCCCAAGAATCCGAATCTGTGTGGCTAGTCTCGCTCTTGCTACCGCTTATGTTAGCAAGTCCATCTTCAACACTCAAGAAACCGACTCACGACAAACCTGATGAGGAAAATGATGACTACGCTCCCACCTATTGCTTCATGGCAAAGGTGCCAAGGTACTCAATTTCACCTCCTCCGAATCCGGTGAAAATGAACACGATGAGGATCTCAAGCCCAGCTACTCTAAACTTGCTAAGATTGCTATAAAACAACAAAGGGCTTTTGAAAAGGTTCAAAACATGCTAGATAAGAGTGATGATATGTTAGGTGAAGAAATGGATCGCACTCAAGCCCCGACCGAAAATCTTCAGAGACTTCGCCTAGGCTTGATAACCTTCAAGGTCATCATAACACTCTCTTATCTGATCATGAGAAACTTTCTTATGAATTTCTTCAAAGAAAGCAAGATCTTGAGAAGCTAAGAGCGAGTTATGAAGATCTTCAGAAGGAGCCCGATTCATTACTTGCTCAACAAATCAGCGCTTCTCAAGAAGAATTTGTTCCTCCATGCTTAAAGTGCATTGAACGTGAATCGCTAATTCTTCACCGAATGTTCAAATGCTTCAATCTGTTACAAATTCTTCACCTGCCTCTGCTATCACTAATTCCTCATCCGAGGACATTGCTAGTATCATCGACGATGCAGATCGAAGGAATTGTACATGACAGCATGTACAAAAGCCTCAAAGGGCATCGAGACTCTTTGTGATGTGCTTAAAAGCAGATCCTCAACAGGAACCCTAGGAAAGAGGGTATCGCATTTGAGAGGAAATTAAATGCCGATGGAACATACTGGAAGCATGAGCAGTACCCCAAAACCTCATGGGTTGCTGCAAAGGGACCTCCAGTTGATCCATCTACCTTATCTGGTTTTTCGTGTGAATTTCCTCATTCTGCTGATGAGTCATTTGACTCCAACTATAAACTGTTCAAAAATCAGAATGGTGAAGTATTTGCTAGATATGTTGGCACTAATTGCAGGAACAGTTCCCCTATGAAAAAAATCTGGGTTCCCAAGAAGTACCTTGAAAGTCTTCAGGTGAATGTCCTCATGACACCACCAGTGAAGAATAGGAACCCCAGATCAAATTCTTCATATGGACCTAATTCTTCATATGGATCCAAGTCCTCATGCGGACCAAATTCCTCACGTGGATCAAATTCCTCAAAAGGATCAAAGTCCTCATATGATTATTATCATGCTAACAACTCTGTTTGTGAGGGTAGAGCTAAGGGCTATGAATATGTGCATTATTCTTCAAATCATTATGTTCATAAGTCCTCGAAGAATTTCTCTCGCTTATTCATATGCTTACCCTAACCCCTCTTATGTGAAACGAAATGGTTTGGCCTCTATGCCACCATTCTCGTATGATGCTCGCAGAATGATGAACTCTTTGCCACCCCTTCAGATGTGGGTGGTGAAGAAAAAGAACTAATCTCTTCTGTCGGGTCAGGTCTCCAGACGTGCCTTAACGTCTGAAGAATTTGCTGGGGGCCTGACAAAATTGCCTGAAAGGACGCAGGCTAATCATGATGAAATGAACTTTCATTTCACACGTCCTCATCTTGCTTATCCCGAATCTTGGTGATGAAATTCATCTGATGAACTTGATATCATATTCTTCACTGATGAAATATATGAGATCGTAAGTTGTACTAATTCATCTGCAGGATGATCAACCCAAAGCCACTGAGTGGGTTCTCGATAGTGGATGTACAAATCACATGATCGGGTGACAAGAATCTATTGATGGATGCTACCTTATCACCGTCACATCTGAAGCATATCATCTTTCTTGACAAAGGCAAAAGTCGGTATTGGGACTTGGTAAGGTTGCTATCTCTAAGGACATGCACATGGACAAAGTCATGCTTGTTGAGTCTTTAGGATATAACCTCATGTCAGTCTCAATGCTTTGTGATCTTGATATGGTTGTTATCTTTGGCAAGTATTGGTGTGTTGTGATTATGGAAGCTGACAATTCCAAAGTCTTCGAAGGCTTTAGGAGATGAGACTTGTATATTGTTGATTTTTCCACAGGACCACAACCAGCCGTGTGTCTACTTGCAAAAGCTTCGTATAGGCTGGCTATGGCATCGACGACTTGGTCACATGAGGCATGAGGAATTTACTGCGCTTGCGAAGAAGAAGCATGTCATTGGCATTGAGAATGTCAAATTCCTCAAGGATCACCTATCTTGAACTGTGAAGCTGGAAAAATGACCAAGGCCAAGCATCCAAATAAGACTATCATGACCACTACTCGTCCTTTCGAATTGCTTCACATGGACCTCTTTGGTCCCAATCATTATTCAGCTGTCGTTAATGAAGCATCACTATATGGCTTTGTTATTGTTGATGATTACTCTCGTTACACATGGGTACACATTGTTACTTACAAGCATGAAGTGCAGGAAGTCTTCAAGCGATTTTCCTCAAGGGCTTCAACCAACTTTGGTGTGAAGATCAAGCACATCAGGAGTGACAATGGAACTGAGTTCAAGAATTCCGGTCTTGATGATTATCTTGATGAACTTGGTATTACTCATGAGTTATCTGCTCCCTATACTCCTCGGCAAAATGGCGTCGTGGAGCGCAAGAACAGAACTCTTGTTGAGATGGCTCGCACTATGCTTGATGAATACAAAAGCGCCTAGTCGTTTCTGGATTGAAGCAATTGACACTTTGCGTGCCACATCATCAACAGTATATCTTCACAAATTCTTCAAAAGACTGCCTATGAACTCCTCACGGACAAGAAACCCAATGTAAGTTATTTCAAAGTCTTGATTGCTAAATGCTGGATTAGAGATCCTCACCACAACTCTAAATTTGCACCGAAAGCACATGAAGGTTTTATGCTTGGTTACGGAAAGGACTACTTACACCTACAGAGTCTTCAACATCACTCTACACAAGATTGTTGACATCAGCAGATGTGCGGTTCGATGAAACTAATGGCTCGCAAAGAGAGCACCTACCTTCATGTTAGGCGAACCAGCACACGAGGATTCTATCAGGTTCAAGGCAACCGAGGATGTCATTCCTCTTGAAGAAACTGCTGAAGAATTCATTCCTGTCTGTGAAGAACGTCGAGCTGATGCACTGAAGATAATCTTTGAAGAAAATGGTGCTGAGGAAAATGATCAAATACCTCGGCGTCAACCAGCTCATCCTCGCGTTGCAAAAAGAAGTACAAGTTGACAAGATCATCGATGACATTGAACCGCCGGAGTCCTCTCACACGCTCAAAAGCTTCACATTTATCTAACTTTTGTGGGCACTATGCTTTTGTCTCTATCACAGAGCCCACTAAGGTAGATGAAGCATTTACGGAGCCGGAGTGGATTCAGGCCATGCAAGAAGAATTGCATCGATTCGAGCTCAACAACGTCTGCGAACTGGTCAAACGTCCAGATCCTCGCAAGCATAATATCATTGGCACAAAGTGGATCTATCGCAACAAGCAAGATGAAAATGGTCTTGTGGTGAGGAATAAGTCACGACTAGTAGCTCAAGGCTACACACGAGGTTGAAGGAATTGATTTCGATGAAACTTTTGCACCTGTTGCTAGACTTGAGTCTATTCAAGATATTACTCGCCTATGCTAACCATCACAATATCACTTTATATCAAATGGATGTGAAAAGTGCATTCCTCAATGGTAAGCTTGAGGAAGAAGTATATGTTGCTCAACCCCGTGTTTTGAAGATCCAAAGAATCCTGACAAAGTCTTCAGACTAAATAAGGCCCTCTATGGCCTCAAGCAAGCCCTCGAGCGTGGTATGATACATTGAAGGAATTCTTCGTGAAGAATGGCTTCACACCAGTTCACTCGACCCTACTCTCTTTACTAAATCTTATGATGGTGAACTGTTTGTGTGCCAAATATATGTTGATGATATTATCTTTGGCTGTCTTGACCAACGTTATAGTGATGAATTTGCCTACATGATGAGTGAAGAATATCAAATGTCTATGATGGGAGAGTTGAAATTCTTCTTAGGTCTTCAAATTAAATCAACAACACAATGGCATATTCATATCTCAGAGAAATACCTCAAAGATGTCCTCAAGAAATTCGCATGCAAGATTGCAAAGGTGTCAAAATTCCTATGCCCACAAATGGCCATCTATGCATCGATGAAAATGGTATTGACTTCGATCACAAGGTATACCGCTCCATGATTGGTTCCTTATTGTACTTATGTGCATCTAGGCCAGATATAATGCTTAGTGTTTGCATGTGTGCCCGATTTCAAGCTACAATCAAGGAATAACACAATAAGGCTGTGAAGCATATTCTTCGATATCTAGCTCACACACCAACACTAGGATTATGGTAACCCAAGGGCTCTGCTTTTCATCTCATTGGATATCCTGACTCTGACTATGCCGGTGAACGTGTGGACCGCAAGTCAACATCTGGTACTTGTCATTTCCTCAAATGATCTTTGGACTATTGGTCCTCGAAGAAACAGAACTGCGTATCACCGCTCTACTTGAAGCTGAATACATTGCTGCTGGCTCGTGTTGTGCTCAATTGCTGTGGATGAAGCAAACTCTCAAGGACTACGGCATCAACGTGACTGTGACAATGAGAGTGCCATCAAGATTGCTCACAACCCAGTTCAGCACTCGAAGACAAAGCACATTCAAATTCGTCATCATTTTCTTCGTGATCATGTGTTGAAGGCGACATCTCCATCGAAAGCACGTGAAGGCGAAGAACAGCTAGCTGATATCTTCACTAAGCCCTTGGATGAGAAGAGATTTAGCAAGTTGCGGTGTGAGCTAAATATCTTAGAATCTTCGAATGTTCTTTGAAAAGGACACACATCCTAACACTTATGCAAAATTGATGACTTAGATGTGCAACACATGAAGAAACGCTTATCTTCAATCAATGAAGAATAACACTCTTAGTGTGAAGAAATTAATGAAGAACTTGATTCTCGTAACCCTACGACAATTGTAATGCTGTGTCTGAAATCATCATTCTTATACGGGTGGGTCACGCCACCACCAAAGTTGAAAATCTTCAATTTGAATTTTTCCTCAGTTTTTCAAATTCTTCAGTTTTTCAAATTCTTCAACTTTGCAAAATCTTCACTATTTCCGTCGTCTTTCTTCATTGGCTATATCTATATATATGAGTTTATGTCCTCTACAGCATTCACTTATGGCTATTTCTTCATGTTGCGCTTTTTCTGCTAAGTGAATGTGATCGGACCCTTTCCCCTCTATGCTATACTCAACCCAATCCATTCACAAATTCTTCATGTGCGTTCTATTTGAAACTCGTTCAAAATCTTCACTGTGTCCTGACAGCTGAAGAAATTGCGAACGGAACTTTAAAACTAATCTTATCCAAACCTTCGGTTTTTCGCTCAAACCGTTCCGCATCCCACGGTGCATTACTTTATTCACCCACGATCGTACACGATATCCACTACACAAAGACGTGGGTGACACATGTCGTGAGAAGGGAAATGGTGGGGACATGTTCGTCCTAAATCTTGAGCGATCCGCTTTTCACCGTGTCTATAAATACCCTCTCCCCTTCCTCACTTCTTTTATCGCTACCGATCTCTCTCTCCCGCCGAGCTCCTCAAACCCTAAGCGCGCCTTGCTTCTCCATCGTCAGCCGGTGAGGAAAAGCTTCATCGCCTTGACCTCGTCGCCGACGTACTCGCTACCGACATGGAAATCCTCACTCACTTCCGCCCGCCGTAGCTGTCTTCCTCTGCCAAGTTAGTGCGTGTAATATCTGAACTTAAGAACTTCACAACTTTTCTTCTCAGTTCGTAGTGTTCTTCACTTCGGGTAAATTAAAAGTTACTTTTATTACTCGCTTTGATTCTCAATTTTTCTTCAAATTCTTCAAAGGTGTTTATTCTTCAAATCTTCACACATATGAACACCTCAAATCTCTTGACTCGCTTCTCTAAGCTATGATTTTCTTCAAGATTCCTCAATTGTGTGGATCTTGATCTATACAACTCTGGAACCTAAGACAAAGAACGCTTATTGAAATTCTTCAAGGCTCATCTAGTCAAAATCCTCAAAACTTGTTCTTTGAAAAACCTTCCGAGAACGCATATGACCTCTCCAAATTCCTCGCACCTATACTCTGCTCACGGTACAAATGTCCGCTGCTGAATCCCTAGGTTCTCATCAACTTAACTCATTTGCAGCGTTCCTCGAAGAAAAAACTGCACACTTCTTCAGAGAACTCAATTGTTCAATTTCCTCAACTCAAGAAAATGGCGCACGGTAAGAAGCCGCAGAAGGGAGGAAAGAAACCCGAGGTTATGACAGCGTTTGAAATCCTCGAGGAAATATATATGACTATCGCACTCCGGATGAAGAAAGCAAAATCAACGCAAGGTGCGATTCGTAAGATTGAACGGAGATGGGCACGGAATGGAAGGAATACAGATATGTAACTCCTAAGTACATGAAGAAATTCGCTCTAAATCCTCCATGCCCAAGAGCTCCTTTGGCACCTGGCCAAATAGCTAATCCCACTAGCATCAAACGCGGTGAGGACTTTCCTGATGAATGGGCTAAACGTCAAGCAAAGTTGGCAAAGCAAGCAAAGGAAGCAGTGAAGAAATTCAATGAAGATTCTGCTGCTGCTACTGCCACAGAGGTCTCGGTCAGACCGAAGAAATCAATGCAAAAGAAGCCTGCTAATAAGCCAAGTGCTCCATCATCTCGCGCCTCACGGCCAAGTTCCTCAAAGCAGACCTTCCTTCCAAGCAAATTCCTCACACTGCTGCTGCTCCATCAAAGTCCTCAACAGCTCCGCTAAAACCTTCAGTTCCTGTGCACCTGCTACTTGTCAAAGGACCACTGGTTTCTCAATTGCCTCAGGCATTTCTGCAAGTTCCTCAGCTGCTCCAATTTCCTCATCTGGCCCGGCTCAGCTGAAGACCAAGGCAACAGCTGGACGAGGTCCACGGCCTAGTCCAAGGACCAAACAAGTTGTACTTCATGTAACATCTAACGATGAGGCATCTGATGCAGAACTCGCGGAAATCATCAGAGACCGTCAAGTAAGGGCCGCTAGAGCCAAAGGTACATTTGTGCCACTGCTATTGGATCCGAAGAAAGTCCTCGACTTTGTTGATCTCTGGCACAATGATCCCAATACCCCTCTGCCTGATCTTCATCTGACACCTGGTCAAAGTCATATACCGACTCACTTCATCGTCAAGAAAATGGAAGTTTGAGAAGGCGAGGGAAATCAAGAAGGCTCAATACAGGAAGGAGAAGTTCCTGAAGAAAAATGTTGTCAAGATGACACCTGAGGAACTTCTCCAAATCCAAACTGAAATTCAAGACCTCAGCAAAAACTTCGATTCCTACTATGCTGATTGGCAAGGAGTAAAGACCAGATTCGCCAACCCGACGAAGAAATTCACAAGTGTTTGCCTCGATTGCAAAATGAAATTCCTCAGTGGAGCCTCACTCAGCCTCTTGAAGAAAATACCAAGATCATTGATGTCATTCAACTCAATAAGAAAATGCTGATTCCAGGCTGATGATCCCATTCCACCACCGAAGAAATTGCCGTGGCACCCACTAGTGGTGAGCCACAACTCAAGTCGTGGCAACCGCATCGCCATGCTTGCAAGAAATTGCTCAAGACAGAGGAACCGTGACAGTTCCTCCCAAGAAACTGCACCAAATTCCTCGGCTCCTCCTGCGCCAACTCCAACTCCAATTCTTCCATCTGCTTCGATGTGAAGAAAACCAAGGCTGCGTAACGAGCTGCTGTGAAGAAAAGGAAAGCATCAGCGCTACAGATTCTTCTACCGCTAAGAAAATGAAGCCAATGACCAGCTCATTTGAAAACCCAATTGATGCTGTTCCAATTTCCTCCATACCATCAAAGGACGTTGTTCCTTTGGAGAAGACTATGAGATCCCAATCGGATCTGATGAAGAACATCAATCTGCTGCTTCGTCAGAGAAAATTGATGAAGAAATTGAAGTGGAAGCAATCCCTTCAACCCCAGCTTATTTCCTCATCGACTATGAAATTCCTCAAGCTGGTGCTGAGGAAACTGAAAATGAAGATGTGGATATTGGATGCACCACACCAGTGATCAATGATGACTTTTGGGAAAGTCAGCATCCCAATACTCCTCTCTTCACCCCGATCCAACAAGTTCCTCACTCCCCTGCACAAACTGTCCAAATAGACTCGGAAGAAAATCAACCCAATGGTTACGTGCATGAAGAAATTCCAGCCGCTTAGTCTTGATGAAAGCTGTCTTGCTGCTAATCCTCCGATCGCACAAGTTGAGGAACAAGAAATTCCTCAGGCTGAAGAACCTGAACTTGTGATTCCTGAGGTGGTGATGCAACTCACTGACACCCCTCTACCCAAGCAAAAGAATCCGTTCTCAACCAAACAAAAGTTCAAGGCTGAAGATTTCTTTGCCGAGCATGTGTTCTTCACTGAATATAATCCTTATGACTCTGCTCGCATTAGGAAGAGGCGCTTCTGGACTGCCAGCCAAGCCAACTTCTATTCCTCGCTGCTTTTCAACAAGGACAAAATCTTTGAGCCAGGTCCTCGATTGTTCTTCACGACGCAGACTTCTAAACTTCAATCTGATATTTGTGATTGGAATGAAGAGCTAATTCTTCAGTTCTATGCAACCACGCACATCACCGGAGACGCCAAGACGTAACTTCATGGGTCTTAGATTGGATGACTGAAAATACCCACTATAAGGCACCAAAGCAAGTGAATTGCTTCGTGCCCTACCACTCGATCCTCCGCTTGATGGTGCACGTCAGATCTATGAAGAAAAAGAACTTTCAAATCACTATATGCAAGTCGATGAAGCCTTTGAAGCCAAGGCAGGCCCAAGAACCAAATTCCTCGTCAAGGAATTATTATATGTGCCTCGGACAGTCTATCGGATTCGACGAAGACTATGAGTCCTATCAAAGGCCACGACTTCGAACGATGAAGAAGTCGTTGGCATCATGAAGAATATGCTTTTCAACATCATCCATGGCGTTCCGTCAATTTCCATGATTTCTTCATGAGGACTCGCAAACATTGCTATGTCACCATTTGAGCTGAAGCCTTATGCGCCTTGGATTATGAGATTCATCAGGTCAAGGTCTTCACTCAATTACAAAGTCGATACTTTGAACCACCGCAGCTACTCGCCTCATTGAAGTCCTCAAACGGACAGTTACCTCACCGATGAAAAGGGCAAGGCCATCGCTGTGATAGATGAAGGCATTCGTCCATTGGATGGACAGTTTCGCAAAGCAGCATCCTACTCCACCAATGATGACTCTGCCACACATGACTCAGCAGCAAATACCTCACCAAGCAAAATCCTCAAGCCATCGCACCTGTGGTGATGATCGATCGTGAGTTACTCCTCGGCCTTTCATCGGAAGGTTGATCGTAATCATAAATGGGTCAAGCGTCAGTTTGGTACTCTTCTTTACAACATGACCTCAACCCACAATGAAGTGAAGAAAAACCACTACTACCTTCATGAAACCTTCAAGCGCACCTGGGCTGTTCTTTCACATGTCTATAGTGAAGAAGAACCCGGCTTCAATGGGTCTCAAGGAAGAATTTGACTGATCTCGCACCTCCTCCGAAGAAATTCAAGAAGGTCAAAGTTCCTTCTTTGGTGGCCAGCTCCTATTCTTCATCTCGCGACAATCGATGAAAATGAAGATTTGGAAGATATCTTGCTGGTCCTACTTCAACAAACAACCCCGACAATGCTGGCGCTCCGTCTTCAACTTGAAATTCTTCAAGAGCGTTAGTCCTCAGTTTCAATCCTCTTGGTCATTCGATGACAAAGGGGGAGAAATTTGAGTTAGTCTTCAAGCGGGTCTAGTTTTTGTCTATATACAGTATTTTATTAAGTTAAAACTCTCGTTCTTCTGAAACCTTTTATTGGATCGAGTTGTAATCTTAAACCCGATGGTGCTTTGATACTTTTGATGCATTATGCTCTTACTCTATGCAATCGATTACATGTGAGTTATGCTCTGATTCTCATGAGCTCTTTGAAAATCTTCATAGCAAATCGATTTGGGCTCTGATACTCTTTATACATTATTTTGCATGCTCTGAATAACATCAAGCACCATATTTCATCATGCATTTCAGATTCCTCATATTATATGTCAAATGCGTGTATGAATTACAAGATATAGGGGGAGATCTCCATGATTTAATTCTTCAAATGTGCATTGCCTCAAAAGCAAATTCCTCACTATGCACATCTTCAGGGGGAGTTCTTCTATATCTTGCAATCAAATTCTCATTATCAGTATTTACACTTCATATGTTTATCCTCGTTGAAAACTTAACCTATGTTGTCATCAATCACCAAAAAGGGGAGATTGTAAGTGCATCTAGTGCCCCTTAGTGATTTTGGTGTATTGAAGACTTATAGGTTAAGTAACTAATGCTTGTGAGTGTACACAGGTCTATAAGTCTATGAGGAGTTTGATATTCACAAAGGAAAGTCGACCCCTAAAAATGAAGTTCTTCAATGAAGACTTTGATAATCTGAAGACTTTCTCAAGACTTTGAAAGTGAAGAAATTGGTGTGACCTTGAAGATTTGATATTCACTTGAGGAACATGAAGCGTGAAGACTTTTGTTTTCGTAGTTTCATTTTCTTTCTTGAGTCATAGGAAACACCGCATCGTTAAAGGGGTCGAGGAAATACTAAGGAAAAATTTCCATTTGATGCTCAACTCAAAATCCTACACCTACCACACCCTTCGAAAGTGAAGCCTTTGGAAATCTCATACAGATTCAGTCAATTTCTTCAAGTGATAGAGACGAAGCTCTTACAGTCACGAGGAATTTGTTCGACCGAGGAGTTAGGAATTTGCCGGTCGAATTGCCTACACAAGGAGGAACATGATAGCCACGAGGAATTTGATGTTCAAATTTCCGACCGTTCTTTATCTTCTTGTACTGTCCCAAAATATCTTATCCACCTAACGGTCATATCATTGAAGGGAATTTATGTCTTATCATGTCGGGCTGCTCCCTAGGCTATAAATAGCCGCCCCTACAACCACTAGCTGGTTGGCTGCTTCGAGAGAACTTGACACTTGTCATTTGAGAGCAACCCATCCTCCGAGGACTTTGAGAGAAAATCATCAAGTGAGGAAAAACCCAAAACCAAACCCCAACAAAACCCAAAGTGATTGAGCATCATCAAGAAATTGATCCCATGTGATCCGACGCTTGTTACCTTTGAAGACTGTGCTTCTTCCAGACGGTTAGGCGTCAAGGTCTAGAGCATCCAAGAGGAATTGTGGATCGCCGAAAGTGACCAAGTCTGTGAAGGTTTGGAAGTCGCTCAAGACTTACCACGAAAGTGATTGGACGAGGTCTGCGTGACCTTAGTTCAAGGAGAATACGGTGAGGACTTGGTGTCCCGAGTCGTGTGCTCGATGATCGGGTGTCCGGACTGTGTGTCCTCGAGAGTTTAAATACTCAGCCGCTCCAACCAGACGCATAACCGAGACAGCAGCTTGGAACTGGTCTACCAAATCATTGTCTTCACCAACCTAATCGGTTCTATTTCCTCAACCCTTTCATTTCCTCATAACCGTGTTGAGTGTTTGTCATATCTGTGTTTGAAGACTTTGACTCAAGACTTTCTCAATTTCCTCAGTTCTATTTCATCACCGTTTGTCTTCATCTTGTGTTATCCTGTGATTACGCTTTACGTACTCTGTGATTGTCTTCATTTCATCATGATGACTATGCTTGTAATCTGTTACGCTTACTTCTGAGTACTTATTCCGCTGCAAGTAGTTCTTCGCTAAGGAATTTCCTCACCGGCAAATTCCTCAGTGAAGAATTCATAAAAATCGCCTATTCACCCCCCCTCTAGTCGATATAACGCACTTTCACATGCATAACATGTATTAATCTGTTAAGCTTTTCTTGCTGCATAGGACTGCTTGTAGACTCGGTATGATTTAGTTGATTGTTGGTTCTTGTGCCTAGGACCTGATCGGTCCTTTGCTATTGTCTATGGCTTTAGTAGCTTAATATCACCTATTCCTTTTATGGTGCATGCCCTATGTGGAAGACTTGTGTAAATGTATACCTTGCAAGGTACTGTTTACTCATGGTTCGGTTTAGGGGACTCGGAGCACCGGATTGACTGATGACAGGATTTTGGTTGCGCAGATGAGCTGGAGATGTCGGATGTGTCCACGGTGTTGAATGTGCCTCAGGATCTGAACGAACTGCAGGCTAGGCATACCACTCTCTTGTCCAGCGCCGTTCTTTGTGTGTGTGCCTCTGATTCTTAGGTACGTCCGTAGCCCCACTGTGCCTTCCACTGGCTATTTCAATTTCAATATTTTTTTTGTTTTTGATCTTACAAGTTGACACCATCTTACTGGCCCTTGATTTTGAAAGGGGCAAGGAATTTCCTTGTTACATTGTTAGCATGAGAACCGTATTTAGCAAACAATTGATGCTTACACTTCTCTGTGAAAAATTTATTTCAGATCTCGGAAGAACCAAAAGATCCTCTGCACTGCACACTTTGGCCAATGCCTGAAGATGGCAATAACAGGAAACCTTCAGAAATTATTTTGCTGCAGCAGCTGGTAGGCAATGAGCATTCTACTTTATCTATTTTATACACTTTGATTTGATTAGGTAACTCAGGGCTTTGAAGTTGTCGAGAATAAACAAACCTGACATCATTCATAGTAATTTGGATACTTCAATTCCTACAAATTGTTGCATGATGCATTATTCCAGGTGAACAAACATACAATTGTTACAGTGAATCTACTAATCAGGCTTTTTGTTTGTTGCAGCTAACACTTCCGATGGACAATTATACTAATTGACTGGAGCATGAGTGCATGTTCATCTTGGATAGAATTAATCTCACTTCCTTGCATCCTCTGAGTTCAAAAACAAAACATGGATGTCTCGATAGTGGTGGTAGAAACACTCTTAATTTATGTCCTATCTCAAGAGTCATGCATACTCGAGAAGTTTTTCTTAGCAATAACCAAGGAATGTTATCATATATTATTGATCTTTTAGTTCCAGTACTGTTTTGCATAGTAGTATGGCTTCACTGCATTTCTATATATTGTTTGTATCCACATATATATTACTGATCTTTTGGTTCCAAAGATCGCTCGGGTTGTGTATTAGTATGGTGTAGATTGCAATTTAGCTTCCTGCACTCATTGCTTTGCTTAGTTAAATTTGTAGGACAACCCAAGTATATTAATGTGCTTATATTTTGTGTACTTTATTTAGACAAATTTTATGGAGGAAGAAATAATCTTTTTCTGATAAATTGTTTTATGTGCAGAACAATCACCGCATGTTGTAGCAAGGCCCACATAAAGATGATGTAGTCATGCATAGGTAAATGATTCTGCCAAAATGATACTCTAGATATGGTCCCACTTATTTTGGTTCACAAAATGCAGTAGGTAAGGAATTCATTTATTTTAGTTCTGAATAGGTTACTATTTGTAGTGTCGATTGCAAGGCAAGAAATTATGTAGTTGTCGCCCAGCCAAGAAGCGAGAAGAAGGGTGCATCATCTGGGGTCATGTATCTGGCTACAGTTCTTATTCTGTGAAAAAAGTATAACTTTAAGCTTAGTTGTAGTTTTACCATAGTATCCTAGGAGATGATATGCCTTCAGTGTCCAGTTACTACATATCTCTCATTTTCTTTTCTTGATACAATGTTAGATCCATGATAGTACTCTTTTTAGGTGGATTTGCTTTGTATTAAACCCTAAGAATAGTTAGTAATAGTTGTGCTTTTGCTCGTGTCATCTATAACGATGCCTATCTGTGTGGATGATGTCCTTCTTCCAGGTGCATGGATAACGAGGCTTCCTATTGCAGCGTGTTTATATGTATATTATGATCATGCTATCTCTGCTTGTGTTAAAGGAGCCCTTAATGATACTTAGCTCTAAATTTTATATACTACTTGCTCTTCAATAACTGTATATACTATGAACGGTCTGGTCTTGTTTTGTTCATAGCTTGCTTCACGATAGAGTTGAATTATTTCTGAAAAAAGGTTATTCCATGTAACACCTTGGGTTTCCCATTTTGCATTATTTATCTCTTGTTTCTGATGAGTATTCTGTCTTCTAATCTTTTCTCCGGAGGCTATCTAATATTTGATGATTGCTATTTCTACAGATGGAGTTCAATCTTGTGTCCCTACTTCGTCAGGGAAATACCATTTGGCGTATCCGTGTGTATGTCTCACGACTATGGCAGCACCGGCGGCACACTACTCTTCCGGCCGCCCCTGAGCCCACGCGGCTCGCCGGATCATGCGCAGCCCCAGAGCAGCACGCAGCTCGCCAGTCCGATTTGTGCCACCCACGCCAACCTGAGATCCGCCTCTGCAGGTATGAACTCCCCTCCAATGTCCTCTTCTCCTCCATCCATTATTTCTCTATTTTGTTCAACTTATTAGCCAAAGGGTTCAGATTCTTGCCATGATTGATTGTTAGTCTTTGTACATGAATGGATTAAGATGTGATGTGAGACGAGAGCTAGCAACAAATGTGCTTGTTCTACATATAGGTGCACTTCTTTAGTTGATGTTTGTTACAATATTGAAACCATGTTACTCTTTACTGCACTAGGACGTGATGGCCAGATCGTCGCGAGCCCCTACCCCGACCCCAAGGTTGCTGGCAGCGTTAACCCCGATGGCGAGGTCGCCGTCACCCCCAACCTTGACGCCCAGGTCAGCAGAAGGTACATTTGATTGCTGGTACATTTGTTGTCTGAAGGCCCAAAGTTTGTAGTTAAAATGATAGTTAGGTGGTACAAGGACCGGCATCATGTGTACCTCATTCATGTGGATACTAAAATGTGCTCCCATCCGCTATTTTGCTAGGACTTCTTTGTTCTCTTTCTTAATGCAGTCGTTGATAAGATAATTTTTATAATGTTGTAAGACCGTAGAGAACATATGTTTCATAGTCAGTAGAATTGAGAACATTGTACATTGTACACCCTGTGACGTTAACAAAGATGTTCTCGGTTCTCCTTAATTTGGTCTGCCTAAGCCATAGAAAATGTGTCCACTGCCTAATCAGGTGTTTAGTAATTCATTTTTAGAGTGTGGATTTTGTTTCGTCACGTTAGTAAAACCAGTAGCACCGTGGATCATTTTGGTACTGCTAAAATTTGGTCTTCCATAAGAGAATGGTTTGTGAACAACATTTTATTTTGATGGATCTATGGAATTGATTTTAACAACATTGTGGACCTGAACTGTTGTATGACAGGGTTAGTATTGGTTGCCTATTCTCACCAGCCAAAAAATTGTACAATGTACTAATAAAGGGAAAACATCCGATCAACAATCAAGAGTGTCTCGTGACAAAGTTTTGGATTTGCATCTGTCACCTACTATGTAGAGTGTCTATTTGAAACATTACAAACCCCAACATTGGTCTTTCCATTAACTGTTTCACTAACACCCAGAGTTGGTACTGGTCTTTACATGAAACAAAGAAGTGTTGATCGTATTGTATATTGCAGAAGGTAGATTAAGTGAGGTGACCTACTTTCTCACTACTTATTTGCTATGGACTTTCTTAACCATCATCCTATGCCTTCATGTTTGTTAGGGTTCATATTTTGTTGCATTAACTAAAGCACCGTGTTTTGTTATTTTACTCCTCTGTTTATTTTTATAAGGCGTGGATGGAAGAGTGACAATAACTACATGTTGGTCAAAGATTGAAAGAAATTCTCCTTTAAATTAGGTTGGTCAAAGACATGTATGTTTCCTTGGTCTACAGAATGTCAGTTTACTAATCGTGCTAAACGTTTCCAGGAATATGTTGCTTGATGTTGGTTTATTGATCTTGCCTTCTTGATAGTTCCTTCTTGGTCACTGTAGATGGCTATTGTTGTAAAACTGATGAGATATCTTCTCGAGGAATATGGTTTTTTCTTCACTTTCAGGCCAATGCTACTCAACTTTTCTTTGAGCGACCTTTTCTTTGAGCGACGAGGAATTTCAACCGTCCTTGGCGAAGGACTGCTATCTGATTGTCACTAGCCTCCTGTGTAAATGCTTCGCTTTCAATATTTTGTACTGTCTTGCCTATGTGCTACTCAAGCCTGATCTATTAAACATTACTTGGCCTATTCCTTTGTGCATGTGCCTTAATTGTACTCTGTGATTTGTATTTTGATTGGAAAATTCACGAGGTTAAAGATTTGCATTGCTTTTGGTGTTGAACCGTGCATTGATTACATACTTCAGAGCGTGCTTCTTACTGATTTAGCATTACCTGCTTGACAAAAGGTTAGGACCGGCACCCTCGCACCGAGGCGCGTTGCCGATCTAGTTTACCATACTGGACTAGATAGAACATGCACAAGAGGGGAAGATGTGCCGATGTGATCTTACTACCTCGAAATTGAACAGCAGTTATGTGCTTGCCGCTGTCAATCTGCAATTGAACGCTTGCCGCCGGCGTTCGGGCGAACATAAGGCAGGATGAGACTAGCAGAGGGAGGCGAGTTGGGGAAGCAAAAAGGCCAGCGGCTGCTATCATCATACAGGCTATAGATCCACAATAAACCAATTTATTGATCAAGTGACGAACAAGCCTGGTAGTGGCACCAGAGACGATTTCTACCTGAGTTCATGCCAAGTAAGTCGTACAATTTAAAGTGAAATATATATTATTTATTGCTTTTTTATTGTATTTTTTTTATTGAGTATAAATAGCATAAAACATTGGAAAGCTTTTTCCCATGCATGCGAAGGTGCGCCTTTGATGAGATGACATAACATATGTGGCAGCCGTGGTGAGGTGGAATGTGTGCATGTTGAGAGAAATGAAAGTTCAACCGCAAAAAAAGAGAGAAATGAAAGTAGTGGAGAACATTATTTAGTTATTTAGGATTAACCAGAAGAGTTTTGCAAAAATATATAGATTCATTATTTGTCAATCAACTCCAAACCATGGTCCACATAGTGATTAGTTCAGATTTATTTCCTTTTTGAGATTTAAAAAAAATAGAAAGAAAAGAAAAATATCCTATGAAAATGTGTTGAGAATTCTTAATCGATAGAATAGAACGTACTCCGCGGAGTAGATCGAAGATAGATTAATGGTGGTGATGAAATATATGGCTTCGTGTCTACACGTTACATAGGCGGAGGGGGATGAATAGGAACAGGATAGGACGCCGCGCAGTTCGCCGCGGCGAATGTGACGGTGCGCTTGTCGAGGTCGTACCCGACGTGCATGTTCTGCTGCGCGATGTTCCCGAGGATCGACGCCGGGAGCCGCTCCGGCACCTCCGACACCGCCAAACACATGGTCCCCTCCTCGACGACCACGAAGGTGTTCTCCGCCTTGAGCGTGACCGCCACGCCGCCGCCCAGCCCCAGCGTCACGTCAGGGACCATCGCCTTCGCCCGCCGCTCCCCTACCCGGCTCACGTCCAAGCACAGCGTCAGGAGCTTGTCGGGCGATGGCACCCGCGGGAGCTTGATCCGGCGGCTCAGCTCCTTCACCATTGGGTCCAGCAGCGCCTTGGCGAGGAATGTCAGCGTGGTGCCGGAGTCGACGATGACACGGTGGTGCCCGTCTGGCGACGCGATGGTCGTGTTCCCGATCTTGACGGACTGGAGGTCGACGGTGTAGTACGTGTCCACTAGGGATGGGATCAGCGGCGTGGTCACCGCGCCTGGGTCCTTCACGATGGCGCGGGCGCCGAAGTTGAGCGCGGAGGAGGCGTTCACGGAGTAGGGCACGAGGCAGTAGGAGAATTTCCGACCGCCGAGCGATTTGTGGGCGCCGAGCTGCGTGACGAGGGAGAGGGCGCCGCCTCCGAGGCCCACCACGCCGTCCCCTTGGAACGTGCCTGCCGTGGCCGTGGAGCAACCGAAGTTGACGGTGGCCACGCGCTTCCTCCGGCCCCGATGGCCGCGCGCGGTGCCGGGGACGTGGGCGAAGGTGAAGGTCTCGGTGGAGATGAGGCCGCTCGTCCTGGAGCCGTCGCCGTAGGAGTAGATGTACTTGCAGTTGGAGGCGAGGGTGCAGGTGGCGCCGTCGGGGATCGCGCGGCATGCGCGGGACTTGCAGCCCACGAGGCCGAACGTCGTCGAGTTGTCCGGATCGAACACGACCACGCTCGGAGGACGGACGGGGGCGGCGCCGGTGCCGTTCCTGCAGTTGAACCAGACGAGGTCGCTGCCGGTGTCGGCGATGGCGAGCATCCGTGTGGGTGGAGTGCCGATGCCCACGGCCATCAGGTACTCGAACGACCTGTGGTCGACCTCCGACATGGTGCCATCGTCGATGACGCGGGCGCGCGCCGTGGACCGCCGCGCCGCCGCAAGCACACGGCCGTGTGCGGTGAGCGACGGGTCGTGGAACGGCGACCCGACCGAGTCCCGGTGCATGAACTCCACACTAAACCCGTCGGCGCCGCGGCTGCCAACGTACTGTTGCGCCGCGCACGCACAGAGCTGCGCCGCCAGGACGACGCCGACGAGCAGGAGAGCGCGGGGCATTGTTTCCTACTCCCTCAACTCCCAAGGATTTGCTCTACATCTGCAGCTATGGAGATCGCGGGGTATTAATTAATTTCCAGCTAAAAGATCGACGATGACGATTAAATTAATTACTTGCCGGGCAACGCTAGCAATCAGACTACTGATAGCTGCCTTCCCATCAGACTAGTGCTGCATCGTTGGATTGAAGTCTCCTGGAACGTCTGATTAGAGAAGTGGGCCTAGGTGGTTTGCATGTGGCGCACTAATTATGATTTGTTTCCGTCAATTACTCCTAGCACTAATTGCCTTCTTAATGCTTCCTCCTTGCTACCAAATCTGTACTACTAGGGGAAACGATGCATCTAACGAACCGGGTGCATCTATTGGTCAGTTTCCACGATGGGAAGCATCATGCATGTTCTATTACCAGTTAAAAGCATACCAATTCATTTTGCTTCTACCGGCCAGAAAATTTGCTTCCATAACAATCGGAGATTGTTTCAATTTGGTGTGATTTGTATCCAACATGACAATTTATTTGCATTGTCTAAGGACAATGCGGACACCTTATTTTGCATTGTCTAAGGACAATTTATTTTCCAACTTTACAATTTCATGCTTCCATCAAACCTTTTTTCACCATTGTTACGGACTCTTTAGACCAATTAAACTGGGAGTCGTCTTCCAAAGAATTTGGTATCTACATCCTAATAAATAGTAATTTGCTTCCAAAAAAAATTGGAATTTGCATAAAAAAACATTTTCTTCCATAGAAATTGGAATTTGCATCCAAAGAAATGAGCATTTTTTTCCATCCAATTTGTAATCTGAATCCAAATAAACCAGAATTTGCTTTCGTACAAGAAAAATGAAGTCTTCATTCCAGATATATGTACATATTTTTTGCATCCAAATCATTATGATACTCTTTTCATAGACTAGTGAATTGCTTCCATACAAATATAGTTTTGTTTCATTACAAAGAATAAGAAAAATATCGCTTCAAATAACATGGGGAATGTTTCCATAGTGATGAACGCTTGTCTCTGTTAAATATAGGATTTGCTTCTGCGTGGTAGGAAGCATCACCCCATCTATCACGATGACACGAATTGCGAGGACCCTGTCACTTACAACGTCGCCATGTGGACATCCGTGCTACTTCTTGCTAACTTCTTATGTGCTTCCTGCAATTGGAGTACACAATCATGCGCCGAAGTTAGCAAAATCTAATGAACAAATCCAAGGGAGATGGAGAAGAACTATAGAACTACAGTGCTGCGAACAATGGAAATATCCCTCGCAGGGTCGATTGGCAAACTACCCTATTACCCAGAGGCGTGGTGCTTCTTCTTACCAACTTCCTATGTGCTTCCTGCAATTGAAGTACATAATCATGCATCGGAGTTAGCAAAATCCGATGAACAAATCCAAGAGAGAAGGAGAAGAACTCCACAACTACAATGCTTCGAACAATCATATAGAACTCCCGGTGTGGTGGTGGTTCATTCTTGGTTGTGAGAATCACATGCCTATAACCTGGAGGAAGACCTAGAGCTTTGTCAATCATATTCGGTAGCAGCTGTGGTTGGATGAAAATACGCTTATATACAAGATACATACAAGATATGTTATACACAGAGTTCAAATTGAAGCATAGAACTCAAGCAAAATGAAAATATTTGGCCAGCAAGGGAGGGATATTTTGACTCACCAACATATAGATTGATCTGTATTACCATTTTAAGCATTTGGAAGCAAAAAAAATTAAAGTTTAGAAGCATCTGCATAGCATTATTGATGCTACATACTATACTAACTAAGCACAAACATATTAGTTTGGAAACAAATATATAGTTTCATGGAAGCATGGAAATTTTAAATCACGTCGATAACTAATATTACTGCCAACATTGGGAATCAGATTATTGTGATCTGCATAAGAAATGAACCAAAATTCGTAGATGGCATAGTGATTCATTGCACATCGGGTATAACATAGATGCACTCAACAAATTTAATCGAAGCAAGCATTGCATCCAAAGTAATGCAAAATCAAATCAAGTGACGAACCAAGGAAGAGATGGATCGAACCCTAGGTCATGTCTGTACATACCGGGGGCCTGGGATTCGCACGCAGCTTCTTTGCCGAGCCGATGTGGTGCACCAACGAGGTAGGAGGGATGGTGAAGGGGCAGGGCCAGCCGGGGGGAGATCAGGGATTCGCATGTATTGAGATCAGGGATCGATGGAGAAGGGATAAGAGGCTGCACTGGCGAGGTGGAGTAGTTTTAGTCATCGCGAGCTTTTGATGTAGACGAGGGTGGTGGTGGATGCATCCGTCGCCATGAGCGAGCTCGGCGAGCTCGGGGATAAGCTCGCCCGTGGAATTCGAGATGGGGTGGGGTGGGTGGATTTGGCAGGCGAGATTTACTCGCCCTTGATATGGCAAGGTCGTTGGTACGATTCAATCAGGCGAAATTTACTCGGGCTGCTAAAATTGTGGGGTAACTTTTTTTTTTGAAGGGTAATTGACGGCATGGGAGATTCGCGTCAAATATGAAGCGTGAGATTAGAGTATAATCAACGACGCCGGACGTGTCTGACGAAAGCTTTCTATCAGACTTCTGATAGAAAGTGTTTCCCTTACTTGCCAATGTTATACTCTACGTAGTATAAGGATAAGGAGATATCCAGAGCGATTGATGGCTTGGTATTGCGGGTATTAATTAACTGCCAAGAAACGCTTACTGAAACAATATCTACCCAACGGGCTTTGATATATGTTCTCATGAATTGCCCACATTATATTGTCACCCCAATCCTCGCCGCCTCTTCATGAGCGAGCTTCTCTATGATGCTAAATAAACCTAAAATTAGCGCTCACCTTCAGCGAGTGCTTAAACACACCGTGCCATGGTGAACTCCGGTATGGAGTGCTGCCATGACGGCCATTGCCAAATCAAGCAAGCGATGGATCTGAACAAGATTGTGGGCTCGAAGCCCGATTTTGTTTCTTTGGTAGAGTGCCTTTTTTTGTGGGGGAAATGTGAATTCATTTATTAAGCAGTAGCCATGTCTGCATTACATAGGTCCGGAACCTCGGCCGCACCGGATCGAAGCCACACCGCAGTGCGCTTCTTTATTTGACCAAAGTTTGCCAAAAATTGACTAACGGGCGTTTTGTTCTCGCCTAACAAGCTTAACTAAGAATTCACCATGTTCCCCAAGATGCGAAGTAATCTCACGAATCAACATCATATGCTCCGACCGGTCGCCATCACCTCCCTCGATCACTTTGGAAGAGAGGTTGAAGGCTTGGTTAGGGCAAAGGGACAAAAGAACAAAGGGACATATTTGATGGTTGTGTTGCATTTGAACATTACCATAAATTCGCATAACTTCTGAGGTAATCGCAAGTAGGCGAGCAGGAGGTAATCTTCCACCACATCCGTAGATAAATGGTACATGAATCAAATAATTTATACTTTAAATGTTATTCTTAATAATGTTAGTGCAATTTTTTTAATGTCTCATATTTGAAAATGTATTATTGTGATTAAAATGTGTTCATCCATTTTAAAATATTCATGTAAGTAAAAGTGTTCTTGTATTCTAAATAATGTTTGTGTGATTTCAAAATGTGTTCATGCCTTTAAAGAAATGTTCATATATTTTTAACAAAATGTAGGCACCATTTCCTTTATTGTTCATAAAATTTGTATAAACTATTTTATGAGTTTTGAAAAAAAATGTCTATATATAAAAGGGACAAACTGAAAGAATAAAAATAAAACTAAATGTTGTATTAAAGAGAATTACATTTTTGTCAAATAATAAGAAAAAAAACATATGAAAAATAAAAGATAGACAAAATTGAACAAAACAAATTAGTAAAGAAACGAAAAAAGTGGCATACGATCGGCCCTCATGGCATACAACACGCCCCTCAAACAGAAGTTCGTTGAGCTGCAGTGTTCGACGTAGCCGGGGAAAGGCAGAGAGCGGCTATTGTAGAAGAGATGGAGGAAGCAACAGCCAGTGACAATCCGGTGGAAGAAGACTCCTCCAAGAGATCGCCCAAGTGGTCTTCGGTGATGGAAGTGCATGGCTGAGCCATATACCACTGACTGATCGACTCAACAGTGGTTTGGAGGGGTTGGGAGTAGAGATCAAGAGGCTGGCGAGAAGGTGGACACATTTTAGGCTTAGGGGGATGTCAGAGTGCAGCCACCGAAGCTGGGTTGTGGGGGCTTTGTGCTGGAGTTGGGGAAGGAATGAATGTGTGCGGAGCTATAGATAGTTAGGTGTGTCCAGTCTGCCGCCAGGCGTCCCGCTATGCTGCAGGTAGGCGCTAGGGTTCCTGGCGCAGCCGGTTGTTGTCTCCCCGCCGAGCCGCCGAGACCGAATCCCCTTCGAAGCTAGCGCCGTTCGCCCGCCACTCCGCTGCTAGTCCACGCCAGAGAGGGATTAGGCTAGTCATAGTGGGAGTAACTTAGGTAGTAACATAGCGCATTTCAAGAAAATTTTGCTTACATGGCAAGTAGTTAATGAGAGGCGGTAACATAATATGTTACTGTAACATAGCGCTTCCCGAGACAAGATGAGTCTACAAGTTAATAAATGAAGCCATCCATGATACTACTATTATATTACTTTGCATTATGAAGGTAGTAAATTAGACTAGTGTCATGCAGATAACACTAGTCTAAGTTACTCCCCACTATGACCAGCCTTAGGATCTATATATGGCAAGTCTCAGAATAATCCTAACCTCTCTCACGGCTCTATACGCGCGCAGCAATATATGTATACCTCATCATAATTGATTAATTCAAAAAGATCCGGTCTTGCCTGGTCTTGAGGTGGTGCACGTGCGAGATTGTCAAAGGACCGACGACCCAACCATACATGTTTGAACTGTTGTTACAGAGACGTTTTTTTAGCGGAAATTCTTGGCGGAATCGACGTCTTGTTCTTGGCGGAATCGAAATTCTTGGCGAAATTCTTAAAATGAAAACAAGCTTGACTATGAACAAGCAAATAAATCAGGGGATCTCATCTCGTCTCATCGGGCAGAGGAGTAAAGAGAGGAGAGGAGATGGGTCGGGGTTGCCGTTGGGAGGTGAAGCACCAGTTCGGCCGCGGAGAGGAGGTGAAGCAAAAATTGTCTATATATAAAAGGGACAAACTGAAGAATAAAAATAAAACGAAATGTTTTATCAAAAAGAATTACATTTTTTTTCAAATAATAAGAAAAAAACATATGAAAAATAAAAGATAGACAAAATTAAACAAAACAAATTAGTAAAGAAACGGAAAAAGTGGCATACGATCGGCCCTCATGGCATATAACACGCCCCTCAAATAGAAGTTCGTTGAGCTGCAGTGTTCGACGTAGCCGGGGAAAGGCAGAGAGCGGCTATTGTAGAAGAGATGGAGGAAGCAACAGCTAGTGACAGTCCGGTGGAAGAAGACTCCTCCGAGAGATCGCCCAAGTGGTCTTCGGTGATGGAAGTGCATGGTTGAGCCATATACGACTGACCGATCGACTCAGTGGTGGTTTGGAGGGGTTGGGAGTAGAGATCAAGAGGCCGGCGAGAAGATGGACACGTTTTAGGCTTAGGGGGGATGTCAGGGCATGTACATCAATTTAGACGCCTGTCGTATCCTCCACGTCACCTGTAGACATCGGTAAAATCACCTCATACAATGGATCGTCCTTTCTTTCTATCTGTAACGCCTCAAATTTGTAAATATGCTAATTAGTCTACGAAGTTAAATCCCATCCACCTCCAGCCGACCCCACCGCTCCCACTCTCTAGAAAAGGGGCAGTTGCCTTTTTTTACAAACGCGTTCGATACAGCTCGTCGTTAATTATACCGACGGACTCTTTCTCTCTCCTCAATTTCTCTTCCCCAGACAGCTGATTGTACATCATTGTACATGCCCTCAGAGTGCAGCCACCGAAGCTGGGTTGTGGGGGCTTTCTGATGGAGTTGGGGAAGGAACGAATGTGTGCGGAGCTATAGATAGTTAGGTGTGTCCAGTCTGCCGCCGGGCGTCCCGCTATGCTGCAGGTAGGCGCTAGGGTTCCTGGCGTAGTCGGCTGCTGTCTCCCTGCCGAGCCGCTGAGACCGAATCCCCTTCGAAGCTAGCGCCGTTCGCCCGCCACTCCGCTGCTAGTCCACGTCAGAGAGGGATTAGGCTGGTCATAGTGGGAGTAACATAGATAGTAACATACATGCCACATAAGCAAAGAAGATGATGTGTCAAGTAATTAATGAGGAGAGAGGCAAATAGAGTAACATAATATGTTACCATCACATAGCGCTTTCCAATGCAAAATGAGTCTGCAAAGCAATAAATGAAGATCTATATGTTATCACACTTATGTTACTACCCACTATGAAGGTAGTAACATAGACTACTACCCACTATGAAGGTAGTAACATAGACTACTACCCACTATGAAGGTAGTAACATAGACTAGTAACATGTGCATGTTACTACTCTAAGTTACTCTCCACTATGACTAGCCTTCATAGTGGGAGTAACATAAGTAGTAACATAGATGCCACATAAGCAAAAAAAAAATGACGTGTCATGTAATTAAAGAGGAGAAAGACAAATAGAGTAACATAATATGTTACAATCACATAGCGGTTTCCAATACAAAATGAGTCTACGAAGCAATAAATGAGCTCGACTTTGAATTAACAAAGCCAATAACCGGCAAGAAGACTACATGTAATACAACAAGGACAAGACGCAGCAACCGGACAATACAAGGGACTGGACATCACAACTTACACAACACACAAAACTAGTACAATAGAAAAAGAAAGGGAGCCCATCTAGCAAATGTCAGAGACCGCAACGCTCGGGCACCAAGGACTGTATAAGTAGAAGAAGGCAAGGATCAATTAATATGTAGAACTGCACACACACCAGCCAGTTTATCCAAATGCTCAAACTGTTGGGTAAAGGTGGTTATCCATTTATACTTCAACACAACCTGCTATCAGCATAGAAGTCTTCAGGAAAGCCGTCTTCCCTGGACAAGAGTAACGCAATATCCTCTTCCTCAAACACCGAAGATGTACCAAACCCTCTCACCTTGGCTGGAAAAGTGTCGTACCATTGGACATGACATTCTCTCACCCAAGAGGTAAAGAGTTGCTGTCTTTAGTGCTCAGAGCAGCCACTGAGTATGACCTCCTTGGGACTGAGAGTACGTCACATGGGCACACCAGCGCAAGCCATGATCACCCGAGTGCGTCAAGAAAACCAATGGTAGTAGCCGCAGAGCAGAGGACAACAGGAATATCGAGATAAAATCGTAAGCCATGGAGGATCCATTCCCATCGTATGAAGAGAAACTGGGTGCCCATAAAGGTGTCGCCGCCACCAGGCCAGGCCAACCGACCTAGAGTTTCCTCTGGTCCGGATCAACACCACCACCCACCCAACCCTACCAGATCCCACAACATGGTTGGAACCAGGGAGGGCCCGTATCTCCAAATTTGGTGAGGAGCAGACATCAACACACCGCAGCCACCTCCCGTGGATGTCCCACCATCCAAGTAGCTGCCTCCCCATGAACGCGGCATGCCGGAAAGATGATGTCTCCCTAACAATCGGGGTCGTTACCCCGGCCTCGGTGGCGTCTTCCGTTGGCCCTGCCGCCATGCGACGGTGGTGGCGATGTTTGGCCTCGGCTACGAAACAGCAAAGGTGAGCTCCTCTCCTTTCAGCTCAAGATATGCTATGAGTTCGTGGCCGTTGAGCCAATGACCTAGTGCTTACCACATGGACTTATATCTCAATAGATTTTACAATGCTCTGGAATCTAGAAATCGGCGTTACATCCAGACCTCTAACACCGCCATTCCTTTGAGATTTTATAAGTAACAGAGAGTGTCCCTCCACTGGCACCTGTATGACTGCGAATAAGTTCTTATTCTTCGTCAACGAATAAGTAAGTTCTTGTTTGGCGTGGTCGAGTCCACACCTTAGGCTCAACTACGACCTATGTCTAATTCCTCGTTCAATAAGTTACGAGACTTAGTAGATAGGATGAATTCATGATTGTGCAATGTTTAGAATCGAGAAAATGGGAGTTGATGATATTGATTGCTCCCTTTTGCTGCTACATGTATTTCTAGCTATGGTGCGTGTACTGCATTTTTGTTCCGATGGCACAGATTGCTTTACCAGGTTTACTACTCCCTCTACCAAAATACTTGTAGTTGGGGGAAACTAGTACAAGTTCCCCCAACTACAAGTATTTTGGTACAGGCGGAGTAGTAGTTTGTTGCATGCTACTTGTCTTGCATATATCTGTTCTATATTTCTACGATTTGTCATGTAATTAATTGTTGCTGGCTTGATGCTTGTTTTGTAAATTCGTAATTTTCCTGGGTCCTCCCCTGTGTCTACTTGCTTTGGCCCTAGCCTTGGAGCCGGGGTTGATTATATGATGTTGTACTGTCATGTTTTTGGTGTCTTAAAGCTTATATAATCTTATAGCTTTTTATTGCCAATTATTGCCTACGCTCTTATCGTAGCTATACGTTCCTTGTTTTTTTAGTGTCCGGTTGCCAAGATATATAAGTTGCTCCTTCTGCTTAAGACAAGAGATTTCTCAGATAATCATTGCTTGAGCTTGTTTACTTGGAGCGTTAGAACCTATTAATTGTTGGCTAAATTATTTTGTGTTGATCAAAAATCATAACATCTTCCATCTACTTAAGACACTCACATGCATGACATATGCTGTGTGTTTTGTTTTTAAGCGGGTAACATTGCTCTGTGTTTCACCTGAAAAATAGTAACATAGGTCTGTTGAATAATACTCCATACCAAAATATAAGATGCGTTTCCAGTTCAATTTGAACTGCAAAACAAAAACGGCTTATATTTTGGTACAGAGACGGTAGGAATTTATGTACCCATGCTATCTGCTCATAACTCTGAAAGTGGCATCTGTCCCCAACCTTCTCTGGCCTGTGCAACCCAGTAAAGCCTTGACCGGGTCGTACAGGACAGATCGTGAGACCCTCTCCCGCATGCAACACCTGGCTATACGAATCTTAAAGCAACAGCCATCTCTAATCTCTCCAGCGCCCCGAAACTACAGCCAGAGTTGTGATGCTCGACGGCACATCGCCGCCGGCGTGCTCCTCGACGGCACATCGTCTCGGCACAACCCCAGCTCAGCACGCTCCATTCCCGTAGGAAACGGCGACGTCGTCACCGGCCTGAGCTTATGGCAGCTTGTCCCTGCCGGCCACGGCGATGTTCGTGGGCACCTCCACTCACGGCACGGCTGGCGCACTATGCATGCTGGCATGCTGCATGCATCCTTTGGCTGCGGCCAAATTCATGTCGTCTCGGCACCTGTAGATGACTTAGCACGTTCCCTGTAATTTGTTGGTGCTTGACTTGAGCTTGGGGCTCCGAGGAGCGTGGTCGTGGATGACGGGGGAGAGCAGCGGAGATGGAGCTCCGGTGCTTCGGCGACAGTGCGAGCAAAAAAGTTGTGGCGGCGGTGGCGACGACGAGCGAGCGCTGGCGGCGGCGGCGGCGGCGAAGAAAAGGGGATTAGGGATTTGGTAAATGGATACCGGCGACAGAGGTTACTCAAACAAACTTGTGCTTTGAGATTCGTTTATCCAGGTGTTAGGCGCTGGGAAGGGTCTCACGAACGCCAGTGTACGACCTGGGTCGCATAAGATTTTCTTCCCCTGATGAGTGGGCGAGGTAATCCCAATCATTCTCCAGCATGCCTTACTTTAGACAGCATGTTTGTTCCGATGGCGCAGATTGCCTTACCAGGTTTACTAGTAGTTTGTTGCGCAGATTGCCTTTTTTGTTTGTGTTGAACCAAGCCTGCTGCTTGAAGCATGAGATGAGATCCGGCCAGGACCGATGAATTATATTGGTTGTTTTCTGCCAAAGTGTTAAAGAGGCAGGCAGGCTCTTGTGGCGTTCAAATATCTTGTTTGTTGCCTTACGAATTGTGGTGAATAGCTAGCTTGATGTGGTTGATTATTGTTGCGGAAGTTGTTAGCTTGGTGGAATGATAATAATTTTTGAATGATTCACAAAGGAATTCTGCTGATTGCATGAGTGCACAGTAGAGAATAGTACATTGCTTTGTGTGCGAAGGCCTTGGCTTTTCTGAAAGAGAGAAAGATGTAGAAATCAGTGAAAATACTTGTCTTGTGCCATGACAGAATCCAAAGGTTTGACAACTTTCCACCAAGTGCACACCACACCCGCTATATATCCATAGTCCGTTAGGCGATGAGCGACATTATTACATGAACACATACAGAAAATGAAGTGAAACACATCAAAGGATGCATAACACAGGCTGCAAGCTTCCTGCAGCAAGCCCCCTGGTGAATGCATCACGATCACCAGAATTTATCGCATTATCCTGCTGCAGCGAGTCAGATTCAAAGACCACCTGGTGAATTCCCACCTCACTCGCAGCTTCAATCGCCTTAACGCAGGCATTAGCTTGAACCTGGATCGGCGATACCAGATACTAGTCGAGCCTGCCCGCGGTTTCAGCAATGAACCCCCCTGGCGGTCCCGGAGAACACATCCCCATGCACCACATCCCTCACGGCCAACCACCCTCGGCAACATTCATTTGTCCTTGAGACCATTTGACTCCCCTCCTTGGAAACAGCCGGGCGTCACTATTAAACAGCCAGGCAAGGAATCGTTCCCTTTTCTTGGAAACAGCTATGCTATCATCAACATAACCACCGCGTCATTAAACGATCTAGGGATGCCCATCACCCGACTAGCAAGGGTCTTGCTTGCGCCACGTCATCGATCCGTGTCACCGCGGCCTTCTCCCACTCTCTATGGTGCTTTCTTCTAAGACCATCTATATCTCTATAGAATCCTAACCTCTCACGGTTGTATATGTACACGGATATATATGGAGTGCAAGCCATGGCTAAACCGCTAAACAAATGCTACTAAAAAACACTTTCCCTTTTATTATCCTACTACTAGATTTTTTTTGAGCAATCAACCACTTTATTAAGCACTAATAATGTCGCTAACACAAATAATATCTAGAGTGGTAATAAGCCAAATATGGCGGCCCCTAGCTAGAGCTTCATAGTTTTTTTTTTGACGCGTCAACGGCGGGCTTGCGCCGGCCTGAACCATATATAACTTTATAGAAATGTTTACACATATGAGGTGACAGGGGGTTGTGGAGGAGAGAGAGGAGCAGGGGGATAGCCCCAGAGTACATTAGGTTACAAATCTCGCAGCAATGTTTGACAACATAGAACCCCAATCTTGGAGGAGCAATTGGCGTTGGGCATTCTTGCATCTTTGAGACCAAAGCTTCAGATCTTCCGCCGCTACCCTAGCAATGTGGTGGATGTGCAGCTTCTCGTGCCGAAATACCTTGGCGTTCCAGTGCTTCCAAGTGTTCCAGAAGATTGCAATGAGAACAGTAGAGCGAACTTTGTCCATCGGGGCCTGTCGCCAGATATCTCCAATGCTGTTAGGCGACCCCCTATAGAGGCTGTCTAGCTCATCGCAAAGCGGTCGTAGTGTGGTGCAGCGGAGGAGGAGGTGGTTGATATCCTCGCAGGAGCCGCAGAACGGGCATGCATAAGAGGTAGCGATTGAGCGACGCAACCTTCGCTGGTTGGTGTAGACACGATTTTTGTGAGCCAGCCACATGAAGATTCGACACTTGTTGGGCGCATAGTTTTTCCATGTGGCAACCGCCATCGGGTCTGTCGGGTGGTCATGCCATATCGCTTTATAAGCCAAACTGGTTGAAAGTGCCTTGCCCTCACGCCTGCATACCCTGTTATCGGCAACCTGCGAATCCAAGTTAATTGCAGCCATAATATTACGCAAGGTAGCCAGTTCATTCTCAGCTACAGTGGATAACCGAGGAGCAAGATCGAGGTTCAGTTCTGGCGAATCCAACACCCTCGCGACAGAGGCCGACAGCCTGTCGAAGTGTGTGTAGAGAGTAGCAAACTGGCAAGCAAGAGTAGTTTGGGTGTTTGGAAGCGTGGCCCCATTTCCGAGTTTAACATAGGTGATGGACCTGAAGAAGCCAAGATGTTTTATAATATCGCGCCACACGGGCGACGCAGATGCATCTCCAGTGCCCATGTCATGAGTAGGAGACCAGCCATATTTGGTAACTAAGTAGGACGATGCCGTTGCAGAGTTGGAGTCATGAAGTTTTGACAGTGTCTAAGAAGTAGGCACACATTCATGTGTTTGAGCGGTAGAAACCTAAACCCCGTTTACAAATGGCGCGCATGGGAGGTCCCATGCCACTTTGCATTGCCCTCCGTAGTTCTATCTTGACCCGACCAGAAGAAGGCCTGCAGCGTTTGTCAATTTCTGCAGCGTCCCTATAGGCAGCAGCGAGCACTCATAGCATAGATAGGTAGAGGCGCGGAGAGCAGCGGACTAGAATGGCCCGACCTGCTAAAGAGAGCAAAAGGCCCGCCACCGGCCGATCTGAAATCAATTTTATTGATCGGAAAGGAGAAGGCCGAGATATTACATTTAGAAGTGGACAGGGGTAAGCCTAGGTATGACCGAGGGAAGGCGGCAACAGTGCAACCGAGGATCACTTTAAGAGTGCAGGAGGTGTCTGAGTCTACATGGATAGGGGCGACGTGCTTTGTGAAAATTTATGGTAAGGCCAAGGGCGAGGAGAATTACAATAGCAAGCTGCTTGAGGTGATGCAGCTGCCTTGCAATCACGACAAAGACAATCAGCGTGTCATCGGCGTCTTTGCGGGGAATTTGGGCATGGGAGGTTATCATCGAGTGGGTGAGAGAGCATACCAGATTGGGATGCATGAATGATCATGCACTGAAGAATGTCGGCGATCACCAGAAAAAGGTAGGGGAAGAGGGAGTCCCCTTGTGTAAGACCACATCTACAGGGGAACCACGGACCGGGGTGTTCATTAAGCAAAAGAGCGGAGTTTGTGGTATCATTGAGAAGTCTGATCCAACTATCCCACTGCAAGGGGAAGCCTTTGGCTCGGAGGATGGCAGTCATGGCGTCCTAGGAGACAGAATCAAAAGCTTTGTGAAAGTCTAGCTTAAGGACGATAGTAGGGATTTTCCTTTTGAAGCAAGTTTGGACGATGTCGGCAGCATGGAGGAAGTTATCCACAATGCCTCTGCCTCTAATAAAGCCGGATTGGCCGAACTGAATAATATATGGCATGAGATCCTGGGCCCTATTAGCCAAGCATTTCGAGGCAATCTTGACTGCACAGTTTTTGAGAGCGATACGGCCTAAAATTCTCGGGTTGGGTAGCTCCCACCTTCTTCGGAAGAAGCACAATACATGCTTTGTTGATGCGTCTCAAGTCAGCCTTGCCGCAATGAAAGTCATTTATGAGATTGAGCAGGTCGTCTTTGACTAGGTTCCAGTTTGCTTTGTAGAAAGCAGGCCCAAAACCATCTGGTCCAGGGCTTGCGTTATCGTTCATGCCCCATAGAGCAAGCTTAATTTCCTCGATCGTGAAAGGGCGGCGATTTCCCTGGCCTGAGAGGTAGATAGGGAAGACCCGGCCATCGGAGAGGTGAGATCGAAAGAAAAGGACGCTGAACCGAGGTTCCAACTAAGTCTTTGAAGAAACTCAGCAGGATGCGCTCCTTGTCAACGATGTGAGGAGTAGGAGACTCCGTCAACCTCTAGAGATTTGATTTGGTTTTTCTATAGCGAGCGAAGGCACAAAGCGTGAAGGTAGGCTGAATTTTCATCACCGAGAACACAGTCCCTGATTTTAGCGCATTGCCGCCAGTATGTAGCTAGATCAGCATTAAAGCGGTGGAGGGAAAGTTTGACGGCGGTCCGTAAATGAAGTACAATGGGGGAAAGCATGCGGAATTCTTCAATCTTGTCCAGAAAGTTGATCGTGGTGTGGCAGTTTTTGGCCAATGTGGTTGGGAGACAATAGTTAGCCGACCACTTCTTTGCCATTTCTCTAGTTCGCTTGAGGTGCAAGGCAAGCATGCCAACCGAGCCTCTCCCTAGGTGCCGAGTCCTGACACTAGCCCAGTTTGACGCCACCTTCCCGGAAAGAGGGGTTAGCCAGAAGAGCATTGTTTAGCCGGAAGATCGAAGGTTTTGGGATTTCAGTAGCCGCAGAGAGCTGAATTGGGACGTGGTCCGACGTGGATCGAGTGGAGGATGTGAGGACGCTATCTGGGAAGTGTTGAGCCCAGGCGACGTTAACTAATGCGCAATCTAATCTAACTAGAATGGGAGCATCCTGTTGGTTTGACCAGGTATAGCGTCGATCCGGAAAGGGTAGGTATTGCGGACACATGGATTGGATCGCATCGAAAAGAGCATGGCCTCAATCGAGTTGAAGTTTGGGGAAGATTTATCGGAGGCGAAGGATCAGGTTGACGTCGCCAAGGATAGCCCAGGGCGGTAATTGCCGAGGAGAGATTTAATAGCAAGTACAGGAAAGCACATTTGCTAGGCGAATTGCAAGGGATCGTACACATTAGTTAAAGTGAAGGAGAGGTCGTCAGTCTTGGACTCAAACTTGCAGGAAAGGAAGAACTGATTTTTAGACACCGAAGAGCAGGTCCAGAGGTTACAATCCCAAGCAGTTAGAATACCTCCAGAGGCGCCTGTAGATGGGATGAGGTCAAAGTCCCTTAGATTGGGAGGTAGGAAAGTCATGGCCTTAAAAGCGATCGACGGCGCTTAGTTTGGTTTCCTAGCAGCAGATAATCGAGCACTGGGTAGCTACTATCCCTGCCTTAATGTTGCCTCCCTTCCTTCATGGACACTTCATTATAGTTTCTTCGCTTGGAATGAATCTCCTTGATGACCGCCGACATTCCCCTGAACTCACCCTTTAAATGATTCATCATAGCAGCACAATTAGTAACAATGTACATACTCGAAATGTTCAGGTCTTCAACTAGATAAAAGGCTTCACAGCAAGCATATGAAGGAAATATGCCCTAGAGGCAATAATAAAGTTATTATTTATTTCCTTATATCATGATAAATGTTTATTATTCATGCTAGAATTGTATTAACCGGAAACATAATACATGTGTGAATACATAGACAAACATAGTGTCACTAGTATGCCTCTACTTGACTAGCTCGTTTATCAAAGATGGTTATGTTTCCTAGCCATGGACAAAAGAGTTGTCATTTGATTAACGGGATCACATCATTAGGAGAATGATGTGATTGACTTGACCCATTCTGTTAGCTTAGCACTTGATCGTTTAGTATGTTGCTATTGCTTTCTTCATGACTTATACATGTTCCTATGACTATGAGATTATGCAACTCTCGTTTACCAGAGGAACACTTTGTGTGCTACCAAACGTCACAACGTAACTGGGGGATTATAAAGGAGCTCTACCGGTGTCTCCGAAGGTACATGTTGGGTCGGCGTATTTCGAGATTAGGATTTGTCACTCCGATTGTCGAGAGAGGTATCTACGGGCCCACTCGTGTAATGCATCACTATAAGCCTTGCAAGCATTGCAACTAATTAGTTAGTTAACGGGATGATGTATTCGAGCGAGTAAAGATACTTGCCGGTAACGAGATTGAACTACGTATTAAGATACCGACGATCAAATCTCGGGCAAATAACATACCGATGACAAAGGGAACAACGTATGTTGTTATGCGGTTCGACCGATAAAGATCTTCATAGAATATGTAGGAGCCAATATGCGAATCCAGGTTCCGCTATTGGTTATTGACCGGAAACGTGTTTCGGTCATGTCTACATTGTTCTCGAACCCGTAGGGTCCACACGCAACAAGGTTTCGATGTCGGTTATATTATGAGTTTATGTGTTTTGATGTACCGAAGGAGTTCGGAGTCCCGGATGAGATCCGGGACATGACGAGGAGTCTCGAAATGGTCGAGACGTAAAGATTGATATATTGGACAACGATATTCGTACTTCGGAAAGGTTCCGAGTGATTCGGGTATTTTTCGAAGTACCGAGAGTTCTGAGGAATTCGCCGGGAGTATATGGGCCTTATTGGGCCATACGGGAATAGAGGAGAGAGGCCAAAGGAAGGAGGCGCAGCCCCCCCTGGTCCGAATTGGACAAGGGGTGCAGCCCCCTTTTCCTTCCTCCTCTCCCCCTCTTTCCTTCTCTCCTACTCCAACAAGGAAGGGGGGGAGTCCTACTCCCGGTGGGAGGAGGACTCCTCCTGGCGCGCCCCTCCTGGCCGGCCGACCCCCTCCCCCTGGCTCCTTTATATACGGGGGCAGGGGGGGCACCTCTAGGTACAGCAACAATTGATCCCTTGGATATCTTAGCCGTGTGCGGTGCCCCCCTCCACCATAGTCCACCTCGATAATACTGTAACGGTGCTTCGGTGAAGCCCTGCGTCGGTAGAACATCAAGATCGTCCTGCACGCCGTCGTCTTGTGGAACTCTTCCCGACACTTTGCTGGATCGGAGTCCGGGATCGTCATCGAGCTGAACGTGTGCTAGAACTCGGAGGTGCCGTAGTTTCGGTGTTTGATCGGTCGGGCCGTGAAGACGTACGACTACATCAACCGCGTCGTTATAATGCTTCCGCTATCGGTCTACGAGGGTACGTGGACAACACTCTCCCCTCTCGTTGCTATGCATCACCATGATCTTGCGTGTGCGTAGGAATTTTTTTAAAATTACTACGTTCCCCAACAGCATACGCTTCCAGAATCTCTGGACCGATGACCCCTTCATAGAATGTCACCAATGCACCAATATATCTACCTTGACTGTCTCTAAAAATAACAGCGCAAGCGCCTACATTCTCATGTCTGGATATGGTTGCGTCCACATTAATCTTGGGTAATCCCCGCGGTGCCATCAACCACTTTCTCCGCACTGAAACCTTTGGCGTTCCCCCATATCGATTCTTGCTCAGGATCATATCAAGATTCTCCACACATTTATTAATAAAATTCATTGTGGACAGAGGGCTCTGGAATATTTGTTCATGCCTCGCCCACCATATAGCCTACATGGTTACGAGAACCTTAGCGAATTTCTTTTCCTCCATAGAATCTTTACTAGATAGAGTAGACTAGACTGCTGATATTCATTAAAAACGAGAATGGGCCAAGAATTAGAAGCTTCTTCACTTTACAGAAGACGCTGCAACGGGAAAAAAGAAATACCACACTCCCGTAACCCAATAAATATGAATGAAGATCCCGTGCTTCAAATTGTTTTTAACTAAAGATCCTAATATGTCCACGTCCTTTCTTTCAACAGATGGCATCTCATCTGCATTGCCACTTATCCTCCTTCTTATTCTCGCCAATGGTGGCTTTAGTACTCACACAATCACAACGCATTTGAATGTTATCAATCCTAAGATGTCTATGTCTTAGCATAAGATGAGAAATATGTGTTTTTCCCATGAGGTTTTGGCGAGTCGTGCCAGGCAAGTGGTTTTGCGACCGAGGGGAGGCGTTTCTGTTGTTGGGCATCCGCTAGCTACACAAGTGCCACGATGAGCCACTCCAGCTCCTCTCCTTCCTCTGCTCTGCAATGCTCCGTTTCATGGGTTTCTCTACTGTTTGTGCTTAATTATATTAGCTCATTTGGCTACTGTTTAAGGATGATAGCCTATGGATACTGTAATTCGACCCATCCCGTTCTTTTGGTCCTAGGCCAATTCTGTAAAAATCCCCAATTTCTTCATAGCTACTAACTATTCTCTATTCATATATAGCTACCTCATTTTTATCTCACTCCCATCCGACCCAAAGTCCGAAGAAACAAACATTTCTTCTTCTTCTTCTTCTTCTTCTTCAGACTAAATAATACATGATGTCTACTACACAACTTTATTCTTGTAGACACGTGTTGGGCCTCCAAGCACAGAGTTTTGTAGGACAGTAGCAATTTTCTCCTGAAGTGGATGACCTAAGGTTTATCAATCCGTGGGAGGCATAGGATGAAAATAGTCTCTCTCAAGCAACCCTGCAATCAAATACAAGAAATCTCTTGTGTCCCCAACACACCCAATACAACGGCAAATTGTATAGGTGCACTAGTTCGGCGAAAAGATGGTGATAAAAGTGTAGTGTGGATAGTAGATATGAGTTTTTGTAGTGCGAACAATAAAGAACAACAATGTAGTAAATGGTAAAATGGAGCACAAACGGTATTGCAATAATGGAAATTGAGGCCTAGGGTGCATACTTTCACTAGTGCAATCTCTCAACAATGCTAACATAGTTAGATCATATGATTATCCCTTAAAGTGCAATAACGAATCACTCCCGAGTCCCTATTAGCGGAAAACAAAAGATAGAAATTGTTTGTAGGGTACCAAACCACCTCAAAGCTATTCTTTCTGATCAATCTATCCTAGAGTTTGTACTAAAATAATAGCAAGCTATTCTTTCCGATCGATCTAATCAAGAGTTCGTAAAAAATAACACCATATGATACATATCAACCAACTCTAATGTCACCTAGATACCCCAATGTCACCGCGAGTACCCGTGAGTTAATTATAGGATATGTATCAAACAATTTCAGATTCATAATACTCAATCCACACAAAGAACTACAAGGAGACCCCAAAGTTTCTATCGAAGAAAAGATAATAAAAACGTGCATCAACCCCTATGCATAGATTACCCCAAAGTCACCTCGGGAATCTGCAGGTTGAGTGCCATAACATATATCAAGTGAATCAAAATAATACCCGATTGTCACCATGGGCATTCATATGCAAGAGATATATCATGTGTTCTTAGATCTGAACATTCGATCTAACACGACAAACCTTCAAAGGGTAAAGACTCAATTCATCACCAGAGTAGAGAGGTGAGAAACATCATATGATCCATCTATGTTAACAAAGACCATGATACATCAAGATTGTGACATCTCAAGATTGCGCGCGAGAGAGAGAGAGAGATTAAACACATAGCTACTGGTACAAACCCTCAGCCCCGAGGGTGGACTACTCCCTCCACATCATGGTGGCCGCCGGGATGATAAAAATAGCCACCGGTGATGATTCCCCCCTCCGACAGGGTGCCGGAACGGGGTCCCGATTGGTTTTCAGTGGCTACAGAGGCTTGCATCGGCGGAACTTCTGATCTAGGGTCTCTGTGAGGGTTTTCGGAATATTTGGAATTTATAGAGGCGAAGAAGGGGTGCGGGAGGCCACCGAGGTGGGCACAACCCATCGAGGCGGCACAGGGCCAGCCAGGCGCCACAGTGGGTTGTGCCTCGGGCACCCCTCCAGTCTTGCTTTCTGGCCCATTGGTAGTCTTCTGGTCCATAAAAAATCCACAAAAAGTTTCGCGGTGTTTGGAGAACTTTCATTTCTGCACAAAAACAACACCACGGTAGTTCTGCTGAAAACAACGTTAGTCCAGGTTAGTTCCATGCTAATCAAACCAAAACAATATAAAATTATTGTAAACATGGCGTGTATACTTCATAAATTATAGATACGTTGGAGACGTATCAGCATCCCCAAGCTTAATTCCTACTCCTCCTCGAGTAGGTAAATGATAAAAGAAATAATTTATGAAGTGTGAATGCTAGCAAAGTGCATAAGTTTGATCAATGATAATTTCAATCACTTTCTGTAGCATCATAACAGCAACTCTTTCTCATAAAACTCATCATGACAAAGTAGCAACCGATTCACATGTTAAGGTTCAAACAATGAATTCTCTTGAAACTCAACAACCTATGTCCTCAGTCCCCAAGCAATTGCAATTCAACATATTCAACAGAGTCTAAGTAAGAGCTCCACATACTCAACCATCATATAGTCTTCTATGATTGCTAACACTCACCACATACACATGAGCAAAACGTTTCAACCGGACACATAGAAAGATAGGGGCTTATAACTTTGCCTCCCAACGTATTCACCTCAAGGGTGATGTCAACAATAATAACTCATGTTACCCATATCCAACTGGATATATGTGCCTACATCTTTCCTCACCACATGATGCTTGCCAAAGGAGAAAAATAAAAAGGAATAGAGAGGAATAATTTGACTCTTTGCATAAAAGTAAATACTGAAAAGTAAAAGATAGGCCCTTCGCAGAGGGAAGCAGAGTGTTGTCATGCGCTTATTTGTTTGTATGCTCAACCCCTTAGTGCAAAAGAACGTCACGTTATATTACCCCTTGTGATAGCAACCTTTATTATGCAGTCTGTTGCTTTTATTCTTCGCCATCACAAGTTCGTACAGCGCTCAATTTTCTCTTACACTAAATGATCTAAAACTTTTAGAACCAATTTTTATTGCCTTATTGCACCGATGGCAACTTATTTGAAGGATCTTGCTCATTCCATAGGTAGGTATGGTGGAATCTTAAAACAAGATTTGGGTTTAAGGGTTTTTGGATGCACAAGTAGTATCTCTACTTGGTGCGGAATTTTTGGCTAGCAAAGATAGGGGGCAAGCACTACATGTTGAAGGATCTATGACAATATAACTTCAATGTGAATATGAACAAACATAAATCATTACGTTGTCTTCCTTGTCCAACATCAATGATTTTGGCATATAATATTTTGATGGGGGATCACAATCACAAAAGATTTCCAAGATAGTGTATTTGCATGTGAAAGTTCTCTTCCTTCTACTAATCATTCATGAATTGCTTGTATGACCAATATTGTGATTGTCAAGCTTCAAAAGATTTCACTTTCTAAACCCAATGTGAAGCTAACACTAGGCATGATATGAACATACAATTTTAATTTCATGATATTCAATTCATTCAACAATTTACTCACAGGATATAAGTGAAGCACAAGAGTAAATGACAAACTACTCCAAAAAAAGATATAAGTGAAGATCAAGCGAGTAGTTATGTAACTGGGTAGCTATTTGAGGATTCTCTCTTATTTAAAAACTTTCAAACCTAAGTATTTTATTAAAACAGAAAGCAAAACAAAACAAAATGACATTCCAAGCATAGCACAACTCATGTGAAGAAGCAAAAACTTAGGCTCAACCGATACTAACCGATAATTGTTGAAGAAGAAAGGTGGGATGCCTACCGGGGCATCCCCAAGCTTAGATGCTTGAGACTTCTTGGAATATTAGCTTGGTATTCCTTGGGCATCCCCAAGCTTGAGCTTTTGTGTCTCCTTAATTCCTCTCGTATCACGGTTTCCCTAAATCTCAAAAACTTCATCCACACAAAACTCAACATGAACTCTTGAGATAAGTTAGTATAAATCAGTGTAAAACCTTATCATTCATCGCCTTCGTCATCATCAACCATCCTCCATCACCAATTTCATGATGCTCACCGCCGTGCGTGAGTAATTACATCGTAGGCTTGCTGGACGGTGATGGGTTGGATGAGATTTATCATGTAATCGAGTTAGTTTTGTTAGGGTTTGATCCCTAGTATCCACTATGTTCTGAGATTGATGTTGCTATGACTTTGCTATGCTTAATTCTTGTCACTAGGGCCCGAGTGCCATGATTTCAGACCTGAACCTATTATGTTTTCATGAATATATGTTTGTTCTTGATCCTATCTTGCAAGTCTATAGTCACCTACTATGTGTTATGATCCGGCAACCCCGAAGTGACAATAATCGGGACCACTCTCGGTGATAACCATAGTTTGAGGAGTTCATGTATTCACTATGTGCTAATGCTTTGTTCCGGTTCTCTATTAAAAGGAGGCCTTAATATCCCTTAGTTTCCAATAGGACCCGCTGCCACGGGAGGTAGGACTAAAGATGTCATGCAAGTTCTTTTCCATAAGCACGTATGACTATATTCGAATACATGCCTACATTACATTGATGAATTGGAGCTAGTTACATGTCACCCTATGTTATGACTGTTACATGACGAACCACATCCGGCATAATTATCCATCACCGATCCGGTGCCTCTGAGTTTTCCATATCTTTGGTTTACGCTTATTTACTTTTCCATTGCTACTGTTACAATCACTAGAAAAGTACCAAAAATATTACTTTTGCTGTCTTTACTTTTGTTACCGTTACCACCACTATCATATTAATTTGCTACTAAACACTTTGCTGCAGATATTAAGTTTCCAGGCGTGGTTGAATTGACAACTCAGCTGCTAATACTTGAGAATATTGTTTGGCTCCCCTTGTGTCGAGGGTTGAATACTCTACCCTTGAAAACTGTTGCGATCCCCTATACTTGTGGGTTATCAAGACCTTTTACAAGCGCCGTTCTTTGGGGAGCATAGCTTTATTCTTTGAGTCACTTGGGATTTATATCTGCTGGACACTATGAAGAACTTGATAGACGCTAAGACAACAATTTATCCCTCAACTACGAGGGGAGGTAAGGAACTGCCATCTAGCTCTGCACTTGATTCACCTTACATTATGAGTAAGCTAGCGACACCTAAACACCTTACGCTATTCGTTTCCAATATGTCGATTTTATTGATGATGCCACTTACGCTATGCATGATACTTATGATGAAACTACTTCTATGCTTGATGCTCTGTGCCCCTTGGTGAATTTCTAGATGAACAAATTTCTAGGTCTAGAAAGAGAAATTATTGAAACTGAATACAATGATGAAAGTGATGATGAAAATATGCCTGCTATTCTGAGGGTTATCTTTTTGATGCTGAATCTTCTGCAGCTATTTTTGCTTGTAAGGATAGATATGAACTTAAGAGGCTGCTAGTTAAATGGAGTAAAGAATCTCTTAGAGATAGGATGAGACCTGACCACCTTTTGCTACTTCACCTATCTGTGTTCTGATAAGGATTATTATGAATTCTCTGTTGATCTGATATAATTACTTTGGTTGAATCGATCCTTTTTATGGCTATGAATCTGAAAGCTGTTGTGGCACATCTTACTAAGTTAAATGATATAGCTGCCCTGTTTACTAATGATGAGAGATCGCTACTTTTATATACTCAAAATATTTACATTCTCATTAAATGGTGATGCTAAGATATGGTTTAATACACTAGATCCTCGTTGTGTGCGTAGTCCACAGGATATGATTTATTACTTCTCTGCTATATATTTCCCTGCTCATAAGAAACAAGCTGATTTGAGTGATATATATTATTTTGTGCAATTTGATGAAGAGAGTCTCCCCCCAGCTTGGGGAGGCTTCTCAAGATTATAATGCTTTGCTGATCATCATCTTAAGAAACACGAAATACTTGATATCTTTTATAATGGACTAACCGATGCTTGAGGAGACTACTGGATAGTTGTGCTGGTTCTCTTTTAGGGAAAGAACACCGGATGAAGCTGAAATTCTATTGAATAATATGTTGACAAATGAAAATAATTGGGCACCTCCTGAGCCAGCCCCTGAGCCAGCTCCTGAGCCAATTACTGAGCCTATTCCTAAACCAACTCCGAAGAAGAGAGGTGTTCTATTTCTCAGTCCTGAAGATATGCAAGAGGCAAAGAAATCTATGAAAGAAAAAAGGTATTAAAGCTGAAGATGTTAAGAATTTACCTCCTATTGAAGAAATACATGGTCTTAATTTACCGCCTGTTGAAGAAGTATATGATCTCAATTCTTTATTCGCCGAGGAACCTCCTAATCCCGATATCCCAACACAGGTCGTAAAGGTAAATTCGCTCCATAGATATGATAAAGCTGAAGTACCTCCTACTAAAATTGCTAGTCAGTGCTTGGATGAGTTTGATAACTTTGTGTTTATGCAAGATGACTTTAATGCTTATTTTGGTAGACAGTTAAAACAGAATACCTTTATGATTAAACGCTTGAGTGATTATATGGCCAATATTAGAGGTAAACTTAAACTTGTTAGCAAACATGCTTCCATGGTTACCACTCAAGTAGAACAAGTACTTAAAGCTCGAGAAGAAGTGCTTGATGAAATGAATAGTAAGAAAAATGATTATGCTGTTAGAGTGGCTACTAGAACTGGTAGAATGACTCAGGAACCTTTGTATCCTGAAGGCCACCCTAAGAGATGTTGGGGAACGTTGCAGAAAATGAAAATTTTCTACGCTTTCACCAAGATCAATCTATGGGTTCATCTAGCAACGAGAGAGAGGAGTGCATCTACATACCCTTGTAGATCACGAGCGGAAGCGTTCAAGAGAACAAGGTTGAGGGAGTCGTACTCGTCGTGATCCAAATCATCGGAGATCCTAGCGCCGAACGGACGGCACCTCCGCGTTCAACACACGTACGGTCGAGGAAGACGTCTCCTCCTTCTTGATCCAGCAAGGGGGAAGGAGAGGTTGCTGAAGATCCAGCAGCACGACGGCGTGGTGGTGGATGCAGCAACGATCTCGGCGAGGGTTTCGCCAAGCTCCTGCGAGAGGGAGAGGTGTAGCAAGGGAGAGGGAGGCGCCAACGGCATGGGTCCGCTGCCCTCCCTCCCCCTCTTTATATAGGGCCCTGAAGCGCCGGCCCCTAGGAGATGGGATCTCCAAGGGGCGGCGGCCAAGGGGTGGCTTGCCCCAAGCCGGTGGGCGCCCCCACCCCTAGGGTTTCCCAACCCTAGGCGCAAGGGGGGGCGCACCAGCCCACCAGGGGCTGGTTCCCCTCCCACTTCAGCCCATGGGGCCCTCCGGGATAGGTGGCCCCACCCGGTGGACCCCCCGGACCCTTCCGGTGGTCCCGGTACAATACCGGTGACTCCCGAAACTTTCCCGATGGCCGAAACCTGACTTCCTATATATAATTCTTTACCTCCGGACCATTCCGGAACTCCTCGCGACGTCCCGGATCTCATCCGGGACTCTGAACAACTTTCGCGTTACTGCATACTAATATCTCTACAACCCTAAGCGTCCAGAACCTTAAGTGTGTAAACCCTACGGGTTCGGAGACATCTGAACATGACCGAGACGCCTCTCCGGTCAATAACCAACAGCGGGATCTAGATACCCATGTTGGCTCCCACATGCTCCTCGCTGATCTCATCGGATGAACCACGATGTCGAGGATTTACTCAATCCCGTATACAATTCCCTTTGTCAATCGGTACGTTACTTGCCCGAGACTCGGTCATCGTTATCCCAATACCTCGTTTAATCTCGTTACCGGCAAGTCACTTTACTCGTACTGTAATGCATGATCCCGTGACCAGACACTTGGTCACCTTGAGCTCATTGTGATGATGCATTACCGAGTGGGCGAAGATACCTCTCCGTCATGCGGAGTGACAAATCCGATCTTGATTCGTGCCAACCCAATGACACTTTCGGAGATACCCGTAGTGTACCTTTATAGTCACCCAGTTACGTTGTGACGTTTGGCACACCCAAAGCATTCCTACGGTATCCGGGAGTTGCACAATCTCATGGTCTAAGTAAATGGTACTTGACATTTGGAAAAGCTCTATCTAAACGAACTACACGATCTTTGAGCTATGCTTAGGATTGGGTCTTGTCCATCACATCATTCTCCTAATGATGTGATCCCGTTATAAGTGACATCCAATGCCCATAGTCAGGAAACCATGACTATCTGTTGATCAACGAGCTAGTCAACTAGAGGCTCACTAGGGACATGTTGTGGTCTATGTATTCACACGTGTATTAAGATTTCCGGATAACACAATTATAACATGAATAACAGAAAATTATCATGAACAAAGAAATATAATAATAACCATTTTATTATTGCCTCTAGGGCATATTTCCAACAGTCTCCCACTTGCACTAGAGTTCAATAATCTAGTTACATTGTGATGAATCGAACACCCATGGAATTACGGTGTTGATCATGTTTTGCTCGAGGAGAGAGTTTAGTCAGCGGATCTGCTACATTCGAGATCCGTATGTACTTTACAAATATCTATGTCTCCATCTTGAACATTTTCACGAATGGAGTTGAGCGACGCTTGATGTGCACTGGTCTTCTTGTGAAACACAGGCTCCTTGGCAAGTGCAATAGCTCCGGTGTTGTCACGGAAGAGTTTGATCGGCCCCAACGCATTGGGTATGACTCCTAGGTCGGTGATGAACTCCTTCACCCAGATTGCTTCATCTTGCTGCCTCCGAGGCTGCCATGTACTCTACTTCACATGTAGATCCCGCCACGACGCTTTGCTTGCAATCGCACTAGCCATCGCCCCACCATTCAAAATATACACGTATCCGGTTTGTGACTTAGAGTCATCCGGATGCGTGTCGAAGCTAAGCGTCGACGTAACCCTTCTGACGAGCTCTTACGTCACCTCCATACACGAGAAACATGTCCTTAGTCCTTTTCGTGCACTTCAGGATATTCTTGACCGTTGTCCGGTGTTCCTTGCGGGATTACTTTTGTACCTTCCTACCAAACTTCGACAAGGTTTACATCAGTGCAGTACACAGCATGGCATACATAATAGACCCTATGGCTGAGGCATAGGGATGACACTCATCTCTTCTATATCTTCTGCCGTGGTCGGACATTGAGCTGAGCTCAATTTCACACCTTGCAATACAGGCAAGAACCCTTTCTTGGACTGATCCATAATGAACTTCTTAAATATCTTGTCAAGGTACGTACTTTGTGAAAGACCTATGAGGCGTCTCGATCTATCTCTATAGATCTTGATGCCTAATATATAAGCAGCTTCTCCAAGGTCCTTCATTGAAAAACACTTATTCAAGTAGGCCTTAATGTTGTCCAAGAGTTCTATATCATTTCCCATCAAAAGTATGTCATCTACATATAATATGAGAAATGCTCTGAGCTCTCACTCACTTTCTTGTAAACGCAGGCTTCTCCATAAGTCTGCATAAACCCAAACGCTTTGATCATCTCATCAAAGCGAATATTCCAACTCCGAGATGCTTGCACCAGCCCATAAATGGATCGCTGGAGTTTGCATACCTTATTAGCATTCTCTGGATCGACAAAACCTTTCGGCTGCATCATATACAGTTCTTCCTTAAGATGGCCGTTAAGGAATGTCATTTTGACGTCCATTTGCCATATCTCATAATCATAGTATGCGGCAATTGCTAACATGATTCGGACGGACTTTAACCTTCGCTACGGGAGAGAATGTCTCATCGTAGTCAACCCCTTGAACTTGTCGATAACCCTTAGCGACAAGTCGAGCTTCATAGATGGTAACATTACCATCCGCGTCCGTCTTCTTCTTAAAGATCCATTTGTTTTCTATTGCTCGCCGATCATCGGGCAAGTCTGTCAAAGTCCATACTTCGTTTTCATACATGGATCCTATCTCGGATTGCATGGCTTCAAGCCATTTGTTGGAATCTGGGCCCGCCATCGCTTCTTTATAGTTCAAAGGTTCACCGTTGTCTAACAACATGATTTCCAGTACAGGGTTGCCATACCACTCTGGTGTGGAACGTGTCCTCGTGGACCTATGAAGTTCAGTAGTAACTTGATCCGAAGTACCTTGATCATCATCATTAATTTCCTCTTCAGTTGGTGCTGGCACCACAGGAACATCTTCCTGAGCTGCGCTACTCACTGGTTCAAGAGGTAGTACTTCATCAAGTTCCACTTTCCTCCCACTTACTTCTCTCGAGAGAAACTCTTTCTCCAGAAAGGACCCGTTCTTGGCAACAAAGATCTTGCCTTCGGATCTGAGGTAGAAGGTATACCCAACGGTTTCCTTAGGGTCTCCTATGAAGGCGCATTTTTTCGACTTGGGTTCGAGCTTTTCAAGTTGAAGTTTCTTGACATAAGCATCGCATCCCCAAACTTTTAGAAGCAGCGACTTAGGTTTCTTCCCAAACCATAATTCATACGGTGTCGTCTCAAGCGGATTTAAGCGGTGCCCTATTTAAAGTGAATGTAGTTGTCTCTAGAGCGTATCCCCAAAATGATAGCGGTAAATCGATAAGAGACATCATAGATCGCACCATATCCAATAAAGTGCGATTACGACGTTCGGACACACCGTTACGCTGAGGTGTTCCAGGCAGCGTGAGTTGTGAAACGATTCCACATTTCCTTAAGTGCGTACCAAATTCGTGACTTAAATATTCTCCCCCACGATCTGATCGTAGGAACTTTATCTTCGGTCACGTTGATTCTCTACCTCATTATGAAATTCCTTGAACTTTTCAAAGGTCTCAGACTTGTGTTTCATCAAGTAGACATACCCATATCTACTCAAGTCAAATCGGTGAGAGTGAGAACATAACGATATCCTCCATGAGCCTCAACGCTCATTGGACCGCACACATCGGTATGTATGATTTCCAATAAGTTGGTTGCTCGCTCCATTGTTCCGGAGAAACGAGTCTTGGTCATTTTCCCATGAGGCATGGTTCGCATGTGTCAAATGATTCATAATCGAGAGACTCCAAAAGTCCATCAGCATGGAGCTTCCTCATGCGCTTGACACCAATGTGACCAAAGGCGGCGATTACCCACAAGTATGTGGGACTATCGTTATCAACTTTACATCTTTTGGTATTCACACTATGAATATGTGTAACATCACGTTAGAGATTCATTAAGAATAAACCATTGACCATCGGGCATGACCATAAAACATATCTCTCATATAAATAGAACAACCATCATTCTCGGATTTAAATGAGTAGCCATCTCGTATTAAACGAGATCTGGATACAATGTTCATGCTCAAACTTGGCACTAAATAACAATTATTGAGGTTTAAAACTAATCCCGTAGGTAAATGTAGAGGTAGCGTGCCGACGGCGATCACATCAACCTTGGAACCATTCCCGACGCGCATCATCACCTCGTCCTGCGCCAGTCTCCATATATTCCGCAGCTCCTGCTTTGAGTTACAAATATGAGCAACGGCACCGGTATCAAATACCCAGGAGCTACTACGAGTGCTGGTAAGGTACACATCAATAACATGTATATCACATATACCTTTGGTGTTGCCGGCCTTCTTGTCCGCTAAGTACTTGGGGCAGTTCCGCTTCCAATGACCACTTCCCTTGCAATAAAAGCACTCAGTCTCAGGCTTGGGTCCATTCTTTGACTTCTTCCCGGCAACTGGCTTACCGGGCGCGGCAACTCCCTTGCCATCCTTCTTGAAGTTCTTCTTACCCTTGCCTTTCTTGAACTTAGTGGTTTTATTCACCATCAACACTTGATGTTCTTTCTTGATCTCTACCTCTGCTGATTTTAGCATTGAATATACCTCGAGAATGGTCTTTTCCATCCCTGCATATTGAAGTTCTTCACAAAGCTCTTGTAGCTCGGTGGAAGCGGCGAAGGATCCTGTCAATGACCGGCGTCATCCGGGAGATTAACTCCCGGTGAGTCAAGCGGTTGTGCAACCCAGACATTTTGAGTATGTGTTCATCGACAGAACTATTTTCCTCCATCTTACAGCTGAAGAACTTGTCGAGACTTCATATCTCTCGACCGGGCATGAGCTTGGAAAACCATTTTCAGCTCTTGAACATCTCCTTAATAAAATCCGTGTCGCTCAAAAAGCTTTTGGAGCCCCGGTTCTAAGCTGTAAAGCATGCATGCCGCCTTGAGCGAGGGAGTAATCATCAAGACGCAGACTGCCAAGCGTTCATAACGTCTTGGTTCTGCAGGATGGGAGCTTCACCTAAGCGGTGCTTCTAAGACATAATCTTTCTTGGCAGCTATGAGGATGATCCTCGAGGTTAGGACCCAGTCCGTATAGTTGCTGCCATCATCTTTCGACTTGGTTTTCTCTAGGAGCAGCGTTGAAGTTGAGGGTAACGTGGGCCATTTGATCTACAAGACATATTGTAAAGATTTTAGACTAAGTTCATGATAATTAAGTTCATCTAATCAAATTATTTAATGAACTCCCACTCAGATTAGACATCCCTCTAGTCATCTAAGCGATACATGATCCGAGTCGACTAGGCCGTGTCCGATCATCACGTGAAGACGGACTAGTCATCATCGGTGAACATCTCCTTGTTGATCGTATCTTCCATACGACTCATGTTCGACCTTCGGTCTCTTGTGTTCGAGGCCATGTCTCTACATGCTAGGCTCGTCAAGTTAACCTAAGTGTTTATGCATGTGTAAATCTGTCTTACACCCGTTGTATGTGAGCGTTAGAATCTATCACACCCGATCATCACGTGGTGCTTGAAACAACGAACTTTACTAGCAGTATACAGTTAGGGGAACACTTTCTTGAAATTATTATGAGGGATCATCTTATTTACTATCGTCGTTCTAAGTAAACAAGATGCAAAAACATGATAAACATCACATGCAATCAAATAGTAGCGACATGATATGGCCAATATCATATAGCTCCTTTGATCTCCATCTTCGGGGCTTCATGGTCATCTTTGTCACCGGCATGAGACCATGATCTCCATCATCATGATCTCCATCATCGTGTCTCCATGGGGTTGCTCGCCAACTATTACTTCTACTACTATGGCTAACGGTTTAGCAATAAACTAAAGTAATTACATGGCGTTGAATCAATGACACGTAGGTCATACAATAATTAAGACAACTCCTATGTCTCCTGACACTTGTCATACTCATCGACATGCAAGTCGTGATTCCTATTACAAGAACATGATCTCATACATCACATATATATCATTCATCATTCATCACAACTTTTGGCCATATCACATCACAATCACATGCTGCAAAAACAAGTTAGATGTCCTCTAATTATTGTTGCATGTTTTCTGATGGCTGCAATAGGGTTCTAGCAAGAACGTTTTCTTACCTACGTAAAAGCCACAACGTGATTTGCCAATTTCTATTTACCCTTCATAAGGACCCTTTTCATCGAATCCGCTCCAACTAAAGTGGGAGAGACAGCCGCTAGCCACCTTATGCAACTAGTGCATGTCGATCGGTGGAACTGTCTCACGTAAGCGCGATGTAAGGTCGGTCCGGGCCGCTTCATCCCACGATACCGCTGAAGCAAAATAAGACTAGTAGTGGCAAGAAAGTTGACAACATCTACGCCCACAACAAATTGTGTTCTACTCGTGCAAAGAGAACTACGCATAGATCTATATACCCTTGTAGATCGCGAGCGGAAGCGTTCAAGAGAACGGGGTTGAGGGAGTCGTACTCGTCGTAATACAAATCACCGGCGATCCTAGCGCCGAACGAACGGCACCTCCGCGTTCAACACACGTACGGTCGAGGAAGACGTCTCCTCCTTCTTGATCCAGCAAGGGGGAAGGAGAGGTTGATGAAGATCCAGCAGCACGATGGCGTGGTGGTGGATGCAGCAATGATCTCGGCAGGGCTTCGGCAAGCTTCTGCGAGAGGGAGAGGTGTAGCAAGGGGAGAGGGAGGCGCCAAGAGCATGGGTCCGGCTGCCCTCCCTCCCCCCTCTTTATATAGGGCCCCTGGGGGGGGCGCCGGCCCTAGGAGATGGGATCTCCAAGGGGGGGGGGGCGGCGGCCAAGGGGGTGGCTTGCCCCCAAGCGGTGGGCGCCCCCACGCCTAGGGTTTCCCAACCCTAGGCGCAGGGGGCCAGAGGTGCACCAGCCCACCGAGGCTGGTTCCCCTCCACTTCAGCCCATGGGGCCCTCCGGGATAGGTGGCCACACCCGGTGGACCCCCGGGACCCTTCCGGTGGTCCCCGTACAATACGGGTGACTCCCGAAACTTTCCCGATGGCCGAAACCTGACTTCCTATATATAATTCTTTACCTCCGGACCATTCCGGAACTCCTCATGACGTCCGGGATCTCATCCGGGACTCTGAACAACTTTCGGGTTACTGCATACTAATATCTCTACAACCCTAGCGTCACCGAACCTTAAGTGTGTGGACCCTACGGGTTCGGGAGACATGCAGACATGACCGAGACGCCTCTCCGTTCAATAACCAACAGCGGGATCTGGATACCCATGTTGGCTCCCACATGCTCCTCGATGATCTCATCGGATGAACCCACGATGTCGAGGATTTACTCAATCCGTATACAATTCCCTTTGTCAATCGATGCGTTACTTGCCGAGACTTCGATCGTCGTTATCCCAATACCTCGTTTAATCTCGTTCCCGGCAAGTCACTTTACTCAGTCTTGTAGGCATGATCCCATGACCAGACACTTGGTCACCTTGAGCTCATTATGATGATGCATTACCGAGTGGGCCGAGAGAAACATCTCCGTCATACGGAGTGACAAATCCCAGTCTCGATTCGTGCCAACCCAACAGACACTTTCGGAGATACCCGTAGTGTACCTTTATAGTCACCCGATTCACGTTGTGACGTTTGGCACACCAAAAGCACTCCTACGGTATCCGGAGTTGCACAATCTAATGGTCTAAGGAAATGATACTTGGCATTTGGAAAAGCTCTAGCTAAACGAACTACCACGATCTTTGAGCTATGATTAGGAATGGTTCTTGTCCATCACATCATTCTCCTAATGATCTGATCTCGATATCAATGACATACAAAGTCCAAAGTCAGGAAACCATGACTATATGAAGAACAACGAGCAAGTCAACTAGAGGCTCACTAGGGAAAAGATGTGGTCTATGTATTCACACGTGAAATACGATTTCCGGATAACAAAATTATAGAATGAATAACAGACAATTATCATGAACAAAGAAATATAATAATAACAATTTTATTATTGCCTCTAGGGCATATTTCGAACAAGAGAATCGAGCAAGATTCTCAAAGAAATAATATTGATGCACCTAGTTCTTCTAAAAGGAAGAAAAAGAAAAATGATAGGACTTTGCAAACTTCTAGTGAACCTATTGCTGAACCACCTGAGAATCCAAATGATATCTCTATGTCCGATGCTGAAACACAATCTGGTAATGAACATGAACCTATTGAAAATGTTAATGATAATGTTCATGATGATGCTCAACCTAGTAATGATAATGATGTAGAAGTTGAACTTGCTGTTGATCTTGATAACCCACAATCAAAGAATCAACGGTATGATAAGAGAGATTTTGTTGCTAGGAAGCACGGTAAAGAAAGAGAACCATGGGTTCGGAAACCCATGCATTTTCCTTCGAAACCATCCAAGAAAAAGGATGATGAGGATTTTGAGCGCTTTGCTGAAATGATTAGACCCATCTTTTTGCGTATGCGATTGACTGATATGCTCAAAATGAATCCTTATGCTAAATATATGAAAGATATTGTTACAAATAAAAGAAAGATACCGAAGCTGAAATTTCCACCATGCTTGCTAATTATACTTTTAAGGGTGGAATACCAAAGAAACTTGGAGATCCAGAGTACCTACTATACCATCCTCCATTAAGAGAAATTATGTTAAAACTGCTTTATGTGATCTTGGAGCCGGTGTTAGTGTTATGCCTCTCTTTATATCGTAGACTTGACTTGAATAAGTTGACACCTACTGAAATATCTTTGCAAATGGCTGATAAATCAACTGCTATACACATCGGTATTTGTGAGGATGTGCTGTTGTGGTTGCAAAGCGTTACTATTTTAACGGACTTTGTTATTCTTGATATTCCGAGGATGATAGTATGTCTATTATTCTTGGAAGACCTTTTCTTAATACCGCAGGGGCTGTTATTGATTGCAACAAAGTCAATGTCACTTTTCATGTTAATGGTAATGAACATACGGTACACTTTCCGAGGAAACAACCTCAAGTTCATAGTATCAACTCTATTGGAAAAATTCCATCGATTATATTTGGAGGTTTTGAATTTCCTCTCCCTACTGTCAAGAAGAAATATGATATTCTTATTATAGGGGATGTGCATATCCCGTTGAGGTAACTATAGTGTTATTCAAATTTCTCGGTTCCATGATTATCGGAATGAGTTTGTTAACAAGACTTGATCAACCTTGTTAGTGGATTCTTTTTGATGAGCATGAGATGGATGAAACTAGAAGCACAAACTTCTGTACCCTCTTTATATTTTCTGTTCTTTAGTAGAAATAAAGTAAAATAGTATTTTTCTATCTGTTTCCTGATTTATCCGTGCAATATAAAAAAATATCCTGAAAATAAAAGTCCTCATAATGCCATGCCAATTTAATATGATTTTTTCGGGAATATTTGAGGATTTTAGTGCAAAAATTACATGAGGGAGCTGCCACCTGGCCACGAGGGTGGAGGCGCGCCTACCCCTCGGCGCGCCACGCCTCGTGGGCCCACGGTGGCCCCTCCACTTATCCTTGCACCCATCTTCTTCCTCTGCCTCTCACACAAACCCGAAAAACCAACTCAAGCTCGTGTTCCAGCCACTTTTGCTGTGATTTTTGATCTCCTTGCTCAAAGCACCTCTCGCAAAACTGCTTGGGGAGATTGTTCCTTGGTATGTGACTCCTCCTTGGTCCAATTAGTTTTTGTTCAAGTGCTTTATACATTGCAAATTTGTGCTGCATAGGTGACCATGTTCTTGAGCTTGCATGTCAAATTTATATGGTTCCAAGTTGTTCTAATGCTTGATATATGCTCTAGGCACTTGTATGAGTAGTTGCTATCAGTTTTATTGAAGTTGGTTCACTTTTGTTTGAAGTTACTAAAAATTTCAGAATTATTTTCAGAGAAAACAATATGCTTAGGAAGATGTTCCAAGGTGTTTATTCAAGGAAGCAAGGTCCCAGGCTTGCAATGCGTGATCTTGACGAGGAACGACAAGAGACACTCTTGTGAGGCCACTGTGAATGGCCTTTCTGAAAATTTTATGGATCAAGCGGGAATTAAAGAAGAATTTAACGCATATTTGCGTCTTTGCGGTCTTGAGGACTTTGAAGGCTGACAAATGCCCCCGATATCGTGACCTCACAAGTTCATTTGTGGGGAGGTTTGAGTTTTCATCTTGGCGTAATTCTCCTTGGTCATGTTTGACCTTTATGACAAATCTTATACCATGGACTTAGAGGATTTCACTCTTGCATGCAAACTTCCATCTTGGGGTAGTATCGTGATCCCCTAAATCTGAATATAGAGACTTTCTTGGTAGAATAAGCGTGGGGAATCTAGGGATATAAGGCAAGCCACTATAGGGAGCATTCACTTTCCTGCTATACATTATTTTGCTCTCTTCATAGGTAGATGCATAAATGCTAAGGATGAAGCATGTCACATGTGTGTTTCTGATCTCAGATTCTCGTAAGTGCCGTGTTAGGGGACCAATCTTATCATATAGAGCCATTGTAGCTCGTTGGTTGCATCTTAATAGACATAACGGAGATTCCTTTGGAGGAATTTATGCAACCCGCTTAGCTAATTTTCTTGATATAGACATTCGTGAGGGTGATGTGGAGTTACCCCCTACTTATTTAGGTTTTGATTCTATGGTTTCCCACCAGTTTGTTGACACTAGTAGAAAAAGGGTCAAATGTGAAGCACAATAGTGCCGGTTCGAATTTCAGCCGGCACTAATGTGTACATTAGTGCCGGTTCATGGCGGCGATCAATAGCACCGGTTCGTGGTGAACCTTTAGTACCGGTTCATGCCATGAACCGGTAATAAAGAGGCTGTGTCAGCCTGTGGTCAGGCTACGGCCCCACCATCACCATTTAGTGCAGGTTCGTACCACGAACCGGTACTAATGGCAAGCTGTTTTAGTCCCACCTCGCTCCCCTAACAAGCCTTTTACCACCTTAAATATGTTATTTCTCAAACTATCACAAGGACTTGGTCTTCATTGAACTTTATGTGTAGAATTTGTGGCGCAATATGAGTCTTCATCGGTTTATAAATCGTTGATGACTCATATTGACAATTCAGATTGTACACACAAAGATCATTGATGATCAAAAGTATTTTGATGTTATAAGATCATATTGACAATTTAGATCAGAAAGAAATATAAGAGCATGATCTAAATGCTCTTATATTTTATCGTTAAGTATGCACCATTCAAAGCGGCAGCATCAACTTTCAACCGTTTATGCCTTCATTTGTTATTTTCATGCATTTAATGATTTGTTTTGAGAACTAAATGACCTGCAAATTGAAAAGAAAAAACTACTCGAGAAATAAATAGAACAAAAAATAAACCAGAAAAGAAAAAAATTATAATTCCTATTTTTCAATCGTTTACAAAATGACCGTGAAATTGAAAATCACTACAAAATGAACTCTGAAAATGTTGAATTTTGGCATACTAGATGAAAAACTACTCACAAATAAATAGAAGAAAATAAATATAACAGAAAAGAAAAAACTATACAAAAAACTACGCAGAAATAAATAGAAGAAAATAAAGCAGAAAAGAAAAAAAACTATAAATATAATTGGGGCGCTGGCCTGTGGGCCTGCTAGGGCATGAAGGCAGTTCAGGCCTTAAAGGCCCAGCAGACTCCTGAGGCAGCAGCGCAGAATTTAGGCCCACAAGCCTGCTATATAGAGGAGTTCAAAGAGGTAGCAGCGGCTGGGTTTATAAACCAGTGCGGCTGCCCTTCGCCCAACGAGTGGGACTAAACTTTGGGCGGTAGCGAGGCCTTTAATGCAGGTTGGTGGCTCAAACCGTTACTAAAGACCACCCTTTAGTACGGGTGGTCGCCACCAACCGGTACTAAAGGCCAACTCCTGGCCAAAGTTGGCCTTTAGTACCGGTTGGTGGCTCCAACCGGTACTAAAGGCCCATCCTATATATATAGCACTTACGAAAATTTCAGTTACAATCTCCCCGCCGTCTCCAACCTCTCGCGACATCGCCGCGCCCTCGATCCTGGTTGCCGCCGCCCGTCACCTGCTGTCCGTCGTCGTTGCCGCTGTCCCCGCCACGCCGTCGTTGTCGTTGTCTCGCTGCCGCCCGGAACGCCATTGCCGCCGTCCTCTAAATTGCGCCAGATGTCCGCCCGTCGTCTCTCACACTCCACACAAGGCGCACTCGCCCTCAGACTTGGCGCCCCTTTCAGACAGACGTGGGCGGCGGCGACGGAGGCATTGACATACACACATACACACACTACACACATATACACACACACACATTTTTTTACTTATTTTCTGTTTTCTGTTTTCTGTTTTTAGAAAATTTAATTATATATTAATTTAGCTAGCTAGGTATGTGAGATTTGAACTAGTTGAATAATTAATATAACTAGTTTATTTTTAGTAAGAAAATTGTCGAACTAGTTTATTTAGGTATATGAGATTTGAACTAGTTGAATAATTAATATAACTAGTTTATTTTTAGTAAGAAAATTATCGGACTAGTTTATTTAGGTATATGAGATTTGAACTAGTTGAATAATTAATATAACTAGTTTATTTTTAGTAAGAAAATTGTCGAACTAGTTTATTTAGGTATATGAGATTTGAACTAGTTGAATAATTAATATAACTAGTTTATTTTTAGTAAGAAAATTGTCGAACTAGTTTATTTAGGTATTTGAGATTTGAACTAGTTGAATAATTAATATAACTAGTTGAATAATTAATATAATTGTCGAAGTAGTTTTTCTGTTTATTTAATGTATTTATATATTTTGAGTTTATATAAATGTTAGATTAATGTCGAATGTTAGATGAATTAGATAGAGAAGTTAAATATATAGTAATGTCAATTGTTAGAGATGAATATAGTTAGATATATATTTGAATTGGCTAGATATTAATTAATGTTAGATAGTAATAAGTGTTTAATGTTTCACCTATATGAACATATAGGAAATGTCATCTGATTTACGAAAAAGATTTCATTATGTGCTAACACTGTGAAGACCAGCTAGCGGCTTTGTCACGACAGAAATTTCCTTGTTGATGGTAGGCGCTTGACATCAAGCTGAATGAGACATTCGAAGTGGATACAGTAAGTCACAACGACAGTTATTATTTGAATGCAAAACTTATGCTTCATTTGCTTCAACTTATAATTTTAAAGCATGACTTATCCTTCATTTGCTTCAACTTATAATTTTAAATTTTCACTATTCTACTAGCGCATCCCCTGCCATGCAAGAATTTTTGCCTTGGATAAGATAGGTTTTAGTGCTATAGATGATATGGAGGTAAAGAGAGTTTACTTGAAGACGGAGCATGGGTATACTTTCAACGTCAAATTATATAATGGAGACACATACACCCATTTTGAATGCAAAACTTGGCAAGCACTATGCAAGGCTTATGCATTTGAGCCTGATATGGTTATCACCTTTGATATTCGTCCGAAGATGATATTGAAGGTAATATAGACATCTGAATTCGATGTGCAAGCGCCTCCAGTTCTACCATTATGTGAGTTTTTCTCAACCATGCATGCATATGTTTATGTCTTTGATACAGTTTATTCAAAAATAGTTGACAACTAATTTGTATTGTCAGCTTATTTCGTTCAAGCAAACATGTCCAGCGCTTGGTAGACAGGACCTACTACTGCCCTGGCTCAACTAAACTGCGAGGAGATAAGTCATTATGTTTCATGGCTTGGGGATCTTAATACTGTCAAGACAAATTTTTTCTGAACTTAGAAATGTTAGTACTCAAAGCGTCATGACCAATGGTGATCGTATTGAACTACAGTCCACATCTATAATCGAAAGATGGTAAGATTTTAACTATTTGTCCTTAATTAGTGCATCTTTTGCATACATTATTTTTGAAGCTAAACTTTCATTGCTTAGTATATTAATTACTATACGATGTTCTTCAACAGGGACTTCCGATGACAGTTGTGCCTCCGTGGATCGAGACAAAAGGTCGCATGTCAATGGTTAGCTTACGACCAAGATTTCCTACATTGCACATGAGTGCATTCAGGATTTCTGAAAGCGAAGAATGCTTAATAGTGAAAGATTGGAGCAAAATTGTTAACGATCGCGAGAGAAGTACTAGGGGCAGCAAGGAGAAGCGCAACCCAAGATTAGGAGATAGATTCATCTGCATGCTCCGATAAGATGAATCAGAGAGCTATACATGTTCTATGCTATTCTACGAGAGGGAGCAGCGAGAGTAGCTATTTCATGCTCTTAATTAGTACTTGTCCTCTCTCATGTCCGTATTGTCACGAACTTGATGTTGGTGATGATTATGTTGAACTCGATGATATCTTTGCTTACATTACAAAGTGAATGTTTCTTCTTTAAGCTAGCAGTGTTGGTGATGATTAGATAGCTAGCGGTAATGACTATGATGATTAAATAGTGGTAATTAATGGCGACTACGATGATTTTTAGCTAGCTAGAGTTTATTTATTTATTAATATGCGATGATGATCATGATGATGATGATGATGATGATGGCGACTACAACTCATTATAACGTAAAACAATCCTAAATTAAATTGATAAAACAAATTTAATTGAAAAATAAAAATAAAACAAAACCCACAAACATTTAGTACGGTTGGTGTTACCAACGGTACTAAAACTCCGACCCCGGAGCTGGCTCGTGCCACGTGGTTTTCCTTTAGCACAGGTTTGTGCTGAACCGGTACTAAAGGGGGGGCCTTTAGTGCCCACACTTTAGTGTCGGTTACTGAACCGACACTAAAGGGCCTTATGAACCGGTGCTATTGCCCGGTTCTGCACTAGTGTGAGAGGACTGGACCACCTCTCCAGTATCGACTAATCTTTAACAAACGACATGTTATCCATATTACTCTTCCTGCTCCTATCTTCTTTGATTTTCAGGGAACGAGAGGAAGATATATTATTACCGAGAGGAGGCAGGTGAGTCAGAGAGGAGAGCGGAGGAGGCTCGGCGCCACGCTGCTGCAGCTCGGGAGGCGATAGCAATGTGCATCGCATGCATTACGACCCTAGCTACACCTCCCGGGTATCAGCCAGACTATCCCTGGCAATAGATCAACTTAGGCCAAAAGCCTAAGCTTGGGGGAGTACGTATTTCTCACCGACATTACATTCATGTTCACACACACTCATTGCTAGATGTCGGTGCTCATACTCTTTCACTGTAATATCCATGCTAGTTTATTTTCTTTTTATGCTTTATTCTTGTGTGTACATTAAACCTTAAGAAAAACAAAAAAATAGTAGTAGTTTATTTTTCCTGCTGTAGTAGTATTAATTAAAAGAAAACCCAAAAATATTTCCCGTTCTTCTTTTGCTTGTTGGGAGCTTTCCGTGTAAATAGTTTTTATTCCTTTTTCTTTTCTTTGGGGGTCGGGTAGGAGAAGACCATAATTAAATTCTTAAAGTGGCTCTTATATGCATTATTGTTGATTTAACCAAGAGCCCATATTGCCTTGTCTTCTCCTGTTTATTGAATGCTTTCATGATTCCAGCTTAGTCCAATGCACGTGCACTCTTATTATTATTCACACCGTTCGGTCGTGCAAGTGAAAACAATTATGATGACATATATGATGGACTGACCGAGATGGGAAAAGCTGGTATGAACTCGACCTCTTTTGTTTTTGTAAATATGATGAGTCCATCGTTCTTGATTCAGCTTATTATGAATGAACATGTTTGCAATGACAATTAGAGATCATAGTTGCTCGTGCCATGCTTGATTAGCTATGAGTTATAATGGTTTACCTTGCGTGCCAACATGCTATTAAAATTATTATGATGTGGTATGATGGGGTGGTATCCTCCTTTGAATGATTTAAGTGACTTGACTTGGCACATGTTCACGCATGTAGTTGAAACAAATCAACATAGCCTTCACGATACTTATGTTCATGGTGGATTATATCCTACTCATGCTTGTATTCAATGTTTATTAATATTAATGCATGTTCATGACTGTCGTCGCTCTCTAGTTGGTCGCTTCCCCGTCTTCTGCTAGCCTTCACTTGTACTAAGCGGGAATACTTCTTGTGCATCCAATCCCTTAAACCCCAAAGTTATTCCATATGTGTCCACTATACCTTCCTATATGCGGTATCTACCTTCCGTTCCAAGTAAATTTGTATGTGCCAAACTCTAAACCTTCAAATGAACATTCTGTTTTGCATGCTTTCCGAATAGCTCATATATCAACTAGTGCTACCCTTATCTTCCGTGTTAGGCGGGTTATTCTCAAGAGGAGTGGACTCCGCTCCTCACTCCACGAGAAAATGGCTGGTCACCGGGATGCCCAGTCCCATGCTTTATGCAAACTAAATCAAAATAATTGCAAACAAAACTCCCCCTGGGACCCGTTGAATGTTGGAGGCACTCGTTGTTTCGAGCAAGCCATGGATTGATGCTTGTGGAGGAGGGGAGTATAAACTTTACCATTCTGTTTGGGAACCGCCTATAATTTGTTTAGCATGGAAGATATCGTCATCTCTTAGTTGTTATGTTGACAATGAAAGTATGCCGCTCAAAATATAATTTATCTCTATTTCAAAATCGAGCTCTGGCACCTCTACAAATCCCTGCTTCCCTCTGCGAAGGGCCTATCTATTTAATTTCATGTTGAGTCATCACCCTCTTATTAAAAGCACTAGCTGGAGAGCACAGCTGTCATTTGCATTCAGTACTGTTAATTTATATCGGGTATGACTATGATTGGATCTCTTTTACCATGAATTACAATGTCTAGTCAGTCCTTGATCTTTGAAGGTGCTCTGCATTTATGTTTTGTGGTCTCAGAAAGGGCTAGCGAGATACCATCTTGTTATATCATATTATGATTATTTTGAGAAAGTGTTGTCATCCGAGCTTTATTATTATGACTTGCTAGCTGATTATGTTATTGATATGAGTAAACATGAGACCTGAGAATTATTGCAAATGTGGTTAGTTATAATATTTGCTGAAAACCTGAATGCTAGCTTGACATAAGTACAACAACAAGAGCAAACAGAGTTTGTAAAAGTTTTTCTTTTTCTCTTTCAGTTGTCAACTGAATTGCTTGAGGACAAGCAAGGAATTAAGCTTGGGGGAGTAGATACGTCTCTGTCATATCTACTTTTCCAAACACTTTTGCCCTTGTTTTGGACTCTAACTTGTATGATTTGAATGGAACTAACCCGGACTGACGCTATTTTCAGCAGAATTGCCATGGTGTTGTTTTATGTGCAGAAAATAAAAGTTCTCGGAATGACACGAAACTCCACGGAATATCTTAGAATGAATAATAAAAATCCTCGCCAAAGATAAAGACCAGGGGCCCACCACATCCCACGAGGGTGAGGCGCGCCCTCCCCTGGGCGCCCCCTACCTCGTGGGCCCCACAGAGTCCCTCCGGCGCCAACTCCAACTCCATATATTGGCTTTCGGGAGAAAAAATCTGAGAGAAGAAATCATCGCGTTTATGATACGGATCCGCCGCCAAGCCCTAATCCCTCTCGGGAGGCTGATCTGGAGTCCGTTTGGGGCTCCAGAGAGGGGATTCATTGTCGTCGTCATCATCAACCATCCTCCATCACCAATTTCATGATGCTCACCGCCGTGCGTGAGTAATTACATCGTGAAGCTTGTTTGGACGGTGATGGGTTGGATGAGATTTATCATGTAATCGAGTTAGTTTTGTTAGGGTTTGATCCCTAGTATCCACTATGTTACGAGATTGATGTTTCTATGACTTTGCTATGCTTAATGCTTGTCACTAGGGCCGAGTGCCATGATTTCAGACCTGAACCTATTATGTTTTCATGAATATATGTGTTCTTGATCCTATCTTGCAAGTCTATAGTCACCTACTATGTGTTATGATCCGGCAACCCGAAGTGACAATAATCGGGACCACTCCGGTGATGACCATAGTTTGAGGAGTTCATGTATTCACTATGTGCTAATGCTTTGTTCGGTTCTCTATTAAAAGGAGGCCTTAATATCCCTTAGTTTCCAATAGGACCCCGCTGCCACGGGAGGTAGGACAAAAGATGTCATGCAAGTTCTTTTCCATAAGCACGTATGACTATATTAGAATACATGCCTACATTACATTGATGAATTGGAGCTAGTTACGTGTCACCCTATGTTATGATCGTTACATGACGAACCACATCCGGCATAATTACCCATCAACGATCCGGTGCCTATGATTTTTCATATACTTTGGTTTACGCTTATTTACTTTTAGTTGCTCTTTGTTACAATCACTACAAAAATACCAAAAACATTACTTTTGATGTCTTTACTTTTGTTACCGTTACCACCACTATCATATTACTTTGCTACTAAACACTTTGCTGCATATATTAAGTTTCCAGGTGTGGTTGAATTGACAACTCAGCTGCTAATACTTGAGAATATTGTTTGGCTCCCCTTGTGTCGAATCAATAAATTTGGGTCGAATACTCTACCCTCGAAAACTGTTGCGATCGCCTATACTTGTGGGTTATCACACAACCATCTAGCTTCTCTTGTAACCATTTTGTTTCTAAATACTTATGCCTCTTGCAAAATCTATCTTCCCTTTTTGGTGTGCTTTTGCACTCCCAATTCACTCCGCAAAAATTGACGTTCTTATAGGAGACATCATTATCATGACCAATGCAATCATCATTAACATCATGGATATTCAAAGAATTCATACTAGCAATATTGCAATCATTCCCATCATCCAACGTTTTTGTGCCATAAATTTTGTTGAATTCTTTTTCTAGCAATTGAGCACAATTATCGGAATATTCTCAAGATAGACATTATAAACATAACGAACAATTTGAGGTAACTCAATCTCCATTTTTTGTTTTCTATTTATAAACCAAAGTAGTGATAAAACAAGAAACAAAAATATTCGATTGCAAGATCTAAAGATATACCTTCAAGCACTCACCTCCCTGGCAACGGCGCCAGAAAAGAGCTTGATATCTCCTAGGCAACTTTATTCTTGTAGACTCGTGTTGGGCCTCCAAGCGCAGAGTTTTGTAAGACAGTAGCAATTTTCTCCTGAAGTGGATGACCTAAGGTTTATCAATCCGTGGGAGGCGTAGGATGAAGATAGTCTCTCTCAAGCTACCCTGCAATCAAATACAAGAAATCTCTTGTGTCCCCAACACACCTAATACAACGGCAAATTGTATAGGTGCACTAGTTCAGCGAAGAGATGGTGATAAAAGTCTAGTATGGATAGTAGATATGAGTTTATGTAGTGCGAACAATAAAAAAAAGTAAGGTAGTAAATGGTAAAACAGAGCACAAACGGTATTGCAATAATGGAAAATGAGGCCTAGGGTGCATACTTTCACTAGTGCAATCTCTCAACAATGCTAACATAGTTGGATCATATGATTATCCCTTAAAGTGCAATAAAGAATCACTCCCGAGTTCCTATTAGCGGAGAACAAAAGATAGAAATTGTTTGTAGGGTACCAAACCACCTCAAAGCTATTCTTTCCGATCAATCTATCCTAGATTCGTACTAAAATAACAGCAAGCTATTCTTTCCGATCGATCTAATCAAGAGTTTGTATTAAAATAACACCATATGATACATATCAACCAACTCTAATGTCACCTAGATACCCCAATGTCACCGCGAGTACCCATGAGTTAATTATACGATATGTATCAAACAATTTCAGATTCATAATACTCAATCCACACAAATAACTACAAGGAGACCCCAAATTTCTATCGAAGAAGAGATAATAAAAACGTGCATCAACCCCTACGCATAGATTACCCCAAAGTCACCTCGGGAATCCGCAGGTTGAGTGCCATAACATATATCAAGTGAATCAAAATAATACCCCATTGTCACCACGGGTATTCATATGCAAGACATATATCATGTGTTCTTAGATCTGAACATTCAATCCGACAAGACAAAACTTCAAAGGGTAAAGACTCAATTCATCACAACAAGAGTAGAGAGGGGAGAAACATCATATGATCCATCTATTTTAATAAAGCCCATGATACATCAAGATTGTGACATCTCAAGATCGTGCAAGAGAGAGATTAAACACATAGCTACTGGTACAAACCTTCAGCCCCGAGGGTGGACTACTCCCTCCTCATCGTGGTGGCCACCGAGATGATGAAGATGGGCACCGGTGATGATTCCCCCCTCCGGCAGGGTGCCGGAACGGGGTCCCGATTGGTTTTCGGTGGCTACAGAGGCTTGCGGCGGCGGAACATCCGATCTAGGGTCTCCGTGAGGGTTTGCGTAATATTTGGGAATTTATAGGGCGAAGAAGGGGTGCGGGAGGCCACCGAGGTGGGCACAACCCACCGGGGCGCGCCTGGGTCCGAGTCGCCATACGGTGGGTTGTGCCTCTGCTACCTCTGACGATGCGTTGGTTTTCCCTTGAAGAGGAAAGGGTGATGCAGCAAAGTAGCGTAAGTATTTCCCTCAGTTTTTTCAGAACCAAGGTATCAATCCAAAGAGGAGGCTCCTCAAAAGTCCCATGCACCTACACAAACAAACAAGAACCTCGCAACCTATGCGATAAAGGGGTTGTCAATCCCTTCACGGAAACTTGCGAAAGTGAGATCTGATAGAGATAATAAGATAAGATAAATATTTTTGGTATTTTTATGATAGAGGTTGGAAAGTAAAAGATGCAAATAGAAGTAGATGGAAAACTTATATGATAAAAGATAGACCTGGGGGGCATAAGTTTCACTAGTGGCTTCTCTCAAGATAGCATAAGTATTACGGTGGGTGAACAAATTACTGTCGAGCAATTGATAGAAAAGTGCATAGTTATGAGATTATCTAGGCATGATCATGTATATAGGCATCACGTCCGCAACAAGTAGATCAAAACGATTCTGCATCTACTACTATTACTCCACACATCGATGACTCCTGCCTGCATCTAGAGTATTAAGTTCATAAGAAAAGAGTAACGCATTAAGCAAGATGACATGATGTAGAGGGATAAACTCATGCAATATGATATAGACCCCATCTTTTTATCTTCGATGGCAACAATACAATACGTGCCTTGCTGCCCCTACTGTCACTGGGAAACGACACCGCAAGATTGAACCCAAAGCTAAGCACTTCTCACATTGCAATAAAGATCAATCTAGTAGGCCAAACCAAACTGATAATTCGAAGAGACTTGCGAAGATAACCAATCACACATAAAAGAATTCAGAGAAGATTCAATTATTTCTCATAGATAAACTTGATCATAAACCCACAATTCATCGGATCTCGACAAACACACACATAAAAAGAGTTGCATCGAATAGATCTCCAAGAAGATCGAGGAGACCTTTGTATTGAGATTCAAAGAGAGAGAAGAAGCCATCTAGCTAATAACTATGGACCCGAAGGTCTGTGGTAAGCTACTCACAACTCATCGGAGAGGCCTTGGTGATGATATAGAGACCCTCCATGGTCAATCCCCCTCCGGCGGAGCACCGGCGAAGGCTCCAAGATGGGATCTCGTGGATACAGAAGGTTGTGGCAGTGGAAATACTTTTTCATGGTGCTCCTGGATGTTTTCAGGGTACGTGGATATATATAGGCAAAGGAGGTAGGTCAGGGGAGCTACGAGGGGCCCATGAGGGTGGGGCGCGCGCCTGCCTCGTGGTCGCCTCGGCTTCTTCTTGAAGTCCACTCCAAGTCTCCTGGATTGCGTTTGTTTCAAAAAGATCGCTCCCGGAGGTTTCATTCCGTTTGGACTCAGTTTGATATTCCTTTTCTTCAAAACACTGAATAGGCAAAAAAAACAGCAATTCGGGTTGGGCCTCCGGTTAGTAGGTTAGTCCCAAAATGATATAAAAGTGTAAAGTAAAGCCCATAAACATCCTAAACGGGTAATATAATAGCATGGAGCAATCAAAAATTATAGATACGTTGGAGACGTATCAAGCATCCCCAAGCTTAATTCCTGCTCGTCCTCGAGTAGGTAAATGATAATAACAGAATTTTTGATGTGGAATGCTACCTAGCATAATTCTCAATCTAATTTTGTTTATTGTGGCATGATTGTTCAGATCCAAATGATTCAAGATAAAAGTTCATAAAACATAAAAATAGTAATACTTTAAGCATACTAACAAGTAATCATGTCTTATCAAAATAGCATAGCCAAAGAAAGCTCATCCCTACAAAATCATATAGTTAGGCCATGCTTCATTTTCATTACACAAAATACTTCCATCATGCACAACCACGGTTTCAGCCAAGCAATTGGTTGATACTTTTTAACGCGCTTTAGCTTATTCAACTCTTACGCAATACATGAGCACAAGCCATGGGCATAGCACTATATGTGGCATAGGGTGGTGGTTGTGAAGACAAAAAGGGAGAAGATAGTCTCACATCAACTAGGCGTATCAACGGGCTATGGAGATGCCCATTAATAGATATCAATGTGAGTGAGTAGGGATTGCCATGCAACGGATGCACTAGAGCTATAAATATATGAAAGCTCAACAAAAGAAACTAAGTGGGTGTGCATCCAACTTGCTTGCTCACGAAGACCTAGGGCATTTTGAGGAAGCCCATCATTGGAATATACAAGCCATGTTCTATAATGAAAAATTCCCACTAGTCTATGAAAGTGACAATATAGGAGACTCTCTATCATGAAGATCATGTTGCTACTTTGAAGCACAAGTGTGGAAAAAAGATGGTAACATTGTCCCTTCTCTCTTTTCTCTCATTTTTTTCTTCTTCTCTTTTTATTTTGGTGGGCTTCTTTGGCCTCTTTTTTTATTTGTTTGGGCTTCTTTGGCCTCTTTTATTTTTTTATGAAGTCTGAAGTCTCATCCCGACTTCTGGCGAATCATAGTCTTCATCATCCTTTCCTCACTTGGGACAATGCTCTAATAATGGAGATCATCACACTTCTATTGATTTACAACTCAAGAATTACAACTCAATACTTAGAACAAAATATGACTCTACGTGAATGCCTTCGGCGGTGTATCGGGATATGCAATGAATCAAGAGTGACATGTATGAAAAATTATGAAGGTGGCCTTGCCACAAATACGATGTCAACTACATGATCATGCAAAGAGCAATATGACAATGATGAGACGTGTCATAATAAACGGAACGGTGGAAAGTTGCATGGCAATATATCTCGGAATGGCTATGGAAATGCCATAATAGGTAGGTATGGTAGCTGTTTTGAGGAACGTAAATGGTGGGTGCATAATACCGGCGAAAGTTGCGCGGTATAATAGAGGCTAGCAATGTTGGAAGGGTGAGAGTGTGTATAATCCATGGACTCACATTAGTCATAAAGAACTCACATACTTATTTCAAAAGTCTACTTGCCCTCGAAGCAAAGTACTACTACGCATGCTCCTAGGGGAAGGGTTGGTAGGAGTTAACCATCGCGCGATCCCGACCTCCACTCATAAGGAAGACAATTAAAAGAGCACCCCATGCAACAAATTTGTCACGCAACTTTTACCATACGTGCATGCTACGGGACTTGCCAACTCCAACACAAGTATTTCTAAATTTCATAATTACCCAACTAGCATGACTCTAACATTACCACCTTTATATCTCAAAACAATTATCAAGTATCAAATTGATCATAGTGTTTAATGCACTTTCTATGGTAGTTTTTATTCTACCCAACTTGGATGCTCATCATTCTAGGACAAATTTTATAACCATAGCAAATACCATGATGTTCTACACTCTAAAAATGATATAAGTGAAGCATGAGAGATCAACAATTTCTACAAAATAAAGCCATCGCCGTGCTCTAAAAGATATAAGTGAAGCACTAGAGAGAACTTGTCTAGCTCAAAAGATATAAGTAAAGCACATAGAGTATTCTAATAAATTCCAAATCATGTGTGTCTCTCCCAAAAGGTGTGTACATCAAGGATGATTGTGGTAAACTAAAAATCAAAGACTCATATCACAGTAGACGCTCCAAGCAAAACACATATCATGTGACGAATAAAAATATAGCTCCAAGTAAAGTTACTGATAAACTAAGCCGAAAGAGGGGATGCCTTCCGGGGCATCCCCAAGCTTAGGATTTTGGTTATCCCTGAATATCTTGGGGTGCCATGGGCATCCCCAAGCTTAGGCTCTTGCCACTCCTTATTCCATAGTCCATCAAATCTTTACCCAAAACTTGAAAACTTCACAACACAAAACTCAACAGGAAACCTCACAACCTTCGTTAGTGCAAGAAAGAAAAACCACCACATAAGGTACTGTAATGAACTCATTCTTTATTTATATCCGTGTTATACCTACTGTATTCCAACTTCTCTATGGTTCATCCCCCCCGATACTAGCCATAGATGCATCAAAATAAGCAAACAACATACGAAAAACAGAATCTGTAAAAAACAGAACAGTCTGTAGCAATCTGTAACTTTCGAATACTTATGGAACTCTAAAAATCCTACCAAAATAGGAAGTACTGGGAAATTTATCTATTGATCTACTGAAAAACGAATTAACTCAAAAGCACGTTTCTGTTATTTATTAAAATTATTCTCGTGCATGCAAAAGTTTCTGTTTTTCAGCAGAATCAAATTAACTTCACCGTTGGTTATCCTATAGGTTCTACTTGGCACAAATACTAATTAAGACATAAAACTACATCTAAACAGAGGCTAGATGAATTATGTATTACTAAAAAGAAGCAAAAAAGCAAGGAACAAAAATAGAATTGGGTTGCCTCCCAGCAAGCGCTATCGTTTAATGCCCCTAGCTAGGCATAAGATTTCAACGATGCTCACACGAAAGACAAGAATTGAAGCACAAAGAGAGCATCATGAAACATGTGACAAACACATCTAAGTCTAACATACTTCCTATGCATAGGCATCTTGTAAGCAAACAAATTATCAAGGCAAGCAAAAACTAGCATATGCAAGGAAGAACAAAGAGATGATAGCAATCTCAACATGAAAAGAGGTAATTTAGTAACATGAAAATTTCTACAACCATATTTTCCTCTCTCTATAATTACATGTAGGATCGTAAGCAAATTCAACAAAATAGCTATCACACAAAATATTTTCAACACGATCCAGATGCATGCGAAGTTGACACTCTTCCACAATAGTGGGATTAATATTAAGTAAAGTCATGACCTCTCCAAGCCCACTTTTATCAAAAATTTCATAAGATTGATCAAAATCCAAATATGTGGGATCTAAAGTTGACACTCTTCCATACCCACTTTCAATAATATTGCAAACACTATTATCAATCTCATATTCATCATGGGGGTTAAATAAATTTTCAAGATCAAAAGAAGAATCACCCCAATCATGATCATTGCAAAAAGTAGTATACATAGCAAAACTAGCATCCCCAAGCTTAGGGTTTTGCATATTATTAGCAGAATTGACATCAAGAGAATTTATAGTAACATGATTGCAATCATGCTTTTCATTGAAGGAACTACCAAGTATGGGTGCAATAGCAACGATCTCATGTTTAACATAAGGAACTATAGCAAATTCATCCTCATAAATATTGGCATCATGGCCACAAGAATAGCAAGCATCATGTTCATCAAGGGATAATTCAATTAAATCATCAGAATCATTATCTATAGATTCATGCATATCATTATTTTCTTCCAAAGCAACAATCATTCTCTGATGAGATTCTTTGACATAGACATTATGAGCATAGTTTTCATAGCAATATTTAAGTATGTAAAAATTTTCAGATTCGTAGAGAGTAATATCATACTTTTCAATCAAAGAAGCAACTTCATAAGCACCCTTAAAAGCAAGAAATTCTTCAATTTGTTCGATATCATAGTAACTATAAACACCCCTTGGATAAGAAGATAAGATTTCATTTTCATTAAACTCACATAGGTAGGGAAGGTGTTTTTTAGGGTTCTTAGAGCAACAAGTAAAATCATTAATTTCACAAAGATTCCAAGCATAACACAACAACCTGTTTATTTGATCCCATAAGAGTCTCCCTTTTTGAGACAAACGGTGCCGCACAAAATGAGCATGCTCATCTAAATATTTCCCATCAACTCGGCTAGTTGGGGTTTCAGCACGAGTGCATAAGGATCAAAGATGATCCAAGTAGAACACTTTAAGTGGATCCATATCAATATATTTTTAGCAAGCAAAGATGCAAGCAAATAGAAGGCACGTGGAAACACAAACAAAAAGACATACGGGAAGAAGGCGAAGAAAAGGCGAAGGTGAAGTGGGGGAGAGGAAAACAAGAGGCAAATGGCAAATAATGTAATGCGAGGGAGATGAGTTTGTGATGGGTACTTGGTATGTATTGACTTGAGCAAAGACATCCCCGGCAACGGCGCCAGAAATCCTTCTTGCTACCTTTTGAGCACTGCGTTGGTTTCCCTTGAAGAGGAAAGGGTGATGCAGCAAAGTAGCGTAAGTATTTCCCTCGGTTTTTGAGAATCAAGGTATCAATCCAGTAGGAGGCTCCTCAAAAGTTCCACGCACCTACACGAACAAACAAGAACCTCGCAACCAACGCGATAAAGGGGTTGTCAATCCCTTCACGGAAACTTGCGAAAGTGAGATCTGATAGAGATAATAAGATAAGATAAATATTTTTGGTATTTTTATGATATAGATTGGAAAGTAAAATATGCAAATAAAAGTAGATGGAAAACTTATATGATAAAAGATAGACCTGGGGGCCATAGGTTTCACTAGTGGCTTCTCTCGAGATAGCATAAGTATTACGGTGGGTGAACAAATTACTGTCGAGCAATTGAGGATAGAAAAGTGCATAGTTATGAGATTATCTAGGCATGATCATGTATATAGGCATCACGTCCGCAACAAGTAGATCGAAACGATTCTGCATCTACTACTATTACTCCACACATCGATCGACTCCTACACGCATCTAGAGTATTAAGTTCATAAGAGCAGTAGCATTAAGCAAGATGACATGATGTAGAGGGATAAACTCATGCAATATGATATAAACCCCATCTTTTTACCCTCGATGGCAACAATACAATACGTGCCTTTGCTGCCCTAACATCCTTTGGGAAAGGACACCGCAAGATTGAACCCAAAGCTAAGCACTTCTCCCATTGCAAGAAAGATCAATCTAGTAGGCCAAACCAAACTAATAATTCGAAGAGACTTGCGAAGATAACCAATCACACATAAAAGAATTTCAAAGAAGATTCGATTATTTCTCATAAGTAAACTTGATCATAAACCCACAATTCATCGGATCTCGACAAACACACCGCAAAAAGAGTTACATCGAATAAATCTCCAAAAAGATCGAGGAGAACTTTGTATTGAGATTCAAAGAGAGAGAAGAAGACATCTAGCTAATAACTATGGACCCGAAGGTCTGTGGTAAACTACTCACAACTCATCGGAGAGGCCTTGGTGATGATGTAGAGGCCCTCCGTGGTCGATTCCCCCTTCGGGGGAGCGCCGGGGAAAGCTCCAAGATGGGATCTCGCGGATACAGAAGGTTGCGGCGGTGGAAATAGTTTTTCGTGGTGCTCCTGGATGTTTTCAGGGTACGTGGATATATATAGGAGAAGGAGGTAGGTCAGGGGAGCCATGAGGGGCCCACGAGGGTGGGGGGCGCGCCCACCCCCCTAGGGCGCGCCCTCCTGCCTCGTGGCCGCCTCGGCTGCTTCTTGACGTCCACTCCAAGTCTCCTGGATTGCGTTTGTTCCAAAAAGATCGCTCCCGAAGGTTTCATTCCATTTGGACTCCGTTTGATATTCCTTTTCTTCGAAACACTGAAATAGGCAAAAAAAACAACAATTCGGGCTGGGCCTCCAGTTAGTAGGTTAGTCCCAAAAATAATATAAAAGTGTAAAGTAAAGCCCATAAACATCCAAAACGGGTAATATAATAGCATGGAACAATAAAAAATTATAGATACGTTGGAGACGTATCAGCCCCCCTCGGCGCACCCCAGGTGCTGCTCTGGCCCATTGGTAGTCTTATGGTCCATAAAAAATCCACAAAAAGTTTCACGGTGTTTGGAGAACTTTCATTTCTGCACAAAAAACAACACCACGGTAGTTCTTCTGAAAACAACATCAGTCCGGGTTAGTTCCATGCAAATCATACTAAAACCATATAAAATTATTGTAAACATGGAATGAAGGAGACGTATCAATACACAACAAGCACACCCAAATATGGATGCACATATAGATGTCTCATTGTTTGACTTCTCTCCATTGTATTGTGATGTGTGTGCGGCTTCTGATCGGGAACACACTATTTCTGAACCAAAACAAGGTCACCGGCGGCTACATAGGGCGAGTAGCCGCCAAGCTCAAGTCAATGTAGCCCTGCTCTACCATCAAGGATAGGTGAGCTAGCTAAGCTAAGATGCTCCTTTCTTTCCAGCATCCATGACATGATTTCTTCTTTATTTTTCTTCCAATTTTAGCTCAAGATGTGTCATTTTTGTTGTCCATGTTTGTGCATGATTAATTATGTACAACAGAGGAGAAGGGCTTCATCATTTCATCATGCCAGGCAAGGTGCGTGTTGCTAGGGCTCCACCTCCGGCCTCGGTGGCGCCTTCCATTGGTCCTGCCGCCGTGCAACGGTGGTGGCGATGTTTGGCATCGGCTACAAAATAGTGAAGGTGAGCTCCTCTCCTTTCAGCTCAAGATATGTTATGAGCTCATGCTCGTCAAGCCAATGATCTAGTGCTTACCCACATGGACACATATCTCAATATATTTTAGAATGCTCTGGAATCTAGAAATCGGTGTTGCATCCAGACCTCTAACACCGCCATTCCTTTGAGCTTTGATAACAAAGAGTGTCCTCAGACCTTTGTGACCTCTATGACTGAGAATAAGCTCTTATTCTCCCTTGGAGAGGAGACTTGTTTGGCGCGGTCGAGTCCATACCTTTGGCTCTGATACGTCTCCAACATATCTATATTTTTTGATTGTTCCATGCTATTACATTATCTGTTTCGGATGTTTTATATACATTATTATGCTATTTTATATTATTTTGGGACTAACCTATTAACCTAGGGCCCAGTGCCAGTTTCAGTTTTTTCCTTGTTTTAGAGTTTCGCAGAAAAGAAATACCAAACGGAGTCCAAACGGAATGAAACTTTCGCGATGATTTTTTGGACCAGAAGACATCGAGAGGACTTGGAGTACACGCCAGGGAAGCCGCGAGGCGGTCACCAGGACATAGGGCGCGCCCCCACCCTTGTGGTCCCCTCATGACTGCACCGACCTATTTCTTCCGCCTATATATGAAGGAAATATGCCCTAGAGGCAATAATAAAGTTGTTATTTATATTTCCTTATATCATGATAAATGTTTATTATTGATGCTAGAATTATTAACCGGAAACTTAGTACATGTTTGAATACATAGACAAAACATAGTGTCCCTACTATGCCTCTACTTGCCTAGATCAAAGATGGTTATGTTTCCTAACCATGGACATGTGTTGTCATTTGATAAACGGGATCACATCATTAGAGAATGATGTGATGGACAAGACCCATCCGTTAGCTTAGAATTATGATCGTTATAGTTTTATTGTTACTGCTTTCTTCATGACTTATACATGTTCCTTTGACTATGAGATTATGCAACTCCCGTATACCGAAGGAACACCTAGTGTGCTATCAAACGTCACAACGTAATCGGGTGATTATAAAGATGCTCTACAGGTGTCTCCAAAGGTGTTTGTTGGGTTGGCATATATCAAGATTAGGATTTGTCGATTGTGTATCGGAGAGGTATCTCTGGCACTCTCGATAATGCTCATCACTATAAGCCTTGCAAGCAATGTGAATAATGAGTTAGTTATGGACGGAAGCATTACGGAACAAGTAAAGAGACTTGCCGGTAACGAGATTGAACAAGGTATGATGATACCGAAGATCGAATCTTGGGCAAGTAACATTATCGATGACAAAGGGAATGACATATGTTGTTATGTGGTTTGACCGATAAAGATCTTCGTAGAATATGTAGGAACCAATATGAGCATCTAGGTTCCGCTATTGGTTATTTACTGGAGATATGTCTCGGTCATGTCTACATAGTTCTCGAACCCGTAGGGTCCGCACGCTTAACGTTCAATGACGATTTGTATTATGAGTTATGTGATTTGACGATCGAAGTTTGTTCGGAGTCCCGAATGAGATCAGGGACATGACGAGGAGTCTCGAAATGGTCGAGAGGTAAAGATTGATATATTGGAAGGTTATATTCGGACACCGGAATCCGGAATGGTTCCGAAGTGATTCAGGTATTTTCGCGATGCGGGAGGTTACCGAACCCCCCAGCTGGGAAGTAGTGGGCCTTCATAGGCCTTAGTGGAAAGGAGAGGAGGGCTGCAAGGGTGGCCGCGCGCCCCCCATGGAAAGTCCGAATTGGACTAGGGAGGGGGCGGCGCCCCCTCTTTCCTTCTCCCTCTCCTCCTCCTTCCCTCTCTCCCCCTCTTGGAAAAGGAAGGGGGTCCAACTAGGAAGGGGCGTCCCCCTATGGCGCGCCCCTCCTGGCCGCCGGCCTCCTCCTCTCCCTCCTTTATATACATGGCCAGGGGGCACCCCAAAGCACAACAGACAATCTCTTAGCCGTGTGTGGTGCTCCCCTCCATAGTTTAACACCTCGGTCATATCGTCGTAGTGCTTAGGTGAAGCCCTGCACCGGTAACTTCATCATCACTGTCGCCACGCCTTCGTGCCGACGGAACTCTCCCTCATCCTCAACTGGATAAAGAGCACGAGGGACGACATCGTGCTGTACGTGTGGTGAATACGGAGGTGTCGTATGTTCGGTACTTGGATCGGTTGGATTGTGAAGACGTTCGACTACATCAACCGCGTTACTAAACGCTTCCGCTTTCGATCTACGAGGGTACATGGACACACTCTCCCATCTCGTTGCTATGCATCTCCTAGATAGATCTTGCGTGATCATAGGAACTTTTTTGAATTACTACATTCCCCAACAATATATTCTCAAATATTCCAAAACCTATCAGGAGAGCCACGAAAACACTTTTCCACCGCCGCAACCTTCTGTACCCGTGAGATCCCATCTAGGGGCCTTTTCCGGCATCCTGCCCGAGGGGGATTCACTCACGGAGGGCTTCTACATCGAAACCATTGCCTCTTCGATGAAGCATGAGTAGTTTACCATAGACCTACGGGTCCATAGCTACTAGTTAGATGGCTTCTTCTCTCTCTTTGATTCTCAATACCATGTTCTCCTCAATGTTCTTGGAGATCTATTCGATGTAATACCTTTTTGCGGTGTGTTTGCCGAGATCCGATGAATTGTGGATTTATGATTAGCTTATCTATGAATATTATTTGAATCTCCTATGAATTCTTATATGCATGATTTGATATCTTTGCAAGTATCTTTGAACTATCGATTTGGTTTGGCCAACTAGATTGGTTTTTTCTTGCAATGGGACAAGTGCTTAGCTTTGGGTTCAATCTTACAGTGCTTGATCCCAGTGACAGAAGCGGAACCGACACATATTGTATTATTGCCATCGACGATAACAAGATGGGGTTTTCATCATATTGCTTGAGTTTATCCCGCTACATCATGTCATCTTACTTAATGCGTTACTCTGTTCTATGAACTTAATACTCTAGATGCAGGCAGGAGTCGGTCGATGTGTGGAGTAATAGTAGTAGATGCAGGCAGGAGTCGGTCTACTTGATACAGACGTGATGCCTATATTCATGATCATTGCCTTAGATATCGTCATAACTTTGCGCTTTTCTATCAATTGCTCGGTAGTAATTTGTTCACCCACCGTAATATTTCTATCTTGAGAGAAGCCTCTAGTGAAACCTATGGCCTCGGGTCTACTTTCCCTCATATAATCTTCTACTTTCCATCATATAAGTTTACGATCTACAATTTTAATTTCCTACTAACTTCCTTTGCAATCTTTTACTTTCCGTTCCATAAACAAAAATTACCAAAAATATTACTTTACCATTTATCCATCTCTATCAGATCTCACTTTGCAAATAACCGTGAAGGGATTGGCAACCCCTTTATCGCGTTTTGTGCAAGTTGGTGTTTGTTTGTGCAGGTATTTAGTGACTTGAGCGTTGTCTCCTACTGGATTGATACCTTGGTTCTCAAAAATGAGGGATATACTTACTCTACTTTGCTGCATCAGCCTTTCCTCTCCAAGGGAAAAACCAATGCAAGATCAAGAGGTAGCAGGCTCTACTATGACCTATGTATAATTCCTTGCTGAATAAGTTACGAGACTTAGTAGATAGGATGAATTAATGACTGTGCAATGCTTGGAATCGAGAAAATGGGGATTTATTATATGATGTTGTACTGTCATGTTTTTGGTGACTTAAATCTTATATAATCTTGCTTCTTTTTGTTGTCAATTATTGCCTATGGTTAAGGCAATGCATTGCCACTTCTATCGTAGTTATACATTCCTTGTTTTTTAGGTTCGGCTTCCGTGGCGTCTTTCGTTGGTCCTACCGCCGTGCAACGGTGGTGGCGATGTTTGGCATCGGCTAAAAAATAGCCAAGGTGAGCTCCTCTCCTTTCAGCTCAAGATATGGTATGAGTTCGTGCCCATCGAGCCAATGATCTAGTGCTTACCCACATGGACACATATCTCAATAAATTTTAGATTGCTCTGGAATCTAGAAACCGGCGTTACATCCAGACCTCTAACACCACCATTCCTTTGAGCTTTGATAACAGAGAGTGTCCTCAAGGCATGACCACGATCATAATAGCTCTTATTCTCCATTGGAGAGGTGACTTGTTGTTTCGCCTGGTCGAGTTCATACCTTTGGCTCAACTACAACCTATGTCTGATTCCTTGCCACGATTGAGCTTTCGAGAAGTTCTTGGCAAATGAGTAGAGAAGGAGAGCCTTGGTAAAATTGATTTACCACTTCCTTGTTATAGGTTAGTAAAAGACCAAGGATCTCCACGCCACGCTGTAATCGCCAATTCCCAAAATATTGTGCCGTATATGCGAGTGAGTATTAAGGGATTGCATTGATGATATCACTGGAATCTTGGAGCACGATCGCTTTATTAACAAGTCATGCCAATAGAAACGTTCTCGAGTCATGACATGCTCAGTAATAATTGTTGACAAGACGACTCTGCTCCACCACAAGTGGTGGCGGTTCGATTCTCGGCCATAAAGTTGTGAGGGCTCAGCCCATTCACTGTCGTACCCACATGGCATGCCTTCGCAGCTGTTTACGGCGAAGTCTTTGGACCAAGTAAAAATAAAACTACCTAAAGGAGGGCTCCGAAACCTTGGATCTAGACACTGATGGGTTGTAGGCACCAAGGTGAGGCAACACATGTCCCCGCCGCCACCGTCCGCCTTAAGGCCTCCTCCGGAGACGCCGAGGGAGGGAGTAGCAGAGACGAAGGCTAGGAGCAAGGACGTCTGCAACATCCGCAGTGGTTATGTGTTTATAACCATGGGTGAACTGATTATGGGTACGTTATGGTATTTATCTAAGTTAACTTGAATTGCACATTACCGACTGTTAGCTTGTTTACCCACCGTCTTATTTTCTTCTCTAAGGGCATCTCCAACAACAGCGCTATATAAGCGCCGCGCCGCAAATTTGTGCTTTTTAATGCGCCACAAGAATCGCTATCGAGCTCCAGCCGGACGGCGTAATAAGCCTTGGCATATAGAGTTCAGCGCGGTCCGAATCACCATCGCCACGCTGTTTATTTGCGCGCCGCCCGCTTCGCGCACACTCGAGTGCTCATGGCGCACTTCTCTCCGCCGCCACCTTCGCTTCGCCCGCGCCACGTAATTGACCCGATGGGCCAGCGCTGGCCGCACACCCCTCCACTACTAGGGAAAACCTTATACACAGAATCTTAGCGGCAGCGCGGCACAAAAAGAATTAGCAGTAGCGCGGGTACAATACACTCGCTACGGATACAAATTTAGTAGTAGCGCGTGCGGTCTAAACCGCGCTGCTACAAAAATCTAATCGATAGTACCTACCAACCTAAGTTTAGCAAAGAGCGTGCCACGACACGCCGCCATCGCTAATGCAATAGTAGTAGCGCGCTTTTTACTCCGGTCGCTGCCGCTAATTTTGAAATTGGCCACATGGTTGGCCCCGCTTAGCAGTAGCGCGTGTGTGAAAAGCGTGTTGTTGCTACGCTCTTATCAGTAGCGCGTTTTGCCTCCCGCACTACTGCTAAGACGCGGCACACCACCACCTTTTCCCCCGTCCTCCCCTCCCCCATCTCCTCTCTTCCCTTTCCCCTACCTCCCACATCCTCTCTCTCTCTCTCTCACTCTTCTTCTTCCTCAATACTTCTACCCCATTACTCTCCCTCTTCTACCTACCTTTCTTTCTCTTCATTACTCCTAGCTAACTACACCACCTCCATTAATGCATCTCCTTTCTCTTTTTCCTTCCCCCTCCACTAGTTGAAGTTGTATCCTCCCAAATTAGCTAGCTAGGTAGATGTGGCATTTAGTTAAGTGACCTATTTGCCCCTAACTAGATCTATCTTTGTCAAGAAGAGCTTTGTGCACTTTTGATCTCCCTACATCATCATCACCACCGTGTGCTCGATCTCGAGATAAAGATGATTAAAATTTCATGCTTTTGCAAAATAGAAATATGTGTATGTGTGTGTGATATGATGGAAATTGTGTGTGTGGCATGAGTTGACGCCAAATTGTGCTTTTGAGTTGCCTGTGTTTTGCCGAAATGTCGATTTATTTCCATTTTGGCGAATTCCGGGCAAACTCTAGATCTTATGTCCTATTTTTAGGGAAGGTCATGCCGAATTTTTGTATGACTTTGATGCATGCACGCATTTTTATAATCAATTTGTTTATTATTACCATGCAGACGTTCATGATGGTTAGTGGAACGATGGTGGACAGGTAGTTATGGTCGGCGGTGCAGGACATGAAAGAAAATAACCTGACAGAGGTTTTATGTCCGTGTCAAAAATGCAAAGGAATAGTTTGGCTCGACCCCTATGACGATGGCTGTGTCGAAGCGCACCTTCTCATGACTGGTTTCATGGATGGCTATAGTCGGTGGATAATTGAAGATGAGGATGACGATGTTGAGGACGCCGACGGGGCAGGCAATGACGACATGGGGCAAGACGAAGAGATGGTGGATAATGGCGGCGGGGAAGAGGACGGACATGGCGGCGGAGAAGGGGCCGGACTTGGCGGAGGAGAAGGGGCTGGACATGTCGGCGGAGAGAACATGGACTCCACGCAGCAGAGTTCGTCAGTACTAAGTTCAATCGTGCGGGACCCTCATGTTCAAGCACTGCTTCACAAGGAGACGAGTACTGAGAGAGCTACATCTAGAGAGGAGGCTAAGCTACAACAATTGGTGGTAGACTCGAACACTCCATTGTATGATGGTTGCAATACTGAGGTGACCCGCTTGAGTTTCACGCTCCAACTCCTGAAGACGAAGGCTAAAACAAATGGACCGACACTAGCCTCGATGAGCATCCAAGTACCTAAAGGATGTTCTTCCCATGGGAATCTATGTCCTACTAGTGTTGATGAGACCAAGAAGATCGTGTGCCCTCTTGATCTGCCGCACGTTAGATACCATGCATGTATCAATGATTGCATAATTTATGGGAAGGAGCACGTGGAAAAAACAAGCTATCCGGTGTGGAATGCATCTCGATACAAGAAGGTCGGGAAGAAATGTCCCCAGAAAGTTGTATGGTACTTACCGATCACTCCCCGTCTCCAGCGGTATTTCATAGATCTCAAGGAAGCAAAGCTAATGCGCTGGCACGCGGAGAGGAAGAAGCCCGGCGATGGAGATGATCCGAAGCTGAGACATGTCAAGGATGGAAGTGGAGAGCGTTGAACAGCTTCTACCGGTATTTCAAATGTGATGCAAGGAACATCGTGCTCGACGCGTGTACCGGTGGCATGAATCTATTTGGCAACCAGAACACCAACCATATCACATGGCCCATGTTTGTATGGATGTACAACCTCCCCCCTGGTTGTGCATGAAGTCGAAGTACATTCACATGAGCATGCTGATTTAAGGGCCGAAACTACCAGGAAATAATTCTAATCTATATCTGGGCTACTTCAAGAGGAGTTAGACACATTATGGAAAACACCGGCCAAGACATGGGACGCCAGCAAAGGCGAGTATCTCTACATGAGAGCCGCGCTGATCACAAGGGTGCACGACTATCTCGGTTACTGATATGTCGTAGGCCAGGTGTGCCATGGATATTGTGGATGCACGCGGTGCATGGATGATAAGACGTCTCGGCAGCTAACGTCAAGGAAAGATAGCGGGTCTGGGAAAATCGTGTAAATGGGACATCGAAGATGGCTCGAACCGGATGACCCATGGAGAAACCATGGAGATCTATTCAATGGTCACGATGAGCATCGAGGACCTCCACGTAAGCGGAGCGGCGCCAAAATCGATGAGCTGTTGAAAAATGGAAGCAAAGCGGTGCCCAAGAAAGACGATGAAAAAGGCGTAGGATCCGCTGTTGAAGGTATGGAAGACGAGGTTTGTGTTCTAGGACTTGGAGTACTAGCACAAAGTCGATACACCTCATTGCCTTGATCAAATGCATATTTGTAAGAATGTCCTTGAGAGCCTGCTCGCGACAATCGATGAACATGCCGGATAAGACCAAGGATGGGCGAAGGCAAGAAAAGACTTGCAAGATTTGAATATCGTGGAAGATCTGCACATGCCACCCGTAAAAAGTCGACGAGGCAGACGGAGATGTAGGCACGGGAGAAGAAGGGCAAGAAAATAAAGGAAGAGGATTATTGCCCCCTTCTTGCTTCACCTTAAGTCAGCCGAGATCGATCAATTCTTTAAAGTGCCTTCTACCGGAGTCAAAGTTAGTTCCAATTCTTGTGGCAAGATAAGCGGATATCTAGACACCCGGACAAGAAAAGGTTCAGCGGGATGAAGTCCCATGATCTGTCATGTGATGATGACGCAGATACTACCTGTTGCCCTTAGAGGGATAATGGACAAGCACGTCCGTGACACGCTTATTGGTCTCTGCAACTTTTTCGATGTCATCTCTCGAAAGTCGATCAGTGTGAAGCAGCTCCGAAGGCTACGGGAAGAGATTGTTGCGATACTGAATGAGCTTGAGATGTACTTCCTACCGCGTTCTTTTGACGTGATGGTGCATCTGTGTGTCCATATTGTGGACGACATAATAGACCTGGGGCCATCATTCCTGCACAACATGATGCCATTTGAGAGGATGAATGGGATCATCAAAGGATTCATTCGTAACATGACCCATCCGGATGGAAGCATCGTCCAGGGCTATCTGACACAAGAGTGCATCTCTTTCTGCAAGAATTTTCTATATGGCGCAGACCAGCCGCCTGGTGTTAGTGTTGGTTTGCCTGTTAACAAGCACGATGGAGGCTCGAAGGAGAAGGTCACACCAACGGTCGCAGGGAGTTGCACTACTCAGATCGATGCAGCGACTTTGACAGAGCAAACTTGGCAGTGCTACAACTCATAGACGAGGTAGATCCCTTCATGGCACTGCACAAAGAAATTATCGCAAAGAAGTATCATGACCGGGGGGTATGCAGGAAGGACGCCGAAGTTACTAGAGAGCACAACTCCACTTTCCTGCATTGGTTCAAAGAGCATATTACTGCTAATCCCCCGGAGGAGGGCTCTAAGGACGGATTGCTCATATACGCCTTAGCACATGGCCCCTCGCCCAACCTCGTAACCTATATGCCATACGATATCAACGGATACATGTTCTACACGGAGGCCAAAGATATGGACAATGATGATCAGAACTCAGGGGTGACGATGGAATGCATGACCGGCAGAGACAACGGTGCAACTGAAAGATTTTACGGAAGGCTCGAGGAGATCTGGGAGCTTGACTACTCGATCGCACAACACGATTTATGTTCCGTGTCGATGGGCTAAGAATGTCAAAAGAGAAAACCAGAATTTCACTTCCATGGTAATCGCTGACGCCAAGAGCGCTACCGTGAACGCTATCGCAAAAAACGAGCCATGGGTACACGCTAAGCTCGGGACACAATGCATTTTCATAATCGACCCGCGCAATCCCAGCTGCGTTGTCATGAGGAGAGGCAAAAGGAACATCATTGGAATGGATGGAGTCGCCACCGAGGAAGACTACGACCAGTACGACAACCCAATGAGGGAAGATGATGATGATGATGATGAAGTATACGTCAAAAGAAGAATCAATACTACATTACCTAAGAAAAATCATACTCCATGGAAAAGGAAAAGTCACAATGAGAGGCTCAATTATTCTTCAACGAACAAGAAGGGAAAGAAGCTGACTCAAAAACGAAAACGTCAACACTGAGGAACCGTATGTTATCGGTCAAATGATGTAATATATATGTTCCTATTTTGTATACACACTTAGCCATTATTATGCATGGGTCCAATGATGTAATATATATGTTCCTATTTTGTATACATACTTAACCGTTAAATGATGCAATATATATCGTCTTCCTTCGTTCACTGCTCTCGTAAAAAAAAGTGAGAGAAAATAAAGGAATAGAAAATAGAAGGAAACATACAGGAAAACTACTAAATAGGTACTGGTTATAGCAGCAGCGCTTTTGTGAGAAAAGAGCTACAGCTAGTCAAGATTGCAGTAGCGGTTTCTACTTAAAACCGCTATAGCTACCTGGAGTAGCTATAGCACGTTTTGTTTAAACGCGCTACTGCTATGCCTACTTAACCCCCAAAATCCCCACTCCACTCTTCATCCCGCCTCTTTTCCCCCAAATCCCCACACTCTCTCTTCCCCTTCAAGGCCCGGAGCCCTGCCCGCCCACGCCTACGCTCGCCTCGACCTCGAAGCCGGGCTCCGCCCCCTCAAGGCCTCCACGTCCCTGCCCCGACCCGACCCTGCTCCGCCCTGCTCAACCTGACTCCGACCCCGACCCCGACCCCTCCCAACCTCGGCCGTCGTCGGGCCTGCACCCTCTGTAAGCCCCCCACCGCTCCTCCTCTCTCTCGTAGCTAGGGTTCTTTGGTTAATTTGCTTAGGTTTTAGTTAGGGCAGATGGTTAATTAGGTTATATATTTAGTTATGAATTTAGCTAGGTTTTTCTTCAGTGTTCTATATTTTTCTTCCTTTTATATGCAAATTTGAAGTGGACATGTGATATGTGGACATGTGAAGTTTTGGACATGTCATATTTGGAATTTGGACATGATGATTATGTGCAGGGTAAATGATTCGAGTGGCCTATGTTACGTCGGAATGTTGATTCATTTCCGTTCCGGTGAATTTCAGGCGCTCGATATGTCCATTTTTTAGCAAAGGTCATGCCGAAATTTTCCGTGAATTTTGGCATGACTTGTGCTAGATAGTAGGCATATCGAGTGCCGGGAGTTGCTGGGAAACGACATTCCGGCAAACATAGATCTTTTTTATGTCATTTCTCTTTTTTTCATGGTTTTAGAATTAAACGAGGAGACTTAATCATAGGAAACATGTCGAACAACGAAGAAAGCGGGCCTTGACCAAGATGCATTTAGATGGATTATGAGGGTAAACAAGAGTACCTCAACTATTTGAATGCTAAGCAAAGTAAAGGTTTGCAGGTCGGCCTCGATGATGGTACTAACGCCGACATCAACACCGACGGCGCCGGTGATACGTCCATTTTGCATCATGCTTTTATATCGATATTTATTGCATTATGGGCTGTTAATACACGTTATGTCACAATACTTATGGCTATTCTCTCTTATTTTACAAGGTTTAACATGAAGAGGGAGAATGTCGGTAGCTGGGATTCTGGGCTGGAAAAGGAGCAAATATTGGAAACCTATTCTGCACAGCTCCAAAAGTCCTGAAACTCCACGAAAGTCATTTTTGGAATTAATAAGAATTTTGAGCAAAAGAAGTACCAGAGGGGGCCCACACCCTGGCCACGAGGGTGGGGGTGCGCCCACCCCTACTGGGTGCGCCCCTGCCTCGTGGGCCCCCTGGTGGCCCTCCGGTGCCCATCTTCAGCTATATGAAGTCTTTTACCCTGGAAAAAATCACAAGCAAGCTTACGGGACGAAACTCCGCCGCCACGAGGCGGAACCTTGGCGGAACCAATCTAGGGCTCCAGCGGAGTTGTTACGCCGGGAAACTTCCCTCACCGGAGGAGAGAAATCATCACCATCGTCATCACCAACGATCCTCTCATCGGAGGGAGGGTCAATCTCCATCAACATCTTCACCAGCACCATCTCCTCTCAAACCCTAGTTCATCTCTTGTATCCAATCTTTGTACCAAAACCTCAGATTGGTACCTGTGGGTTGCTAGTAGTGTTGATTACTCCTTGTAGTTGATGCTAGTTGGTTTATTCGGTGGAAGATTATTTGTTCAGATCCTTAATGCATAATAATACCCTCCGATCATGAACATGAATATGCTTTGTGTGAGTAATTCGTTTGTTCCCGAGGACATGGGTGAAGTCTTGCTATTAGTAGTCATGTGAATTTGGTATTCGTCGATATTTTGATGAGATGTATGTTGTCTCTCCTCTAGTGGTGTTATGTGAACGTCGACTACATGACACTTCACCATTGTTTGGGCCTAGAGGAAGGCATTGGGAAGTAATAAGTAGATGATGGGTTGCTAGAGTGATGTGCTTAAACCCTAGTTTATGTGTTGCTTCGTAAGGGGCTGATTTGGATCCATAATTTTCATGTTATGGTTAGGTTTACCTTAATACTTCTTTTGTAATTGCAGATGCTTGCAATAGGAGTTAATCATAAGTGGGATGCTTGTCAAAGTAAGGACAGCGCCCAAGCACCGGTCCACCCACATATCAAATTATCAAAGTACCGAACGCGAATCATATGAGCGTGATGAAAACTAGCTTGATGATAATTCCCATGTGTCCTAGGGAGTAGTGTTGATTACTCCTTGTAGTTGAGGTTGCTTGCAATAGGAGTTAATCATAAGTGGGATGCTTGTCCAACAAAGGACAGAACCCAAGCACCGGTCCACCCACATATCAAATTATTAAAGTAACGAACGCGAATCATATGAACGTGATGAAAACTAGCTTGACGATAATTCTCATGTGTCCTAGGGAGCGCTTTTCTCATTATAAGAATTTGTCCAGGCTTGTCCTTTGCTACAAAAAGGATTGGGCCACCTTGCTGCACCTTATTTACTTTCATTGCTTGTTACCCGTTATGAATTATCTTATCACAAAACTATCTGTTACCTACAATTTCAGTGCTTGCAGAGAATACCTTACTAAAAACCGCTTGTCATTTCCTTCTGCTCCTCGTTGGGTTCGACACTCCTACTTATTGAAAGGACTACGATAGATCCCCTATACTTGTGGGTCATCAGCCGGCACTGATGGGCGATGGCGGCGCCGAGACCACCGGGGAAGGTACCGGCGCCGATGCCGCTACCGAAAAGAAGAAGCAGAAGAAGCAGAGGATACGAAAACCTAACAGACTAGGGATTGGACGACTGGTGAGCACAAAGATGGCACCTGGCAAGTTTGAGCCATTAGAGCCGAAAGAACCTCGCAAGTGCTATGGTAACCAAGTAGGATGCATCCTACGGGAATGTGCGAGCATCAACGACGATGACTTAAGGAGTAAAGAACATTTGACGCAGTTGCTCCTGCCGAAGTTGCACAAGAGATTCAAGTTCCCCGGCCGGGATGATAACATAGAACAACCGTGGGATGATCCGAAGATGAAAAGGATTAACAATCACGCCATGGGCATGTTCAGCAATGATTTCGCCTCCTGGAAAGGGAGGGTGAAACGAGCTATTGAGTCTGAGGAACCCCTGTCCAAGATTCTGAGGAAAAGCCGACACTTACGGAAGAGGAGTTCTAAAAGGTCAAGGACACTTGCGCTACCGAGGCAGCCAAGGCTAAGGCTGCGAAATTCAAGAGCCTTCAAAGAAAGGAACACGGAAGCATCACCTCGGAAGCCGTGGCTACCTCGGTAAAAGGCCCATATGGGATAAGGAGGACGCGGAACGTGAAGCCGCGGGTACCCAGACCCCTTCACGAAGTTCACCAACCCCTTGGAGCGTGACTTCATCAGTGCCTGCTACAAGTGGGACAAAGAAAAGAAGGTTTTTTACACAGACCAGATCACGAGTAGATTGATTAGACTACTGGTAATTATTCTTTTACCACCTTACATTTAGCTCCAGATCTAGTCGACTACGCATTCCTAAAAGGTTCACGTTCCTTCTGCAGGAGAAGCAGCACCAGCTTGCAGCCGAAAGCCCTACTTCTCCGATGAGGCCCAAGTGGGACACCCCTCTCAACCGGGCCTTGAACGAACTTAAGGGCCTACCTTTGGGCCGGCGGCCACAATATGGTCGTGTGCACGGCGCTGGAAACGGTGCCACGTGGAAGGTGTTTTACAACGAGGGCCCGGAGGCCAAGAAGCAGAAAAAGAAGTTTAGTCAGGCGGACATCAACGAGAAGGTGAAGCTTGCGGTCGAGAAAAAAGCAGCTGAGGACGTGAAAAAACAGCCGAGGAGAAAAATTAATTGCTACAGCAGGCAGTCAATGCAGCTATAACTGCTTGCAAAAATGACTTCGCTACTAACTTGGTTCCAGCTATCATCAACTGGACGAAGGAAAATCCAGACAAGACGGTACATGATTTCTCGTTGCCCAGTTTCGTCGCGAGCAACTCCGTGAACAACAACACCACCGCACCATCACTTGCTCATGCAACCGGGCCTCCTCTCGCACTCGCCCCCGCTCATAGCAGCCCGTCCTCGGTCTCTAGCGCGCTAGGTGGGCCTTTGTCTTTGGCTGAGCTCAACGTCCTCACGGTAATTACATGTCGCACCAACATATATATATATATAGAATATTCCATTTTTGTTGCCTTTCGGATGTTTTACACCACATACATGTGTTTGAAGGTCGATGAAACCCCGTGCACCATACTCTACTTGATCAAAGGCCAGAAGGTGGACATGGGAAAGGGGGTGATAATGAACCCCTTGCGACCCACGTTCCACAACCAGCCGATCCCCGCTGGGCACTTCAGGGTTAACTTGTCCAGTGTGAAATTGGGGCACGAGGATTTGCCTCCTCCAATACGGTATGTGGGAGAGGACGACGAGACCCCGCCATGGACTGGAAGCTGCAAGGGTTGGGTGCTGCTATGGCCGAAGAATCTTCTTCCTCTAGAGCCGGCCGAGAGCACACCAATAACCACACATCAACAAGCATGTGCGGAGACCACCACCCCGCCTACGCAATTACCAGCTCCTATAGTGTCGGGTGAGAGCGGCGGACGACGTGATGAAGGGGGTGCAATAGTAATGGCTGATGTAATCGGTCCTGTAGAACAGAGAATGGATGATGAGACGGAGGTCGACCCAATGGCTTTCCTCAATACAAACGCGTATGAGGGTGACTTAGATATGATGAGTCAACCATATGACGAATCAGTCTATCAGGATGCTAATGAGGATATGGATGATCTGCTCGGGCAGGAAGGTCGTTGCAGGGATTGCAAGAAGTCTCTCTTCATGAAATCCTCACAGGACACGCCGTAAGATGTTGTCTCAACACAGGCTCAACAAGACGGGGGTCGTACAGTGCTTAGCCCGGCAACACTGGGGCAGGGGTTAAGGAAGGGTCTCGAAGGTGTGCCCAAGAAAAAGGAGAGGAAGAGACCGGGTAACATAGCTACCCTCAAACAAGCCAGAGCACATAGCAGCCAGACGATGGATTCTGAAGAGCGTGTACTCGTGAAAGGTGCGGCCATGTTCCATCTCACGAGCGAGCCAATGCTACCGCCGAAACCGCTGGAGGCACTATAAGGGGATCTCAGGAGACTGCAAGACCATGTGCTGTCGACTGAGAAAAGCCTACTAGCCTCGAAGGATCCAGGATATCCGACATACGCGGCTCATGTGCCTGAGGGGAAGTGCTATGTCGACACACGGCCCGCGGAGGTGTTCTTCCTGCGGTTTGACCATATCTTCAAGATGTTTCTGACAAGGCGGCTCGATTTTACAATCGTCCGCCTTTTTGCGCTACATATGAGCTCCGTCATGAAGAGAGAAGAAGTCTCGCAAATCTGTGTGGTGGATCCGTACTACATGCACGAGCCTTTCTTGAGTCTCGGCGACTTTGAGCGTCAAACTGCTAGGGAGTACCTCCAAAACTTCATGGTACAGAATAAGGACCAGGAAATTGTCCTCCTGCCCTATCATCCAAAGTAAGTCAGTTCGGACAACCCTTTCATACATTTCAATCATTCCTTCTCACTCATATGGAGAATAATTTGAGGTGTCTTTTCCTTTGACAGCAGGCGCGCCCTTATCGTTTCTTTACCCGCGAGTCTCCCACGCCGTGTATTTCGACCCTTCCAGAGACTACGAGAAGAAGAACTACACCCACATAATGAATATTCTAGATTGTGCTCTCCAACGCTTCAGCATTAGAGGTGGCCACGTGTAGATCAGGAAACAAAGGAACAAGAAGATGGGTTTCGCGCATAAAACTAATTTCTGCTGCATCCATGTCCCAAAACCAAGCAAGAAAGATAGATTCTACATCCACCATCTCATGATTGAGTTCAGCACGGATCACCAAAAGCTTCGCATCACAAACGGAAATGATGATCATATCCACAAGTGGGTAGATCTCATGGAGAAGCGGATTATAAACTTAGAGATGACTTCTTTCGCATCCAAAGGGACATTGCGACGATCATCATGAAAGAAGTCGTCGATGAGAAGGGGATGTTCCACCAAGGCCCTATATCGCGATTTGACGTCCGAACTCGCATAGGCATGCAACGTCATGACCTCACGCTATTCAAGAAGCTAGGGTCCATCCTTGATGATATGGAAGGATGGAACTTCTAGTGATTTATGATGCCGATGATGATGATATGTGTCGGTTGAACTTGTATACTTTCTATAGCGATGAAACTTTGTGATGTCCATGGTCCCTGCCGAACTTGCGTACTGCTACTTTGTTAGTTTGGGTACGATGACCTGCGTACCTCTAGTTAATTAGTTTGCATACTTTATGTTCCATCCAGTTGCTAACCCTTTCTTTTTCATGTTGCTCTAGTATATTTTGTTGCATATGATTTTACATCCTCTTGATGAAGATGCATCTCTAACAGTTACCTAGCTTCTTGATGGCGAGATGGCAGGTGTTCCTTGTCCAAGAGATATGTGCCAGTGCCCATCTTGGAGTTTATAAGCTCCTGAATCTGTGGGGCATACCCACAACTCCTCTTCTCGATCTCTGGGCAAAGAGTCCTTTTAATTGTTTCCACAATCAGGCTCATGACTTTGAACTTCTGAGGCACATCAAATATATGAAGCAAGTTAATTGCATGGCCTCTAGTCATCTTGTGATCACCTGACTTGGGCAGCAAAGTGTGCCTTAAGATCCAGTTGATAGTGGGCAGTCCTGACAACAGATAATGTACAGATCCAAACTTGTGTGTCTCAAGTGCAGCATCTGGGATCTCTCTGTACATGTGAGCCATGGAGTTGTGATCTTTCTTCTTCTTGGCATAGACATCCAAGTCATCCTCATTTTCCTTTGAAGCATTGATCAACTCAGACCATTCTTCAACTGTTGATTGGTACCTGGTACCCTCAGACATCCAAACTATCCTCCCATCTGGGTAGAAATGAGCTGTGGAGTAGAGCTGCATAATGAGCTCATCATCTCACTTTGTGAGCTTCTGCCCAACAAAGTCTACTACTCCACAAGACTTGGAACTGACATAAACTCCAGGATAGTGCTCTTCATTTTTCTTGATATAGTCCCAGTCAACCCACCTCATATCACAAACTATGGGCTACTTGTCAAGCAGCACTGTCTCATAGAAATCCTGCTGTTCTTTAGTGTGAAACCTGTAGTCCACAGCAGTCCTTCTCCTGACAGCATAGGGGTCAGTTAGTCTCCACTGTCTCAGACATGCATCCTTCCTGAGCTTCATGTCTTCTACAACTGGGTGATCATCATTATGATCTGGGATCTTGGGCTTCAGCTTTCTCAAGACTAGTGAGTCTTCATCTTCTTCATCAATGACTTCAGAACCTTTGGGCCTTGTTCTTCTCTGCAGCTGGAATACTCCTGGTGTTCCTCTTGGGTGCAGACTTGGGTTTTGGAGCAGCAGCTTTGGGAGCATCTTTGGGCTTACATAGAGCAGCCCCTGATCTTATAGCATCTCCCATCAGCTTTTGAGCTTTAGGTAACTTATTCAGTGACTTGGGTGTTGTCTCCTACTGGATTGATACCTTGGTTCTGAAAAATGAGGGATATACTTACTCTACTTTGTTGCATCAGCCTTTCCTCTCCAAGGGAAAAACCAACGCAAGCTCAAGAGATAGCAGGCTCTACTATGACCTATGTCTGATTCCTTGCCGAATAAGTTACGGGACTTAGTAGATAGGATGAATTAATGACTGTGCAATGCTTGGAATCGAGAAAATGGGGATTTATTATATGATGTTGTACTGTCATGTTTTTGGTGACTTAAATCTTATATAATCTTGCTTCTTTTTATTGTCAATTATTGCCTATGGTTAAGGCAATGCATTGCCACTTCTATCGTAGTTATACATTCCTTGTTTTTTAGTGTTCGACTTCCGTGGCGTCTTTCGTTGGTCCTACCGCCGTGCAACGGTGGTGGCGATGTTTGGCATCGGCTAAAAAATAGACAAGGTGAGCACCTCTCCTTTCAGCTCAAGATATGCTATGAGTTCGTGCCCATCGAGCCAATGATCACTAGTAGAAAACAGGGCTTTGGTCCAGGGCAATATTCACATTAGTCCCGGTTCAGTCACGAACCGGGACTAATGTGAGCATTGGTCCCGGTTCGTGCGGCTAAGGCATTAGTCCCGGTTCACTGAGCCCTTTAGTCCCGGTTTAAAGACACGAACCGGGACTAAAGGAGTCTTGATATACCTTAGTCGGTTAGCGTGCCTCAAACCGAGACTAAAGATTAGACCTTTAGTCCTGGTTTGAGACACGAACCGGTACACTAATGGGGTTGAGACCTTTAGTCCCGGTTCGTGCCCGCGAACCGTACTAAAGGTCCCATTTTCAAACTCTACCCCCATGGTGTATCGCCTTTTCAGTTTAAAAAAATAAAAGAAAATGATGGAAATGTCAAAAAAATAAAAGAAAATAAGTTTCCCATGTGATATGTGGTCTAGTTGTTGGGAAAATTTGCAAATGTGAATTTCGACTTTATTTGCAAAATATCTCTGGAATTTGTAAAATGGGCATAACTTTTGCATACTAACTCGGATGAAAAAAAAATTTATATGAAAAATCATCTACTCAAAATGTTACATCCGAATTTAACCGGGGGAACCCCGTTAAACATTTTCAAAATCCTCAAAAACCTAACGAGAAAAAAGTTACGGGGCTTTTAAGATCCGAGGCAAAAAATTCAAAAATTTCAAACTTACTAGTATCAAGAAGTATTAGTGTTACTAAATAATTATTCAAGAATATTAGTGTTACTAAATAATTATTTCAGTTTTTTTGAATTTTGGTCAAATCTAGTCAAACTATGGTCAAACTGTGGTCAAACAATGGTCAAACTAATTATTGAAGAAATATTAGTGTTACTAAATACTAGTGTTATTTTTTAGAACAATAGTTTCAAACTCAAACAGGGAAATGTGTGACTTCATGCTCAAGCTAAATTCCTGAGGTTAATAGGATTGACATCTTACTATTGTCAGGAAAACAACAAGTGCAGACTTGAAAAGCAGTGAGAATAGAACCCGAAGTGCTCAAATTTGGATAGTGTGAGGATGGGTGACCGTCCGGGAAGTTAGATGATGAGGGCTGATTAGAGGTTAAATTGAGCAGTGATGAGGGTGAGGGGTGATTAGAGATGAGAGGTTAAAATAATTCAGAAATTTGAAAATAAAAAAAATCCAAAAAAATCATAAAATTTCCTTTAGTACCGGTTGGTGTTACCAACCGGGACTAAAGGTGGACCTCCAGGCAGCGGCCAGCGGCCACGTGGAGAGCCTTTAGTCCCGGTTCGTGTAAGAACCGGGACTAAAGGGGAGGCTTTTATAACGATCTCTTTGGTCCCTGGTTGAACCGGGACTAAAGGTCCTTATGAACTGGAACTAAAAGCCCTTTTTCTATTAGTGGATCTAGTGCTTACCCACATGGACACATATTTCAATAAATTTTAGAATGCTCTGGAATCTAGAGACCGGCGTTACATCCAGACCTCTAACACCACCATTCCTTTGAGCTTTGATAACAGAGAGTGTCCCTGCGCTGTGACCACGATGACTGCGAATAGCTCTTATTCTCCATTGGAGAGGTGACTTGTTGTTTCGCCTGGTCGAGTTCATACCTTTGGCTCAACTACAACCTATGTCTGATTCCTTGCCGCGATTGAGCTTTCGAGAAGTTATTGGCAAATGAGCAGAGAAGGAGAGCCTTGGTAAAATCTATTTACCACTTCCTTGTTATAGGTTAGTAAAAGACCAAAGGTCTCCACGCCACGCTGCAATCGCCAATTCCCAACATATCGTGCCGTATATGCGAGTGAGGATTAAGGGATTGCGTTGATGATATCACTGGAATCTCGGAGCACGATCTCTTTATTGACAAGTCATGCCAATAGAAACGTTCTCGAGTCATGACATGCTCAGTAATAATTGTTGACAAGACGACTCTGCTCCACCACAAGTGGTGGCGGTTCGATTCTCGGCCATAAAGTTGTGAGGGCTCAGCCCATTCACCTGTCGTACCCACATGGCATGCCTTCGCAGTTAAGCGACAGAAGTCTTTGGACCAAGTAAAAATAAAACTACCTAAAGGAGGGCTCCGAAACCTTGGATCTAGACACTAACGGGTTGTAGGCACTAAGGTGAGGCAACACATGTCCCCGCCGCCACCGTCCGCCTTAAGGCCTCCTCTGGAGACGTCGAGGGAGGGAGTAGCAGAGACGAAGGCTAGGAGCAAGGACGTCTGCAACATCCGGATTGATTATGGGTACGTTTTGGTATTTATCTAAGTTAACTTGAATTGCACATTACCGACTGTTAGCTTGTTTACCCACCGTCTTATTTTCTTCTCTAAGAGCATCTCCAACAGCAACGCTATATAAGCGTCGTGCCGCAAATTTGTGCTTTTTAATGTGCGCGCAATCGCTATCCAGGCTCTAGCGGATGCGCAATAAGCGTGCGCGGCATATAGAGTTTAGCGCGCGGTCCGAACCGCCATCGCACATTGTTTATTTGGTGTGACCGCTTCCGCGCCCCGCACACTTGAGTGCTCGCGCCGCACTCTCTCCGCCGCGCCACCTTCGGCCCGCCCGCGCCGCCGCCAGCGAATTGACCCGATGGACGCGCTCGCGCGCACACCCCTCCACTACTAGGGAAAACTTTATACACAGAATCTTAGCAGCAGCGCGGCACAAAAAGAAGCGCTACTGCTAATTAGCAGTTGCGCGGGTACAATACACTCGCTACGGATACAAATTTAGTAGTAGCGCGTCCGGTCTAAACCGCGCTGCTACAAAAATCGACCGATAGTACCTACCAACCTAAGTTTAGCAGCAACGCTGTGTCACAACACGCGCTACTGCTAATGCAATAGTAGTAGCGTGCTTTTTACTCCGGTCACTGCTGCTAATTTTGAAATTGGCCACATGGTTGGCCCCGCTTAGCAGTAGCGCGTGTGTGAAAAGCGCGATGTTGCTACGCTCTTATCAGTAGCGCGTTTTGCCTCCCGCGCTACTCCTAAGACGCGGCACACCACCACCTTTTCCCCCGTCCTCCCCTCCCCCATCTCCTCTCTTCCCTTTCCCCTATCTCCCACATCCTCTCTCTCTCTCACTCTTCTTCTTCCTCAATACTTCTCCCCCATTAGTCTCCCTCTTCTACCTACCTTTCTTTCTCTTCATTACTCCTAGCTAACTACACCACCTCCATTAATGCATCTCCTTTCTCTTTTTCCTTCCCCCTCCACTAGTTGAAGTTGTCTCCTCCCAAATTAGCTAGCTAGGTAGATGTGGCATTTAGTTAAGTGACCTATTTGCCCCCTAACTAGATCTATCTTTGTCAAGAAGAGCTTTGTGCACTTTTGATCTCCCTACATCATCATCACCACCGTGTGCTCGATCTCGAGATAGAGATGATTAAAATTTCATGCTTTTGCAAAATAGAAATATGTGTATGTGTGTGTGATATGATGGAAATTGTGTGTGTGGCATGAGTTGGCGCCAATTGTGCTTTTGAGTTGTTGCACTGTGTTCTGCCGAAATGTCAATTTATTTCCATTTTGGCGAATTCGGGCAAACTCTAGATCTTATGTCCTATTTTTAGGAAGGTCATGCGAATTTTTGTATGAATTTGATGCATGCCACGCATTTTTATAATCAATTTGTTTATTATTACCATGCGGGGCGTTAAGGATGGTCGATTGGAGCGATGGTGGACAGGTAGTTATGGTCGGCGTGATGCAGGACATGAAAGAAAATAACTTTGTGAGAGGTTTTATGTCCGTGTCAAAATGCAAAGGAATAGTTTGGCTCGACCCCTATGACGATGGTCGTGTCGAAGCGCACCTGCTCATGACTGGTTTCATGGATGGCTATAGTCGGTGGATAATTGAAGATGAGGATGACGATGTTGAGGACGCCGACGGGGCAGGCAATGACGACATGGGGCAAGACGAAGAGATGATCGATAATGGCGGCGGGGAAGAGGCCGGACATGTCGGCGGAGAAGGGGCCGGACATGGCGGAGGAGAAGGGGCCGGACATGGCGGCGGAGAGAACGTGGACTCCACGCAGCAGAGTTCGTCGGTACTAAGTTCAATCGTGCGGGACCGTCATGTTCAAGCACTGCTTCACAAGGAGACGAGTACTGAGAGAGCTACTTCTAGAGAGGAGGCTAAGCTGCAGCAATTGGTGGTAGACTCGAACACTCCATTGTATGATGGTTGCAATCCTGAGATGACCCGCTTGAGTTTCACGCTCCAACTCCTGAAGACGAAGGCTAAAAACAAATGGACTGACACTAGCCTCGATGAGCATCTCAAGTACCTAAAGGATGTTCTTCCCGTGGGGAATCTATGTCCTACTACTGTTGATGAGGCCAAGAAGATCGTGTGCCCTCTTGATCTGCCGCCGCGTTAGATACCATGCATGCATCAATGATTGCATAATTTATCGGAAGAGCACGCTTGAGAAAAAAAACAAGCTGTCCGGTGTGCAATACATCTCGACACAAGAAGGTCAGGAAGAAATGTCCCCAGAAAGTTGTATGGTACTTACCGATCACTCCCCGTCTCCAGCGGTATTTCGTAGATCTCAAAGACACTACTAGGAAAAAGGCTACTAGCAGGGCGGGTAAAATGGCTACTAGCAGCGCGGGTACCCGCGCTACTAGTATCGCGCTACAGCTAATAGTTAGTAGTAGCGTGGGCGGAACCCGCGCTACTACTAACTTTGTTGGTAGTAGCATGTGCCACCCACGCTACTGCTATTACAGACTCGCGCTACTACTAATGAAGTAGTAGTAGCGAGCCTACATTACCAGTGCTACTAGTATCCTAAATACTAGTAGGGCATTTTTTCCCAACGCTACTAGTAGCAAATTAGGAATTAAAAAATAAAAATAGATGCAGTATTCATGAATGGAGATCAGAGACACGTCCAGTGCAAAATAAATTTCACAGAACCATCTTAACACTTGCAGTGTTCATGGATGCAACATTCAACATCTCAACTCGTAGAGATCACGAGGACACACACAACCATCATCAAAAGGTTGGTACCTTCCCTAGCGTTTCACCACCAACCTAACCAGACCACTTCTCTAGATGTATCTACAAAGCGTCGAGGTCCTCCACCTTGAGGAACTCCGGATGGTGGCATCGTCCTCCACCTCGGTGACCTCCGCCCCGGGGACCTCCTGTGTCGCAATCACCTGGACGATAATCTGTATGACGCGGTCGCGGGGCTTCATGGTGAAGTCTGCCTCCGAGTAGTTCAAGAGCACGACTCCCATCGGGCCGCAGTAGTCCTCGTCAATCACCCTGCACCCAGTCGAGAAAGTGAAAACTTGTTAGTTCGCTCCTGCTTGCGCAGGGTTCACGGAAGGGTCTGGCCACTTCTAACGATCATAATAAGATACAATAACTATGTCCCGGCTTGGAAGATTGAAAATAAATTAAAAGAGAAATGTATTCAAGATAATAACACACAACAATTAGATTGAAAACAAAGAAAGCACCTGCGCACGCTGCCCTTGCCCCCGGTCACTGGCTATATCCCAGTCTCGCACGTCCTCAGCTAGGATTTCATGGTTGTTGAACCTTTTTGCTCTGCAGGGAAGCATTATGGACAAGATCAAAGACAGTTTAAGAGACAGACCATAATCCCAGTTCGCTACAGGATATCATTTCAGCATTAAATTACTGAAAATATCTTAATACAGGCGAACATGTGTTCACCTTTCTAATCTGCATCAGCTTCACCTGCATCATATATATTTGGTTACACGTTCTGCCTCAGCCACACTGTTGACAACATCATGACGCTGTCATTTGCAGGTGCAAGAAACCCATCAGATGAATCACAGTATGTACAGTATGAGTAGTGCAAAATAGAAAAATCTCTTGTCCTAATTTACCAGTTAGCATCATGGTACTGTGCATATTCACTGAAGGTTAAACATTTTTTTTTACTGAAATCCCAGCTGCAGAACAAAGAAAGCACCTACTGCTGGTAGCAAAACCAATATGTTTATGAGGAATATATAGATGTTTCAAATCAAAAGACCAAGTAGAATAGGTAAAATTTGTCAGGAATCTGTTGTAGCATGGCAAACCCCTTGTTTCTAAATAACATGTATGCTAGTCTGTAGAGCTAGTTCACTGGGATTATTACTATGGTTTGTATGCTGGTTCACTTTCCATGAATTTCCCTCTAATTCAGCTTATCGATGGATGATTTTTTTAAGAGAAAACTAACTTTACATATACGTCACACATAGAAAAGGTCATATGCCATAAGGTTTTTCTGTTAATTAGTGTGCTGTCGCAAGAAAACTTAAATGAGAATGTACAAAAAGTAAAAAAAAAAAACTTGCAAGTCATAATATGGCTAGTCTGTACGTACTGGAACTGAACCACTTTGAATAATAAAAGCATCAGCAGGCAAAGACCAGAAGATCAGAATCTATTGTCCCTAAGGACTTAGATCTCAAACAATATATAAGATGCGGCGGCCTCCTGATTTGCTACAACCTGCCATCGGTATGCCTCCTCCACTGCATCGTCCATCACTCATCTATGAGAAATAAATTAGATGTTGGATCTTCATATGTTCAGAACTTGGAACTAAAAAGATTAAAATTCTACTCAAAGAAAAAAGATTAAAAGTTTGTGGTGAGACGGGATCAGAGAGAGCCGGGAGATCCTGGATCGAGTCATATAGCTTTTCTATATTGGTTACAACTTGCAAGGCGGTGGCGACGATGCCGGCGTGGAGCCCTTGAGGCCTCCCGATCTCATCCTCCGCCTTGACTCCCCGGCCTCTGCACGGTCGGCACTGCACATTGGGAAAAACTCCCGCACGAACTGAGCATTTGCAGATGATACAACACCATAGTTGCCTACAATAATCTGTACACGTTCGATTTAGATGAGGACCACAGCTCCACGGTGGTGAGGGTCGCTCATAAACGTTGATTTATATCTCTGCTGAAAGTTTCAGTCTGTCACTAATTTTTACGGCACCCAGCAAGCAGCAGGAATAATAAGATTACCAACCAACTGATGAAGAGAGATCATAGAGAAGAGTGGAGGGGCTTACCAGAGGCGCAGGCAGGCATGGGAAGCCGACCAGGAGTAGGCCAAACGTCTCCACTCCGAGGTACGGCCAGCATCAATGCCGGTGTGCGCCGCGCCACTCCGCTGGCTAGGGTTGGGCAATGGTGGTGTCTGCCGCGTGCCTGCACCTGCGTGTTGAAGGGAACGACGTATCAGGGAAGGGGGGAAGGGAAGGGAAGGTGAGAAGAGCAGATCGAAGAGGAGAAGATGGGAAAGAGATTACCTTGAAGGGCAAGAGATGGGTGAGGAAGAGCTGCGTGCGTCGCGGGCGAGCAGAAGCCAGCTCGCGAGCATCTCCGTCCAGGACCTTGACGACGGCGGATGGATATGGGGGCGCCATGGCCGCCGCTCGACCAGCTCGCTCGATCTCTCTCTTCTATTGTCTTCTGGTGAGGGGATTGGATGGGAGAGGGTGGTGGCGAAGGTTGTGGGGGAGAGAGTGGAGGCCATGGCCGGCGGCGAGGTCGGCGTTGGGTGGCGGCGGCGATCTGGGACTGGGAGGAGGGGAGGGGACGGGACGGGACCGTTGCTCTCTCCAAGATAGAAAATTTTACCGGGCCGACGAGTAAAGAAAAATTGATGGCTGCTCTCTTCTCTATGTCGCGGGCGGCATGGTGAGACCACGTAGTAGCGTGGGGTTTACACACCATGCTACTACTACCAACTTAGTAGTAGCGTGGGTTTATACCCCACGCTACTACTACTGCTTGTCCCGGTGGGCACGCTGAAGACCACTTAGTAGTAAAGTGGATTTATACCCCGTGCTACTACTATCAACTTAGTAGTAGCGTGGGTTTATAACCCGCGCTACTACTAATTAGCAGTCGCGTCTCTTTTTATGCCGCGCTGCTGGTAAGAACCTGTGTATAAGGTTTTCCCTAGTAGTGGGAAGCAAAGCTAATGCGCTGGCACGCGGAGAGAAAGAAGCCCGATGATGGAGATGATCCAAAGCTGAGGCACATCAAGGATGGAAGCCAGTGGAGAGCGTTGAACAACTTCTATCGGTATTTCAAATGTGATGCAAGGAACATCGTGCTAGACGCGTGTACCGATGGCATGAATCCGTTTGGCAACCAGAACACCAACCATAGCACATGGCCCATGTTCGTATGGATGTACAACCTCCCCCCTGGTTGTGCATGAAGTCGAAGTACATTCACATGAGAATGCTGATTCAAGGGCCGAAACAACCAGGAAATAATATTAATCTATATCTGGGCTACTTCAAGAGGAGTTAGACACGTTATGGAAAACACCGGCCAAGACATGGGACGCCAGCAAAGGCGAGTTTTTCTACATGAGAGCCGCGCTGATCACAACGGTGCACGACTATCTCGGTTACGGATATGTCGTAGCCCAGGTGTTCCATGGATATTGTGGATGCACGCGGTGCATGGATGATACGATGTCTCAGCAGCTAACGTCAAGGAAAGATGGCGGGTCTGGGAAAATCGTGTACATGGGGCATCGAAGATGGCTCGAACCGGACGACCTGTGGAGAAACCATGGAGATCTATTCAATGGTCACGCTGAGCATCGAGGACCTCCACGTAAGCGGAGCGGCGCCAAAATCGATGAGCTGTTGAAAAAATGGAAGCAGTGCCCCGCGCCGGGAAAGACGATGAAAAAGGCGTAGGATCCGCTGTTGAAGGTATGGAAGACGAGGTTTGTGTTCTAGGACTTGGAGTACTAGCACAAAGTCGATACACCTCATTGCCTTGATCAAATGCATATCTGTAAGAATGTCCTTGAGAGCTTGCTCGCTACAACGATGAACATGCGGATAAGACCAAGGATGGGCGAAGGCAAGAAAAGACTTGCAAGATTTGAATATCGGGAAGATCTGCACATGCCGCCCGTAAAAAGTCGAATGACGAGAGAGAGCGAGAGGCAGAGGCACGGGAGAAGAAGGGCAAGAAAATAAAGGAAGAGGATTATTGCCCCTTCTTGCTTCACCTTAAGTCAGGCTGAGATCGATCAATTCTTTAAGTGCCTTACCGAGTCAAAGTTAGTTCCCAAGCATCGTGGCAAGATAAGCGGATATCTGAGACACGGACAAGAAAAGGTTCAGCGGATGAAGTCCCATGATCGTCATGTGATGATGACGCAGATACTACCTGTTGCCCTTAGAGGGATAATGGACAAGAACGTCCATGACACGCTTATTGGTCTCTGCAGCTTTTTCGACGTCATCTCTCGAAAGTCGATCAGTGTGAAGCAGCTCCGAAGGCTACGGGAAGAGATCATTGCGATACTGAATGAGCTTGAGATGTACTTCCCGCCCGCGTTCTTTGACGTGATGGTGCATCTGTGTGTCCATATTGTGGACGACATAATAGACCTGGGGCCATCATTCCTGCACAACATGATGCCATTTGAGAGGATGAATGGGATCATCAAAGGATTCGTTCGTAACATGTCCCGTCCGATGGAAGCATCGTCCAGGGCTATCTGACACAAGAGTGCATCTCTTTCTGCAAGAATTTTCTATATGGCGCAGACCAACCGCCTGGTGTTAGTGTTGGTTTGCCCGTTAACAAGCACGATGGGAGGCTCGAAGGAGAAGGTCACACCAATGGTCGCAGGGAGTTGCACGTGGCATAGTCAGATCGATGCAGCGACTTTGACAGAGCAAACTTGGTAGTGCTACAACTCCTAGACAACGTAGATCCCTTTGTGGCACTGCACAAAGAAATTATCGCAAAGAAGTATCATGACTGGGGGTATGCAGGAAGGACACCGAAGTTACTAGAGAGCACAACTCCACTTTCCTGCATTGGTTCAAAGAGCATATTACTGCTAATCCCCCGGAGGAGGGCTCTAAGGACGGATTGCTCATATACGCCTTAGCACATGGCCCCTCGCCCAACCTCGTAACCTATAAGGCATACGATATCAACGGATACATGTTCTACACGGAGGCCAAAGATATGGACAATGATGATCAGAACTCAGGGGTGAAGATGGAATGCATGACCGGCAGTGACAACGGTGCAACTAAAAGATTTTACGGAAGGGTCGAGGAGATCTGGGAGCTTTACTACTCTGGACTGCACAACACGACGAATGTTCCGTGTCAGATGGGCTAAGAATGTCGAAAGAGAAAACCGGAGTTTCACTACCATGACTATACGCGACGCCAAGAACGCTACCGTGAACGCTATCGCAAAAAACGAGCCATGGGTACACGCTAAGCTCGTGACACAATGCTTTTTCATAGTCGACCCGCGCAATCCCAGCCATGTTGTCATGAGGAGAGGCAAAAGGAACATCATTGGAATGGATGGAGTCGCCACCGAGGAAGACTACGACCAGTACGGCAACCCAATGAGGGAAGATGACGATGATGATGAAGTATACGTCAAAAGAAGAATCAATACTACATTACCTAAGAAAAATCATACTCCATGGAAAAGGAAAAGTCACAATGAGGGGCTCAATTATTCTTCAACGAACAAGAAGGGAAAGAAGCTGACTCAAAAACGAAAACGTCAACGCTGAGGAACCGTATGTTATCGGTCAAATGATGTAATATATATGTTCCTATTTTGTATACACACTTAGCCATTATTATGCATGGGTCCAATGATGTAATATATATGTTCCTATTTTGTATACATACTTAACCGTTAAATGATGCAATATATATCGCCTTCCTTTCGTTCACTGCTCTCGGAAAAAAAGTGAGAGAAAATAAAGGAAAAGAAAATAGAAGGAAACATACAGGAAAACTGCTAAATAGGTACTGGTTATAGCAGCAGCGCTTTTGTGAGAAAAGAGCTACATCTAGTCAAGATTGCAGTAGCGGTTTCTACATAAAACCGCTATAGCTACCTGGCGTAGCTATAGCGCGTTTTATTTAAACGCGCTACTGCTATGCCTACTTAACCCCAAAATCCCACTCCACTCTTCATCCCGCCTCTTTTCCCCCAAATCCCCACACTCTCTTCCCCCATCGCTACTGAGCCTCAGCGCCGCCTCGATCCTGACGCTGGCCTGCCTCAGGCCGCCCACGGCCTGCCTCGACCTCAATTTCCTGGCTCGCCTCTGGGCCAACTCCTGACCCACCTGACCCCGACCCCTCCCAACCTCGGCCGTCGTCGGGCCTGCACCCTTTGTAAGCCCCCCACCGCTCCTCCTCTCTCTGGTAGCTAGGGTTCTTTGGTTAATTTACTTCGGTTTTAGTTAGGGCAGATGGTTAATTAGGTTATATATTTAGTTATGAATTTAGCTAGGTTTTTTCTTCAAGTTCTCTATTTTTCTTCCTTTTATATGCAAATTTGAAGTGGACACGTGATATGTCGACATGTGATGTTTTGGACATGTCATATCTGGAATTTGGACATGTCATTTGGACATGATGATTATGTGCAGGGTAAATGATCCGAGTGGCCTATGTTACACCGGAATGTTGATTTATTTCCGTTCCGGTGAATTTCAAGCGCTCGATATGTCCATTTTTTAGCAAAGGTCATGCGGAAATTTTCCGTGAATTTTGGCATGATTTGTGCTAGATAGTAGGCATATCGAGTGTCGGGAGTTGCTGGGAAACGACATAGCAAACATAGATTTCTTTTTATGTCATTTCTCATTTTTTCATAGTTTTAGAATTAAACGAGGAGACTTAATCATAGGAAACATGTCGAACAACGAAGAAACTGGGCCTTCTGACCAAGATGCACACGAGATGGATTGTGAGGGTAAACAAGAGTACCTCAACTATTTGACTGCTAAGCAAAGTAAAGGTTTGCAGGTCGGCCTCGATGATGGTACTAACACCGACATCGACAAGCAGTAGCGCCGTGATACGGCCCTCCATTTTGCATCATGCTTTTATATCGATATTTATTGCATTATGGGTTGTTATTACACGTTATGTCACAATACTTATGGCTATTCTCTCTTATTTTACAAGGTTTAACATGAAGAGGGAGAATGCCGGTAGCTGGGATTCTGGGATGGAAAAGGAGCAAATATTGGAAACCTATTCTGCACAGCTCCAAAAGTCCTGAAACTCCACGAAAGTCATTTTTGGAATTAATATGAATTTTGAGCAAAATAAGCACCAGAGGGGGCCCACACCCTGGCCACGAGGGTGGGGGCGCGCCCACCCCTACTGGGCACGCCCCTGCCTCATGGGCCCCCTGGTGGCCCTCCGGTGCCCATCTTTTGCTATATGAAGTCTTTTACCCTGGAAAAAATCACAAGCAAGCTTACGGGACGAAACTCCGCCGCCACGAGGCGGAACCTCATGAACCAATCTAGGGCTCCGGTAGGAGTTGTTCTGCTGGGAAACTTCCCTCCGGGAGGGGGAAATCATCACCATCGTCATCACTAACGATCCTCTCATCGGGAGGGGGTCAATCTCCATCAACATCTTCACCAGCACCATCTCCTTTCAAACCCTAGTTCATCTCTTGTATCCAATCTTTGTACCAAAACCTCAGATTGGTACCTGTGGGTTGCTAGTAGTGTTGATTACTCCTTGTAGTTGATGCTAGTTGGTTTATTCGGTGGAAGATTATTTGTTCAGATCCTTAATGCATAATAATACCCCTCTGATCATGAACATGAATATGCTTTGTGAGTAGTTACGTTTGTTCCTGAGGACATGGGTGAAGTCTTGCTATTAGTAGTCATGTGAATTTGGTATTCGTTCGATATTTTGATGACATGTATGTTATCTCTCCTCTAGTGGTGTTATGTGAACGTCGACTACATGACACTTCACCATTGTTTGGGCCTAGAGGAAGGCATTGGGAAGTAATAAGTAGATGATGGGTTGCTAGTGATGTGAAGCTTAAACCCTAGTTTATGTGCTGCTTCGTAAGGGGCTGATTTGGATCCATATGTTTCATGCTATGGTTAGGTTTACCTTAATACTTCTTTTGTAGTTGAGGTTGCTTGCAATAGGGGTTAATCATAAGTGGGATGCTTGTCCAAGAAAGGAGAGCACCCAAGCACCGGTCCACCCACATATCAAATTATTAAAGTAATGTGAGCCTTGAATCATATGAACGTGATGAAAACTAGCTTGACGATAATTCCCATGTGTCCTCGGGAGCGCTTTTCTCATTATAAGAATTTGTCCAGGCTTGTCCTTTGCTACAAAGAGGATTGGGCCACCTTGCTGCACCTTATTTACTTCCATTGCTTGTTACCCGTTACGAATTATCTTATCACAAAACTATCTGTTACCTACAATTTCAGTGCTTGCAGAGAATACCTTACTGAAAACCTCTTGTCATTTCCTTCTGCTCCTTGTTGGGTTCGACACTCTTACTTATTGAAAGGACAACGGTAGATCCCCTATACTTGTGGGTCATCAGCCGGCACCGATGGGCGATGGCGGCGCCGAGATCGGCGGGGAAGGTACCGGTGGGGAAGATACCAGCGGGGAAGGTACCGGCGCCGATGCCGCTACCGAAAAGAAGAAGCAGAAGAAGCAGAGGATACGAAAACCTAACAAACTAGGGATTGGATGACTGGTGATCACAAAGATGGCACCTAGCAAGTTTGAGCCATTAGAGCCGGAAGAACCTCGCAAGTGCTATGGGAACCAAGTAGGATGCATCCTACGGGAATGTGCGAGCATCAATGACGATGACTTAAGGAATAAAGAACATTTGATGCAGTTGCTCCTGACGAAGTTGCACAAGAGATTCAAGTTCCCCGACCGGGATGATAACATAGAACAACCGTGGGACGATCCGAAGATGAAAAGGATTAACAATCACGCCATGGGCATGTTCAGCAATGATTTCGCCTCCTGGAAAGGGAGGGTGAAACGAGCTATTGAGTCTGAGGAACCCCTGTCCAAGATTCTGAGGAAAATCCGACACTTACGGAAGAGGAGTTCGAAAAGTTCAAGGACACTTGCGCTACCGAGGCAGCCAAGGCTAAGGCTGCGAAATTCAAGAGCCTTCAAAGAAAGGAACACGGAAGCATCGCTTCGGAAGCCGTGGGCTACCTCATTAAAAAGGCCCATATGGGATAAGGAGGACGCGGAACGTGAAGCCGCGGGTACCCAGACCCCTTCACGAAGTTCACCAACCCCTTGGAGCGTGACTTTATCAGGGCCCGCTACAAGTGGGACAAGGAAAAGAAGGTTTTTTACACGGACCAGATCACGAGGAGATTGATTAGACTACTGGTAATTATTCTTTTACCACCTTATATTTAGCTCCGAGATCTAGTCGACTACATTCCTAAACAATTCACGTTCCTTCCGCAGAGAAGCAACACCAGCTTGCGGTAAAGAAAGCCTACTTCTCGATGAGGCCCAAGTGGGACACCCTCTCAACCGCCATTAACGAACTTAAGGGCCTACCTTTGGGCAAGTGACATAATATGGTCGTGTGCACGGCGGCGAGACGGTGCCACGTGGAAGGTGTTTTACAACGAGGGCCGGAGGCCAGAAGCGTAAAAGAAGTTTAGTCAGGCGGACATCAACGAGAAGGTGAAGCTTGCGGTCGAGAAAAAAGCAACTGAGGACGCGAAAAAATAGCGGAGGAGAAAAATGAGTAGCTACAGCAGGCAGTCAATGCAGCTATAACTGCTTGCAAAAATGATTTTGCTACTAACTTGGTTCCAGCTTATCATCAATCGGACGAAGGAAAATCCGACACAAGACGGTACATGATTTCCCGTTGCCCGGTTTAAATGTGAAAGCAACTCCGTGAACAACAACACCACCGCACCATCACTTGCTCACACAACCGGGCCTCCTCTCGCACTCGCCCCCGCTCATAGCAGCCCGTCCTCGGTCTCTGGCGCGCTAGGTGGGCCTTTGTCATTGGCTGAGCTCAATGCCCTCACGGTAATTACATGTCGCACCAATACATATATATAGAATATTCCATTTTTGTTGCCTTTCGGATGTTTTACACCACAGACATTTCCTTGCAGGCCGACGAAACCCCGTCCACTATACTCTAGTTGATCAAAGGCCAAAAGGTGGACGTGGGAAAGGGGGTGATAATGAACGCCTTGCGACCCACATTCCACAACCAGCCGATCTGTAACACCCCAAAAATTTAACCAGGTTTTAGTTATTAAAATTTTGCCAAGAGTTTAAAATTTTTGCCTGCAAGAATATTTCTGTTGATTTCAGAACCTTTCTTTTTATAGTAATGAGTATCTACCCTAGTGGATCCTTCCAAACATATTGAACTTCTATGCCATCTCATTAAAACAATTTCCTAATCAGTAGGTTTATTTATTAAATTATTTCACCCTGAGCTTTATTCATTAAAATGACTTGTTTTAAATTTTGGAGCTCTTTTTGTACTACAACCAGTTGTTAGATTTAACTAAAAATCCAACCAAAATTTGGAGATATCATGTGATGCCCCTAAATCACTTTTGTGCAATAATATGTTTCATTCATTGCATATTTTGAGTGCTACACATGTTTTTCTTTCTACGGCCCAGTGGACAATTTTGCACTACAACCCTTTTAAATATTTCCTTCTAGCCTCCACCAAAATTTTGGGATGTCAGTAGGAGCATATGATTCCATTATATGCAAAAAATCCAGGGTTGTTCTTTGAAATTTTTGAGTGATTCAACCTCATCTCCATTCTGGTCCAACATGATGGTTTGTACAGCAACCATACTCTTACTTGCTCTTTGGCCCTAGATTCTTTTCCCTACTTGTAGTCCTCCATGCTAAACCCCTAAGCCCAGGAGCATGCCACCATTGGCATATTTTTGGTGCATGAAATAATGCCATTCACATCCTGTCCAGATTTGAAGTTCGCAAAACTTGCACTAGCAAGTTTGTGCTTTTCACCAACTAACCTCACCACCCTCTTGTGCATCTAGAGAGACACCGATCTGGAGGAATTGGCCACTCCAAGAATAGCCTAAGTGCTCGTGGCATTTTGTCAAACACACAGAGTGCATGATCAGATTTGACATGAGTTGATGTTGCCATTGTGAACTCGGTCTCCGACCAAACCACCTTGTCCCCAGGCTTCACTCTATCAACAACCTAGCTCTGCTGCTTGCCAACCTCACTGTGACCTGTAGCATGCCACGGCATTTTATCGAACACCTTCCGCGTGCCTTTGGGCCCAGGCCAGGCAGCGTGTTACTTGCACGAACTGGCGCCTTGAGCCGACACGCTTGGCCCCCTGGTTTTGGCCCGCTCTGCAGCCGGGCCACGCCACGCACTAGCCTCCTCTCAAAGAACGCGCCAAGCCGCCCTGGCAGCCAACAGCGCCACGACAGAGCTTTTGGCGGCACGCCAAGCGTCCAGCGTGCCTCTGCCCGCAGTCGGCGCCGCCTCGGCCTTCCCCTTCGCCACCTGCCTCGAGCATCGCATGGCTTATCCGCAGTCGTCCCCTGGCGCTTGTCGCCGCCACGACGCCCTAGCTACAGCCGAGGCGGTTCGGCCGGCGAGCTTATCCGCTGCCACGGAACCGACCTCGCCGGGCTATATAAAGCCCTCGATCCCGCCTAGGCTCATGAGCAGCCTCACTCGAGCCGTGAAACCTTTCCCCCTCCCGGTTGGCAGGGCCACTCTCTTCCCCAACTCCCGGCAGGTCGGCCGCCACCTCACTCCGGCAAAAGGCGCCAATGCCAAAGCCCTGCACCCCTCCCTGTGCTTCCATCCCTCCCCATGACCCTCTGGAGCCGCCCAACATCTCAGACCGCTCAGGAACCACCATGGCCGGAACCCCCAAATCCACCGAAGCCTCCCTCCGCGCGGAGCTCGTGGCAACGACTCCCTCCGTCCCCATCACTCCTCAACCACGGGAGGACCGCCTAGGATTGGCGGATCCATCCCTACACTTTCAGATGCCATGAAGAATCACTGCCGTTCCGGGCCACGATCGCCAGACGCCCGCCTCTGCTTTCAAAGGCAAGAGAAGAGGAGGGAGAGGGGACTGGTCAAACCCGACCAGTGGGCCCCCTGGACCCACTGTCGGTGACCCCGCCCCAGTCCACGTGGGTTAAGTGGAAGCGCACTCCCGAAATACGCCTTCGACGCCAGACGTGTCTTTTTTGAAACGCTTTTTCTTTTACATTTTATTTTAAATATGATTTGACTAAACTTTGACTGGCTATAACTTTTTAAATACAACTCCAAATAAATTAATTCTTTTTCCTAACTCTTTCAAATAATGTCTAGTTTATTTTAAGATTTATTTGATAAATTTCAGAACAACTTTTTGTGCTGTTTTTATTTTGTGTGTTAATTCCTTTATATTTCTAAAATAGGATTTTTGAAGAGGAGAGAAGTTTTTCAAGAGTTTGAAATGCACCCTGCCTTCCTATGACCTGAAGGCAAGCGTTCTGAACTCCGGCGTAATACTTTTGTGTGTTCGTTGACACGTTTATAACACTACTCATTTTTGTAGAAATTGTTATTTCATGTGAGATGATCATTTGCATGGATGAATATTTGTGATTTCCATACTGTTGGAAGTGATCACACTAGTAATGATAATCATCCTCATGTGCCTTGCATGCATACCGGCAGGAACCCGGGAAAACCTCTGCCTTGGGTAGGCATGAGTTTGTCGCCGGTCTCCGTCGGGACGGTCATGTCTGGTATGGCATGGTAAGGTAATATGAGCGGTGACTCTGTTGGATGAAATACATTCGTTATGCTAATCATGCAGGGAATACTTAAACCTCCCGAGTCGACCGTAGATCGAGTCTTGTTCCAAAGAACACCCATACTTGTTTCAGACTACCACTCGCCTCTACAACAAGTAGAGTACGGTTCGATAAGTTGTCAACCTCTTCCTAGCACACACCGTCATGAGAGGCCGAGGTGGAAGATACCGGGTTGTAGCTGGTAGGCGTGCCACCTGGTCCGAGAGGGCATGGGTGTTTCCGGTCGAGACCGAGAGGGAGGCCACCCCTTAGAGCGCCAGCGATATAAATTTGATCCCATGCTACGCGAGGTTGTAGCCTCCCACTTAGAGTTTGCTTGGCCAGTGTCGTGGGTGATTCCAGACACGTGTGAGTTAAGCTGGTGTGTGCAAGTTAGGTGTGTTTTCAACAAAAGACCGTAGACGGTAGTCCCGATGGACTAAAGAAATCCGTTACTCGTGGGTAAAGAGTACACCCTCTGCAGAGATTAAACCTATACAAATAGCCGTGTCCATGGTTAAGGACTACAGTCTGGGATGGGTCAAGTGTCGGTCTTAGTGTTGGTCTTGGGAGGTGAAACTATTAAACCAGAACTGGAATTACTACTTGTGACTTGTGATGATTATGATTTATTATTATTGTTGTGGACTAACCCGTGATATTTTGTCATCATCGAATATCTCTGGGATGGTTTTACCTCCGGGATATTTACTATGTGCATTTCTTTTAAAAGCCCTTTATGTGGTGTCACTTAGACGCCCGACTGTGGCATTTCTTTTAAAGCCCTTTATGTGGTGTCGCTTAGACGCCCGACTGTGGCATTTCTTTTAAAGCCCTTTATGTGGTGTCGCTTAGACGCCTCGATCATGACATTTCTTTAAAGCCCTTTATGTGGTGTCGCTTAGACGCCTGCATCGTGGCATTTCTTTTAAAGCCCTTTATGTGGTGACGCCAGACGCCTCGATCATGCATTTCTTTTAAAAGCCCTTTATGTGGTGTCGCTCAGACACCGGCATTTGTAACATGCTTGTTATTTATATCATAATCTTTTAATACTTCTATGACATTGCATATTCATATATTACATGCTTACCCGCATCAGAGTTTTAATTATCTTTTGTGACTGACGTCATGAGCATAAAATATTTTCAGCACATCGTTGTTCTATTATACCCGTGTTTATAATGTTTGCGAGTACATTCAAAGTACTCACTGGCTTGTCCCTGGCTATTGTCTTGGCCAGATTTCTTGCACGGAGAGGAGCGACCGTGTTGACAGCCCCGGAACCTAAGCAACGGTGATAGCAGCCTCGCGAAGATAGGAGTTAACACTGGTCACCGTTCCGTGGGAAATGGAGTCCCATAGACACTAATGGTTCACAACCCGCTTCCGCCATCAACCACTAGAAACCATTTGTTGTACTCACAGGCCAGAATGGTTTGTACTACATATGTTGTATTTTGCTTGGAATTTCAGATCAAGATGGTGCCTCATCACCAACAGCTATCCTGGGCTGATAAGCACAAGGGCCATTTTCTAGGAATTAATACCCGGAGAATCGATCGCCACAGACTTGGTATCGAGCCAGGTGACCATTGGCTAATCCTATCTTAGCCAGTCGATAAACTTAGGCAAACCAACCTACTGCACCTTAACCAAATCCCAGCCAAGCTTCTTGTGCAAGATAGCCACACAGTGACCCGACACATTTGGCGCTTGGTGCCCAACCTATCCACATAGCTCATCGATCACGCGCCAAGAACTTCAGCCCAAGATGTCTCCTTCACAAGCGTGCGAAGGAAGACTCCGTCCCCTTTTTCTATAAAAAGGGCACGCTAGCCCCAACCCAGCACAGCCTCTACCCCAAGCCGAGCCATAATGCCAGGCCCCGTCGTGCACAATGAGACCACAGCAACCAACCTTGGAGGTTTTGTGACCATACTCGCAAACCTCACCCGTCGTGCCTACGCGTTAGAAGAACCCCCAGAATATGTTGTGTACCAAGGACCCATGGGCGGTGAAAGCCGTCAATTTTGGGCCACTGTGCACATCTACGGTGAGGTCTATCTCGAGAACACCCCTACAGGTTCACCGAAGAACAACTTCCTTTGAGCCACAAGCCATCCAGCCTAGCTGCTCGAGAGGCTATAGTCCAACTTCGCGCTTGTCGCCCAGAGTTAACTCGTCAGCTCGTTCTACTACTACCCAGGTGTGAAGGGTATGGTAGACCACCCCTAGTTGCCAACGGAGATCACGAGACAGATCCCGCATTGTTGCACCTAGTGCGCTATGTAAGTGCACTAGAGGCACTGTTCGACCAGATCACCATTGATCCGATCGCAGCTCGAGGAGAGCTGGTTCGTCGAGCCCAAAAAGAAGGAGGGAAGACGAGCGCGATACCGACAACCCAGTCGTGCTATTCGGACATCCGATCGAGACCCTGAGGTCAGCACCAGCCATCATCCAAGATATTGTGATGACCCCAGAAGTGCTTCGTCGCCTTTTGGGAACACACTCCAATGGGATTGTGGCTAACAATCCCCGTGATGGTCATCATAGCTACCCCGACCCTACAGTTCCTCCATCATATCCAACTAATCCCGGCAAGGAGACACGTGGGAGGCCTCGTCATCCACCGTGCACGCCTGCTTGAGACGTAAACGAGGTGGACTAAGCCGTCACGAGTAGTACCGAAGTCTCGGTGTATCCTCGCTTTGTAATCGTGCGACTTGTTTATAATCGCAGCCCGTCGTTCAGCCTCTGTTTTAATAGTAGCCTTATGATTTTGTCAACAAGATAGTTGCTTATTTTCCGTGCACAGCTACCAAAATCAACCTCGATGACAACCACAAGAATATCGTCTCTTTATGAGATATGCGTATCTCGACACCGACCCGACCTTTGGAGCTAAACTGCAAATTTATTACCCTCACCACGGTAAAATGACCCAGCTCCATTGCTATATAAAGGCCACCTCGTGATCTTACCAAGCACCCCACACCTTGTGCACCACCCTCACAACCTTTTCCTGTCATGCCGAGCCCCAGATTCATCTCGAGAACCCCGGATGCAACCCCTGTAGCTTTGTCAAAATATTGTGGGACTTTACCCAAAGATTATGGGTTCTACATGTCCACCCCAAGACGAGCTGTTCAAATCGAGAATCACTTTTTCCACCTCGGAATATTGGGCAGCAAAGACACATTCCTCCCATAGACCCCAACCAAGATCCAACGGAGGTTTCCTTCGTGGGAAATCTATACCAACCCCACGCTCGCCATAGAAGCTGCTGCGAAAGAAGCGATTGCTCGCCTTCGATCCGCAGTACCCTATGCCCGCGAACGAGGGTATTATTACTTTCCGAGCCGTGCAGCACCCGGAGGAGTAACATCTTTTCCCGGTGGACGGATTGAGAGAGACCCAGTGCTAGCCAACCTTATCCAGTACATCATCGCTCAAGAGCATTTGAACCAGCAAGTGATGGATTATCTCCAGAGTCTCGCTGATTTAAATCCTCAGATTGCCATAGGCGCACCAACTGAGACCCGACCGGAGAGACGATACATCGATTGGTCAATCCACTTCCTCCGATAGAGGAGGAGTGTATCCCTTTACCGTAGACATTTTATCGGGACCCAAATTCGATTACCATTGTCATTTTAGACGCCACCGCTGTGTTTGTTATTTCAAAGATTTATTATTACGTACCGTAGCTTATGCATGGTGCCTTTAATGTGTCCGATGAGTCGTGTATTCAGTTTCTACTAGTATGAGTGGTTTTCTTCGTGACTAACATGTGTAACATGAAAAATCCTAGAATGAGATAATCTTTTCCCTGAGTGGCTGCAACGGTTATCCCCTCATTACATGGATTATTTTCACGCAGCACCACGGCAGCAGACTCACAACCACTCAGACACGTATGGCGTATTTGTTTGTCACATCGGCTCTTAGCAAATCTCGAGGACGAGATTTTTTTTCTTAAGGGGGGTAGTAAATCTTAACACCCCAAAAATTTAACCAGGTTTTAGTTATTAAAATTTTGCCAAGAGTTTAAAATTTTTGCAGCAAGAATATTTCATTGATTTCGTAACCTTTCTTTTTATAGTAATGAGTATCTACCCTAGTGGATCCTTCCAAACATATTGAACTTCTATGCCATCTCACTAAAACAATTTCCTAATCAGTAGGTTTATTTATTAAATTATTTCACCTCGAGCTTTATTCATTAAAATGACTTGTTTTAAATTTTGGAGCTCTTTTGTACTACAACCAGTTGTTAGATTTAACTAAAAATCCAACCAAAATTTGGAGATATCATGTGATGCCCCTAAATCACTTTTGTGCAATAATATGTTTCATTCATTGCATATTTTGAGTGCTACACATGTTTTTCTTCTCTGGCCCAGTGGACAATTTTGCACTACAACCCTTTTAAATATTTCCTTCTAGCCTCCACCAAAATTTTGGGATGTCAGTAGGAGCATATGATTCCATTATATGCAAAAATCCAGGGTTGTTCTTTGAAATTTTTGAGTGATTCAACCTCACCTCCATTCTGGTCCAACATGATGGTTTGTACAGCAACCATACTCTTACTTGCTCTTTGGCCCTAGATTCTTTTCCCTACTTGTAGTCCTCCATGCTAAACCCCTAAGCCTGTGAGCATGCCACCATTGGCATATTTTTGGTGCATGAAATAATGCCATTCACATCCTGTCCAGATTTGAAGTTCTGCAAAACTTGCACTAGCAAGTTTGTGCTTTTCACCAACTAACCTCACCACCCTCTTGTGCATCTAGAGAGACACTGATCTGGAGGAATTGGCCACTCCAAGAATAGCCTAAGTGCCTGTGGCATTTTGTCAAACACCTGGAGTGCATGATCAGATTTGACATGAGTTGATGTTGCCATTGTGAACTCGGTCTCCTGACCAAACCACCTTGTCCCCTGAGCTTCACTCTATCAACAACCTAGCTCTGCTGCCACAACCTCACCTGTGACCTGTAGCATGCCACGGCATTTTATCGAACACCTTCCGCGGCGCAGACCGGACGCTACCAGAGCGCCAGACAGTACTCTAACCGCGCCCGAGCCGGCCACGCTTGGCCCCCCTGGTTTTGGCCCGCTCTGCAGCGCCACGCCACGCACTAGCCTCCTCTCAGCAACGCGCCAAGCCGCCCTGGCAGCCAACAGCGCCACCGACAGAGTTTTTGGCGGCACGGCTCCCATGGCGTGCCTCTGCCGCAGTCGGCGCCGCCTCGGCCTTCCCGCCGCCACCCGCCTCGAGCTTCGCAGCTTATCCGCAAGTCGTCCCCTAGCGCTTGTCGCCGCCACGACGCCCTAGCTACAGCGAGGCGGTTCGCCGGCGAGCTTATCCGCGGCCACGGGAACCGACCTCGCCGGGCTATATAAAGCCCTCGATCCTGCCTAGGCTCATGAGCAGCCTCACTCGAGCCGTGAAACCTTTCCTCCCGATTGGCGCCAGGCCACTCTCTTCCCAACTCCGGCGAGGTCGGGCCGCCACCTCACTCCGCAAAATGCGGCCAATGCCAAAGCACCTGCAGACCCTCCCTGTGCTTCCATCCCCTTCCCATGACCCTACGGAGCCGCCCAACATCTCGTACCACTCGGAAACCACCATGGCGGAACCCCCAAATCCACCGGAAGCCTCCCCTCCGTCATGAGCTCGTCAGCCGACGACTCCTCCGTCCCCATCACTCCTCGACCACCGGGAGGACCGCCTAGGAGTGGCGGATCCATCCTCGCACTCGGATGCCCGAAAAGAATCGCCGTCACGGGCGACGATCGCCGGACGCCCCGCCGCTGCTCGGGCAGAGAAGAGGAGGGAGAGGGGACTGGTCAAACCTGACCAGTGGGCCCCCTGGGCCCACTGTCAGTGACCCCCGCCCCAGTCCACGTGGGTTAAGTGGAAGCGCACTCCCGAAATACGCCTTCGACGTGTACGTATATTTCGAAACGTTTTCTTTTACATTTTATTTTAAATAACAGATTTGACTAAACTTTGACTGGCTATAACTTTTAAATACAACTCCAAATAAATTAATTCTTTTTCCTACCTCTTTCAAATAATGTCTAGTTTATTTTAAGATTTATTTGATAAATTTCAGAACAACTTTTTGTGCTGTTTTTATTTTGTGTGTTAATTCCTTTATATTTCTAAAATAGGATTTTTGAAGAGGAGAGAAGTTTTTCAAGAGTTTGAAATGCACCCTGCCTTCCTATGACCTGAAGGCAAGCGTTACAGACTCCAGTAATACTTTTGTGTGTTTGTTGACACGTTTATAACACTACCTCATTTTTGGAGAAATTGTTATTTCATGTGAGATGATCATTTGCATGGATGAATATTTGTGATTTCCATACTGTTGGAAGTGATCACACTAGTAATGATAATCATCCTCATGTGCCTTGCATGCATACCGGCAGGAACCCGGGAAAACCTCTGCCTTGGGTAGGCATGAGTTTGTCGCCGGTCTCCGTCGGGACGGTCATGTCTGGTATGGCATGGTAAGGTAATATGAGCGGTGACTACATTGGATGAAATACATTCGTTATGCTAATCATGCAGGAATACTTAAACCTCCCCGAGTCGTATGATAGATCGAGTCTTGTTCCAGAACCCCCATACTTGTTTCAGACTACCACTGCCTCTACAACAAGTAGAGTACGGTTCGATAAGTTGTCAACCTCTTCCTAGCACACACCGCATGTAGAGGCTGTGGTGGAAGATACCGGTTGTAGCTGGTAGGCAGGCCACCTGGTCCGGGGCATGGGTGTTTCCGGTCGAGACCGAGAGGAGGCCACCCCTTAGAGCCAAGCGATATAAATTTGATCCCATGCTACGCGAGGTTGTAGCCTCCCCACTTAGAGTTTGCTTGACAGTGTCGTGGGTGATTCCGGACACGTGTGAGTTAAGCTGGTGTGTGCAAGTTAGGTGTGTTTTCAACAAAAGACCGTAGACGGAATTAGTCCCGATGGACTAAAGAAATCCGTTACTCGTGGGTAAAGAGTACACCCTCTGCAGAGATTAAACCTATTCAAATAGCCGTGTCCATGGTTAAGGACTACGATGCAGGATGGGTCAAGTGTCGGTCTTAGTGTTGGTCTTCGGATGTGAAACTATTAAACCAGAACTGGAATTACTACTTGTGACTTGTGATGATTATGATTTATTATTATTGTTGTGGACTAACCCGTGATATTTTGTCATCATCGAATATCTGCTGGATGGTTTTACCTCCGGATATTTACTATGTGCATTTCTTTTAAAAGCCCTTTATGTGATGTCGCTTAGACGCCCGACTGTGGCATTTCTTTTAAAGCCCTTTATGTGGTGTCGCTTAGACGCCCAACTGTGGCATCTTTTAAAGCCCTTTATGTGGTGTCGCTTAGACGCCCGACTGCGGCATTTCTTTTAAAGCCCTTTAGGTGGTGTCGCTTAGACGCCCGACTGTGGCATTTCTTTTAAAGCCCTTTATGTGGTGTCGCCAGACGCTCGATCATGACATTTCTTTTAAAAGCCCTTTATGTGGTGTTGCTTAGACGCCCGACTGTGGCATGCTTGTTATTTATATCATAATCTTTAATACTTCTATGACATTGCATATTCATATATTACATGCTTACCCGCATCAGAGTTTTAATTATCTTTTGTGACCGACGTCATGAGCATAAAATATTTTCAGACATCGTTGTTATATTATACACGTGTTCATAATGTTTGCAGTATATTCAAAGTACTCACTGGCTTGTCCTCGCTATTGTCTTGGCCAGATTTCTTGCGGAGAGGAAGCGACCGTGTTGACAGCCCGGAACCTAAGCAGCGGTGATAGCAGCCTCGCGAAGATAGGAGTTAACACGGTCAATTTGTTCCCGTGGGAAATGGAGTCCCATAGACACCGATGGTTCACAACCCGCTTCCGCCATCAACCACTAGAAACCATTTGTTGTACTCACGTGCCAGAATGGTCTTGTACTACATATGTTGTATTTGCTTGGAATTTCAGATCAAGATGGTGCCTCATCACCTAACAGCTATCCTGGGGCTGATAAGCACAAGGGCCATTTTCTGGGAATTAATACCCGGAGAATCGGTCGCCACACGATCCCCGCTAGGCACTTCAGGGTTAACTTGTCCAGTGTGAAATCGGGGCATGAGGATTTGCCTCCTCCAGTACGGTATGTGGGAGAGGACGACGAGACCCCGCCATGGACTGAAGTCGCAAAGGGCTGGTGTCGCTATGGTCAAGAATCTTCTTCGTTTGGAGCCGCCGAGAGCACACCAATAACCACACATCAACAAGCATGTGGCAGAGACCACCACCCCGCCTACGCAATTACCAGCTCCTATAGTGTCGGGTGAGAGCGCGTAGACGACGTGATGAAGGGGGTGCAATAGTAATGGCTGATGTAATCGGTCCTGTAGAACAGAGAATGGATGATGAGACGGAGGTCGACCCAATGGCTTTCCTCAATACAAACGCGTATGAGGGTGACTTAGATATGATGAGTCAACCATATGAAGAATCAGGCTATCAGGATGCTAATGAGGATATGGATGATCTGCCCGGGCAAGAAGGTCGTAGCAGGGATTGCAAGAAGTCTCTCTTCATGAAATCCTCACAGGACACGCCTGAAGATGCTGTCTCAACACAGGCTCAACTAGACGGGGTCGAGACAAAGGCTTAGCCCGGCAACACCGGGCAGGGGTTAAGGAAGGGTCTCAAGGTGTGCGAGAAAAGGAGAGGAAGAGACCGGGTATGATAGCTGCCCCCAAACAAGCCAGAGCACATAGCAGCCAGACGATGGATTCTGAAGAGCGTGTACTCGTGAAAGGTGCGGCCATGTTCCATCTCACGAGCGAGCCGATGCTACCGCCGAAACCGCTGGAGGCCCTATCAGGGATCTCAAGAGACTGCACGACCATGTGTTGTCGACTGAGAAAAGCCTACTAGCCTCGAGGGATCCAGGATATCCGACATGCGCGGCTCATGTGCCTGAGGGGAAGTGCTACGTCGACACACGGCCCGCGGAGGTGTTCTTCCTGCGGTTTGACCATATCTTCAAGATGTTTCTGACAAGACGGCTCGATTTTACAATCGTCCGCCTTTTTGCGCTACATATGAGCTCCGTCATGAAGAGAGAAGAAGTCTCGCAAATCTGTGTGGCGGATCCGTACTACATGCACGTGCCTTTCTTGAGTCTCGGCGACTTTGAGCGTGAAACTGCTAGGGAGTACCTCCAAAACTTCATGGTACAGAATAAGGACCAGGAAATTGTCCTCCTGCCCTATCATCCAAAGTAAGTCAGTTCCGGACAACCCTTTCGTACATTTCAAACATTCCTTCTCACTCATATGGAGAATAATTTGAGGTGTCTTTTTCCTCAAAGCAACGGGCGCCGCCGTCCTTATCGTTTTTACCCATGAGTCTCCCACGCCGTGTATTTCAACCCTTCCAGAGACTACGAGAAGAAGGACTACACCCACATAATGAATATTCTAGATGATGCTCTCCAAGGCTTCAGATTCGAGGTGGCCGTGCGGATCAGGAAACAAAGGAACAAGAAGATGGGTTTCAAGCATAAAACTAATTTACACTGCATCCATGTCCCAAAACCAAGCAAGAAAGATAGATTCTACGTCCTCCATCTCATGATTGAGTTCAGCACGGATCACCAAAAGCTTTGCATCACAAACGGAAATGATGATCATATCCACAAGTGGGTAGAATCTCATGGAGAAGCGGATTATAAACTTAGAGATGACTTCTTTCGCATCCAAAGGGACATTGCGACGATCATCATGAAAGAAGTCGTCGGTGAGAAGGGGATGTTCCACCACGGCCCTATATCGCGAGTTGACGTCCGAACTCGCATAGGCATGCAACGTCATGACCTCACGCTGTTCAAGAAGCTAGGGTCCATCCTTGATGATATGGAAGGATGGAACTTCTAGTGATTTACGATGCCGATGATGATGATATGTGTCGGTTGAACTTGTATACTTTCTATAGCGATGAAACTTTGTGATGTCCACGGTCCCTGCCGAACTTGCGTAATGCTACTTTGTTGGTTTGGGTACGATGACCTGCGTACCTCTAGTTAATTAGTTTGCATACTGTATGTTGCATCCAGTTGCTAACCCTTTCTTTTTCGTGTTGCTCTAGTATATTTTGTTGCATATGATTTTACATCTTCTTGATGAAGATGCATCTCTAACAGTTACCTAGCTTCTTGATGGCGAGATGGCAGTGCTATGTCGTGTACAAAGGGAAGGTTCCGGGGGTGTACAACGAGTGGCCTAAGTGTCAGGCGCAAGTGAATGGGGTCTCGGGCACTAGCCATAAAGGCTTCAAAAGCAGACAAGAAGCAGAACCTAGTTACTTGAGGTTCACGCTAGCGCAAGAGAGAACTCGTAACCGCCGCCTCATGTACTGCATAGTTCCGCTCTCACTCATAGTGATAGCTCTTCTCGCGTATATCATTGTTTAGATGGATGACATTGTAGTTGCAAGTATTCGAGACTTGCATGTATTGCTATTTTCGAGATGATGACGAGATACCACTTTGTGTTGGATGATGATTATGATGAGACTATTTGTATGTATATGCTATGATTACATTTGTGGTCTCGCAGCCATTTGTATGTGTATGATGATGACACTTGTATGTGCTAAAGATTCTTGTATAAAACTTGTTCAAATACAAAACAAATATGCAGAAAAAAAAATCAAAAACTACTAAAATTAGTAGTAGCGAGTGGAGAAAAGTTAGCAGTAGCATGACAGTAGCAGTAGTGCGTCCCAGCAAAGCGTGCTAGAGCAATTAGCAGTAGCGAGCTTCCATACAGCACGCTTCTACTACACTTGTATAGTAGTAGTGCGGGCGTACACGCTACCGCTACTACGGGTTAGTCATACGCCTTATCAAGAGCGCCACTCAGCCATCTTGATATATTTAGAACTCAAGGCTGCTGCTAGGCTTTTCCCTAGTAGTGATCACCCCTTCCTACACCCGCGACCCCTTCGCCGCTGCCGCAAACCCTAGCGCGAGGAGCTTTGACTTCACCTCCGCCGGTGCTCCTCCAAGCACCGGTATCCCGCGCTGCCTTTTCATGCCGCCACGGATGACCTCGGTGGCAGGTGGCGTCGCGCCGGCGCCCGCCGTGAAGCCACGTGCCCCCCTATCGAAGCTCCCAAATGCGGCGTGGGGGAAGAAGGGCAAGGTATCTGCGCGCTACTTTTTTAGCACGCCTGCTGGAGCTACTCGTGCGCTAAAATTTACAGCGGCCGCTGGAGCAAGCGCTCCTCGCCGCGCCAAAACAAGCGATCGGCGAGTTGCAAACGCTTTTTAGCGTGCCGCGCGTTGGGCGGCTGTTGGAGATACAACATAGCCATGCACATGGGCTTCACAACGGGCACGGTGCTGCGCCGCGCCTCCGCCTGCTAGTCTCCCGTTAATCGCCTTCACATCTGCGTTTGGCTACTCGTATTAGGTATATGCCAAAGTGGTCAGAATCGTTTTCACTTGGGAAAAAACTACTTTTCATTTTGTGCCGGTAAAAAATAAAGGACGCGTCTAGCGGGCAAATAGCGGCCCCTTAGTGCTGCGTGGCGGTCGACTATTTTAAGAAATTTTTTGTCCCCCTTCCTAATTAACCATCCTAATTAAGAAAAAATTTCACCTGGTCCTTAAATGTCTACATAGCCATCCCTTCGGTGCTTGCGTTTTATTCTTTGGTGCATTTAATTTGTGATTCAAATTTTTTAAAAAGCATAACTTCCAATCCGCGTGTCGGAATTAAGATCCGTTTTCACCGCTGGAATTCTCGCGACGTGCTCTTCGAAACTAGATCCCACATGGGTATGTTTCATCAAACTTTTTTTGTGCAACATAAGGGCAGGTGTAACTGCCTGATAGTCGATGTGCAACTAGTAGACAATCGATGTGCAACTATCACCCAACTCATGGACATGCGATTTTCACTGATGCGAACAGGTGTGAAAGCAATAAATTCGAGTATTAATTTTCCTAAAAAGGCCATAACTTTTGAATAGAATATCAAATTTAAGACCCGCTTTCACCGTAGGAAGCCTCGCGACGTGCTCTTCGAAACTAGACCCCATTGGGTATATTCGAAAATCTTTTTTGTGTGCAATTAAGGTCATGTTTGGTGCAACTGTCTAGCAGTCGACGAGCAACTAGCAGGCAGTCAATGTGCAACTTTCCCCTCTACTTGTGGACGTGCCGTTTTCACTGATTGCACCTCCACCCTGAACTACCCCTAATAAATGAGTTGTGCAACTTCGTCTGCTTCCCTAGCCAACTGCTTAGTAATCGATATACAACTTTCCCCTACCAATGAGATGTGCAACTTAGCCTGCTACCCTCGGGCCAAATGCCTAACAGTGACATGCAACATTCTGCTACCATCATGGATATGTAGTTTTCACTATTTGCGACATGCCCCAAGTACCCCTACCAATGAGACGTGCAACTTCGTTTGATGCATCGGACAACTGCCTAACAGTGGATGTGCAACTCTTCCCTACCCCCATGGATAATGCAATTTTTACTATTTGTGACCCTCTCCCAACTACCTTGCCCATGAGATGTGTGACTTTGCTTGGTGCCCCTGCCAACTTAGTAGCAGATAATGTGCGACTTTGTGTGTTGTCCCGACCAACTGACTAACAGCCCAGGTGCAACTTTGTCTATTGCCCCATGATACGTCTCCAATGTATTTATAATTTTTGATTGTTTCATGCTATTATATTATCCGTTTTGGATGTTTAATGGGCTTTACTATATACTTTTATATTATTTTGGGACTAACCTACTAACCAGAGGCCCAACCCAAATTGCTGTTTTTGCCTATTTCAGTGTTTCGCAGAAAAGGAATATCAAACGGAGTCCAAACGGAATGAAACCTTCGGGAGAGTTATTTTTGGAACAAACGCAATCCAGTAGACTTGGAGTAGACATCAGGGAAGCAACAAGGTGGCCACGAGGGTCCAGGGCGCGCCCTACCCCTAAGCGCGCCTCAGCCTCGTGGGCCCCTCGTGGCTCCCGACCGACCTCTTCGCCTATATATACCCATATACCCCGAAAACATCCAGAGCACAATAGATCGGGAGTTCCGCCACGCCAAGCCTCTCAGAGCCACAAAAACCAATCGGGACCCTGCTCGCAAGACTTCGCCGGAGGGGGATCCTCACCGTGACCATCTTCATCATCCCTTCTCTCCATGACGAGGAGGAGTAGTTCACCCTCGGGGTTGAGGGTATGTACCAAGAGCTATGTGTTTGATCTCTCTCTCTCTCTCTCTCTCGTGTTCTTGATTTGGCACGATCTTGATGTATCGCGAGCTTTGCTATTATAGTTGGATCTTATGATGTTTCTCCCCCTCTACTCTCTTGTAATGAGTTTTCCCTTTGAAGTTATCTTATCGGATTGAGTCTTTAAGGATTTGAGAACACTTGATGTATGTCTCGCATGTGCTTATCCATGGTGACAATGGGATATTCACGTGATCTACTTGATGTACGTTTTGGTGATCAACTTGCGGGTTCAGTGACCTTGCGAACTGTAGGATCGAAAGTATGTCTAGAGGGGGGTTGATTAGACTACTTGACCAAATAAAAAGCTATCCTTTTCCCAATTTTAGTTCTTGGCAGATTTAGCAAGTTTGCACAAGTCAAGCAATCTTAACACAATTCAAGCAAGCATGCAAAGAGTATATGAGCAGCGGAAAGTAAAGCATGCAACTTACAAGAATGTAAAGGGAAGGGTTTGGAGTGTGCAAACACAATTGGAGACACGGATGTTTTTTTCATGGTTCCGATAGGTGGTGCTATCGTACATCCACGTTGATGGCGACTTCAACCCACGAAGAATGGCTGCCTGCACGAGTCCACGGAGGGCTCCACCCTGAAGGGTCCACAAAGAAGCAACCTTGTCTATCCCACCATGGCCGTCGCCCACGAAGGACTTGCCTCACTAGGGTAGAACTTCACAGTAGGCGATCTCCTTGCCCTTACAAACTCCTTGGTTCAACTCCACAATCTTGTCTGAGGCTCCCAAGTGACACCTAGCCAATCTAGGAGACACCACTCTCCAAGAAGTAACGAATGGTGTGTTGATGATGAACTCCTGGCTCTTGTGCTTCAAATGATAGTCTCCCCAGCACTCAACTCTCTCACACAGGATTTGGATTTGGTGGAAAGAAGATTTGAGTGGAAAGCAACTTGGGGAAGTCTAGAGATCAAGATTCATATGGTAGGAATGGAATATCTTGGTCTCAACACAAGTGTAGGTGGTTCTCTCTCAGAAAATATATGTTGGAAGTGTAGGCATGTTATGATGGCTCTCTCCACGAATGAAGAGTGGGTGGAGGGGTATATATAGCTTCCACACAAAATCTAACTGTTACACACAACTTACCAATCTCGGTGGGACCGAATTGAGAAACTCGGTCGGACTGATTTAGCAAATGATGTGACCGTTAGGATTTTTGGTGGGACCGACATGCAACTTGGTAGGACCGATATGGTTAGGGTTAGGGCATAACGTAATCTCGGTGAGACCAATTACACAAACTCGGTGAGACTGATTTTGGTAATGGACACACAGAGGGTTGGTCAGGCAAACTCGGTGGGACCGATTCGCTCATCTCGGTAAGACCGAAACGTTACGAAAAGGAAACAAAGAGTTTGCATTGTAATCTCGGTGGGACCGATCGCTCATCTCGGTTTGACTGAAACGTTACGAAGGGAAACCGAGAGATTACAACCCCGTCTCGGTGAGACCGAGATCCCTATCGGTGAGACCGATTTGCCTAGGGTTTGTGGCAGTGGCTAAGACATCTGAACTCGGTGGCGCCGGATAGTAAGAATCGGTGGGGCCGAGTTTGACTTCTGGTTTAGGTCATATGTGGATATGAGAAAGTAGTTGAGGGATTTGGAGCATATCACTAAGCACTTTGAGCAAGAAAGCCATTAGGCAACACCTCATCCCTCCTTGATAGTATTGGCTTTTCCTATAGACTCAATGTGATCTTGGATCACTAAAATAGAAAATGTAGAGTCTTGTGCTTTGAGCTTGAGCCAAACCTTTTGTCCTTAGCATTTTTGAGGGATCCACTTTTCTCATCCATGCCATGCCAATCATTGAGCTTTCCTGAAATATTTATCTTGAAGTAGCGTTAGCTCAATGAGATATATGTTGTTAGGTATTACCAAAACCACCCAGGGATAGTTGCACTTTCAATCTCCCCCTTTTTGGTAATTGATGACAACATATAGATCAAAGCTTCGACAAATGATAATAAGATTGAAAAACAATTGTCGCTTTGAGAAGTATGTGAAAAGCAAGAGCTCCCCCTAAATTTGTGCATTATTTAAAATTTGCTTTGGACTGCAAATGCACAATGAGTTAGGATCATGGGTTACTCTTCCATGTCACATACATCTTGGTGGAGCGCTCAAAATGAAAATAATTAAGTACATACACTCATCACCAAGCAAATTGAATGATCATATAGGGATAAAAAGATAATGCCATCCAACAAGCATTAAGGTAGCATATGATCAAACACATGATCATCCAAATATCTCACACAAGGCATAGAGTATCAAGCAAACAAGCAAATAACAAAGTTCAACCACCAAAAAGACAAGACAGAACAAAAGCAACACTCTCTCTCTCGAAGCCTATGATCTATACATTTTCTCCCCCTTTGGCAACAAGTTACCAAAAAGTTCATAAAAAATGCATAGTGCTAAACGACTCTCAGGCTTGTTCTTCATGTGATGGTGTAGAGATGGCTCCTTGGATGAAGACTTCTGTTGATGTAGCTGGAGCTGGTGGAGAGGGTGCTGGAGATGGATGCACTGAAGCTGTATCTGGTGCAGATGATGTAGCTCTAGTGTCTGGAACAGGCACTGCAGCAGATCTCTGTCCTCTGGGCACTCTAGCAAAAGCATCAGTAGTTGAGTTGCCCTTCTTCTCCTCCACATCCTCCTGAAGTTGCTCAACTGCAGTCTGGATCTCAGTCACTTTAACATCAAGAGCATAGAACTTCTGCTCTATTATTCTCTCCAAGCTCTCCTGGTTTGTGTCAGGGTGGCCAAGCCCTTCTCAATCCTCAGAGTGGAGGCAATCAAGTAGACAAGCTGATCTTGCTTGCTCTTCAGGAAAATCTGAGATGCCTCTTCAGCAGTTGGCATCTTAGCAGCCTTCCTAACCCTTGCCTTCTCCTTCTTCTCTTGTACTTGCACAGAAGATGGTTCATTTTCATCCATCACAACTGTGTTGTCCTCAAAATCAGGGTAGATGGGCAGGTGTTCCTTGTCCAAGAGATATGTGCCAGTGCCCATCTTGGAGTTTATAAGCTCCACGAATCTGTGGGGCATACCCACAACTCCTCTTCTGATCAGGAGCAGTCCTTTTGATTGTTTCCACAATCAGGCTCATGACTTTGAACTTCTGAGGCACATCAAATATATGAAGCAAGTTAATTGCATGGCCTCTTGTCATCTTGTGATCACCTGACTTGGGCAGAAAAGTTTGCCTTAAGAACCAGTTTATATTGGGCAGTCCTGACAACAGATAATGTACAGATCCAAACTTGTGTGTCTCAAGTGCAGCATCTGGGATCTCTCTGTACATGTGAGCCATGGAGTTGTGATCTTTCTTCTTCTTGGCATAGACATCCAAGTCATACTCATTTTCCTTTGGAGCATTTATCAATTCAGACCATTCTTCAACTGTTGATTGGTACCTGGTACCCTCAGACATCCAAACTATCCTCCCATCTGGGTAGAAATGAGTTGTGGAGTAGAGCTTCATAATGAGCTCATCATTCCACTTTGTGAGCTTCTTCCTAACAAAGTCTACTACTCCACAAGACTTGAAACTGTCATAAACTCCAGGATAGTGCTCTTCATTTTTCTTGATATAGTCCCAGTCAACCCACCTCATATCACAAACTATGGGCTACTTGTCAAGCAGCACTGTCTCATAGAAATCCTGCTGTTCTTTAGTGTGAAACACAGAGTCCACAAAGCAGTCCTTCTCCCGACAAAGATAGGGGTCATTAGTCTCCTTGTCTCGTACATGCATCCTTCCTGAGCTTCATGTCTTCTACAACTGGGTGATCATCATTATGATCTGGGATCTTGGGCTTCAGCTTTCTCAAGACTAGTGAGTCTTCATCTTCTTCATCAGCAGCTTCAGGCACTGGGGCCTTGTTCTTCTCTCTGCACTGGAATACTCCCCGGTGTTCCTCTTGGGTGCAGACTTGGGTTTTGGAGCAGCAGCTTTGGGAGCATCTTTGGGCTTAGATGGAGCAGCCCCTGATCTTATAGCATCTCCCATCAGCTTTTGAGCTTTAGGTGATGGTGCAGCAACCTCTTCCTCTTCATCTTCCATCATTGAGGGCTTTCCAACAACTCTGGCCATGGTCTTCTTGACCCTTTCTTTCCTTTTCTTCTCAGCCACAACTGGTTCTTTGGGATCTGATCCCAAAGTCTCTTGAGTGAATGCTCTGGCCTTTGACATAGGAACTCTCTTGGAAGGAACCTTTTTCTTCATTCCTGGCTTAATGGTAGCAGCTGTGCCATATTCCTTCTTCAGCACCTTCTTCTTTGAGGTGGCCTCATCCTCAGAATCTGAGGTCTTCTTCTTTCTGGCCCTGGTGGCTGCCTTTGGCAAGTTGCTGGGTGTGCTCCTGCTGCCATCATCATAGCTGCTAGAGGGACTAGTGCCATCACTCATCTGAACTTGCTCCTCAGACTTATTCTGACTGTCACTCTGATCTGACATGGTGCAAACTCTAACAGCAGACCCTGTGAATAGATGTAGATGAGGTAGAGTAGATGAGCATCACAAAGCACAGAGGTTTTGCAAAACAATTGAGTCAAAAACTTAGTTTTAGTTTTCCACAGAAAGCATTTCAGAGCTACCTATTTGTAAACTCGGTGATACCGAAGCAGCTTTTGGAACCTAAACTAGTGAACTCGGTCAGACCGAGTCACAGTTCGGTGGCACCAAGACTGCTAGGGTTTCACAAAGTCTTGAACTCGGTTACACCGATTTGCAATTCTCGGTCAGACCGAGAATCACATGTGCACCGCCGGAGCCAAATCGGTGGGACCAATTTCTACAACTCGGTCGGTCCGAGATGAGTTCGGCGGAAATCTAACCCTAAATTTTCAATCCAAAACTAATCTATGGAGTGTTTCCGCTGGATAGGAAGATCTCAATCGTGGCAAGATACATGGCAATGCAATGTGCTAGGAATCGGAGTTAGGAATAGCACAAAGTTTCAAATCCATACCCAAGTTCGGCGATGGATTTGCTACGGCGGCAACAGCAGAGCAGAATCCCGTTGACGGCGGCGGAGACCAGAGGCTGGAGGTCGTTAGCGACAAGGAGGACGATCCGGAGACCCGAGGAGGCAGAGCATGCGGTGCGCAGGTGAAGAGGTTCGGAAAAATTTCCAAATTTTGGCCCGGGGGTATATATAGCCTGACCCTGTCGGTATGACTGAGTGGAACAACTCGGTGTGACCGAAAAGTTCAAATCGGTTGCACCGAGATTGAAAACTTAGATCAACTTAGTGATCTCGGTATGACCGAAATGGTTGGATCGGTCAGACAGAAACACACAAAGAGGTTTTGGAAGTTTTAAGTCTATGACGAATCGGGGACTCCGAGTGCTCCTCACACAGAGTGGTTCGAATCTGACTTGATCAAACTTTGTGATGTAGCATGAAAAGAGTTTGAGACAAGAAAAGCATAGATAGCTAGAGAAGGTTCTTAGGCATTCTTGTCCATCCACTTGGCAAAAGAAAAGAAAACAAACAATCAAAACTACAAGTGGATGTCCTCGAATGAGTAAAATATGCAACCAACATGCTCACACAATAAAATGGCAAATGAAATATGTGACAAAGCATGCACAACCATTCTAGCATCTATCAAGCAATTGGCGATGACTAGGTCATCTATATATGAGTATATTGATATTGACTTAGGAGTCAAATGAGAACATTTGATCATAGGTCATACTCATCGTTTAAGCACAAGTGGGGTTACCATTTTTACATAAAGCATTGTTGTGTTCACACCATTAGAGTTGCTTTGACTCAATTCTTAGAGTAAAGCTCCCCCTAGATGTGAGATCCCCCCTAAGAGGGATGAACTAACCTTGGGTTTTGTCGATGATGACTTCATGTAGGTGTTGAAGATGTGGATGCTCAATGTTGATGTAGATCATTTGGAGCAATCCTTTGGATTGAGTTGCACTTTCAATACCTACACGGGTTAGTCCCACAAGGAACAAACATGGATATCCATAGACATAGAGTCATGCACACACAAGATGATGTCCATGAAAGCATTAGGTTACCTTGTCCCTTGTCTTACCAACAAGAGGGTTTGTGACTCCTTGAACTAGTGCAAGATGTGGAAGTTGATTGCACTTGTCCTTATCAAAATGATAAGAGTGAAGTACGTTGGCGGAGTCACCCTCAAGAACTCTCTAGTTCTTCTTCTTCGGGATCCACATCATCTTGATGGGAATCCTTGGAGTTGTAGTTGTACTCGACGAAGTAGAACTTGACGTAGTCTTGGGCACCCACTTGACCAAGGCCTTAGGAGCTTCTTCAAATGCATCAATCTCCTCTTGAAGCTTGTCCTTGCCTTTTTGCTTGTGGTCTTGTGGTGGAAGATCATCTTGAGCTTGTGTCCCTTTGAAAGAAGTAGGATCATACTTCTCTTGTTGAGAAACAAACTTCGTCTTGGGGTATTGATTTTCTTCCCACTCAACTCCATTGGCATTGAACTTTCGTTCAAAACCAACACCTTGGTTCTTCCTGTGCCTTCCTTGCTTGCGTACAATTTCCTTGAATTGCTTACTCCCGGCAAGGCTCTTGTAAACACCTTTCTCTATAATTCCCTTCAATAAGCTACTTTCTTGCTCAAGGGTAACTTGGCTAAGAGAATCATTAGTGGAATCAAGAGAACTACTAGAAGCAACAACATTGGATTTAGCATGATTATTGTTACTACTAGAGGAAGAATCTTTCTTGTTCTTGTTACTAGACTTGACTTGAGGCATGTAAGTGGATAAGAGTAAATGCTTGGCAATGTAAGAAGAATTTTTCTTACGAAGATCATCATTGATTGCTTTTAAGAACTCATGCTCTTGCTCAAGGTTGAGCTTTTCAAAGTGTAACTTCTCATGAGTCCTTAAAAGTTCTCGATGATCTCCTAAGATAGTTTCATGAGCTAACATAAGAGTGTTTAGTTCTTTAGTTAGGTGCTCAATATTCTCCTTATCATTGTCATTCATTTTATCTTGATTAGCATCATTAATTGACGTTTCATCATAGTATTCATCACTAGAGTTGTCAACAAGTAAATCATCATCACCTAACAAGTCATCTTCATCACTATTGAAATCAACATACTCGGGTGTGATACCTTTGGGCCTTTAGCCATGAAGCATCTTCCAAGTCCTTCATTTGGTGAATCAAATATGTCGTAGGAGTTGGTTGACACAAGTGCTAGACCGGCAACACCTTCATCTTGAGTATATTCAGAGTCGGAGTCATAGCTTCTCTCGGAGTCATTGTCGGAGGAGCCGGATACCCATTCACCAACATGAGCTTGATGTCTTCGTTTTGTGTAGCTCTTTGATGACTTGTCCTTCCTTTTCGAATCCTTGCTTCTCCGGGATGTTCTTCGTTCATAACGATCATCTCTAATCCTTCTCTCTCTTGATGGTTATTCTTCTCTTCTACTTCTTCTTTTTGGAGAATCTTCTCTTCTTTTGTAGGGTGTCGTACACTCATTGGAATAGTGTCCGGGTCTTCCACAATTGTAGCAATTACGCTCACGACTAGAAGATCTTTTGTCATTGTATGACCTTGACTTGGAACTTCTCTCCTTGCTTCTAGTCTTGTAGAACTTGTTGAAGTTCTTCACCATTAGGCTCAATTCTTCATTGAAGGTTTGTTTCTCACTTGATGATGTGGGAGCTTCACATGAGGCTTTGTAAGCACCACTTGACTTGTTGTGGAGCTCCTCCTTATCCTTGAGTGACATCTCATGAGCAACAATTCTTCAAATGACTTCCGTTGGCTTGAGATCTTTGTAATTTGGCATCATTTGGATCAATGTGCACACGGTATCATATTTTCCGTCCAAAGCTCTTAGGATCTTCTTGATGATGAATTTGCCGGTCATCTCTTCACTTCCTAAGCCGGCAATCTCATTTGTGATAAGAGCAAGCCTAGAGTACATTTCAGCGACACCTTCACCATCCTTCATTTTGAACTTGTCAAGCTGACTTTGAAGCACATCCAACTTGGATTCCTTGACGGAGTCGGTACCTTCATGCATATAAATCAAAGTATCCCAGATTTCCTTGGCATTCTCAAGACGGCTGATTTTGTTGAATTCTTCGGGGCACAATCCGTTGAAGAGGATGTCACAAGCTTGAGCGTTGTATTGCAGCATCGTCAACTCTTCCGCGGTAGCATCACGGTTCGGTTCTCTCCCATCGAAGAATGCACCTTGCAAGCCAATACACACAATAGCCCAAACAGCGGGGTTATGTCCAAGAATATGCATTTTCATCTTATGCTTCAAACTAGCAAAATTAGTACCATCAAAGTAAGGACCTCTCTGGTGGTAATTTCCCTCGCTAGACGCCATACTCTCCTAGGTTGCGAAACCAAGGCTATGACCACCAAAAGCTATGGAGATCAAAGCAACTGGAGACCAAAGCTCTGATACCACTTGTAGGATCGAAAGTATGTCTAGAGAGGGGGTGATTAGACTACTTGACCAAATAAAAATCTATCCTTTTCCCAATTTTAGTTCTTGGCAGATTTTAGCAAGTTTGCACAAGTTAAGCAATCTTAACACAATTCAAGCAAGCATGCAAAGAGTATATGAGCAGCGGAAAGTAAAGCATGCAACTTGCAAGAATGTAAAGGGAAGGGTTTGGAGTGTGCAAACACAATTGGAGACACAGATGTTTTTGTCGTGGTTCCGATAGGTGGTGCTATCGTACATCCACGTTGATGGAGACTTCAACCCACGAAGGGTAATCGGCAAGCGAGTCCGCGGAGGGCTCCACCCACGAAGGGTCCACGAAGAAGCAACCTTGTCTATCCCACCATGGCCGTCACCCGCGAAGGACTTGCCTCACTAGGGTAGATCTTCACGAAGTAGGCGAACTCCTTGCCCTTACAAACTCCTTGGTTCAACTCCACAATCTTGTCGGAGGCTCCCAAGTGACACCTAGCCAATCTAGGAGACACCACTCTCCAAGAAGTAACAAATGGTGTGTTGATGATGAACTCCTTGCTCTTGTGCTTCAAATGATAGTCTCCCCAACACTCAACTCTCTCACACAGGATTTGGATTTGGTGGAAAGAAGATTTGAGTGGAAAGCAACTTGGGGAAGGCTAGAGATCAAGATTCATATGGTAGGAATGGAATATCTTGGTCTCAACACAAGTGTAGGTGGTTCTCTCTCAGAAAATTTATGTTGGAAGTGTAGGCATGTTCTGATGTCTCTCTCCACGAATGAAGAGTGGGTGGAGGGGTATATATAGCCTCCACACAAAACCTAACCGTTACACACAACTTACCAATCTCGGTAGGACCGAATTGAGAAACTCGATCGGACCGATTTAGCAAATGATGTGACCGTTAGGATTTTCGGTGGGACCGACATGCAACTCGGTAGGACTATGGTTAGGGTTAGGGCATAACGTAATCTCAATGAGACCTATTACACAAACTCGGTGAGACCGATTTTGGTAATGGACACACAGAGGGTTGGTCAGGCAAACTCGGTGGGACCGATTCGCTCATCTCGGTAAGACCGAAACGTTATGAAAAGGAAACAGAGAGTTTGCATTGTAATCTCGGTGGGACCGATTGCTCATCTCGGTTTGACCGAAACGTTACGAAGCGAAACAGAGAGATTACAACCCCATCTCGGTGAGACCGAGATCCCTATCGGTGAGACCGATTTGCCTAAGGTTTGGAGCAGTGGCTAAGACATCTGAACTCGGTGGCGCCGGATAGGAAGAATCGGTGGGGCCGAGTTTGACTTTTGGTTTAGGTCATATGTGGATATGAAAAAGTAGTTGAGGGCTTTGGAGCATATCACTAAGCACTTTGAGCAAGAAAGCCATTAAGCAACACCTCGTCCCTCCTTGATAGTATTGGCTTTTCCTATAGACTCAATGTGATCTTGTATCACTAAAACAGAAAATGTAGAGTCTTGTGCTTTGAGCTTGAGCCAACCCTTTTGTCCTTAGCATTTTTGAGGGGTCCACTTTTCTCATCCATGCCATGCGAATCATTGAGCTTTCCTGAAATATTTATCTTGAAGTAGCATTAGCTCAATGAGATATATGTTGTTAGGAATTACCAAAACCACCCAGGGATAGTTGCACTTTCATGAACTTATGCATAGGGGTTGGCACATGTTTTTGTCTTGACTCTTTGGCAGAAACTTTGGGGCACTCTTTGAAGTACTTTGTGTTGGTTTGAATAGATGAATCTGAGATTGTGTGATGCATATCGTATAATCATACCCACGGATACTTGAGGTGACATTGGAGTATCTAGGTGACATTAGGGTTTTGGTTGATTTGTGTCTTAACACTAGTAGAAAACTCCTCATTCGTCCCGGTTCGTGAGGGCTATTGGCCCTGGTTCACGAACTGGGACTAAAGGGTCGTCACTAAAGCCCTGCCCCTTTAGTCCCGGTTCGCCCAGGAACCGGGATAGATGGGGACTCCACGGGGCCGCTACCGCTTGCTCAGTAGGCCTTTGTCCCGGTTGGTGCCACCAACCGGGACCAAAAGGCTTCCACGCCACAAGATTTCGTAGGCTTGGCGTTTTGTTTTTTGAAGGGGGGGGGGGGTGGGGGGGTTTTGTAGGGTTAATTTACGGGGTTTCATATATTGTATTGCTACCTAATAGAGAGAAGTGTCCTCTCTTATCTCCGAGCTTGGTCGACCCTACGTATAGAGAGGACTCGACACGCTAGCTAGATAGTAAGCAAATGAAGGAAACTATTAAGCACACAGAAGATCGTCATGAACATATCTGTATGATCGACCTCCCCTTCTCCGAGAGATTGGTCGAACAACAAGTTTTCGTATATCTTACCGACGCTACTGGCTACATATATATATACACAATGTGTAAGATCTCTTACAATACCCTAACATATGAACTCAACTTCCAGATGCATGGTGGTATTATCTGGCTTTATTGATGACATGGTCAAGAAAGAATCCAGCCAATTCCTCTTGAATTGCTCGCATGCGATCTTCTGGTAGGAGTTCATCCCGCATCTGCCACATCTAATTTGAATAAGGAGGTCAATACATATATATGAATGAAACTCAACAAAAATGATGGTAATAAAATAAACTTGTGAATATTTTTACTTACGGACTTCATATTGTCTTTTTGTTGAGTTGTAGATGAACTCGGAGACGTAGTATCCACAGTAATTATTCCCGGCTTCCTGCCACAAGCACTTTACGAGAAATAGAGGTCAATCAAACTGATAATGAAGCATTATAAATGGCATTGATGATAGTAGTTAGAATCAACTGGAGATGCGCGGAACTAGGTAGCTAGCTAGTAGTACTTACTTTCGAATATTTCCATAACAGATCCCGCGGCAATGAAGTAACTTGTGCGGTGAATACTTTCCAAACCCTGCGAGACAAAGAAAATAATTACTTGATATCGTGAAATGAACAAAGTTGCTGATATGGTGCGATAATGATCGAATCAACTTACTTCTCGAGCATCTTAGACATGGCCGCATACTCCTTGGGATCTTTTCGTCTCGAGTCTAAGACATTTACTAGTCCCTTCTCAAGCTTAATCTCTAGGATAATATAGTGGAAGCTGCACACGCATGCATAACTCATCAATTACATTAATTACTATAACAGTAATAATTTAGGGAAACCGAATATGCACAAGACAGTAACACTCACTTGAAGTTGTAAGGAAAGAGTATTGTATCTTTGTTTTGATTTATTAACAAAGATCGTAGCAAGTTGTCCTCGGTTTCTTTGGCATTATATTTAACCGTAAACTGGTCTATGAGATTGGTGTTAATGAACCCAATATCATACATTTCATTTTGTCTGCATTCGACGATCTTCAATCTGCATAATATAGTGAGGATAATTATATATACATGCAATGAAAGAGCTGAGCTAGATATAGAGACTTAATGACAGAAGTAGTACTTACAGACAGTAGCAAGTGACCGTTAATTTACCGAGGGCCTCTAGATTGAAAAGGTGGAAGAACTCCTCAAATGGAATGCATAACTCCTCAATTCCAACAAGGTCGTGTTGATCCTCTTTAACTTTCAGCGTCAAAGTATCGATTTTATTCCCAGTTGACAGCGCCTTTCTGCAGGTTTCCATGTACCAATCATGGAATCTTCGCATCATCATTGTTAGAGTAGTTCCATCTTTGACGAGAGGCTTCCCGTACTCGTATTTGAATAGTCCGGCTCCATTATATCAAAATGTGCATCATCGTAATCTCCAGGATTGGTACCGTGCAAGACCCCCGGATGATTAGCGACGATATCGCTAGACAGCTTGAGCGGGGGGCACGATTGGTTCGCTTGTTCGCCGAGCTGGGGAATTTTTTTCCCAGTTCTTCATTCTTGTAACCTTTTGTCACTGCAAGTACTTCACGACCGCTTCGCTTCCTTATATGTCTTTTCAGTAATGCGCTCATAGTTGGTTTTCGGCGGAGACGGTGGTGGTCGCTGCAGGGCATCCAAAGTGCGCTTTGCTTTAACCGGATCTATCTTCTCCTCCGTAGGTGGATGTCTCTTAGCTCTTTGCGTTGCGAAGTAGTCCCTCACTTGGGCTTGACAGATCTCCTCGTTTTCATTCTCGATCCTCTCGTATGGTAACTTCTCTGGAGTCTTGAGAGATGGACCGAATCTATATTGCCTCCCGCCTGTACTGCTAGATGCCGAAGCAGGCCGAGCGGCTGTGGCTTTCTTCTTTAGTTGCTTACAAGGCGAAGAAGAAGGACTGCGACGCGCTGGAGCAGCCGGAGCGGCGGCAGGTCTCTTCCGCCCTTGCTGACGAGGCAGAGAAGGAGGAGGCTGGCTGGTCGGGTGCACCGGTGCAGGCGGAGAAGGAGGCGGAGTGCCGCCACGCGCGGGAGAAGGAGGCGGAGTGCCCTGATCACTCGCCGGAGGAGCAGGCGGAGGAGGAGGCAGAGTGCCCTAACTCGCCGGAGGAGGAGGAGGCGGAGGCATCCAGTTCGGAAGGTTGATGAGCTCCTTCCTCCATAGGCATGGAGTCTTCAAAGCAGAACCCAGCCGAGTCTCCCCTTCACCGGTAGGGTGGGGTGGTCAAGCACGAGCTCCTCAAATCCCTCCGTTATTTATTCCACCGTCACCCTAGCATATCCTTCTGGAATTGGACGGCAGTGAAAAGTTGCGCGGGGTTCAGGCGGTAAAATAGAGCCGACAGCCGCCTTGACTTTGTACTTCTCCCATTGCGTCATAAGGTGGCAATGTTGAGACTCTGTGATAGCATCCACGGGGTAGCTAGTAGGAGCCATGAAGACAGGCTCCAGTTGAAGCTGCTCGGTGGAAGCCATGCTGCTTCTCCACTGAGATGGCGGGGTAGCTTCGGCAAGTCGCTTGCTTCGAACTACATCTTGTTCCTCTAGCTTCTGTACCCTTGAGTGCAGCTCCTGCAATTCGCTCTGCTCCACCTTCCTCCTCCTCTCTTGCCATTTGTAACCGCCTGCGTCCGGAAACCCAGCCTTCCACGGAACGGAGCCTGGCGTGCCTCGTGTCCGCCCAGGGTGCTCAGGATTCCCGAGGGCCATTGTGAGCTCGTCCTTCTCTCTGTCTGTAAAGAATGTCCCTGCTTGCGCTGCGTTAACATAGTGCCGAAGCTTCTTGAGGGGTATTCGCAGTTGCTCCCTCGTCCAAACGCACTTCCTCATTACGGTCCAAGGTCCCGCCAATCCCGAAGAACCAAGTCCGCAACGGTCTCCGCCAGTTCAATGTCTCCGGTTCGACCCCTTTATCAAGCGGTGTCGTTCTCAGCCTTTGGCCCACAACGGTCGGGTTTTGAGGTAGCCACCGACCCGTCGCGATGGTGATGCTCCTTCTTCGCAGCATTTATCTTGTTTATGGTCGACATCTTCTTACTCCTCTCCGATGTCTTATTGGCCACAAATGCGTCCCGTTGATCTCTCGAGCTTCTCGTACCGGCCGATGAATTCTCGTGTCTTTTTTGGTCGACAAACTTTTCTTTTCGTGTCATTCTTCCACTTCCTAAATAGATCTGCCATCTTCTTGAGAGCAAAGGACTTGATCAATGGCTCTTTAACTGGATTCTCCGGATCGTCCTCTTCCCAGAGGGGTGAAATTTACCTTCAGCCGCTTTCCAAAGATCATCTTTCCGCTCTATCTTCGACAAAAGAAACTTGAAGATCTTCATCCTTAGGCTGATTCCATAGCTCTATGCTGATCGGGATCATGTCCCTAGCATTGGTCCCGGTTCGTGGCACCAACCGGGACCAATGCACCCCGTTGGTACGGATTGCTGCCACCAACCGGGACCAAAGGTCTCTTTTCAGCAGTCCAAAGGGCGGAAAGCAGAGGGCTTTGGTCCCGGTTGGTGCCATCAACCGGGACCAAAAGCCCTGTGCTGCCCGCGTCGCGGCACAAAAGTTTAGTCCTACCTCACTAGTTGAGGGTGCTTGAGAGTGGTTTATAAGTCCCACTCCCGCTACCATCTCGAGCTCCTCTCAAATGCAGGCTTTCGGGCATACACACGCTGTATCTGCCTGTGGGCCTACTGGGCCTTCTGCGGGCCTGAATCCTGGCCCATGGGTTGGTTTCTAGTCGTATTCAGGCCGTGGTGGCCCAGTAGGTGGCATTTTTTTAGTAGGTGGCATTTTTTCCCATTTTTTTGTTTTCTCTGGTACTTTTTTTTCTACTTACAACAAAATACTTACTTTTGCTATTTTTATTTATTTTATTAAGGTTTATTTATTTTATTTTATGATACTTTATTTTATTTTGTTTCTACATATATATTTTATGCTTTCTTTTTGTATTTATTTTACTTTATAATAGTTTATTTTTTTTTTCTACTTTCAACAAAATACTTTCTTTTTGTTTTCTTTTTTGCTTTTGTATTTATTTTATGAAAATTCTTTTTGCTTTTTAGTTGCATAAATTCTATATAATTTTAGTTTCAATAATATTAGAGGTTTATAAAAGCTTTTTAGTTGATTCCTTTAGTACCAGTTCTAAGGCTGTTACAAAGGCATTATATTTGGTATCGGTTCTAAGGCTGGGGCCCACGAGCACCTTTAGTACCGGTCCGTGGCATTAACCAGTAAAAGAGTTTTTTAGTTGATTCTTTCTGCAGCTGTTTTTTAGTCCCACCTCGCCAAGCGAGAGGCACTCACAGCGGTTTATAAGCCCTGAGTGCAGAGATGATAAAGGAGAGACGCAGTGCTCACCTATACGTTGCTTAGCTTCAAGCCTTGAGGAAGTGGTGTAGACTGCACGGAGCTATCAGGGTTTTGGACAAAAACTAGACATAGCTCCGTGCAGTCTACACAATTTCCTCAAGGCCTGAAGCTAAGCAACGTGCAGGTGAGCATTGCGCCTCTCTTTTATTTTTAATAACTTATTACAACTCCGGACTTCTTATGTGTTCAAAATGCAACATTCGAGACATCAGGGTTTCATATGGAAACTCGTCTGTTACAAAAAGCATTCGAGATATAATTTTAGTTTCAATAATACTAGAGGTTTTATAAAAGTTTATTTTGTTTTTACTTATTTATTAAAGTTTATTTTGTTTCTACTTATATTTTCTTTTGGTTTTTTGCTTCTTTTTTTTATGAAAATTCTTTCTTTTTGCTTTATTTATTTTATTTTGTTTCTACTTACTGTTGCTATTTTTATTTATTTTATTATAGTTTATTTATTTTACATTATTGAAGTTTATTTTGTTTCTACTTATTTATTAAAGTTTTTTCTGTTTCTAATTATTTATTTTATTTTGCTTCTACTTATTTATTTTCTTTTCTTTTTTTTGCTTTTTTTTATTTTATGAAAATTCTTTTTGCTTTTAATGTTTTACACACAAAAGCCCTCTTCCCTGGCTGGATTGGTACCGGTTTGTGGCCTGACCCGGCCCGAAAGATGACTCTTTGGTACTGGTTCAAAGCGACAAACCGTACCAGCGTGTTGGGCGTGAGTCAAGTTTATTGGTCCCCGTACACCAACCCGGGACCAAAGGGGCCTGTCGAACCGGGACCAATGGCCCCATGAGGCCCGGCAGGCCCCTGGCCTCACGAACCGGGACCAATGGTCCCATTGGTACCGGTTCGTGAGCGAACCGGGACTAATGGGCTTATCTGGCACGGACGTATGCCCTGTTTTCTACTAGTGTAAGGTATTATTCTAGTACGAACTCTATAATAGATCGAACGGAAAGAATAGCTTTGTGTTATTTTACTACGGACTGTTGAATAGATCGATCAGAAAGGATAACTTTGAGGTGGTTTCATACCCTACAATAATCTCTTCGTTTGTTCTCCGCTATTAATGACTTTGGAGTGACTCTTTGTTGCATGTTGAGGGATAGTTATATGATCTATGTTATTATTGTTGAGAGAACTTGCACTACTAAAAGTATGAACCCTAACCTTGTTTCCTAGCATTGCAATATCGTTTGTGCTAACTTTTATCATTAGTTACCTTGCTGTTTTCATAATTTCATATTATAAAAACCTATATCTACCATCCATATTGCACTTGTATCACCATCTCTTCGCCAACTAGTGCACCTATCAATTTACCATTGTATTGATTGTGTTGGGGACACAAGAGACTATTGTTATTTGGTTGCAGGGTTGTTTGAGAGAGACAATTTTCATCCTACGCCTCTCACGGGTTGATAAACCTTAGGTCATCCACTTGAGAAAAATTTGCTACTGTCCTACAAACCTCTGCACTTGAAGGCGCAACAACGTCTACAAGAAGAAGGTTGTGTAGTAGACATCACCCCGGCCAACTATGCTAACGATATCATGCAACTATGTGTCTGTGATGTCACGCGTGTGCAACTACCACACCCGTGATTGTGCGACTATCCCGCCCTGCCGCCCGCGTAAGCAACTCCCACAACCATTCATGATCTACTATGCCGACAAGAGTGTGCACCTCAACGGCCGCGCGTGTGAGAGTATGCCGACGCATGTACGCACCTCTGTGTTTGTGCGTGTGTGACTATGCGAACGAGAGTGTGCAACTTTGCGGCCGCGCGTCGACTATGCCAACGAGAGTGTTCAACTCCGCGGTCGTGCGCGAACTAGTACCCCCATGAGAGTGTGCAGCTCTATGGTCCTACGTGTGCGACTATGTCGCCGCACGTATGCAACTATGTCAATCACGATTTTTTCTGTCGTCTAGCGTCGACGCATGATTCGATGCGCGAGGCCGACGAGATAGCGCGAACATCTCCAATGGTTATAAGATAGTTGTTGGTGGACTTTGCCATATAGGATTTTTAATGATGTGTCATACAGTAAATGAAAAAAGAGAGGAAGGTTGTATGTAGTACATGAACCAACACCTCTTGCACAAGCTCCAACGTAGAATGAGAGAGCACCTTATTTATTATCTCATATCTTATTGGGCAAATTAGATACAACCCATGAAAGTTATTGTATGTTAAGATGTTGGTTGATGACATGACATATTTACCAACAAGCTAACATACAAACTGTTGGAGATTCCCTAAAGAAGTACTCCCTCCGTTCCTAAATGTAAGTCTTTTAGAGATTTCACCACGGACTACATACGGAGCAAAATGAATAAATTATACAATAAAATATGTCTATATTTTCTTATGTACTCCCTCCGTCTCAGTTTACAAGTCCTACGCGTATATGTAGGTTGTCAATTTTATCACCCTAATATAAACTATATAACACAAAAATTATACCTTTTGAAAATAAAACATTTGAAGTTTATATTGGTATATTTTTTGTAATATATGACTTGTATTAGGTTGGTCAAATTGACGACTTAGGGGTACGCACACGCCCTGTAAACTGAGAGAGAGGTAGTAGTTTGTGTTGAAATTCTAGAAAGACTTATATTTAGGAACAGAGGGAGTAGTAATTAGGAAAAATAAAATGGACCGACGAGTCAATGACAACTGTCGTTATTGATTGGGGAAATAACTGCTGTACGGGGACCAAGCTACAGTAAACTTACACTAAAAAAAACTTACACCGGTCCTGATTTTTTTTGAAAAAGGAGAAAAACTTACACCGGTCCTCTGACCCGCGCTCACGCCACCGCTCACCGGAAGGTGGGGCCACGTCTGGGGAGCCCGCGTGTCGGCGCCACGCTCCACGTGCGCGCGGCCCCCTCCGCCACGGCCGAGGCGAGCCGCGCCGCTGACACCTGGGCCGCGGGCCCAATCCCGCCGCACCGCGCACGCGGCCCCCCACGCGCGAGCGATCCCGATCCGACGGGCCGGGGCGCTTCAAGGGCGGTCAAAGCGGGCCGGGTCGGGGTCCCGGCCGGTCGCCCACCCGTCTCGCAGACCCAAGCAAGGCAAGGAGCGACTGGAGCAGCCCGGCCGTGGGCGCCGACTGGAGCTCGCCGGCGAAGGTGAGGTCCTTTCCCCCCTCCCCGACCACCGCTCCGACGCCGCGACAGCCTCTCCGCCCGCGCTCCTCCTCCTGCGGGGGTTCGTCTGCGCTCGGGCGTCCCGGGGAAGCTTCCTTTTTTCCGTTTCTTGGGCCCGGGGAGAGGGGTCCGGCAACCCCCAATGCAGCTCCCGGCCGGCCACCGGGCGGACTCTGTTCGGGAGTCTCCGCCCTCTCTTTTTCCCTCTGTTGGGGCGGATTGCGTCCGCGCCGGGCGAGCAAGGCTAGGGTTTTACTTTACCCGCGGCGGCGGCGGCTCCGGGAGGAGAGATTTGGGGATTTTTCCGTTCGTCCTGCTCCGCCGGCCCGCTCAGCGCGGACGGTCGAGTTGGTAGAGGGGGCGAGGCTGTTCCTCGTTCATTATCTGTGGCTTATGTTGTGTGGCAGGAGATTCTTGTTCCAGCACTTTAGCCTGTTGGAGGGATCTGTCTCTTGTGTGCTTCTTGTTCTCAAATCCCTTTTTTTTTTAAATAGTACTCCCTCCGTTCGGAATTACTTGTCTCGGAAATGGATGTATCTAGAACTAAAATACGTCTAGATACATCCATTTCTGCGACAAGTAATTCCGAACGGAGGGAGTAGTTTTTTATGTGCATTCCATCACGGTGTTAATTTTAGTTTCTAAGCTTGATGCCAACAAGCAGGATTCTTCAAGGTGTTGGTAGAAGATTCTTATTCTAGCACTTTAGCTGTTGGGGGCTCATATCCCCCCCTTTTTAAAAGAAATTCTAGTTTTTTTATGTGCATTATGCCACGGAGTGTTGTCAGTTAGCGGTAGCTTGTGAGTGTGAATGTTTGTGCTAAATTTTGTTTCCTTAGCTTGATTCGAAAGATTATAGTCTTGACAGTCGGTCACTAGTTCTTGGTGAAAGCTGATATAGACCGAAAAAGCAGAAGGATCACCGCTGGTGTTAGAAATGTCTGGCCTTAGATGACTCCACTAGTTGGTTGCAGAAACTAAAAATGCAGTAACATTTGATCCCCGTTGGTTGAATTTAATAAGCCGTAGGACGAGCTAACTTCGATGTCCAGACGGATATTGGACAGCCTTTTTGCCGTCTTTCATGGTTCTTGGTTAGTGATTTGAATTCCTGGTGACTTTTGATCACATCTGAAATAATAATAATAATAATCAATGTTCCTTTCTCTGATGCACGATAAAAATATGTCTTCTGAATTTCATATGATTCTCTGGCTAGGTAAATTTCTGTTCATTAGGCTGACCCTGTGGTGAACTTGATCGTCCTGTAGATGCCACTTGACCTGTTTGTTGTTCTTTTGTTTTGTGCATTGTTGGGTTTCATTGTATCTGTGGGTTGGTTTGTAGCTCAAATTTAAGAATTTTGTATTTTTCATCTTTCTTCTGCCTTGTTTTATGTCTACTATTGTTCTTCTATGAATTGTTTGAAATTGGTTGTGTAATTAGAATTCCTTCTGGAAGTTCAAATTATTGTATTTCACGTGTTAGCTCTGATCAGCACTTCATTTTTACGTCAGCTAGTTTGATATCTGATGTACGGAGAACACAAGGCTGCTTTAGTGTTATCTTTTTTAGAAAAGGAAGATGACCCCCGGCCTCTGCATCAGGGCGATGCATGCAGCCATTAAATGCCGCTCTAGTGTTGAGATCTGAATTTTAAAATTAGGACATTGTCTAGCTGTTGGTTCATAGACTGCTGCTTTGAGAATTTTTTATGTTGACAGCTTCCTTGTTGTCTTGCATGGCTTCCAAGTATTTACTGATAATCACACTTTTTAATTTTCCAGCTAAATATCCAAATATCCTCAGTAGCACCCATCAAGTGGTGTTCTTTGCCAATAAGCAAGATTCTTCAAGGTGATGGTTGAGTTGCAACACTGCTGATCTCCATGTCTGTGGCTCCACACTTCAATCTTGGACTTGTTCCCAGGGACATGAATGGTAGCATTCCAGTTAGTTCTGCAAATTCCTCTGGGCCAAGTATTGGTGTTAGCTCTTTGGTTACCGATGGCAACTCATCACTCTCTGGAGGTGCCCAGTTTCAGCATAGTACGAGCATGAATGCTGATTCATTCATGCGCCTTCCTTCCTCACCGATGTCATTTTCATCCAATAACATATCTGGTTCGTCAGTCATTGATGGGTCCACCATGCAGCAAAGTCCACCTCAAGAGCAGATGCAGAAGCGGAGATCATCTAGTGCAACATCACAGCCTGGGATTGAGGCTGATGGTGCATTTCATGGTCAGAAGAAGCCAAGGGTTGATATTAGGCAAGATGATATCCTGCAACAGCATTTGATTCAGCAGCTGCTCCAAGGCCAGAGTTCTCTTCATTTCCAGGGCCAACATAACCCACAGCTTCAAGCGTTAATCCGGCAGCAGAAACTGGCACATATTCAGCATCTACAGCAGCATCAGTTGTCGCAACAGTTTCCTCAGATCCAGCAATCTCAAGTTGGCATACCTCGACAGCCGCAGTTGAGGCCGCCGCTAGCACAGCCTGGGATGCAACTACCTGGGCGTGTTAGGACACCTGTCGAGAGCGGGCTTTGTTCTCGTAGGTTAATGCAGTATTTGTACCATAAGCGTCAGCGTCCAGAGGTGAGAGTCTCTTCAATATATACATTGATTAGAAGACACGAGCCATTGAAAGATCAGTTTACTCACATACTGTCTTGTAGAATAATCCCATAACATACTGGAGGAAGCTTATTGATGAATATTTTGCACCACAAGCAAGAGAAAGATGGTGTGTGTCGTCATATGAAAAAAGAGGGAATTCTCCGCTTGCTATTCCACAGACAGCTCAGGTTAGTTAACAGTCTTCACCTGAAATTTCCTTTGAATACTCGAAAGTTGCCATGTCCAACATCACTTTCATACCGATGTTCAAAATAAAGTTATTTAACATCTCCTTAATGATCTCATTGGATCATTGAACACTGTTTGATTATCAAGTATCTTTGTTGGTAGTGAGGAACACTATACTTGTATTGTAGCCGGCAATGGCTATTGTAATCTGTCATGCAATAATTAGTATGATTGTGGAATATGTTTCATGTAATGAATCCATTGTAAGCTGATAAAGCTGATTCTGTGTCTAGTCTGCATATATGGTCAATAGCAAGGGTAGTTATCCTTTGATGTTACATGATATCTATGAAATCGTCTTATCACATGGTCATATATCTCCTTGTTACAGGATACATGGCGTTGTGATATTTGTAATACACATACTGGGAAAGGATATGGTAAGTTGATTTCTGACTAAGTTTGCTCAATCCTTCTCCATGGCTGCTTCTGGAAAATGAATGCTGATCTCTTATGGGATTATTCTGTAATAATCACCAAATTCAGTATTCTTGTAGTTCATGTGAAAACAGTGAAGCATGATAACTTATATAGGTTCTGTTACTCAAGCATGCTATAATTTTCTTTAGCTGCACATAACACCTTACCACGGAATTGTGGGACACATTCACGAATGAAAACGCACTCCTGGAAAGATGGTAGTATGGCAGTGTGTGGTTTTAAAATTGCATTTCTTCTACAGCAACTTTTGTTTATGTAGTCCTGCACTTCGCTCCTCCTGTTTTTGGTGAACACCTTAACATCGCTTTTTTGGGCTCTTTCTGTTTTTCTCCTTCAATGTGTTAATTCTCAGACTAGAAAACACACATGTGCGTGTGAAATGCGCATTTACATATCGTATGTTTTGTATAGTATATACTCACATATGAAGTCATGTCTAAAATTTAAATCACCTAATTTTTTTAGGTATTCCTAGACTTATTTCTGCCATAAACATCTCCTAAGCAAAAAGAAGTTCATAGGCTAAAAATTAAGTAGTATATTATTATCTTTTTTTGCAAAAAGATTAAGTAGTAATGGGGAGGCTGTTAATATAGTATAAAAATATCTGTGGATGGTTCAAATCGGAATTGTACCAGCGGCCTAACTTGTACTTTAATTTGTACATATGTTAGTTAATTTTCTGTATTTATATCAAAATGTATCTCTTTGAGCTTACTCCTTTTCATTTCTTATGTCCATCTTACAGAGGCTACCTACGAAATACTTCCTAGACTCTGTCAAATTCGGTTTGACCATGGTGTTGTAGATGAATATCTATTCCTTGACATGCCCAATGAATTCCGGTTGCCCAATGGATTACTTCTCCTGGAGCATACTAAAGTTGTTCAGAAGAGCATCTATGATTATCTACATGTTACGCACGAGGGGCAACTGAGAATAATATTCACTCCAGAACTAAAGGTATGTTGCTAGATGTAGTAGCTTGCCCATGCCCTGGCACGCATGTCTTGGGTGCCTTATTTTGTGGACCATTAGTGAGCATCTGGATGTTACAAATGAGGTCCAAACAAGGACCATTCTTATCTGCTGATTGCCGCCTATGCAGATTATGTCTTGGGAGTTCTGTTCACGACGGCATGACGAGTATATCACTCGCAGGTTTCTAGCACCGCAGGTATTAGACGCTCTTCCTATTTTGCGCATTTGGAAATCTTCTGTTCTTCTCTTTGACATTTATATATATATGTATATTACTTATGTAGCAAGTAGCAAATGTGTACCTAATTATAAATCTGAATCTGTGTGATAATCACACCCTCACATTCTCCTGTTGGACAAGTCTACAAATCACTTCGACATGCAAAGTATTGATGCTCTGGCAGTTCAAAGTGTGGATACCACATCTTTGTTACTTTAAAGCTTATATTTTTGGCAATTTCAGTCTTCTATCATGTAGCTTCTGCTTTCCAGTTGCAGGAAATTATGAAAGACCAGTCTGCAAACTATATATGGTTTAACTTTGGCACCTTTATATTTTCTTACGTACATGCTTCTGTTTTACCAGGTTAATCATCTGCTTCAAATTGCCCAGAAGTATCAAGCTGCTGCCACTGAAAGTGGGCCTGCTGGGGTATCGACCAATGATGCACAAGCCATTTGCAACATGTTAGTAAACCTAGCATGCATTGCTACTGTATACTACCTCCGTCCCATAATATAAGAACGTTTTTTATACTAGTGTAGTGTCAAAAACGTTCTTATATTATGGGACAGAGGGAGTAATTCATTTGCTTCTTACAGTTCCTTTTGGCATTATAAATCACAGACATATGTTTCATTCTGTATAAGAGAATACGGAAAATACACAGGAGCTCCTGGGTGCTCCACACCCCTATTCGAATATTAATCGTAAAAAAATACCAAAAAAATCTGAGATTTGGGGGTATCAAACCTGAGTTCCCAATCTACTCCCGTGAGAAGTTTCGTGAAAAAATACCAGGAAACGTATCCGGGGCGAGGGAAATACTGTTCGGACAAAAATCCATCCAAGCAGTTTTTTTTTCTATACACAGGGATTTTTTGTCTTTTTGCCATGAATACCTTTCTTGGTATTTTTTCACGAAATTTCACACGGGAGTAGATTGGGAACCCAGGTTTGATATCCCAAAATCCCAGATTTTTTTTCAAATTTCTTGGTATTTTTTTGAATTTAATGTTCGTATAGGGGTGTGGAGCACCCGAGTGCTACAAATCTGCTTCCCTAGCTTTCTGTTATATTATAATCAATGTGAGGAATTTTTTATGGTTGTTCTCAAAGGTTTGCGTCAGCATCACAACAACTAGCGAAAAATCTGGACCACCACAGCTTAAATGAACATGGGCTTTCTAAAAGATATGTTCGGTGCTTGCAGGTAATTAGAGTCCCCTTTGTAGTATTTATCCATTTCTTCCCTCGATATTATCTGAAAATTACTTTGATATTTTACTTAGTTATATTGGATGCTTCTTTCCCTTATATGATTCTGTCTACAGTGTGTTGATTGCTTGTGTGCTCTTCTCAGATATCAGAGGTGGTGAATAACATGAAGGACTTGATTGATTTCAGCCACAAGAACAAGCTTGGCCCTATAGGTATGACCATGCACATTCACCAATCAGCATCATCTTAAGTGTTCACCTGGGTGCTGAATTATATTTTTCTAAAACAGTTTCTTCATGACCAATGATTTGTCTGTAGTTTGCATCAGACTGTAGAACTAGGCATACTATTTGTGTTCACTTCTTTAAAAAACAGCCGATCTTCTTCCCTAGAAGATTCAGCAATGTTCTGATGCTCAGCTCTTCCTGTTTCAACCAAGTGATCTCTGGTGTAAATTGCTTAATGGTTTACCTGTAACTGCAGAGAGCCTGAAGAACTATCCCAGACAAAATGGGCCAAAGCTTACAATGCAGAACATGCATGAGGAAAAGGGGGCCAACACAGAAATTAGCACCCATGGGAATAACGAGGCCCCAGGTGTCGGAACCATTTGTAGCAGTCCGCAGAATGCCGTGGCACAAAATAACTACCAGAATATGCTGAGAAGCTCAAACCAGGGTTTGCTTCAGCAGGAGGCGTCAAAGAATGCCTCAGCACTAAACAATTACCAGAACATGCTTAGAAGCTCAAGCGCAAACCAGCTTCAGCAGGAGGCATCGCAGAACGCTGCGGCGCTAAACAATTACCAGAACATGCTCAGGAGCTCGAGCGCGAACCAGAGCTTGCTTCAGCACGAGGCATCAAGTATGTTTAAAGGTCCTACAGGACTGCACAATGGCGTTCAGCTGGAAGTGTCCAGATCCTTCCGTGCGGGTCAGCTCGGGCAGTTCCAGCAGCATCCCATGTCGTTTCAGCAAGCCATGCCCCAGCATCAGCAGAACAGTTTCGGGGCTGGTGCGAGCACACAGTACCAGCAGCACCTTATCCAGCAGCTGCTGCAAGAAGCCAAGAGTAGCAACAGCCGTGTAATGGCGCAGCAGCAGCAGCAGCCTCCTAGCGTGTCGGGACCCGTGATCACCAACAACCCTGCTAGTGGAGACCAGGCACATCACATGAATAACGGAGCCGTGAAGGGCGCCGCTCCAACGGGTACGACAGGGCCCAGCAATCTGATCAACAGTGGAGCCGGCATCGTCCAACGATGCAGCAGTTTCAAGTCGGTGAGCAGCAACCCGGCTGCCGGGGTGGCTGCTTCCGGCGGCAACCCAGCGAGTCCCAAGGCGGCGGAGTCCATGCACGAGGAGGACGAGCTCGACCATCTCATCAGCAGCGAACTCGCGGAGAGCGGGCTGTTCATGGGGGAGCAGCAGGGTGGCGGCGCCTACTCGTGGAACATGTGACGTAGGGACTGCCAAATCTCTCAACCTAAAGTTTCTCTCTACTCCCTGAGTCGTGCTTGATGTAAAATTGCCGCAAGTTGTTCAGAGTTTTTCTTCTTTTTCTTTTGAGCTTTGGTCTTGCTCACCGGAACAGTTTCTGATGATCATGCACTGATTGAACCTTCAGTTGTGCGAGTGTGAGGGATCTGGCTGGGAAAGTTGAGAGCAGTGCAGTGCAATCCAGTGTTATTAACTAAGGGATGTCATGCTGTGTGTTGTCATTGTGCTGCATTCTTGCGTATTTTCTTGTGGCCCTCGGAAGAAAATTTGCTCTCTTCTTTCCTTGTCGGTTTCCAATTTGAATCGTCTCTTGTTTAAACTTTGAATCACCTCTTTTTTAAACTAAAAATTTGCACACCATGAACGGATGGAACTTAAAATTCTTGTTTGGTCTTCCTAAATTGGAGCCGTGACTGCAGAATCTGGAACGATACAAAGAAGATCAGAATGGCCCCTGCAAGGATACAGAAGCAGAGGATAAACGTAGTTGCATTCCAATTTAGAGTGCCGTGAATACCATCTCCAAGAAATGAAAGCTCGTTGTAAGCCATTGATCTCCGCTCCATCAGGTGTACTAGTTGGATTGGCTGCACTTTTTGCATCTCTTAAAAAAAGAATGGCTGCTTGCCCACCCCTCAAAAAGAAAAAGAAAAAGGCTGGTTGCTCTGCTGCCGGTGATACTCAAGAATTCGCTGGTTAATTTTTGTCCAATCTTACATTCTTAAGAAGTTGATCCTCGCTACTGTCAATTCTCTCAACATGCAAGCTGTCCAACTTAGCATTCATTCAGGGGCGGACACAGGATTTGGCTAGGCCCTAGGCCAGCTACAGTACGTCTACAGTGATGCTACAGTATCTATGATGCTGTACTTAGTGCAGTTTTGTTTCTTCACGCCCAGGGCCCAGGCCCGCCCGGCCTGGGTCCTGGATCCGCCACTGCATTCATTCCCATGCGGCCACGTCAGCACTAATCCTTCACCCGCATGGTTTTTCATCGCTAATCCTGCTTACTCAGCGAGCTGGGCTATACGAAACCACAAATGAAGCGTCACCTCTGATTGTTCTTTCAGAAGTACTCCCTCCGTTCGAAAATACTTGTCATCAAAATGGATAAAAAGAGATGTATCTAGAACTAAAATACGTCTAGATACATCTCCTTTTATCCATTTTGATGACAAGTATTTTCAGATGGAGGGAGTAATAGCTGAACACACCTAGCCGCATACAACCGTGGAAGTTCAGCCGTCTACGCTACCCCATCCGTCATTGCGCCTCCTCATAATCTGCAGAGTCGGAGATAGGACACACAGCGGGTGCCCATCCAGGAGCGGGCGCCACCGACTGAACAATTAATGGGCGCCGGTGACCCTTCCCTTGCATGATTCGAGATTGGGCCGCCGGCTTCTCCTGTCGAGCAGGCCGGTGACCCTTCCCGTACATCATACAGTGGATACAAATAACTTAAATTTCCATTACCTAGACAACATCTCAATTCAGTGTTTCACTCCAAACATGAAACTGTCCACGCCTTTTACAAACATCTCGACAGTCTTGTCTACCAAATGGCCCATATGAGAATTTTGGGGATGTTGGGCCTGGCCGGTCAAAAGCTTTACAAACCATGGTAATACTAGCTTGTCGAACGAGGCCAAAGAAGATATATGAAATATTTAATAATGCAAAAACAAGCAATGTGGATTTGAGACCGAGAAAATAATTCTAGGACAAACCATTAAACCTCATGCACTTGTCAATTCTTCTCTTAGCTACACCAAACCTAGATAAACCTACCCTGCAAACCTTTTTATGATATTTGTTGTAGACTTGTAGATTGTCAAAAATCTTGATCATGATATTTAAAGATACTAAAAACAGACACAAATACATATAAACACACTATAGTGCATCTAAGTGGCACAAATTACACCTTAGGTGAATGTTCTTTGCCGAGATTTAGATGAAATTCGGTTACAAAATGTTCACAAGAAAATTGTAAAAACAATAACAAAAGCTTAAAGAAAATCGGAGTCCCGCCGTACTAATTTTGTATGTGTACTGATAAGAGTTTGAACTGTATATATTCATCAATTTTGAGTTGTAATATATACATGTGTTAAATGTTGTCACATACATAGAGAATCTGCCAAGCTTGTAAGGTGTATCAACCAAAAAACAAAGGGTTACTAATACACCATAGTATAAAATAAGTAAAAATGTTTAGTATAAATAACATATTACCTTTTTTTTTCATTCTTAACCATTAATTAGAGTACAAGACATAAATTAGATTATGATGTATCCTCATAATGAAGAAAAAAAATTGCAATTACAATATTCGGATGGTAATTAATGGAATTTTCTATCTTGATTGGAGAGGTGAATGTCATATCAACAAACCATTGAACACATATATATTAACAAATGCTAATCAATTTCATAGGTTCGACTAGATTACGCCTCATATGATTTAATTCAATAACCGGCCAACATAAAAAATATGACCATGGCAAATGAGAATGCAACAAATAGATAATTGTGCTATTTTTTTAAAATTAAATATATTAAAAACACAAAACAAACATATGGCTTCTACTAATTAAAGCGAAGTGTGCATGTGATGCTGTGAAATGGAATTGCTTATTTGCAAATTTCATAAAAAATGTTTTGGATATCCTAGTTATTAATGTCGAATCCATAAAATGTTTCAGTTGACAAATTTTAATTTTCAGCGAGTAGACGTCGTGCCCTACTATCTTTAAATAATGTCAATAGTCCCACTGCGCCGCTACACATTTGAGCGTGACCTCCTCTTTGGCACATGTAGTGCCGCTTACCTTCCGTGGCGCTCATGCATTAGCCGACTGCGCCTGGCCCAACACATGCCGATGGTTGCTCGCTCGCTCGTGTCCATGGCTTGTTTGCTCGCGTCCTATGCTCACTCACTTTTCTATTTCCTTTTTCATTCGTTCACTTTTTTCGCACAATTTTCTTTTCTATGGTTTCTTGTTGACTGCCAGTTTTTAAAATAAAAAAGTTAATGAATTTAAAACAATTCACGAATTTGATAAAAGTTCACAAATATTATGAAGAGCATTAACTTGATTTTTTTTCACGGATTTGAAAAACAAACCGTGAATCTGAAAAGGAGCACCAATATTGAAAAGTATATGAATTTGAAATTTTCATGAAAGTTCGAAATAAGTACACGAATTAAACAAAAGTTCAAAATTTTGGAAATTTTCAAGAAAAATGAAAAGTTCATAGAGTTTTGGAAACAGTTCATCGATTTTGAAAAAGTTCACGGATTTGAAAAAAATCATAAAAACTTAAAATATTTCATGGATTTGAAAACATTCATGCATTTGACAAAAAGTTCACATATTTGGATAAAAGTTCATGGATTTGAAAACATTCATGCATTTGACAAAAAGTTTACAGATTTGGATAAAAGTTCATGGATTTGAAAACATTCATGCATTTGACAAAAAGTTCACAGATTTGGATAAAAGGTTAATGTATTTGAAAAAAAGTTTGTGAACTTAAGAGAACGTTCATGGATTTGAAAAATATTTACGAATGTAGAAAACAGAGTCTCACTTCCCGCACATTTTTCCTAGTTGGTTGGTGCTGTAGGAAGGGCACAATGATGTTTGGAGTTCAAATGTATCTATGGCACTTGTGATAATGGATTGAAAGGCGATGCCATTTGAAAAGTCAAAATTACTGTTGGTCTACATGGAACCAAATTTGTTTCAAATCAGAAAACAATATTGAAACCTCAAATACGTATGTGTTGTATATATGTACACATTTTCATTAGCATGTATTTTATGTCGTGGTGTACACAAATAGGACAAATGTGTGGACCAAAATTGGGCCCTAAAAATTAACATGTTATCCAATGAAACTTTCCACATATGTAAAAAGCCGTATGTATGTATCTATGGAAACAATCTTTTTTCTGAATTTTCCCCATGTATATTTGAAGAGCAAAATTGCTACAGTCAAGGCCAACACCTTATGTATAAACAGTAACGAACTTTTTTCCCCCAGAAAGACAGTGACCATACTTGGTAGGAAGACACCATTTAATGGCTAGATTAATTGTGCTCGACATTAGATTTGGCGAAGGTGGCCTTATGGAAGTTATTTTTTTCCTCGAATACACGCAGTGTGCGTATCATCTTATATAGAAGAAGAAGGGGGGGGGGGGATCCCAGCCACCGTTGATGTTACAAAGATTTAAACGCTACATAACATCACATCAGCACACAACGCGGCCGACAGTCCACCTGCGCAACAACTAACCCGACTACTCGCTGCTTGCCCACCCTGCTAGAAGCTGAAGCGTGCTGTCTACTTCACCTTTCAACAGGCCCGCGTGCTGCCAAGCTCTACCCTCCGCGACGACGCGCCTAACGACCACCTCTAGTGATGGAGAGGCGCCATCGAAGACAACTGCATTCCTGTGTTTCCAAAGCTCCCAAAGGCCGAGAGTAAGAAGCGCCCTCAACTCCTTCGGCTTGTGCATCGCTGACGTTCTTGCAACACACCACTCCTTGAGGGTGTCTTGTGTAGTTGGTGTCCACCGCGGTTTCCCAAGGGCTGAGCACAGGGTTCTCCAGACAGTCTGGCGAACACACACGTTAGAAGAATGTGGTCTATGGTTTCCTCCTCTTGGTTACAAAATGGGCATGCATCACAGTGCGGGAGGCCGCGTCGGGCCAGTCGACCCGAAGTCCAGCATCTGTTCCTCATGGCCAGCCAGGTGAAGAAGGGGCACTTGAGAGGTGCCCTAGATCTCCAACAAAAATCCGCCGCAGGCGCCACCTCCCTGCCAGCAAACTGTGCAGCGTAGGCGGAACGGACCGAGAATTGGCCATTCGGTTCCCAAGCCCAAACTATGGAGTCAGGGGTGTGTTCCTGGAGCTGTATCCCTTGCAATCTCTGCCAGGTCTCAAGGTACTCCATGAGAGTTTATTAAGCCATGTCGGGGCCGATATCGCGAGTCCAAGACCCTAGCGTGATGGCCTCGTAAACTGTCCGTGTGTCCTTTACTCGCTTCCTTACTCTATCATATATGCGGGTGCAAACTCCTGAATCCTCGCGCCATGTAGCCAGCGGTCTTCCCAAAAGAGGGCATCTTTGCCATTCCCTACTGTCACCTTGGTGGCTGCTGCAACCACCGCAAGAGAAGCCTTGGGGAGGGCAAACTTGAACTCTGCCCAAGGACGATCCCGGTCCACACGATGCAACCAAGCCCAACGAGCTTGCATTGCAACATTTAGCCACCTAAGGCTCGGTATACCCAGGCCTCCTGCCCAGCGTGGTGTGCACACCTCCTCCCAAGCCACAGAGCAGTGCCCTCCATTAGCTTGAGCTTTGCCACACCATAGGAACCCTCTGATTATCTTGTTCATGGCCGCTATCGTCTTGATGGGTAGGTCCAGCGCAATCATCGCGTGCAGAGGGATCGAGCATAGCGCTGAGAGGACCAGAATGAGTCTGCCACTTTTGGGTAGGGTCGCCGCCTTCCAGGTGGGCAGACGAGTTGCCAGCGTCTCCACCAATCCGCTTAGTTGTGCCGCTGAGGGTTTCTTGGACATAGGGGAGACCTAGGTATTTGCATGGGAATGATCCAATACTGCATCCCAGATACCTTCCACGCCGCACCACCTCATCCTCCGAGCATCGTATGGGCATGGCCGAGGTTTTTGCATATTTACCGGAGGCTAGACGCCATGCCATACATTTGCAAGATCCTTGAAGTGGTAGTTAGCTCAAGGTCCACCGGTTTGATGAAAACGATCACATCATCCGCGAAGATGGACAAACGGTGCTCAAGACCCGTGCGCGCCAGTGGAGTCAGAATGCCGAGCTCGGAGGCCAATTTGAAGAGACGGTGCAGTGGCTCCATGATAAGAATGAAGAGCATCGGCGATAACGGGCCTCCTTGGCGGAGCCCGCAGCAATTGAAGATCGGGGCCCCGGGCACTCCATTTACCATGATGCGGGTGGACGACGTGGAGAGGAGTCCCACTATCCAAGATATCCACCGTGCGCCAAAACCCATGCGTTGCAGAACTTCGAGAAGAAAGGGTCACTGGACCGTGTCGAAAGCCTTTGAGATATCCAATTTCACCATCACAGCTAGTAGCTTTAAGGCGTGGAGACGTCGAGGCGTGCATTGGGCGAGCATAAAATTATCATGGAGGAATCGGCCCTTAACAAAGGCACTTTGGTGTTGGCCCACCAAGTGCGGCAGCTCACTTGGTATTGCCACGACAAATGAGAATTAAGTACCGTCGTTGTGCTTACATTTTTATTTGAGATTTTGATTTGAAGCAATGGTGTCGCCAGCCCAAAACTCAGTCCTGGTCTCCATGTCAACGGCGAGCACACACGCCGTTTGCTCGTTGTCCCGGTAGTCGATCTTCCCAAGCAAGTAAACGATGCCGTCGTTTCGCATGCTGCGGATGGCCATGCCAGTGTGGAGCCTCCGCAGCGTCGGCCGAGGTGCCGTGCCGGCGTCGGACCGCACCTTCGGTTCGTAGATGTCAGATAATAACGAGATAAACGAGACACGAGAGACACGAATTTTTACGTGGAAACCCTTGCGGAAGAAAACCATAGACGCACAAAGGCGCAATCACTATGATGAAGGAGTATTATAAGCACGAGACGACAAACAGTCTTAGGTGCGACTACATGGGGGTATATATGAGGGCAACACATAAGAGTCCTTGTAGGACAAGTGCCAACACCGTATGTACTACGTCTAGTCCAATACGATATAATTTAAATCACAATTTAACAATCTCCACCTTGAGCCAAATTCCCTCCAGTAGTCGAAGAAAGTGAATAACTCCATCCAAATCAGCATAAACACCTTGTGCGTCAAACTCCATAGGACTAATGAGAAATACTAATTAAGCCTGAGCAAAGCTCAAACTTATTGATCGGAATTGGCTTTGTCATCGTATCAGCGGAATTATCATGAGTACTTATCTTGCATACCTTCAAATCACCTTCAGCAACAACATCTCAAATATAGTGATATCTGACATCAATATGCTTTGTTCTCTCATGATATATTGGATTCTTTGTAATATATATAGCACTTTGACTGTCACTAAATACGGTAGGGCAAGATGAATCTCCACAAAGCTCAGTGTATAAACCTCTCAATCAGAGAGCTTCTTTGCAAGCCTTAAGAATACTCATATACTCGGCATCAGTAGTGGAACATGCCACAATAGACTGCAAAGTTGCTTTCCAACTCACATCACAACCACCAATGGTGAAAACATAACCTGTGAGCGATCTTCTCTTATCCAAATCACCAGCAAAATCAGAATCAACAAAACCAACAAGTCCATCTCCACTTTTCCCAAACTATAAATAAGTATTAGAAGTACCTCGAAGGTATCTGAAAATCCACTGAACTGCTTTCGAATGCTCTTTTCCAGGATTAGCCATGCATCTACTGACAACACTCAATGCATAAGATAAATCCGGACGAGAACAAACTATGGCATACATAAGTGAACCAACTGCACTTGAATAGGGAACTCTAGACATGTACTCAATATCGGAATCTGACTTAGGACATAAAGCTGATGACAATTTGAAGTGTGCAGCTAACAGTGTACTCACCGGCTTGGCATTATACATATTAAAACGACGAAGAACTTTATCAATATATCCCTTCTAACTTAGATATACTTTTCCAGACGGTCTATCTCTGGATATTTCCTTGCCAAGAATTTTCTTTGCTACATCCAAATCCTTCATCTCAAATTCATTACTCAATTGCTTCTTTAGTTCATTAATCTCTGACACACTCTTTGCAGCAATAAGCATATCATCAACATAAAGGAGCAAATAAATAGTTAAACCGTTGACAGTTTTCAAATAAACACAACTATCATAATTAGACCTTTTGAAACCTTGAGAGAGCATAAATGTGTCAAATCTCTTGTACCACTGTCTAGGGGATCGCTTCAATCCATAAAGAGATTTCTTTAACTTGCAGAGAAGCTTTTCTTTTTCAGGAATAACAAAACCTTCAAGTTGTTCCATATAAATTTCCTCTTCTAATTCTCATGTAAAAATGCAGTTTTAACATCCAATTGTTCAAGCTCAAGATCATGCATGGCAACAATACTGAGCAAAGTGCGAATAGAGCTATGCTTCATAACAGGAGAAAAGACTTCGTTATAGTCAATACACGAATCTGGCTATAACCTTTAGCAACTAACCTTGCTTTATATCTTGTCTCATCTTAGGAGAAACACCTTCTTTCCTCTTGAAAACCCACTTGCAACGAATAGGTTTCTTCTCTCTAGGTAATTTTACTAAATCCCAAGTGCCATTCTTTTCAAGTGATTCCATCTCATCATGCATAGCAGTCATCCTCTTATTACTATCACCAGAAATAATAGCCTCGGAATATGAAGAAGGCTCGGAATTACCTTCAATTTCTTTTGCAACAGATAAAGCAAAAGAAACAATATTGCACTCCTCAATTAACCTGTCAGGATTATTAGTACCCCGCCTAACTCTGTCACGTGCAAGATTCCAACCGGGTGGAACAATAAGCTGATTTGGAGTGGGAGTGACATGATCATCATTAACGACGGGTTCATCATGTGCATCAACAATTTCATTACCAGATGTATCACCTGTTTCAATACATGCTCCACCTGAACAGTAGGTTGCTGAATAGTAGGCTGCTGTTCACTCTCAACAGGAACATTAATAGATGGAACATCATGTAACATAACAGATTCATTAAAGTTAACATTTCTGCTAATAACCACATTCTGGGTTTCAGGATTTCACAATTTAAAACCTTTAACACCAGATTTATAACCAAGAAAGATGCACTTAATAGCCCTAGGCTCCAACTTTCCATTATCAACATAAGCATAAGCAGTGCAACAAAAAACTCTCAAGTGTGAATAATCAGCAGGTGAACCAGACCATACCTCAATTGGAGTTTTCTTATTAAGAGCAATAGATGGTGAACAGTTAATGATATAACAAGCAGTGGAAGCGGCTTCAGCCCAAAAACGCCTACGCAAACTTGCATTGGACAACATGCAACGGGCTCTGGAAATAATGGTCTTGTTCATGCGCTCAGCAACACCGTTTTGTTGAGGAGTATAAGGAACAGTGTAATGTCTGACAATGCCTTCAGACTTGCAATAATTCTTAAATTGCTTAGAACAGAATTCCATACCATTATCAGTGTGAAGTATCTTTACCTTCTTTTCAGTTTGTTTTTCAATCATAATCTTCCACTCCTTAAATGCTGAGAATGCTTCATATTTATGCTTCAAGAAATAATGCCAAACTTTTCTTGAATAATCATCAATAATAGTCAGCATGTAACTTGCACCACCTAATGACTTCTTGCGAGATGATCCCCATAAATCAGAATGAACATAATCAAGAATACCTTCGGTTGTATGAGTCAAGTATTGAACTTCACCCTCTTGTGCTTGCCGAAGATACAATGCTCACAAAATTTCAATTTACCAGGTTCATATCCATCAAGGAGACCTCTCTTATTTAACTCTGCTAAACCAAGTTCACTCATATGTCCAAGACGCATATGCCAAAGGTTAGCAGCATCACAATCAGAATTCTTTGAAATAACTAGAGTAGCATTACCTGAAACGGTAAAACATCGAAGGTAATAAAGACCATTGGTCGAACTTAAGTCACCTTTCATCACAACAAGGAGCCTTTGGTGACCTTCAAAACACTATCTCCACCTGAATATTTGTACCCTTTGCATCAAGGGCACTAACAGAGATAAGATTTCTATTCATCTTCGGAATATACCGAACATCTGCCAAAGTTCTGATTGTGCCATCAAACATCTTGATTCGAACGGAACCTATGCCTTCAATCTTGCATGGTGAATTATCAAAACCCAAAACGGAACCAACAGAAGTAGTGGAATCAAAAGTAGTAAACCAATCTCTATGCGGGCACATATGAAAAGTACATGCAGTGTCAAGTACCCACTCATCATTGGTCTCAGCACATCCAACAATAACAACAAGAGCATCATCAGAACTATCATCACGAGCAACATTAGCAGAATTGTCACCTTGTTTGTTACCTTTCCTCTTTTCTTTATTCTGCAACTTGAAACACTCTGAGATGTCATGCCCGTCTCTCTTGCAATATCTGCAATACTTCTTGTCTCTGGATTGCGACCGGCCCCTGTAGCCGTTTTTACTTTTGCCTCTGTTTCCATTATTGGAGTTCTTCTCCTTTGTCCTGCCATGAACAAATAATCCCTCGGCTTGGGATGAACTCGAACCATCATGAGGCACCATTAATTTCATCTTCTCCTTGGAGTTCAAAGCTTCATAAACTTCATTAAGCGTGAGAGTATCACGACTGTATAATATGGTGTCTCTAAAATTGGTATAAGAACTTGGCAGTGAATAAAGTAACATTAAAACAGTATCTTCCTCTTCATATTTAACCTCCATTGTAGCAAGATCAGATATGATCTCTTTAAATTCTGAAATATGATTCAAAACATTACCTCCCTCGGGTAACCTGTGCAGGAATAATTTTTGCTTCAGATGCATCTTCTTTGGTGAGGTCTTTAGTCATGCAAATCCCTTCCAGCTTTAACCATAGACCGGCGACAGTTTTCTCGCTCAAAACTTCCTGCAAAATATTATTATGCAAATGGATTTGAATTTTTGACAAAGTCTTACAATCAATTCTTTTCTCCTCAGCAGTCGAGTCCTGAATTCTATTCTTTCCAAAACTATCCAGTGCTTCATCATAGTTGGATTGTGCCAACAACGCCCGCATCTTGACTTGCCATAGGGTAAACCTTGTGTCACGGTCCAGCAGCGGAAAATCATACTTCATGGAAGCCATGAGTAGATAAACTGAGCACAAAGTAGTACAAGCCGGTAAAAAAATTCTTGACAAAATTTAATATGCGGATCGAAAAACTAAAACAGGTAGCACCTGGTAGTATAGACAGTGGACGTAGCAGACGAATCTACCGAAGAACGAAAAACTTGAAGTGGCACGTTTCTTCGGTCCCACGTGAGGAAGTAGCAGCTCTTGTCCTTCACGTGAAGTAGCAAGGCTACTAGATTAACCAGGCCTTGAAAAACGTGAGTACAAGTAGTACTTGATTCCTGTCTTCACGTCACGATCGAAGAGCAGCCTTTGGACTTGATCCTGTACGTGGAGCCGATAGCGGTAACTCGGTGTAGTAGCAGCACCAGCAGATCACACAGCGTAGGCTGCGTGCGGAACGCGAGGGTGGCCGCTAGTAAAATCGCGGATTGCCTTCTCCTCGAACTCCTGTCGGTCTCGGCTTCGTAGCGAAGCAGCGGAAATCGATCCGGCTTCGGATCGCCTGGTCACGCGCGGGCGACGGCGCACGCAACCCTAATCTCTCGTCTCAAATCTTGTATCTGTAAACTTGGCTTTGATACCACTTATTAGATAATAACGAGATAAACGAGACACGAGAGACACGAATTTTTACGTGAAAACTCTTGCGGGAGAAAACCATGAACGCACGAAGGTATGATGAAAGAGTATTACAAGCATGAGATGACAACCAGTCTTAGGTGCGACTACATGGGATATATATGAGGGGCAACACATAAGAGTTCTTGTAGGACAAGTAAACGAGTTGTACTCGTACGTGTCGGTACTAACGCAAAGACCTACACCATATGTACTACGTCTAGTCCAATACGGTATAATTTGGATTACAATTTAACAGTAAATTTTGTCCGAGTCGAGCCTGTAGTCCCTCCGCCAAGCCGGCGCCGCCGCCGCCGCTATGGCATCGGGTCGGCACCGTTGATAGGCATGCTCCATGTGGCGGCCCTCCAGCCGTTGAAGACGACGCCGCCGTCATCCAGGAAGGATCCCGGCACGATGCGGATCTCGAGCTGCGTGAACCTGATGGAGCCGCCGCCGATGGACACGTCGCGGTTGCACTGCGGGTCGCCGGTCCCGACCACCGCGCCGGGCGGCATGAGCGGCGGCAGGCGGACGGGACCTCGGACCGTGGGGCTCTCGGCGAGCGCATCGCAGAGGAAGATGCCCAGCTTGAGGTCGACCCACGGCACCACGCCGCGGTCTCCTCCGATGGTGATCGCCTTGTGCGCGACGTGGTGGCGGTACGGTGCGTTCCCCGGCGGCGCCGCCCTCTTGGTGGTCCAGGCCCCGGTCTCAGGTGGTACATGCAGAGCTCCTGGGGCGTCCTCACGATGGACGCGCAACGGCTCGCGGCCACATCTCGGCGTATTGGGAAACACAAGGTAAAAAATGATTTTCCTGTACTGATAACTGGTGAATTTGACCTATCTGCAAAAACTTGATCTCTCCAATAACCTGATCCTAGGCTCAATCCCACCAGGGCTCGGCAGCATCCAGAGCATGTGGCTATTCGATCTCAACAACCTCTCTTATGGTCCCACCTTCTCTCTACAACTGGTCCTCACTAAGCATTTGACGTAAGGTCAAATATTTTTTATGCGGAAACATTCCAAATGATATCGGCAACAAGTTCCCCAAACTGAAATATCTTGGCTTGGGTGATAATCACTTCGCAGGAACCACCCCTTCCTCAATATACAATATATCTTTCCTCGGAACACTTGGCCTCGGGCATAATAGATTTAGTGGGTATGTGCCTCCCACATTGGAGAATCTAAGAGACCTCGAGTATCTAGAGTTCATTGACAATAAGCTTGAAACAAATGACAACAAGGGGTGGGAATTCATCACCTCTTTGGCAGATGCAGAGGCCGGGCGTCATCCTTCTTTTTAAAAAAAAAAAATCTTGAGTGGTTGACAGTTGACACTAGGAGGCTACTCTTTCGGTGGAAAATTGTCTGGATCTATTGTGAACCTCTCAAGTACTCTCTACATTTTATGATTAATGGGCAGTAAGGTCTCTGGGGGTATTCCTGCAGACATAGGGAATTTGATTGGTCTGAACTTGCTCGCCATAGCAAATACTTGCATATCTTTAGTGATACCAGAGGGTATTGCTAAGCTAGAAAACTTGACTAACATGGGCTTGTACAATAGTAGCTTGTCTGGCCTCATACCACCATAACTAAAAAAATCTTTCACGGTTGAATAGGCTTTATGCAGGCTATGGAGAATTGGAGGGGCCAATTCCAGCAAACCTAGGGGAATTGAAAAACCTTTCTGTACTTGATTTTTCAATGAACTGCCAACTTAATGTGTCAATTCCAAGAGAGGTATTTAAATTACCTGGCCTTTCCTGGTACTTGGACTTGTCATCAGATTCTCTTTCTGGAACACTTAATTGCGAAGTTGGTAACTTGTCAAACCTTAACTGGTTGATTTTGTCGGGAAACCAGTTGTTTGGCAGGATACCCAATAGTATTCAGAACTGTGTAGTGCCGGAATGGATTTTGTTAGACAATAACTCATTTGAGGGAAGTGTACCCCAATTATGAAGAATATGAAGGGGCTTAATAAACTAAACCTGACAATGAATAAGTTCTTTGGTAATATTCATGGTGCCCTTGGTAATATTGGAAACCTGCAGGAACTGTACCTAGCACACAACAACTTAACATGGTAATATCGACAGTTCTACAGAATCTGCAACATTGTCCAGTTAGATGTATCCTTCAATAGTTTGCAAGGCGAGGTGCCACACGGAAGTGTTTTTAGAAACATCACTTACATAGCAGTTGCTGGAAATATCAATTTGTGTGGTGGCGCACCTCGGTTTCACTTGGCTCCATGCTCCACAAGACCCTTAAACAAGAACAAAAAAGGTTGCCAAAGTCTCTTTTAACTTTTTTAGCAACAGCTAGAGCAATCTTGCTGTCACTTCCAGTTATTCTTCATGAAAGAATCCCATAACAAGCGCTATTTATATGATCTAATGGGTTTTCAGAAGCTAGTATGCTTGGGAGAGGAAGTTACGGTGCAGTTTATAAGTGTATTTGATCTTCAGCAACTCGGATCTTACAAGAGTTTTCAGGTCGAATGTGAGGCCATGAGAAGGATATGGGACCATTATCTAATAAAGATCATAACGTGTTGCTCAAGTTTCGATATTGAAGGTCGAGAGTTTAAGGCAATGGTTTTGAGTTTATGTCTAATGGTACTTAGATGGTTGGATTCAACCGAAGTGTCAAAAACTAACTACAAGCAACACGTTCAGCCTTGCCCATAGGCTGGATATTGCCGGCGATATCATGGATGCAGTTGAACATCATCTCCTCCACTGTCAACCACATGTAATCTATTGTGATCTTAAGCCAAGCAACATTCTTCTTGCGGAAGACATGAGCGCTCGAGTTGGAGACATCGGCTTATCAAGGATCCTTCATGAAATTACAAGGAAGGGATGCAAGTTTCTTATAGCTCGACCGGTATTAGACATAGGCTATGTTGGTCTAGGTGACTGAAACACTTATAATATCATCTTTTACTTTTCATTCAAATATGGCATGGTAACCACAAAACTTTTTGCATAACTCCAGAGTATAGGGAAGGCATTTTGATCTCAACACCTGGTGATATTTATAGTTTTGGCATATTGCTGCTTGAGATGTTTGCCAGGAGAAGCCCAACAGATGACACATTCAGGGATTCACTTGCACCTGGTGATATTTATAGTTTTGGCATACTGCTGCTTGAGATGTTTGCCACAAGAAGCCCAACAGATGACATATTCAGGGATTCGCTTGATCTGCATAAGTATGCCAATAATGCTCTTCTAGATAGAACCTTGGTGATAGTGGACCTGACAGTTTGACTGCATAGAGAACCAAAGGATAGCGTTACAAGTAGTGGAATCTAGGAATGTTCTGTATCTGTCTTCAGGCTTGGCATATCCTACTCAAAGACATGGCCAGCGGGCATTGGTATGAGATACAGCGGTAGTGATGCATGGAATTAGAGATGCACACCTCCTGTTTGCTGGTGAGCATAACATGGAGGAAAAGATGAGCCTCGACTCCAGACAATCGAGCTGAAATGATATGATCCTGCAATAATAGAAGTTGCATAGCAGCTAGCACTTGTTATCGGAGATATTTTATTTGCAACAGTATCAGATAATAAATGTAAGACGTAAAATTGTGGTGTTGTACAATAGTCCCTCCGTTCCATAATGTAGTGTGTATAGATTTTCTGAAAAAGCAAAATTAAGCAAAATTTGACCAAGTTTGCAGAGAAAACTATTTAAACAATATGAAAATATAATTGATGATGTATCCAATGATATGCTTTGTATTTTTAGTGTACATACTTTTGCCTATAGACATGGTCAAAGATTGTTATATTTGACATTTGAAAAAAAATATATATGCACTACATTATGGAATAGAGGAAGTAGCACTATAGTAATAGCCGTTGTCAGCATATTATATGGCTTCTCTCTCTCTCCGTCCCTCCCTCTCCCTCTCCCTGTCTGCTAGGCCTACAACTAAACTTGATATACCCTGACCCGCAGCGCTCTCCGCGGCCGGCTCCGCGGGAATCTGATCCAGATCCAGTTTGGGGCACTCCTCCGCCTCCGCCTCCTGGTCGCCCTTCCGGCGTGGACTACGAGGTGGATCACGTCTGGAGACCCCGCCCGAGCTCCTTCCCCGCGCGCTCCCAACCACCGTCTTCAATGCTCCTGCTTCAAGCCGTCCCGCCAACCCGTCGTGCATTGATGGTGTTAATGGCGGAGACCGTTCGGGATGGCTTGCGTGCTTTCGGCCCGCCCCTGCGCAGGCCGCGGCTGAGCCATCACTCCCGCGCGGCGCGGCGACTGCGGGGCTCGAGGATGATGTGACGACGCCATGGATCGAGGTCAGGCGTGGGCGGCCGCGCCCTGCGCCGGCCCCTGTTGCTGCCCTCACTCCCCGCGCCCCTCCTCCCTCCTGGATAAAAGGCCTCAGCTTCCCTTGTCTCAAGCCTCGACATCGCGCCGTGGATTGCCGCGACCTGTCACCTGCAGACGGTGCTTCCGCTCCGCCACATAGCGCGTGGCTGCACCCACGCTCCGCGCCCGCACCTGCGCCCCGGTGCTCCCTCGCCCGCTCTGCGTCGAGCTCCTCCTCCCGCGCCTGCTCGTGTCCGCCTGCCGGCGCCCACGCCCGTGCCTCCCCAAGCTGCCATGGCTTCCTCCTCCGCTGCATCTTCGGCCTGGGCTGGTGACCACAACGCCCGCCCGGAGGTGTTCGCCTTCATCCACAACACCCCGGCCATGCACGTGGAGGCCGCGCTCCTGGAATCCAACGGGGTGGTGGCCTGGTTCGACCGCGACCGCCGTGCCTCCCAACGAGGTTGCTGCGGCCATTGCAGACGAGGTTGGCGCCTTGGTGCCGGATGTCATCGTCGTCTTCCACTTTCCTGGCCCGGTTCTGGTGCGTTTCATCCACAAGCATCACGCCGACATCGCCACATCCCGGGCCGAGCTCCTGCTCGGCGACACCAAGCTTCAGATGCGTGCCTGGCGCCTGGAAGCCCATGCTGAGCATGTCGACCTTCGCCACCACGTGCGCCTCTGCCTCGAGGGGCTGCCGCTGTACGCTTGGGACGAGGAGGCGGTCGCCAAGGCCGTCGGCTCCGGTTGCTCGCTGGACTACATCGAGCCGGCATCCAAGATCAAGTCGGTGACCGATGTGCTGGCCTTGTGGGCATGGACGCCATGCCCAAGAAGGGTGCCAAGGGTGAGCTGGGTCACATTCCCGCCCGCAACGGTGGCGCCCCGGTGTATGGACGCAAGGGGCTGGAGCATCGTGTCCTAGTCCACCTCGACATCCATGAAGATCCATCCTCCGGCAAAGTGGTGTCCAGGCCCAACCCCTGGAAATCTAACATCGTGGATGGGGAGACGTTGCCGCGTGACAGGCGCGAGCGCATCTCCGTCCTATTCAGCGGGACCGCCAAGACCGCGAGGGACCGGACGACGAAGAGGACCGTGGCCGGGCGCGACGGCCGGGCACGCCCAGGGCGGGCAAGGCTGGGGCGACCGCATCCGCCGGAGCCTCTCCCGTGCTCGCGTGATGAGCAGCGCGACACCGGCGAAGATCGCCGGGATGGGCGCCGAGGAGCGATGGTCGCCGCCAGCGGCAACTCTAGGCTGCCCGCTGTCCGGCGCTATTCCGGTGCCTCTCGCCTGGCTCCCGTCGCTCCTCCCATGCGTGTTGGGGAGCTTGAGCCTGCTTCGGATGCTGTCGGCGCTCGGGGCCGTAGCCCGGCCAGGCACCAGCGGCCGGCCTCTGCCAGGCGCATATCCCGGGACGCACGCACCCCCCCGGCATCACCACCCTGTCTCCTATAACGGTGCTCGAACCTCGCCCGGCCTCAAGCGTGACGAAGCTCATGCTGCTGCGGCGGCCTCCCAAAACCTGAGTCCGGCGCTCATCGAGCTTTGTTCGCCGACCATGATGCAGCGACCTCTTCTGGACATGTCCCCGATGCGGCCCCCAGGCTTTGAAGCCTCGCCCACCCCGCCTCTCCAGTGCAACGGCAACCTGCAGCGAACCCCTTCGCCAACCCGTGCTCGCCTTGTTGATGCTGGACACGACCTGCCCGCTGGCTTGGCGGAGCTCGTTGTGCCCTGTCTCGAGCTCCCAGCAACGCTCTTCTGCTCAAAACAGCCGGCGCTCCTGCCGCTCACATCTATGCAACCTTCTGAAGCACCCATGACATCACCGAGGCCAAGCCCTCCAGCAGCCCGTCGGAAGACTTTGGCAGGCATGAGGATCTCCAAGGAAGGCGGGATCTCTCTGCAACGGATCAGGCGCCCTTCCAACCGCACGCCGGCTGCCCCGGTTGCAAAGGTGGCTGAGCACCTTGTTTGTCGCAACACAGGCATAACCAAAGATGGTGAAGATGTCACCGCTTCGACCCTGAATGCGTTCACGGAGAGATTCAAGGAGCAGCTCCCCCCTGAAGTGATTGTGGCCATGAGGGATTTTTTCAAGCTTGACGATAGTGCTATTGCTGCTGTCGAGGGCGCTACCGATAGACCACGGTGGTGCGGTGGCTATGGACTCGTGGGGCTGGAACAAGATGGCCGAGGATCGCTTGGCGGCGATCGCCTGAGTAGGTGGTCTCTGGGTTAGGGCCTTCATGTTTGTTATGTTAGTACGCCGTCCTGATGCTTTCCAGGGGATTTCACTTGCTACTAGTTTGCACGTATCCAGTTCGTGCATAGGCATTAGTTACCTTGGGCCTTGTAGATGGGACTGTGTTCCCATTGTGTGTGTGTTGGTGTTTAGTCAGGTTCGGCCATGGGCCATGTACCTGGGACATGGATCCCCTCCTGGTTGTTTTATTGTTACTTCATATGTTAGTCAAAGGGCATATGTTGTGCACCCATGACAGAACAGCCTATCAATACACTCAGCTGGAATGTGAGAGGGCTTAATTGCCGGACCGTGAAACAATATCAAAGGCTACCATCTCGACACCTCTTGTCATTTGGTCTGCATCTCCAAGAGACTAAGTTGAGCACCGTTAGCAGATACATTGCTGCTTCTCTCGGTGGAAACAAGCTTGAGTTTTTTGCACCGCCCTGCCACCGAACCAGGGGCGGAATCCTTATGCTATGGGATGACAGCCTCCTTCATGTCTCCGACATCACCACTTCGACTTTTTGCCTCTCTAATATGGTGCGGATTCGTGCTTCCGACTCCTCCTTCAAAATCACGTCCGTCTATGGCCCCACCGACAGCGCAACCAAAGATGCATTCTTTGCGGAGCTGCTTAGCCAGAAGCCACCTCCGGGAGTGGCATGGCTTGCCACTGGAGACTTCAACCAAATCTACCGTGCCAGGGATAAAAACAAACGGAATGTTAACCGTAGTAGAATCAATCGCTTTCGTGCCGCTTTGCAATCTTGCGAGCTCAAGGAGATCCATCTACAGAACAGGCGTTTCACCTGGAGCAATGAGAGGACAAATCCCACCCTTTGCAAACTTGACTCCTTCTTCTGCAACGCCGGTGGGACACCACCTTAAACACCCATGTGTTGCATGCCTTGTCATCATCCCTCTCCGACCACTGCCCTCTCTTGCTTGCTGATGACAAAGGACCCAAAAGACCTCGGCCTTTCAAGTTTGAAAATTTCTGGACCTCCCTTCCAGGATTCCATGACATCGTCCAAAAGGCATGGGCCGAGGGCGTGTCACACACGGAGCCTTATCTCATATTGCATCACAAGCTCAAGAAGACCGCGCTACGTCTCAAGGTGTGGAGTAGAAAACTCTTCTCAGCAGCGAACATTCACTTCCACGCGGCACTACTCGTGATCCTAAGGCTGGACATTGCGCAGGAATCGTGCCCCCTATCGCCGGAGGAGCTTGACCTCGTGCTAGACTAAAAGCAGGTGATCGGTTTGGCGATTCAGCAAAGGGCGAGAAAAGAGCCAATGCGCCCGAATCTCTAACCTCAAGGAGGGTGATGCAAACACAAAGTTCTTCCACCGCCGCGTTAATGCCCGAAGAAGAAAGAACCACATCCACCGCATCAAGCTGCATAGCGGGCTGGGTTCTTGACCATGGCGAAAAAAGAAAGATCATCCATGACCACTTCTCCGAGGTCATGGGAAAGGGGCACACGAGCAACCTTGACTTCAATTGGGAGGAGCTCAACGTGCAGCCGGTCGATCTTCACACCCTAGATGACACTATCACGAGGGCGAGGTTTGGAGCCATTAAAGAAATGCCAAGCGGCAAGGCTCCCGGCCCGGACGGCTTCACGGGTATCTTTTTCAAGAAATGTTGGGCCATCGTCAAACCTGATATCATGCGAATCATCCACCGGTTGGACTCCCTTCACACGTCCAATCTTCAATGGTTGAACTCCGCCAATGTGGTGCTCTTGCCCAAGAAGGATGGCGCGGAGGGCATCTCGATTATAGGCCCATAAGCCTCATCCATGCCATTGCCAAAATCATTGCTAAGGTGCTCTCCTTGCGGCTTGCCCGCATATGGATGCCCTCATCTCCAACGCAAAGCGCCTTCATAAAAAAGAGAAGCATCCATGACAACTTCATGTATGTGCGGAACTTTGCTCGACGCCTCCACAAGCGCAAGACCCCTGCCCTTCTGTTCAAGCTTGACATTAGAAAAGCCTTCGACTCATCAAATGGGAATTCTTCTGGACCTCCTACAACGTAGGGGTTTCCCTAGCAAATTCCGTGACTGGATTGCCGCCTTTGCTTTGCTCCTCATCCTCGCGTTTCTGCTCAATGGGCTGCCCGGACCTCCCATCTATCATGGTCGTGGATTTCGTCAAAGGGACCCGATCTACGCCGCTGCTATTCGTCCTGCAATTGACCCGCTTCACCAAATTCTTGAGTTGGCAACTAGGAAGGGCCTCCTGCATAAGATTCGGGGACGGCGCTATGATGAGAACCTCCTTATATGCAGATGACGCAGCTATTTTCATGGCCCCAATCAAAAGCGACGTCGACAACCTCGCCACCATCTTGAAGGGTTTCGGTGATGTCACGGGTCTATGCACCAACTTCCACAAGAGTTCGGTTGTGCCAATCAGATGTACCAATGTTGACTTGGATCATGTCCTCAGTGCCGTTCCCGTGTCTAGAGCCACCTTCCCGATGAAATACCTGGGACTCCCACTCTCGGTCTGGCAGCTCAAGACTGTGGATTTCCAATACCTTGAAGACAAGGCGGCCGGCAAGCTTGCCACCTGGGACGGCCAAAACATCACCACCATCGGGCGCATACGACACTTGTCGGATCGGTTATTGCCTCCCAAGCAGTGTATGCCATCACACCTCTCATCGTGCCACCACGCTCTCTTCACAACATCAACAAATTGAGAGGGCTTTCCTTTGGTCTGGATCGGATAAGACGACCGGTGCCAAATGTAAAGTGAATTGGAAGGTGGTTTGCCGCCCCAAGGAGTATGGAGGCCTTGGGGTTCTAGACACCGACAAGTTTGCTCGGGCCTTACGTCTCGGTGGCCATGGTATGAATGGAAGGAGCCAAACAAGCTTTGGGTGGGGCTTGGGAACCCTTGCACGGAGGAGGACATGGACTTCTTCTATGCCTCAACGACCATCATTTTGGGCAACGGTGCCAAAACACCTTTTTGGGATTCCCCATGGCTTCTTGGGCGGAAGCCGAAGGACATTGCCCCTTTGATTTATGAGGCCTCCACGCGCAAGAACTGGAAGGTGCGTGAGGCCCTCCATGAAGATGCTTGGATTCTTAAGATCGGTCGCAACACCATCGTCTCCGGTGCCCACATCCTCCAATTCTTCACGTTATGGATGCTTGTGCATGACCTACACTTGGATCAACAAACTGACGATGACATTATTTGGAAACACGCCAACGACGGAGCCTACTCATGACCACCGCCTACAAGGCTCAGTTTCTTGGACCGACACTTTCGCCCATGGACTTTATGATCTGGAAGGCTTGGGCCCTCCTAAGATCAAGTTTTTGCTTGGTTGGCTATCCAAGACCGGATTTGGACAGCCGACAGATTGGAGGCGGCGGTTGGCAGAATCAGGGCTTTGCCCGCTCTGCAAACGTGTTGGCGAGACGGGTACACACCTCTTCTACAAATGCCGCTACACCAACTCGATCATCCTTGAATTTGGTCTAGCGCACATGGACACCTCCTCTTGGCATTTGGATGGATCCGTTTTGGAATGGTGGGAAAAGCGAACCTGCTTGCAAAACCCAAACCGACGAGTCTTGGCCTCACTTACAATGCTAGTCTCTTGGACGATCTGGAACGAGCGTAATGCTCGGGTCTTCCAACACAAGAGCGCACCGCCTCCGGTCCTTCTCCGTGCTATCATCAACGACGTCAAGCTTTGGGTTCTCGCGGGAGCTAAAAAACTGGGGTGTATTCTTGTGCGCGAGTAGTTGCCATGCCGGGCATATGGGTCATTTGTAACACTCTAAAACACTTCTCTCTTATTTAATGAATGAGGCAAATCTTTTGCCTCCGTTTCGAAAAAAAAAATCTTTTCAGGATATTTTGATAAACTTGTGCATTGTGATAACTAAAGAGAGATACAAACCCATATAAACACGCTAGCACATCTAAGTGGCACACAAATTATACCATACGATGAACGTCAATATGCTATGTTTTCTACATTAACTGCTAACATATAGATAATCTATTCAAAGAAATGTCCGTAGCTAGTTTATACAAAATAACAATATAATAATGAAAAATTGAATCCCCTCACATTATTTTTATATGATAACAAAAACACTTTTAATCCGTTAAATGTTTAGCAAGCCTTAACTAGTTCTGTGGCAAACTATGATAGACACAGTTTTACACACACACACACACACACACACACACATAGTTGTAAAGATTTTAAGTTGTATGAATAGAAAAAAAATATAAGAATTACTGACTGAATGGTTTATAAATAAGTAAAAATATTTGATATAAATTATGTTTTTAGAATGTTTATTATTAATCTAATCATAAGTAGTAATACAAAAAGAATTTTTACATGATAAAAATAAGTTAGAGCAAATCCTAATCTATCTAAATAATTATGATTAAAAACCGATGACAAGACACATGGGTTAACCTACGCTCCGGACGGCTGAAGGCATAATGTAAGTTTAAAAGTTTTCTAAACTTACATAATAAATTTTAGTTTTTCTAGGTGAAAAATAATATATGACATAAAATCTAGGATCCAATAGAGATTTCTAAAATACTCAGAATACTATCTAGTCCAAGGAAAACTAATTATCTTTTAGCGATTAACTGTCCGACCCGATAGGAGAGAGCAACATGACAAGTATTTTCTATTAGTTGTAATCTTGATATATTATTGATACATTTTTAATAGATTTTATGTTATAATATTATAATATAAAGATTACTTTTGCAGTAACCATCAAAACAACTTAATAAATCAGAACAACTTAACAAAAAAACTAGCTTAAAATTTGTTGGCAATCGGTCACTGGATCTAAATCATATAGTAATGGGGCAACGAAACTAGATTTTTTTTTCATGCATTTGAACGCGAAGCAATTTATTTCTGAGTTTGGCCCGCAGTTTACTGGAATCTTAGCTCCAAACTAACATGACACTCCATGTAAAATCAATCGTTTATTATCTTAAACTGAGAGAAGCCTGCCAAGAAGATCAACATGATTCAAATCTTAAGATGGGTGAACCCAATGGAGCGGACGATGACGGCCACGTCCCGGCTGCCACATGGGTCGCCGGTCTCGACCCCCCTTACCGGGAGGCATCAGCGGCAGCAGGCTGATGGGGTCGTGGATCATGGGGCTACCAGAGAGCATGTCACAAAGGAGGATGCACCTCTCGAGCCGACCCACGCCACCATGCCTCGGTCTCCTCCGATGGCGGTCACCCCATATGGATTGTGTCGACGCATCCATGGCTAAGCTCGAGAAGGATGGATGCGTGCGTGCGTGCGCGCGCGCGCGTGGGTGTGTGTGTGTGTGTGTGTGTGTGTGTGTGTGTGTGTGTGGATGACTGATCTTTTCAGGTTAGATAAGATGAAAGGAGGCAAAAGGAATCATGCCCGAGTCGGATTTGAAAAACAAAATTCTGACACAACACAAGCACAAAATTCTAACCATAAAAAAAACTCTGACCACTTGTATTTATACAACTTTGTCGGTTGTATTAGGTTTTTTTTTTTTTTGCGAGATGGTTGTATTAGATTTGTGCCGCAGCATTGACGGCCCTAAGTTCCTTGTATTCCAGATCCAAACAAGGCAACTTTAGAACAACTAGCAAACTTAAATTTTCAGATGGTCAACTCGTCTGCCCCTAGTGTTTTTCATACATATAGATGCAGATCACTGTACTGATTCCTCGCTTTGTTTTTTTTTTCTATTTTTGGCCATCTAGCTGCTTATTTTCACATAGCATATTGTTTCAGAAGCCTGACAGTCGACTCCAGGGATTCCCAGGATCTGCATAAATTTTGCCGAGGATGCTCATCGACGGAATCTTGTAGATAACTGACCAAACTATGTGGCTACTCGGTCAGTATCTTGGGACGGCTGGCCACCTTCCATAGTGTGATCTTGTCCATGACAAGATGGAAAAACTGAATTTACCGAAGAAACTCTGCTATGGAAAATCCTCTCGTTTCTTTCTTTCCACCAAATAGATTGCACCAACCTTTCTTTCTTGTTGGGGATGACAGAGTTTCCTGCGTTGGTGGCCCAAGGTTGCTGGCAGCCTACAATGGTTTTGCATGAGCCCTCAAAGACACCCCAGCCAGCAAGTGCTAATCATCTTCAGGCGCCCAACGACAAAAGATGCCGAGAAGCAGGTCGACAGCATCCCTCCAACTGCAAGGCGTAGGCGGAGTAGCGGACGCCGAGGAGAGCTTGCCATTTGCAGTCCATTTCCAGGAAACACAATCTGGCCGCCCTTGGACCAACTGAACCCGGGATGCATTCACGCATCATTCCACGCCTTGGTAAACTGAACAGTGGCAGTAGTCCAGGTAGGTGTCTGATCCAGTGATCCATCGTCCATCCAGCATTTTTTTTGGGTGCATAATTTGATCAAGTTCTGGTGCGCCGACATTTAACCAGCGCTCAAGCCAGAACCTTAGCCTCGTGCATCAATATTATCCACATAAGAAACTGTCACAGAAAAAGAAGTTACAGATAAGAAATGCATCAATATTATCCAGATAGGAGGCTACGCAACATTTTCCGAAAGCAGCAGCACTAGATCAGGCACTCAGCTACAGATTAGCCTCCGTACACAAAACTGAAAGATGCATCCACTGGCGTAACCCGTTGCTATAAAGGGGAACAAGACTGGTACAGTGGTACCGATCAATACCATAGCAATATACCATAACAAGTCTGTCTATCTTATCTGCGAGGCTGATTTCATTTCATTTTATTATTCATCTGTGAGAGAGCTTACTCGTGGAACATGTCATGGACGCAGACACACTGCTAAAACAGTTGTGTTTATGTACAATCGCCATAGGTTACTCTGAATTTTATTTCTTATTTTTTAGAGCTTGTGTGCCGCTGACTGAACATTTTCTGATGGCCATGGACCGATTGACTGATAAAGCCTTCAGTTATGTGAGAGTGTGAGGGATCTGGCTGGGAAACATGAGAGCAGTGCAACCCGCAGTCCTATTAAATATGGAATATGTCTGGGATCGGTGCTGCATTCTTGCCGATTTTCTTCGATTCAAATTGCCTCTTGTTTGAACTAAAACTCTGTGCAGCATGAACGGGCAAAACATAAACTCTCGTTGCATCTTCAGCTAGGTGCCATGAATATGCATAGTTGGAGGATAAATCAGCGTTGCATTCCACTGGGGGATGCATCGTTGCGTATCTGACTAGTATCTCTGAGAAATCAAACTCCTCGGAAGCCGTCGACCTCCACCCGAGCCATATATATGGCTTGGCTGGCAACGGCAGTAATTTCTGCATCTCCCCCGAAGGATAACAGCTGAAACTAAGTTTATGCACACACCTTCAAATTAACTTGTTGAACAAGTATAATTATCTTATCCAGGAGGAAAATAATAATCAAATCAAAATTTCAAAAAGTAGAGCATAATAATCAAGTCAAGTAGTAAAGCAAGAACACTAAATTTTACAATTTTGAATTGGCAGGGGCCGCGCGAACACGTACCCCCTCTAGCACAAATTACAACGTCCACTCTCTCACTTGGAGAGATGATAGATCAACACACTCACCAAGTGCAATGTGAATCATTGATCTAGGCCACGGCCCTTCTTGATTAGCCGTCGACCCCGTCCAGGTAAGTATGTTGCAATGTCGCACCTAGCGGTCCTAATGTAGCCGGCTCTCCTCCTCTAATCTTCTTGTGGCGTCGATGTGGTACTAAACAAGACAAGAGGGATGCTGCTGCTGCAGCTTACGGGCTGCTGGGACGTGGGCCTGTTTCGTGTTGGACTTGTGGCTACTGATGGGCTCCTGAGGGCTAGGCTCAGTTCCCCGAATAGGAACTTGAAAAGAAAGAAAAACTTGCTCGTTGACTGGTGGTTGCTCTGCTGCCAATGATACTCAATAATTCGATCGTGTTCTTTTTTGTTTTCCTTTTTGCCAGGCGGAATTCGATCGGTGTTCGCATGGTGTATTGGCTAGTTGAGCTGGTTAACTTTTGTTACTCCCTCCGTTCCTAAATATTTGTCTTTCTAGAGGTTTTAAATGGTGACTACATACGGAACAAAATGAGTGAATCTACACTCTAAAATATGTCTATATACATCCGTATGTGGTGACCATTTGAAATCTCTAGAAAGACAAATATTTAAGAACGGAGGAAGTAGATGCGTGTGTGTATGCATGCATGGCGTGGTCATGGGTTTGCGATTTGTTGTATAACTAGTTGAGCATGTGCACGTGCGTGCCAGACCATACTGGTCGCTCTTTTAAGGTAACATAATGATCGCTTTGTGCCATTGTGTGCGATTGTGTGTGTTTGGGGGGGGTGGGGGTCCGATGGAACAGTTTCCCATGACAATGCACTGATCGACTGATGCAACCTTCAATTATGTGAGAGTGCGAGTGATCTGGCATAGAAATTTGGGAACAGTGCAGCCCATTGTTTTTTTTTTTTGAGAATCATCGGGGGAGGAGTTCATCCACCATAAGTTACCAAAAATACCGATGAGTGATACATTTATAAGGAAAACTGGATCGAAAACCTAAACAAATTAACCCGTTTATAAGGAAAATCGGACCGAAAACCGTACAAGGCACGACCAAGCTAGTAGGCATAAGACCATCACCACGAGAGACGCAAGTAGATGTAGGATGTCGTCGGGAGATGACAATACCAGGACTTTGCAAACAGCCGAACGCATCGGCGAGCATACCAGCCCCCATGGCACACCTCAGGAGCATCCACAATCAACGAGTGTCATCCCAGACACGAACCTTGACTGGGGCTCCGCCACAGGAAATCAGGACGATTAGCAAGTTTGAAAGGCATCTTGCGCCATCCTTGAGCAAAGATGAGCCGAGACAAGACCAAGAGCACGAAGCTCGCCGCAACACAATGGCAACCATGAGAAGGTCTTGAGCAACCATTACCAACCTGAGCTGCATGAGAATACCACCACCGTAGACGAAGAGCTCCAATCAACCGAGACCATCCATGGTGCCTCAAGGCTATTGGTGCAGCCGAAGGGCAATGAGCGACCGAGTCCACACCCGGACGAAGAGTCACACGCAGCCGAGGCTACAACACAACAGCGGCACCGCCGGCGAAGCCGAAGGGCATCAAGGAGCCGAGTCTACACCCGGATCGCTTCACCGTGCACACCAGCGCAAGCCGGCCGCGCCACCACCACTCCACCACCACATCACACACCACCGTCGACCCTAGTCGGCCGCACAAACACACCACCAGCCGCACCTCCTTCATCCACACACACCAACACCAGCCGAAGTTCGTTTCTCCAAGATGGCGCCTCCAAGAAGGGAAGGATGCCAGAGACACCACCGCCACCCGATCCGCAAGCCCGACCATAGGTTTTCACCCGAAAACAACGAACAGGAGGTTTGCGGCTGAAAAACAGCTCCACGGCGGCACCTCCGCGAGGAAAAACGACAGCCACGGCCGCCCGTTGCCGCGGCGTCGACCAAGTCGACCTGCATTATGCATCCCGGAGCATGAGCAACCAACAAACCATGACGACATCTTCAGGGCGCGTGCTGCCCGGATCTTGCGAGACGACATCGCCACAAGACCGGATCTGGGCAGAAATTAGTCTGCCCCCACCGAGCATGAGAACGGCCAGGTCGCGCCTCCTCGGCTGGAACAGCCGCTCGCCGGAGAAGCCGAGGGCCGCCGCAAGATGCAGCAGCGCACAGAGGCAGGCCAGATCGAGACAGTGCCGAAGGAAAGGAGCAGGCCAGCCCCCGACGCACCTGAGAAGGACGAGGTGGATCTGGGCGCCAGCGCCAACCCCGCCACCCCCGAGCGCCCCTCCACCACCTAGCAGACCACGGGCCGCGCTCGAGCAGCAGCACCTTCACGTCGACGATGAGGCAGGCCACCGGAGCCGGACGAGCCGAATCCGAGCGCCCTTGCCAAATCCGCCGCCGCGGTCACCGAGGGAGGCACGGCCGTGACCAGGGCCATCCCACGACACGAGCAAGGCCCCCCGCCGCCGCCGTCGGCTGCAGCAACCGCCCTGCAGCTTCCTCCGGGCGGCGCCGAGTGGAGGGTGGATCTCGCGGTGGCGGCGCTTAGGTTTCAGGTTCCGCCTGTCGCCACCGTGACGGAGCGACGCGAGCGAACTTGATCAAGTCAGTGCAGCCCATTTGTTATCGCCCTCCGAAGAAGATATGTTTTGTTTTTTTACCGAAGAAGATATGTTTTTTTATGTTTTTCCTCGCCAAAAGAAAAAGAAAAAAGAAGAAGATATGTTTTTCAGCCCATTCTCCAAGTTCGACATATATTCCCTTATTGATTGACCAGTGAAAAGATACTTCTCAAGTTACAACTCCATGATCGGCAGTGATATAAGCTGGAAAAAAAACTTATTAATTTCTAATACCTCATTTTTTGATCAACTAGATAATTATGTTTTTTTTTGCGGAAAAACTTCCAATCTATTCATCTTCAATCATGGCAGTACAACGAATACCAGAAATAAAAATTACATCCAGATTCAGAGACCACCTAGCGACGACTACAAGCACCGAAGCGAGCCGAAGGTGCGCGCCGTCATCGCCCCTCCATCGCCGGAGCCGGGCACAACTTGTTGTAGTAGACAGTCGGGAAGTCGTCGTGCTAAGGCCCCACAGGACCAGCACCCCAGAACAGCAACCGCCGCCGATGAAAAATAACGTAGATCGGAAGGATCCAAACCGAAGACACACGAACGTAGATGAACAACGACGAGATCCGAGCAAATCCACCAAAGATAGATCTGCCGGAGACACCTCCACACGCCCACCAACGATGTTAGACGCACCACCGGAACGAGGGCTAGGCGGGAGACCTTTATTCCATCTTGAGGAGCCGCCGCCCTCGCCTTCCTGAGTAGGACACAAACCCTAACAAGATTGAAAAAAACGACTAAAGACGGAGCCCCCTGCCGGACCTTGCCAGGATCCACCGCGCCTTCATGGCCCTAGGGCCACCGGAGACGAGGCGGACCTGCGCCGGCGCCGGCGAGAGGCACGAACCCTAACTTTCTTTCTTGGAGGAGAAGGAGGAGGCGGAGCACTGGTTATTAGGTCTCGACGGAGGCTTTCGTCGTGTCTACCTTTGTGACGATGAGGACTAGATAATTATGTTGATCTCATTTGTATTGAGACACGTTCACATATGTGTAAAGGCGATATTTGAAGTTTGAATCATGCTATCAGCTTGGACATAGCACCTATGACTGCTAGTTAACTAGTCATAGTCCCCAAGGATTTGTTGGGAGATGGGTATTTCAAGCCCTAGGGGTACTGGATTACATGAGCCAATTTCCTTGAATTATCTTCTTCCGTCATAGTCCCTCTATCTACTGAAGTATTTTATTAGTGGGCACGGATCGTAATATTGTAAATTAATAGTCGTTTACAATCAACTAATAATCCAATTGTTTAGAACACATGGTATTTAAAAATTAATGATTACAATTAATCTATCATCCTCGGTCTTTGGATGATAGATGGCTGGAATTAGTAGAGGCAAGGCAACATCTTAGTTTCCTGGAAAATCATATTGTGGATACAGAAAACTTAAATTTCAGTTACCTAGACAACACATTGATCCAGTGTTTCAGTCCAAACATCAAACTATTTGCGCCTTTTTACAAACATCTTAGACAGTCTTTTGTTCCAAATGGTCCATAGGGCAATTTCGGGGATGTTCAGCCTGGCCCCGCAAATAGTCTACAAACAATGTCAACACCGGCTTGCCGAATGAGGCCTAAGGAGAAGTATGAAAATTTAACCATGATAAAAACAAGCAACATGGATTTGACGGCGCGAGAATAATTCAAGGACAACATTTAAACCTCATACGCTTTTCAATTATTCTCTTAGGTACACCTAAACTAGATAAAACCTACTCTGCAAACCTATTTTACGATATTTGTTTTGGACTTGCATGTTGTCAAAAAATCTTGATCATGATATTTAAAGATACTAAAAACAGACACAAAACATATAAACACACTATAGTGCATCTAAGTGGCACAAATTACAGCTTAGGTGAATGTGATTTGGCCAAGATTTAGATTAATTCAATTATTTTTAAACAAATTTACAAAACATAAAAGAAAAAATGGAGTTCCACCATTCTACTTTTGTATGTGTACCGATAAGAGTTTGACATGTATATACAATGATCAATTTTGAGTTATAATATAAAATATGTATGAAATATTGTTGCATATATTTAATAACTTGCCAAGATTGTAAGGTGTATCAACGGAAACATAAAGCTAGTGATAGTATAAAATAAGTAAAAATATTTAGTATAATACGCTCCTCCGCTTCCAACTTTCTCTCTTCGGCCGCAACCTTTGACCTGAACTTCTTCTCCTCCAACTTATCTTGTCGCCTTCTCTTCTTTTGTTCGCCCTCCAAGGCTTTCTTGTTCTCAATCATCACAAACTCTTCTTTGTATGTGTCACCGAATGCTTCTCATTTATGTCTCTCTTTTGCATATTTGTTATCATCTAGTCTTTTGTTGGAATTTTTATCTTCCTTGTCAACATCTTCCATGGGTGTAATTAACCTTGATCTCTTTGGTGTGGTCTTTGAGTTTCTCCTAATGCACTTCTTATTGCTGGAAATTTCTTTTTAGCAATGAAATAATGTGAAAGACTTCTAACCAAACTTCTTGTTTTGTTGCTTGAAAAGATCTTGGATGATAGGCCCATACTCCGCTTCTCACACTGCTCGGTGGCGCATGGTTGACTTAGATCACAACCGACCATCGGTTGCATTGACCTTGGATGGTACTCCAACGGTGTCGAAGAGAGCCTTGGGTGTGACTTGAAGTGACGCCCACGGTGTTTTTGACGACTTCTTTTTTGGGTCAAAAGTTGCCATGGTGTTTGCACTGAAGTTGCCATGATATGTTTTGACTATTTTTTATTCTAGGTTTAAAGTAAAATTTAACATGTTACAAAAGAAATCAATTTTGGCATGTACGAAAAAGCTAAAATTGTCATGATGTGCAGACTGCACTTGCCCTAATATCATAAAAGCTACAAGTTGACATGGTTTTTATTTAAAAATCGTCATCAATTACTAAAACAATGTCATGGTCAATAACTAAAATTGCCATGAACCGTCAACTATAATTGCCATCGTGAATTACTCAAATTTGTCATGATCCATGCACTAAATTGCCATGGTTCATAGAAAAAAAATAGCAATGGCCAAAGTACTAAAATTGCCATGGTCAAAATACTAAAATTCCATGGTGGATTACTCAAATTTGTCATGACCCATGCACTAAATTTGCCATGGTTCATACCAAAAATTAATTGTCATGGCCAGAAAGCAAAAATTGCAATGATCAAAATAATAAAATTGCCATGATGAACTACTAAACATTTCAGTGATCCATGAAGTACACATGTTTATTTGCCATCGCAAGAACACATCTTAAATTGTCATGAAAAAAATATATTTGCATTGGACAAAAAAGGGAAAAGTGCCATGGGTGATAGGTGTGTATAGTAGATTTGCCATGGACAGAAAAATGAGTCGCCGCGGGCATAGCACCACACCGCCGACCTCTCTAGCCGACGCACAACCCCTCTCCCCCTGCCACCACACGTCGAGACGCACCTGAGAATCTCCTCGACGCATTTGTGTCCCAGGAGCCCGCCAGTGTGCAAGATCAACCCCCCCTATCTGCTCGGGGTCCACGGGCGGGTAGCTCACCAGGACCCTCGCCTGATGAGTGAAAAGTAGTTGAAATGCAATGGTAGCTTTAAAACAGGAGAAAAGATAGTTGAAACAACACATGGTAACTGTAGTGTAAACACCGTGGCAATTTTGTGCTATAGACATGGTAACTTTTGCCAAAAAAGTTGGGCGAAACATACCAATATGTGATCTAATTTTGAAGATCTCATCGCAGTGAATTAAATGGTGAAAACAGAATTTTAATCAGCTTTTTTATTTAAGAGATAAAACATTTTAAAGTTTGAAAGAACAAAAGGATTCCTGCTGCCATCATCTCTTTCTTCTTTATATGCATGCATATGTGAACGGAAAGGGGAAACATGTGGCATGAACCCTTAGAGCATCTTTAACCAGGCATCCCAAACCCTCCTCAAATGTCTGGGCGTGCCGCCCGGTCACTGACCGGTCATGAAATTTCGACCCAGCCGGGAGTCTCAAACGGGCCTCAAACACTCGAACTGACCGCACCCCTCATATCAAGCTCAAATATGGGGCGGATATGGGCGCGCATGGGCATGCCCAGACGCTCTTGCCACGTCGTATATGACCCACAGTGGCCCACCCGACCCCACATATATTACTCCCCATCCGCTGGTCGGACCAAACCCTAACCACTTGACTCCACTCCCCTCCTCCACCCAAGCTCGTCTCTGGCGGCGTCCGGCCGTCTCTAGCATGGCGGGCAGCGGATCCGAGTCCTTCACCTCCAGATCAATCGACCCCGAGCTCATCCCACATGGCCCCAAGGAGGAGATGGTCGTTCGGCTTGCGCTCCGACGCTCCCGGGAGGAGGCCCGTGCACGGCGGCGCTCAGACTCCTTCCATCGGGAATCCATTGCGTCCGTCCAAATGGCGCATGGATCCGATGCTAGGGCAGTGGTCGCGGCCTCACCAGAGGCGGTGTGGTGCGTCTGACGTTTGAACGTGGTGGTGGGCACGCAACCCCTCTGTTGGCGCGTCGAGGCCATGGACGCATCAAGGGTGTTGTCCGATGCAAACATCATGGGTGCATGCCCGCCGTGCGCGGCGGCGGGCGCTGGAGGTGGCGGCAGCGCTCGCGCCGGTGGACGTTGGTGAGGTGGAGTCGCATTCTCCGGCCCCCGTATGGTGCACCACTCCGGGCGCCGCAAACCACGTCATGGTGGATGTCGCCGGCTCGTCCCAGGACGGATCCATTATCGATCTGACATCCATCGGCACCCAAGGGGTTTCGGGCTCCGACGAGGAATAGTAGGGCATGGGAGACGACGGCGCCTTGAGTCCCCTCCGCCGGCTCATGTCCCATGCCCTACTCTACCTCGCCGACGACCGGACCAATACTCTGGGAGCACAGCCGGCCGTCGGGCATGGCCACGGCGAGTCACCGACCGGACAAGATCCGCTTAAAGATCGCTACGTTGCATGTAATAATATGGATATGAGGTTTCTAATTTGAGGTATCCGGATGTGAATTGCATTATCTGAGGCTTGATCGGTTAATGTCCGCGGACGCACCCGGCGCGCGGAGTGGTTGTAGATGCTCTTAGGTGCCATACGTGTGGGCGTTGGTTTTGTCTCAATATTCATATGCTAATTGATCGAATGGTGATTAAGGCGTTTGGACCGAATGCCTTCTTGCGACACATGTGGCACTTATCATATTTATTTTTTGCCCAGATACAACACATTTATACTCTATTATAATCTATTAAATTTCAAAAGGAAATTGAAAGTCGGAGGAAAAAGTTTGTTCTACGTCTCTATATATGATAGCGGCTGAAGTGGTCCTACATTTTTGTAAGCGAATATGCTGATTTTTGGTAATATTCTTCTTCATCTATTTTTTTTTGAGAGAATCTTCTTCATCTATTCAAAGGATAGCACTTGCCTGTTTGGAAATTTTTCGCATTGGATTTGTCTTGAAGATTTCCTTTTGTGGTATGCCCTTTTTTGTTATGCTTTTATAACATATTGCAATTGAGAATTGTAACCAAAAATCTGCATTGGACAACGCGAAAAAAACTTGACAAAAACGTAATCGATCAAACTACTCATAGGCTACATATCAAAGTTTGGCATGTCCCCTGTTTTCCAGACTGTGTTTAGTTGATGACTAACTTTGGCACGACTGTTCTTAGGCAAAGTGTGGCGAACAAAATGTTCACCACAAGATTTGGCAAGAATTCTAGTATTTCCCTCGATCCCATAAAATAAGAACGTTTTTTATACTAGTATAGTGTTAAAAACGTTCTTATATTATGGGACGGAGGGAAATTAATTAGCATGTGAATTGTATAGTTCAGGAATTGTGGCAAAGCCATAACTATAACAATAGAACCAAACACATGTCTGAGTTGTTATGGCATGAAAACCTTAGGCTACAAACCAAGAATTGCCCTCCAAACAACTCAAGAAACCATGAGAAGTACAAATATTTTCCATTTTATTCCACTCTGAAATTTTCAACAGACTAATAAATAAGTTTGGAAAATACATATATCGAATGCCAATATGATCTATCCGGCAGTTCCCAAAAGGGTACATAAGCATTACAGTGAGTCCGTTATTTTTTTCCCACCAGCGCCAACAACATGAGTTAGGGTATCTCCGGTTGGCCCCAGGAGGGGCAAAAATCGCCCGCTAAACGCGCCTTTGGGGCCGTGATGCCCCCAATCATGGCGCCAACGGTTAGTAAAAAAAGGCAAAATCGGCGAAAAAACGACTCAAATTTAACACAAAGCGTCGGCGAGTTCATTCAAACTTAAACATATTTCACAAAAAAGAAAAAACTACATGGGCTACCCCCGCCGTCTCCTCGCCGCCCGCTTTGGCCGCCCGCCCACGCGGTTCTACATGCCGAGGAGCCTATAGAACCGCAGCGGTAGTCACCGCCACGTCGTCGTCATCGTTCGTCGTCGCCGCCGCCGCCGCTTCGCTTACGCCTCCGCCGTCCTGCTGCATCCCCTCCCGGTTGGCGCGGGCGGGTTGCATGGTCCGGGGCGTCGCTGCTGCCGTCGCTGTCGAGTACCACGACGCCCGTGCTCGCCCTCGCACACGCTATGCGAGGCGATCTCCTCCAGGGCCCGGCGCTGCCGGACCATCTCGTCGCGGAGTTAGTCGTCCCGCGCCCACCGCATGGCGTCCTCGTTGGAGATGCCGCGCCGGGCTACCTCTCGTGACTCCAGCTGGCAAGCGGGCTCCGGCTTGGGCTCGACGAGACGAGGCGGCCAGCGGTGGAGAGGCGTTGGCGCCCGATCGCGACGCCGGAGCTGCGGGTGCTGCGCTGACCGGGCGCGCTTGGGGCTCCGCTTGACGGGCGGAGGCAGGGCGAAAGCCGCCGGACGAGGAGGAGGACCCCCCGGTCTCCATGCGCCTCGGGGTCCAGGAGCTTCCCCGGCGGCGTGAGAAACAAGGGGGAGCGGGGTACTCGAGGCGCGGCGTGTTGCCGCCCTTGATGTACTCGAGGACGGCCTCCAACGTGCGCCAGGGCACGCCCCACCACCGACGCCGGCCGGCGGCGTTGAGCTCGCTGGAGGGCTCGACGCCGTTAGGCCTCGAGCTGCTGGGCGGACGGCGGGCGAAGTAGGGTTCCTGAAGCGGGCTGTCGAGGACGTACAGTGGCCCCTCCCTACTTGTGCCCGCAGATTCGAGCCGGATGCGTGCGATCTTCGCACGCCGCCGCCTCCGGTGGGTATCGAAGGCACGCTTGCGCCGCCCATGGCTGATCCTCCACGCCCGGGCACCCGCATGTCCGGCGGATCTGGGTACTCGGCCTCGTAGCGAGGCGAGCCTCGCTTTCATGAAGATGGCGGCGGCGAAGCCGGTTCGCCGCCAAGCTTGCCGCCTCGGGAAGCGCCGCCATGGGTGTGAATCGAGACGGCGAAGAGAGGAGATGAGAGGGAGGAACGACGACGGCGGCGGAGAGTGCGATGAGTCGCCGAGTGCGCCGGTAGCGTCATATATAGGCCGAGGCGCCGCGTTCCACCGTGTGTACGCTGCGTGGCCCGAAGCGAGGGAGGGCGAGGGACGCGTCGTCCGGTCTTCACCGCGCCGCCTATGAGCACCAATGGCAGGCTGACCGGCGCGGCAGCACGCGGCAGCTTTATATTGATTCGCCTTGAAAGCGAGGCGATAAAGGGGCAACGAAGGGCGAGAAGAGAGCCGTGTCGCTGACGCGGCGGGCCCGCGGCTTTTTCGCGCCAAAACATTCGCCCGGCGTCCCCGGGCGCCCCCCAGCGCGCCGGGTTCGGGCTGGGTCCGCCGGCGCTGTTTTCGGCTCAAGCCGGCGAAAATCGGGCTTCTGGGGGCGCGACTGGGCCGTTTTTTCGGCGCCGGAGCGAAAAAAAACGCCTGGGGAGGCCTTCCTGGGGGCGCGGCTGGAGATGCCCTTACAAATCAGTACAGGAGGAAAAACACTGCATCCCAGAGACAAGTTTACCACCTTTCATGGACAATGCCTCAATATCAAACTGAGCAACCTACCATAACAGGATTCATATGGCATGAAAATGCATTTTGAATGTTTGGGTGGGCATCTGCCCTGTGGCAAAAACCCTTTTGGGTGGGCTGGTGCTGGAGTTTTTGGTTGAATGATCACGAGCTTCTGCAAATGGGGCTGATGTAGAAACTGTAATAGGGAACCAAATACCAATTATGTTTCCAAAGGACCACCAGGAACTAGAACACACACTCCAAGCTCTAATCAAGCATAGAACTGTTTGTTCAAGAAAATACATTATCATCTCATGTTCTTGTTTCATAGAAACAAAAATTGCAAATATACATCAATAACGGAAAAAAATACATCTAAAAAAATGGATCAATTTCCGTTCAAACAAAAACACGCAGGAAAAACCTAACTGATTGTCTGCAAAATCATAACGAAAAAAAAAGATGTGACAGAAAGACTCAAATTTTAGGTTACTTCTCTATATACTTTGTGCGGAAACAACTCTGCAACTAATCCATGTCAATATCCAGCTCACATTTCTGGCGTATATTAGATCCTTCAAGCTAATCAACTTGGTGGTGTCTTCTTTGCTTCAAGATCCTTCACAATATTAGTAAGAGATCTTGCATCCCGAGCTTTAGCCAGTTTACCACGATCTTCAGACTGCAGAAAGTACAGATCATTTTAGTAATAACACATGTTCAGTCTATTCATTTGTTTCAAGGATATGTATTTATTTATGACAATATTTAAATGCAAATAAGAGGGCAGTGAAGAAAGATATGTTACACTTTGCAAATTGCAAGATCAAAAGCCTAACCTTCTCCAGCTCTAGAGCACGGTCGTTCAGCTGATCAGCCGTAAAACCTTTCTTGTGAATCACCTGAAGGACCTTAAGCAGGTGCTGCTGGAGACTCTCTGAACAGTGCTCCTCGAGGTTATGTTCAGGGAACGAAGAATCACAGCCGAAAGGGCACTTCATGGGCCTCATGGGGCAGACAGTAACGCAATGTCTATCCATATCACGCCTCAGAAGCCGTTTCTCGCAGTTCTGCTCACACTGAAGGATCTTGAAGAGACAAGCTGCATCATGATCCTGCATGCACCGGACAGAAACTTTCGCTCGGCATCCATCGTTCGGGCAAGTGACAGGCCTGAAGCTACACTGTGCCTTGTGATCAGCAAGACGTTCCTCGTTTTCATATTTCTCAGGGCAGTGGAACTTCGTTTTAATGTCCACATTCTTGAGGAGGACCTCGGCGATCCCTTCTCTCCTTTCTAGTGGCCAGAAGCGGGTCATATCCATTTCCTGGACAAAATCGTCGATCTTATCTTCGCGGCTGTCGCTCAACAACCACCCAGAGACATGGCCAATGATGTTCCTTTTCGTGCGACTGAAATCATCCATGAAGATTGATATGACCTCATAAGGGTCATCTGGCATTTGATTATCAGCGTTTTGTTCCACCTCCGATTCAATTAGAGTATCAGCTATGAACGTTTCACTTCTTTGTGTAATGTAGTCCACCATTTCTTGACTGAGGTCAACAGGCAACAACAGACGGGCCTCTGAACAGATCACCCGTCGTACCGTCGACACAGACCGCAGCCAAACCAGGGAGCAAGAATTGCGCTAGTTTGTGCATTGCTTCGGAATCACAATACGGGCACTGGAGAAGCTGACCTTCATCCCTCACCGGTCCAGGATTGGCAACTGGAAGATCCATTTCACCCTTAGGTCCAACACCTGCAAACATATAACTTGGAGTCACCATCCGTGACAAAAAGTTGATAAACAACGTTCGTCATTCTGATATGTGTTGCTGACCTTCATCCTTGGTTGGTCCAGGATCGGCAACTGGAGGGTCCATTTCAACCTGTGATCAAACACCTATAGATGCATGACAAGCAACATAGTCAAGACCAGGATCAACTAATCATGCATAATGCAACGGGGATGTGATCTCCTGTTAATCTAAAAAGAAAAGAAAAGGGCGATGATCAACAAGAGGAGAAGCTTAAAATTCTAAGATGCATTTGACAATGTGATCTGGATGCCCTGGCATCGCCCCTGGATGGTACTATTTCTACCCAGGAATTGTGAATAAACATTTAAAAAAAGAAGAGAAAAAAATGTGAACAAAACCCGATCAGCTAGTATTGAACTTGCAAAACGGGGGCATGGGATGGGATGGTGTCGACTGGGATTGATTGATCTTAGAAGGAAAAAAGATTTTATTGTTCACAGCAGAGAGAACAAGAGAGCGAATCGAACGAACAGCGATCCAAGCAAGACAGGTTTCCTTACCAGCAAAGAGGGATTGGGTCCAGATGGATGAAGAGACTGCTTCGCTCTGGGAAAACTGACAGAGATGAGGGGAATGACAGTGTTTAGAATGCTCCTATAATTAGCCAGCAAGGTATTGACCCTTCTATCTATTATTAAACTGACTGAGAGGGGGAAAAGAAGCAACGTTCAGAATGTTCTATAATTAGGAAACCAGTTATTAGCTCAGATAAATGCTACACCACTCACTCAGTAAGTCAGTCAGCACAATAGCAAGAATAGAATGCACAAGCCCATCCCTGCTGAAGCCATGGACACACATCTTCATGACAAGTTCATGCACGAGCCACTCTATTCGCCACACGGTAACAACATAGCAACTTTTTGTAGACAAGTATATTGGAAACAAGAGCATGATATGCTGTAAAAAGAAAAGAGAAGGCAAGGGTACCCTAGCTTGACAAACTACTAGAAGATGGGCTAAGACCGTGCCTAGACTCAAATGCGGAAGGATCTGCCCCCAGTTGAGATGAGCTTTTCAGGAATCGCATGTTCTCAAGGTATGGTGAGTTGGGGACAACAGTTCAAATCGGACCGTGGACATCCCTAGGTAGCAGGGGTGGTTAGAGTGCTCGAATACAAATCCCGCATTGACTGCGTTCTTTGGGTGTATGCGTAAACGCGATTTCAGAGGCCTAACTGCGTGGAGGCGACGGTCGGGATCGGCGGGAGAGAAAGGGGTCCTGGCAACGATGTTGACACTGGGCTCACCACTCGACGTCGAGCGAGGCTCGAGAGAGGAGTCGGGGCGCGGAGGGGCACTACGGAACAAGGCTTTAAGTCGACGGCAATCGCCCTCTTCCACACTATGCCGACATTTGGCCCTGCAGGCCGTCGGGGCGACAAAGGCCGTCGGGCTATCCAGTATATGTCGTTTATGGCCCACGCCGGCAAAAAAGGCCGTCGGCATAGCCGATTCCACGCTTTAAACAGCCGTCGCGATATGCGGGCCGTCGGCATAGTCAGGCCCAATGACCACGCCCGACGGCATGACGGCTGATCTATGTCGGATCTATGCCTGGTGGACGGCCGCCGTCGGCATAGATCAAAGTTGCCATGTCATCGATCCGAGACCGCATTCCGACCAAGGCCTATGCCGACGGCTGCCGTCGGCATAGATGACACGCCATCGATCCGCACCGCGCCGTCCATCCGCCTGAAACAGAGTATAGCTATGTGCGTGGCTTCTTGCGTCAAGCATAGATATTTTTTTCATTTTTTGCATAGCTATATTTTTATGTTTTTTACGTATTATTATTTGACTAACTTACATGTAGCATTTGTTAATATATATCAGCATACATACATTTTTTTCGATTCTATAATGAAAGGGTGTGTGCCCCCCTTCCACGTGACGGCCGACGCCGGCCACATTGACACCGGAGGAAACAGCCAAGACCGGTCTATACGGAGGGGACTCCCAACTGTTTCTATATATGGGATGACCTACCACAACCGGTTGAAGAGGTGGCACACGTCTCCCGGGTGTGGCCCACTCAGGGACGGCACACGGCATGTACCTGGAGGGGGAAACGGACGCGTCAGGTCTACATGTACGGGATCTTGCTGTGGGTTTGGCCCGGATGTTGCTCCCAGGTGTTCGTATGGGCTGACGTAACCCAACCGGGTGGAGAGGTCCACTGGTCAAAACCCGTCTGCGGAAAGTCAAAGGGATAGATCTCGTGGTCAACCGCCAGGGTTAGGCGGGATGGGGCCCCGTGTGGGGTAGCATTACACCGGAGCGTCAGCACCGAGCCCCTCATACATGCCGGGTTGTGTGGTGGCATGTCTGAAGAGGCGGCACACGCCTCCCGGTGTGGCCCCCTCTCCGCTTTCAGACAACCGCCGCTTTAGACCTAGAGGGGGGAAAAGCCGAACGCTACGAGTCTACACGGAGGTGATGTAGCGGTGGGTTTGGCCCGGATGTTGCTCCTGTGTGTCCCTCTGGGCTGACCCTAACACAACCGGGTGGAGAGGGTACCTAGTCAAAACCCGTCTGTGAAAGTCAAAGGCTAGATCTCGTGGTCAACCGCTCCGGGGGTTAGGGCGGACGGGGCCCGGGGTAGCATTGCCACGAGCGTCGCACCAGTCCCTTATACATGTCGGGTGGTGTGGTGGCTTGTCCGAAGAGGCGCACACTTCTCCGGGGTGTGGCCCTCTCACCCTTACTGGCCAGGCCGCAATGCCCTTACACTGGAGGGGGAAAACTACGCTACGGCCCGGGTCATAGACGAGATCTTCTTTGTGGGTTTTGGCCCGGATGTTGCTCCAGTGTGTTCGTATGAGCTGACATAACACAACCGGGTGGAGTGGTCCGCTGGTTAAATCTCGTCCGTGGGAAGTCAAAGGCGGCTAGATCTCGTGGTCAACCGCTCGAGGTTAGGCGGGGGCGGGGCCACAGGGGGTAGCAATGCCACGGAAGCGTCGTATCGGGCCCTCATACATGCGGGTGTTGTGGCATGTCCGAAGAGGCGGCACGCGTCTCCTCGGTATGCGGCCCCCTCACGGACGCGCCGGGCCGCCGCACCGAGGGGGGGAAGCAGACGCGTCGGGTCTACACGGAGTGGATGTAGCTGTGGGTTTGGCCCGGATGTTGCTCCGGGTGTCCCTATGGGCCGAATCGGCAACCGGGTGGAGAGGTCCACTGGTCAAAGCCCGTCAGGTAAAGTCAAAGGGCTAGATCTCGTGGTCAACCGCTCCAGGTTAGGAGGGACGGGGCCCTGGGGGTAGCAATGCCACGGGCGTCAGACCGGCCCCTCATACATGTAGGGTGTGGTGTGGTGGCATGTCTGAAGAGAAAAGCCGCACGCGTCTCCGAGATTCGCCCTCACAGACGGCGCATGTCCGCACTGGAGAAGCAGACGCGTCCGGGTCTACGGAGGATCTTCTTTGTGGAGTGCAGCCCGGATGTTGCTCCAAAGTGTTCCTATGGGTTGACCTAACACAACCGGGTGGAGAGGTCCACTGGTCAAATCCCGTCCGTGCAAAGTCAAAGGGCTAGATCCCATGGTCAAACACTACAGGGTTAGGCGGGGCCAGGGGCCCCTGAGGGTAGTAATGCCACCGGAGGCGTCGCACCGGGCCCTCATACATGCGGGGGTGGTGTGGTGGCATGTCGGAAGAGGCGGCCGCAGCGTCTCGGGGTTGAGGCCCCCCCCTCACGGACGGCAATGACACGGTAGTAGACGCTTCATGCGGAAACGATGCGGCGTGAACATTATTAAATACTCGTAGCGCGATAAAATCATGAGTTTTTTACACAACGTGGGCACATGCTATAGGACCGATGGTAATTTTTCATAATTTACGTGATGGAGAAGTATCTGAACACTTCCTCTACGCGGATTGCTCTTGGCGTCTACGATTGTGGCCGGGCGGCCTCGGGGCTAGTATACCGTCAAATCATGCGTGGCGGCCTCTCACAAGTCTGGAAGTGTTGTGGCGGTTGCAACGCCCAGCACGCTGCCTCCGGGTGTGCCCCCCTTCACGCAGACGGGCGCCGCCGCCCGGCACTGGAGGGGGAAACGAACGCGTCGGGTCTACACGGAGGGATCTTGCGTGGGTCTGCCCGGATGTTGCTCCAACGTGTTCCTATGGGCTGACCTACCACAACCGGGTGGAGAGGTCCACTGGTGAAATCCCGTCCGTGGGAAGTCAAAGGGCTAGATCCCGTGGTCAAGCGTTACAGGTTAGGCGGGGACGGGGCCCGGGTGTAGTAATGCCACCGGAGCTGCCGCACCGGGCCCTCATACATGCGGGGTGGTGTGGTGGCATGTCCGAAGAGGCGGCACGCATCTCGGTTCTGGCCCCCCCCCTCACGAACGGCAATGACCGCGGTAATAGACGTTCTGCGGAAACGATGCGGCGTGAATATTATTAAATACTCAGAGCGCGATAAAATCATGAGTTTTTACACAACGTGGGCACATGTGCTATAGGACCGATGGTAATTTTTCATAAATTTATGTGATGGAGAAGTATCTGAACACTTCCTCTACGCGGATTGCTCTTCGCGCCTGCGTCTCTGTTGTGGCCGCGGACCTCGGGGCCTAACATACCGTCAAATCTTGCGAGGCGGCCTCTCACAAGTCCGGAAGTGTTGTGGCGGTTGCAACGCCCAACACGCGTCTCCGGTGTACCCCCCTCACCAGACGGCGCGCCGCCCACGCACTGGAGAAACGGACGCTGTCGGGTCTACGGAGGGATCTTGCTGTCGTGGGTCCGCCCGGATGTTGCTCCAAAGTGTTCCTATGGGCTGACCTAACACAACCGGGTGGAGAGGTCCATCGGTCAAATCCCGTCCGTGGGAAGTCAAAAGGCTAGATCCCGTGGTCAAACGCTTCTGAGGTTAGGCGGACGGGGGCCACAGGGGTAGCAATGCCACCGGGCGTCGTCTTGCATCGGGCCCTCATACATGCGGGGTGGTGTTGTGGCATGTCCGAAGAGGCGGCACGCGTCTTGATGCGTGGGCTCCCCTCACGGACGGCGCCGCCGCCGCACACTGGAGGGGGGAAATGGGCCTTGTCGGGTCTACGGAGTGGATGTAGCTGTGGGTTTGGCCCGGATGTTGCTCCCGGTGTCCCTATGGGCTGACCCTAACACAACCGGGTGGAGAGGTCCACTGGTCAAATCCCGTCGTGCAAAGTCAAAGGGCTAGATCCGGTGGTCAAACGCTACACGGTTAGGCGGGACGGGGCCCCTGGGTAGTAATGTCACCGAGCTGCCGCACCGGGCCCTCATACATGCGGGTGGTGTGGTGGCATGTCCGAAGAGGCGGCAGCGTCTCGGGTTGTGGCCCCCCTCACGGACGGCAATGACACGGTAGTAGACGCTCAAGGAAACGATGCGGCGTGAATATTATTAAATACCAGAGCGCCGATAAAATCATGAGTTTTTTACACAACGTGGGCACATGTGCTATAGGACCGATGGTAATTTTTCATAATTTTACGTGATGGAGAAGTATCCGACCACTTCCCTCTCGCTGGATTGCTCTTCGCGTCTGTTGTGGCGGCGGCCTTGGGGCCTAGCATGCCGCCAAATCTTGCGAGGCTGGCCTCTCACAAGTCTGGAAGTGTTGTGGCGGTTGCAAACGCCAAAGACGCTGCTCCGGGTGTGCCCCTTCACGCAGACCGGCCAGCGCCGCCCGGCACACTGGAGGGGGAAGCGAACGCGTCGGGTCTACGGAGGGGATCTTGGCCGTGGGTCTGCCCGGATGTTGCTCCAACGTGTTCCTATGGGCTGACCTAACACAACCGGGTGGAGAGGTCCACCGGTGAAATCCCGTCCCGGGAAGTCAAAAGGCTAGATCCCGTGGTCAAACGCTGAGGTTAGGCGGACGGGGCCCCGGGTAGCAATGCCACCGGAGCGTCGTGCGGGCCCTCATACATGCGGGATGGTGTTGTGGCATGTCCGAAGAGGCGCACGCGTCTCCGGTCAGGCGTGGGCCCTCATGGGACGGCGCCACGCCGCACCGGAGGGGGGAAATGGACGCGTCGGGTCTACACGGATTGGATGTAGTCGGGTTTGGCCCGGATGTTGCTCCCGGTGTCCCTATGGGCTGACCTAACACAACCGGGTGGAGAGGTCCACCGGTCAAATCCCCGTCCGTGCAAAGTCAAAGGGCTAGATCCGGTGGTCAAACGCCATGAGGTTAGGGCGGACGGGGCCACCGGGGTAGCAATGCCACCGAGCATCGTATCGCCCTCATACATGCGGGGTGGTGTTGTGGCATGTCCAAGAGAGGCGGCACGCTGTCTCCGGTGCGTAGGCCCCCTCACGGGCCAGCAATGACACGGTTAATAATATTTGAAGACAGTTAATAATATTTGAAGACAAGTTAATGCCACGTGGCGCCTTCACCTCCCTCTGTATAGAAATATAACTGATGACTATAAAAACATCAAAAATTTATATGAAATAAAAAACAGAAAGAAGAAAAAATATAAGCTATTAAAATCATTAAAAAGCCCTACGGCTAAGCTGACATAGCTGCCACGTGGCGACCTCAGCTATGCCGGCGGCTTAGCCACTCATCATAAGGGTGGCCTTATCCACCACCTTTGCCGACTGCAGCCCACTCTTTCTTTGCCACCCGACGACGACTGCCGCGCACCACGACCTCGCCGCCATGCAGCCCCCCCACCTCTGACCTGCGCCCGCCCCCCCACCCCGACTGCCGCCCGCCCTCCCCGACCCCAACATCGCCCGGCCTCCCCGACTGACTCCCCACCCAGTCATTGCCTCCACCGCCCGTCAGCCCGGCCTCTCCTGGCTGCGCTTGCCCACGGCCTCCCGACCCCAACACCGCCCTGCCTCCTTGGCCTTGACACAGCTCCTGCCGCCCTGCCTTGACCCTCCTGGCCCACGGCCGCCCCTGCCCTCCGTCCCAGCCGCCCCTGCCTTGGCCCTCCACCGCCGCCCCACTGCTTGTTGCCCGACCGCCCTGCCTCACCGTCCCGGCCGCCCCTGCCTCCCGTCCCGGCCGCCCCGGTGAGGTTTTTTTTTTCATTATTTTGCATTTGTTTTGCATTTTTTTACTGCTTGTTATATGATAGATGCATGTTGTATGGATGAATGGATGGGTTGATGTATATTGGTTAGTTATAGCTTTGGTCAACTTAGTGATGTTGTCAAATGTTGTCAAATTTGAAGAACAAAATTGGCATATTTGAGATGTTGTCAAATAGCTATAGTTTCATTTTGTGATGTTGGCAAAATTGGTATCTCGATGAGTAGTTATTTTATCATGATGATCTTGCTAAAAAATTGAAGAACAAAATTTGACACTTGATGAAAATTAGGATTTGAAGTATCATGATGATCTAAAACCTTGACTAGATGTCATTAGCAATATGATTTTTTTTCATAGTTTGAAGTGTCAATGCTTTATGTGATGTGGTGCCGCCAAAATTTACGTGCTTTGTGGTATTCATCTCCATGGAGCCTTCTGCCGTCTGGGTTTGGTCTGTGATCCCGCCGGCTGCTCGACTACTTCTTCTATAGCGGAGGGTGAGCTACGAATCCACCTTCACCTCCTAGCCTCTTTTAACTAGATTGAATTTTCACATCAAGTCGCGTAACCTAGGTCTCCGTCTGAAGGGTTGCATCGATAAATATGCATTCAATTGCATATTTATCACCGCAGCTCTTTTGTATTGTCCACAGCTTCATTTTAGACAGCCAGGATGTGTAGATTGGCATACGTTGTTCATGCTCTACCCACGTTCGAGACAGGATTTCGGGCGGCGCCTCCCGCTGTTCTCCGGATGCACATTCTCTCAGCATTTTGCCGAGACGTATTTGGAGAACAGCGGGAGGTGCTGCCAAATTTTGTCTCTCGGAATGGGGTAGAGCATGGACCGCATCTCAATCTACACATTCTCGGGTGGGATTAGGACCCATCTTTACCTATTAGAGATGTAGGTGGATTACTCGTCAACCTTGTAAAAATAAAATATTGATGTTGGTAATTAAAATGAATCCTTAATTTTGTTGTGTGGCTTCCAATAAAGCGTAGATGGCAGATAATCAAAGGATGTATAGTGGGTTTTTCTGTCGGAATCAAGTAACAACAGAGTGGGTCGAGAAACTGATGTGTTTTTGAAAGAGATATTCCGTAGTCCAATGAGGATGGTGCCGTAATGCCCGTGCAGCCGATGTGAGAGACGATCCGCAGAGATAAGAGTGAGATGACTAAGCACCTTCGCACGCATGGATTTATGCCCAACTTTAATATGCCGATAAACTTTGCCCAGCCGGGACCGTGGTAGAGAGGATGTGATACGACAACGCATCGCTGGTTATGAGGACGATGGGGTTAGAGACATGCTAGATGATGTCTTTTGCACAGCCGACACCTCCGCCACATTCAATGAATGAACCGGAGGGAGCCGGAGGAAACCGCAAAGGCCTTCCCGGAAATCTTGGCCTCACAAAGAAACCTCTCTATGAGGGTGGCAAGCTGTTCAGGCTGGATGCCATCTCGCGAATCGATGGCGATGAAGGCTGAAGTACGGTCAGTAGCCGAGGTTGCTTCAAGCATTTCGAGTATGGGCTAACAGCCTGCCCGAGGGCCATGAACTGCCGAAAACCATGTACGCAGTGCGAAGAAAATCATGAAGGCGCACTCCATGGACTATGAGAAAATACATGTTTGTCCAAAGAATTGCCTTTTGTTTAGGCATGAGTATGCGGATGACAACCACCGTGAGGGAAGTGCGGTTCCTCTCGGTATATTGAGGTGGTCGATAAGCATGGTCAAGCGGCAGCTAAAAATCCCTGTGAAGGTTCTTCGGTATCTTGATTTTATAAAGACTGCAGCGCCTTTTCATCACCGAGGAGTCTCGCCAAAATGATGAAGTGGCACAAGGAAGGGAAAAGGTACAATCCAAAAAATTGTACATACATCAAGGTGAAGCATGGAAGTCATTCGATATAAAGTACCGGAGGAAGCAGCCAGGTCGGGAATGTCGAATTGCTATAACAGGTGATGGGTTCAATCCATATGGTATGTCGCCTAATCCATACAGCTGCTGGCCCATATTTGTTATTCCGCTCAATCTCCTCCCGCGCCATAATGCAACGCAAGACCATGTTCCTATCGCTTATAATTCGGGCCTGAATATCCGGGGAAGAATTTGAGTGTGTTTATGCAGCCGTTCGTGGATGATTTGCACCATTCTTGGTACTTCCCGAGGTTGACATACGACCGACATCTAAAGAAAAATTTCTTGATGAAAGTTTGGCTACAATATTGCATGCATGAATTTCCCGGCTATGCCCTATTCTGCGGAGGGTGTAAAAGTGGAAAGATGCCTTGCCCAAGTTCCATGCAGGCGTTAATTTTCATTTGTATGAAGAAGGGTGGCAAGTATGTTGCCTTTGACCAGCATCGACAATTCCTCCCTCCGCACCATCCCGATAGGGAAGACAAGAAGAACTTCACAAAAGGCAAAGTTGTCCATGAAGTAAATGAGATTCCAACGTTTTTCAAGTGCGGATGTGCTTGCTCAGCTCAAAGCTCTTAAGCCTACTGTGAAGGGAAAGGCAAAGGCAAAGGCAAAGGTAAAGGGAAAAAATGTTTTGAAGGATATGGTGAGACGACAACTGGACTCACATTACCCCTTCACGCAGCTTCCCTATTTTAAGGACCTCAAACTTCCATACAACATCGACGTGATGCACACCGAAAAGAATGTCGCAGAGTCCCTTTAACACGATCCTCAACATTCCCGATAAGACAAAGGATAATGTTAATGCTAGAGTCGATCAACGTAATATTTGTGATAGACCACGCCTTCACATGCAACCTCCCACAGCAAATCGAAAATCTTGGTTCAAGCGGATGTCGACTTCAGCATTTAAAAAGGATCATAAGATGGAGGCAGTCAAGTGGCTGAAACACGTCGTGAAGTTCACCGATGGTTATGCGTCGAATATAAGTAAGGGGTCAATCTTTCAACGGGCAGAGTGACCGGGCTCAAGAGTCATGACTATCATGTATGGATTGAGAGGATTATGCCGGTGATGGTTCGGGGCTATGTTCCCGAGCGTGTCTCGCGTGTGCTTCCAGAGTTAAGCCATTTCTTCCGAACGCTTTGTGCTAAAGAAGTATGTCCTGAGAAGATAAAAGAAATGCATAAGAAGGCGCCAGAGTTGATATGCAAGCTAGAGAAGATCTTCCCGCCAGGCTTCTTTACTCCGATGACACATCTCATTTTGCACCTTGCGAACGAGGTATTGTTGGGGGCCACATGCGATATGTCAAGGTTGACGGCCCGAGAGAGGCAGAACAAGCATCCGAGATGTAAATGTGGAAACAAAGCTAAGATTGAAGCTTCCATAGCTGAGGCAGTTATCCTAGTGGAGGTGGCAGACCTCGGGACAGCCTACTATCCGAACATGTTCCCACGCTGCACAATAAGGTGTCTCGATACAACATGTAAGAAACCAAGTATAAACCCAAGTTGCCTCTATTCACCGGGCAAGGTGGCGAGGCTGGATGCTCGACATCTTATGTCATGCCAGGAGATGAGTAGGAGGATGTCATGTTCTATATCTTGCACAACATCAAGGAAGTTGAGGATGAGTGGATGAGGTAATACCTTTGCACCATTCTTTTAGTCAATTCGTTATGTTCACTTTGCCTAGTTCTTATACCGCTTTTCTTATTGTAGTCGATCTGCTGAAGAAGAATGGACAGGAATGCTGCCTCCCATCAAGCGGAGGCACTTGCTCTTCTCCGAAAGGGTGCTGATGGAAGGAAAAATTTCGCTATGCGTGGTTCATGGAGAAAGTAATTTTTCACACTTTCAATTAAACTCATGCACCCTATAATTTCAATTAAACTCATGCACCCTATAATTTCAATTGAACTTGTAGGGAAATGATCCGACCAAATCAATGGATGAAGAATTGAGATGGGTTTCCATGGGTTTTGACCCTGTCGTCATGACATGCGAAAAGTATGATGTGAATGGGTATCGCTTCCATACAGAGGAGCACCGTAATCAGTCGGCCCGATCCCAAAACCATAAATACCGGAGTCTTCACCGAAGGAGATAATAAAATAGATTACTACGGAAGGGTAGGAAAAATATACGAGCTTACATTCAAACTTGGCCGCGAACACCTAAGTCTCATCAGTGTTCAAATGCCGATGGTTCGACCCCAAAAGGGCCTGAGACATACGCCTTCGTTGGTTTAGTTGAAGTTAAACCATCAACCGCCTATGCCGGAGCTGATCTCTTTATCGCCGCTACCAGGCCACACAAGTATATTATCCGCCTTACCCATGCCGTAAAGAGTACCTAAAGGGTTGGGAAGTTGTGTTCAAGGTGTCGCCGCATGGTAAGCTACGGACCCGAACGATGATGATTACTACAACATAAACCCCATGACATACGAGGGAGTGTTCTATCAAGAGGAACATGATGACGTAGTCCAAAACAACGAGGATGATGACTTGGGTTATGTTGACCTGGACCCAAACAACGACATTTACGCACGGATTGATGGTGAGGCAGTTGTGAATCAAAAGAGACATAATTATGCTTGAAAAGTTAAATGAAGACGCCGGCGATGAGGAAGACCTCCACCTCCGCCGATAAACGAAGAAGATATGCGTGATAGTGATGATGAGACCGCTCCACAAATAGATTACAATAGTGATGATTCATATGGGTTCTAGAAAATGTAAGTTCTTTTAATGATCATTACAATAGTATGCTTAATGTGCTCTTACGGTATTAATGTTTTTCCTGTATGCTTGTTTAATTGATATCCTTACTAATTGTTTATTCTCTTCTCAATGCAGGTTTGCTAATCATGGGCAAGTCCAATGGTGCCGATTTCCTCAAGAAATTTAAAGGACTTACTCGAGTAGAAAGCTTATGTCCTTAATGCACCGCTTCAAGGTGCTGAACCCCAAACGCCGCTTGTGGATGTTATTTAACATCGGACATACACGCTTTTGATAACTACGTGATAGTTCAGTTAAACGGTTTAGAGTTGAGGCACCAAAGGCGTTTTTGAAACGTCATGGAACATATGAGATGTTACGAGAGCTGAAATTGGGATTTCGTGCTCGTGCCCACGCCAAGAGGTATGAGACCTCCAACCAGTTTTCTAGCCTACAAACTACGGGAGAAAAGCTCAATCATTGAGCTTGTGCTCAGATTGTCCGAAAGTGCAACAATCACTTGAATCGAGTGGGGTTGATCTTCCGGATGAGATAGTGATGTTTCTCCAAAGTCATTGCCACCAAGCTGCTAGAGCTTCGTGATGAACTATAACATGTCGTGGATAGATATGATGATCCTTGAGGTATTCACGATGTTTGACACCGCGAAAAGTAGAAATCAAGAAGGAGCATCAATTGTTGATGCTTGGTGAAACCACTAGTTTCAAGAAGGGCAAGGGCAAGAAGGGACACTTCATGAAACGGCAAATCGCTTGTCGCTCCAAAGAAGAAACCCAAGGTAGAAACCAAACCAGAGACAAACTGCTTCTGTAATAAGGGGAACAGCCACAAGAGCGGAAATACCCTAGATACTAGGTAGATAAGAAGGCAGCCAAGGTCGATAGAAGTATATTGGATATACATTATGTTAATGTGTAGGTATTAGATACCGGTTCGGTTGCTAAGTGTTAGTAACTCGAAACAAAAGCTACGGAATAAACGGAGACTAACTAAAGGTGAGCTGACGATACGTGTTGGAAGTGTTTCCAAGGTTGATATGATCAAGCATCGCACGCTCCCTCTACCATCGAGATTGGTGTTAAACCTAAATAATTGTTATTTGGTGTTTGCGTTGAGCATAGACATGATTGGATTATGTCTGTTGCAATACGGTTATTCATTTAAGGAGAATAATGGTTACTCTGTTAATTTGAATAATACCTTCAATGGTCTAGCACCTAAAAGGAATGGTTTATTGAATCTCGATCGTAGTGATACACATTTTCATGCCAAAAGATATAAGATAGTAATGATAGTACCACGACTTGTGGCACCTGCCATGTAAGTCATATTGGTATAAAACGCATGAAGAAGCTCCATGTTGATGGATCTTTGGACTCACTTGTTTTGAAAAGTTTGAGACATGCAAACCATGTCTATTGGTGTATACGCATGAAGAAACTCCATGCGTATGGATCGCTTGGACTCACTTGATTTTGATTCACTTGATATATGCAAATCATAACACTTTGGCTAGATGACTTAATAGCCTCGGTTTCAGTAAGATGGAACAAGGTATCAACCTGTTGGAAGTTACAAATTTTGATGTGTGCAGTCCAATGAGTGCTTTGAGGCATGCAGTGAATATCGTTATGTTCGACTTCACAGATGATTCGAGTAGATGTTGAGTATATTTACTTGATGAAACACAAAGTCTGAATTATTGAATGGTTCAAGTAATTTCAGAGTGAAGTTAAAGATCATTGTGACAAGAGGATAAAATGTCTATGATATGATCATAGAGATGAGTATCTGAGTTACAAGCTTTGGCACGCAATTAAGACACTGTGGAAATTGTTTCACAATTAATACCGCTCGAACACCATAGTGTGATGGTGTGTCCGAACATCATAGTTGCACCCTATTGGATATGGTGCGTACCATGATGTCTCTTATCGAATTACCACTATCGCTCATGGGTTAGGCACTAGAGACAACCACACTCACTTTAATAGGGCACCACGTAATTCCGTTGAGACGACACCGTCTGAACTATGGTTTGGAGAAACCTAAGTTGTCGTTTCTTAAAGGTTTAGGGCTGCGACGCTTATGTGAAAAAGTTTCAGGTTGATAAGCTCGAACCCAAAGCGGATAAAATGCATCTTCATAGGACACCCAAAACGGTTGGGTATACCTCCTAATTCAGATCTGAAAGCAATAGGGATTGTTTCTAGAAAGGGGTCCTTTCTCGAGGAAAAGTTTCTCTCGAAAAGAATTGAGTGGGAGGATGGTGGAGACTTGATGAGGTTATTGAACCATCACTTCAACCAAGCAGGTAGCAGGCACGTGAAGTTCTGTGGCACCTACATCAATTGAAGTAGAAGCTTATGATAGTGATCATGAAGCTTCAGATCAAGTCACTACCGAACCTCGTGGGGCGACAAGGACGCAGCATCGCTTCGGAGTGGTACGGTGATCCTGTGTTGAATGTCATGTTGCTAGACAACAATGAACCTGCGAGCTATGGAGAAGCAATGGTGGGCCCATATTCCAACAAATGGTTAGAAGCCATGAAATCCGAGATAGGATCCATGTATCGTAACAAAGCATGGACTTTGGTGGACTTGCCCGATAGGCAAGCCATTGAGATAAATGGATCTTTAAGAAGAAGACTGAACGTGGACGGTAATGTCACCATCTATGAAGCTCGACTTGTGGCGAAGAGTTTTTCACAAGTTCAAGGAGTTGACTACGATGAGATTTTCTCATCCGTAGCGATGCTTAAGTCCGTCGGAATCATGTTAGCATTAGCTGCATTTATGAAATCTGGCGGATGGATGTCAAAACGAAGTTTCCTTACCGGTCTTACGTAAGGAAAGGTTGTATGTGATACAAATAGAAAGTTTTTGTCGATCCTAAGGATGCTAAAAGGTATCTTTGGCTCCAAATGATCCTTCTAAAGACCGGAGTAAGCATCTCGGAGTTGGAATGTGCGCTTTGATGAGATGATCAAAGATTTTGGGTTTATACAAAGTTTATGAGAAACTTGTATTTCCAAAGAAGTGAGTGGGAGCACTATAGAATTTCTGATGAGTATATGTTGTTGACATATTGTTGATCGAAATGATGTAGAATTTCTGGAAAGCATACAGGTTATTTGAAAGGTGTTTTTCAAGTGAAAACCTGGATTAAGCTGCTTAAACATTGAGCATCAAGATCTATGAGAACAGATCGAAAACGCTAAATGATACTTTCAAATGAGCACATACCTTGACATGATCTTGAAAGTGTTCAAGATGGATCGATCAAAGAAGGAGTTCTTGCCTGAGATGTAAGGTATGAAGTTAAGACTTAAAGCTCGACCACGGGCAGAAAAGAGAGAAAGGACGAAGGTCGTCCCTATGCTTTAGGCGTAGGCTCTATAGTATGCTATCTTGTGTACCGCATCAAGAAGTGTGCCTTGCCATGAGTCGATCCAAAGGGGTACAAGAATGATCCAGGAATGGGGATCATTGACAGCGGTCAAAATTGTCCTTGGAGTAAATAAGGACATGTTTCTCGATTATGAAGGTGATAAAGAGTTCCGCGTAAAGGGTTACGTCGATGCAAGCTTTGACACCTATCCGAATGACTCTGAATAGCAAACCGGATACGTATAGTGGAGCAACCATTTGGAATAGTTTCAAATGGAGCGTGGAAGCAGCATTTATAATATGACCTAGAAATTTGCAAAGCACACGGATCTGAAAGGTTCAGATCCGTTGACTAAAACCTCTCTCACAAGCAAAACATGATCAAACCCCGAACTCATTGAGTCTTAATCACATGATGATGTGAACTAGTTTAATGACACTAGTAAACTCTTTGGATGTTGGTCACATGGCGATGTGACCTGTGAGTGTTAATCACATGGCGATGTGAACTAGATTATTGACTCTAGTGCAAGTGGGAGACTGTTGGAAATATGCCCTAGAGGCAATAATAAATTAGTTATTATTATATTTCCTTGTTCATGATAATCGTTTATTATCCATGCTATAATTGTATTGATAGGAAACTCAGATACATGTGTGGGTACATAGACAACACCATGTCCCTAGTAAGCCTCTAGTTGACTAGCTCGTTAATCAATAGATGGTTACGGTTTCACGACCATGGACATTGGATGTCATTGATAACGGGATCACATCATTAGGAGAATGATGTGATGGACAAGACCCAATCCTAAGCCTAGCACAAAGATCGTAGTTCAGTATGCTAAAGCTTTTCTAATGTCAAGTATCTTTTCCTTAGACCATGAGATTGTGCAACTCCCGGATACCGTAGGGAATGCTTTGGGTGTACCAAGCGTCCACAACGTAATCGGGTGGCTATAAAGTTGCATTACAGGTATCTCCAAAGTGTCTGCTGGGTTGGCACGAATCGAGATCGGATTTGTCACTCCGTGTGACGGAGAGGTATCTCTGGGCCCACTCGGTAGGACATCATCATTATGTGCACAATGTGACCAAGGGGTTGATCACGGGATGATGTGTTACGAACGAGTAAAGAGACTTGCCGGTAACGAGATTGAACAAGGTATCGGGATACCGACGATCGAATCTCGGGCAAGTACAATGCCGCTAGACAAAGGGAATTGTATACGGGATCGATTGAGTCCTTGACATCGTGGTTCATCCAATGAGATCATCGTGGAACATGTGGGAGCCAACATGGGTATCCAGATCCCGCTGTTGGTTATTGACCGGAGAACGTATCGGTCATGTCTCAAGATGGTTCCCGAACCCGTAGGGTCTACACACTTAAGGTTCGACGACGCTAGGGTTATAAAGGAAGTTTGTATGTGGTTACCGAATGTTGTTCGGAGTCCCGGATGAGATCCCGGACGTCACGAGGAGTTCCGGAATGGTCCGGAGGTAAAGATTTATATATAGGAAGTTTTATTTTGGTCGCCGGAAAAGTTTCGCGCATTATCGGTATTGTACCGGGAGTGCCGAAAGGGGTCCGGGGGTCCACCTGCCCCGGGGGGCCACATGGGCTGGGGTGCGCCTTGGCCCATATGGGCCAAGGGCACCAGCCCCAAGAGGCCCATGCGCCAAGGAGACTTGGGGAGGAAGAGTCCAAAGGGGAAGGCACCTCCGAGGTGCCTTGGGAGGATGGACTCCTCCCCCTCTTGGCCGCACCCCTTCCTTGGAGGAAGGGGCAAGGCTGCGCCTCCCTCTCTTGCACCTATATATAGTGGGGGAGGGAGGGAGGGAAGACACACCTGAGTCCCTGGCACCTCCCTCCTCCCGTGACACCTCCTCCTCTCTCGCAGGTGCTTGGCGGCCTGCGCAGGATTGCCACGCCTCCACCACCACCACGCCGTTGTGCTGCTGCTGGATGGAGTCTTCCTCAACCTCTCCCTCTCTCCTTGCTGGATCAAGGCATGGGAGACGCCACCGGGCTGTACGTGTGTGTTGAACGCGGAGGTGCCGTCCGTTCGGCACTAGGATCATCGGTGATTTGAATCACGGCCAATGCGACTCCATCAACCCCGTTCACTTGGATGCTTCCGCTTAGCGATCTACAAGGGTATGTAGATGCACTCTCCTTCCCCTCGTTGCTGGTTTCTCCATAGATAGATCTTGGTGACATGTAGGAAAATTTTGAATTTCTGCTACGTTCCCCAACACACCTTTTTTAGCTTGCACTCTATCAAGGGCCTCTAGACGTTATCTCTTGGCCATTGCTTCTGTTTTGAACATACCCTTGAGACTCTCGATCATACCAAAAGCCTCTATTTTCAGGAACCGTTGTTGCAGGCCCGGCTCGAGGCATGCAAGAGTGAGGCAAATGATTTTAGTTAACTCATCAACAAGCCCCCCGCAGGCGTTCCGGACATCAGCATTAGTATTTTCAGCATGTTCCTCTCAAAGTGGTTCCTCTAGAACATGTTCTTTTTTATCATGCCTGAGAACAACTCTTGGATTTCTGTAACAGGTTTATATTTACCAAGGATTGATTTCAATGCAAAATTGGAAACTTGAGTAGGTGGTGCCATTGATCTACAACAGAAAAATGCAAAAACTCTAACAACCCTTTTGGCACCTCTCATTTCATTTGGTGGAAATGAAATGAAATGCAATGTATGCTGATATTTCATTTGGTTGAATCATGATCCCAAATCAAAATATCATGTTCAGGTGACACTTGAAATGATCTGTACATCCTGTTTGCCTGCCACTCTGGAAAGAATTCAATAAACCCAGACCAAGCATGGCTTAGAAAATGCAACAAACATCATCTTTTCAAAATTAAAATTTCATGCGAACATAAAACAAGTTGCATCACAAAACCATAAGCAGCTCCATCAAGCAAAATCTACAAAATCAAATTACAACGTCATGAACAAGTTGCAACACACGATCATAAACAACTCCATAAAGTAGAATCCGCATAATGAATCAAATTACAATTGTCGGGGAACAGGTTGGGCACACAATCATAAGCAGATCCATAAAGCAAAATCCAAATAATCAAATTACGACTGCCATTTTGCAATTTGTGGCTTGACTTGACTTGCATCAAAGTAAGACTTCATATTGGTTGAACTTGAGGCTCCTTTTTTGCCCTGCAAATATGATGAGAATCATGTATACAAGCTATCAAATGTAAAGTTCGAGGAAGCAGCAAAAGTCGCATCAATATTTTAGTTGCATTTATCATAGAAGGAAATAGTAATGCTAAGAATAACTTCAAATACTTAAGTTGATAAAGGGAATTTTAAATTGCATCAAATCCACCAGTAAAATTTGAAAAAATCGTAGTACTTGACATGAAAAAAGGCCCGAACCTGAACATGAGCAAGAATCTAGTAGCTCCTGCTCTGTTTCATGTGTACAAGGGGTTTTACCCACACACAGAAGTAAAATTGCACGGGAAATTTACCCCTTTCATTCACGGGAAGAAACAAACATGGCGCCTCATTGTCCGAGTCCACGACTGAACCTATTAGTTCTTCCTTTTTCTGCGAGATTAGTTCTTCCTGATTACTCCTGGCCTGAAACAATCAAGTACTGGTGCACATTTACTAAACTGATCAACTACTGGTGCCAGTGTTAAGCTTTATTTAATTCTATAGATCCTTGTTGTAAGAGTCTTTGGACTAAAACCAGAACATATATATGATTCTACGATAATTAACTAAAGGACAGAGAGACTAGTATGCCTATTTTGGTCCTTCTACACAAGCTGAAGCTTGTTTTGCAGATACTACTATTTCCTAGAGCATAAAGGCGTGCTATTGGAGTATGGTTACTTCTCTAGAAGAAATGAATATGTTTTGGGGTACGGAGAAAATACACACTCAAGGAACAATAGCAGAAATGACCATGTGTTTTTCTACATGAACCTGAAAGGTATACTACTCATAACTTTAAGCCACGGAAAGAGGAACTTTACTGTTGCATGCATTGTTCAGGGCATATCCATTTTGACTCATAATGATTACTTGCATAAACATAGAAGATTGGCTACATTCAGAGAACATTTTCTTAGATCAATAGTAGTTCTACTTCTACACTCATATATCTTCCAGTTTCCAACCAACATCTAACCGATCCCCTAAAAGTTAGTGGAGTAAAAGTTGAAGTAAAGTTAGTCGAGTAAAATTTTACTCCACTAACGGTGGCTGCACATAGCTGATCCCCTATAGTTAGCGGAGTAAAATCAAATTTGTGGCCGTTTTGTATACTAGCCACACAAACACAATCTCTGCACAATACATATCTTAAAATCATTCAAATTAAAGCATGGACAGCAATAAGCGTCATAACATAAAAGTTTCATCACCGCGTTTTCAAATTTAAACATGCGAAGTTCACCCAAAAAGGGCATCACTTGAAACACAATATTTGATTCAAAATCACCACAAACATAGCATGTATATGTTGTGGATCGAGCCAATCTTTGGCATGCACCACCACTCTCTCGGCCACCACCACTTAAACGACGTCCTCGGCATAGAAATCAACCTAGACATCCTCTCGGCCACCACCATCACCACCACCACCCTCTCGGCCACCATCACCATCCTCTCTGTCACCTCCACCACCTCCTCCTCGGCCACCACCTCTTGGACCTCCTCCTCGGCCTCCTACGTGTCTTGGGCCGAATGATTCCAAAACGAGTCATAGTTGAGATCATTAAGACCAACGGTGGCCGAGGAGCCCAATGATGCGAGGAATTCGGCCGTGTTCATCTCCGCTCTACAATGTCGAAGCAAGCATTATAAACAATCACTACCGATCATGAACAATCACGGTCGAATACCAGCGGGATGCGGGGTTTTATTTTTACCTTGTCTGCATTTCATGGAGCACTTAGCGGCCGCGTTTTTTGTTGCCGGCTGCGGCCGCCGCTCGCGCCTGAGCAGTCGCCGTAGGGGCAGCCGAGGATGCCACACGAGGCATAGGCTTTGGACAAGGCGCCGACACCATCTTCTTTATCTTCTTCATGGCGGCCGCCTCGTGCGGCGCCGATGCCACCGCCGTCGGCTTTCGAGCCCGCTTGCCTCTGGTAGGTGCGGCAGAGGGCGTGCATGTCATTGCTGGAGACACGGTGGCCACCCGGACACCATTGGCGTGGTTGGGGCGGAGCGTGGACCCTAGTGGTTCTTTGTCATCCCCAAGCTTTTTATGGCATCGGTGGCGGCGCGTCGGTGGTTTTGGAGGCGAAAAGCCGGCGCCGGTGGCCGGCGGGGTGAGTGAGGGAGGAGGGTTGGCTATCCATTCTGGTCGGCTCAGAGGTCATCGACGGCGGCGGCAGCGGCGGGAGGCAGTGCAGCGCGGGAGGGCGAGAGGGAGTTTTACTCGGCCGCTGCACGATGAAGTATATTTAGAAAAATCTTTGGGGGAATAGAGAGTTGGAGTAAAAAATTATACTCTGTTAACATTTTTAGGGGATCGGCTAGGTCCGTCGTAAGGGAGTAAACCCTTATGGCCGTATTGGGGATCGGTTAGAAATGCCCTTACAAAGCTACTTCGATTAGGTACTACTTGACATGACAAAATAGCCCGAAGCCCCGAACCTAAACACTAGCAAGAATCTCGCAGCGGATTAAAAATGCAGGCGTAAAGTTGAGGACAAATCTTGCTCTGTTCCATGAACACTATAACAAAAGTCAAGAACTTCACCAACAAAATATTTGTACTACTACATGATAAATCTAGCACCCTTCGAGCTTTAAGTGAGGGATCTTATTTTATGGGGGGACGACGAAAAGTCATGTCTCAAAACAGAAGGGGTAGGCAAATGTAGGGAACTGAGAACCACCTGCTCTCTAATAAACCCAAATCATGTCAAGAAGTGAATGGATTAAACACCGCTTTACTAGTGACCTTGGGTAAAAAAGAGGGGAGAGACAAAGGCAGGCAACAGTACTAGTGCCTACAAGTACATCAGCAGTTGGTACTAGCTGTTGATGTATTCTGACAACCACTCCTACAACCACACCTATAGAAAGACTGTGGGAAGGAGGAGACGAGGGCGTTGAGACTGAAATCGAGGAGAATGACGGTTGAGAGCACGGGATTTGGGGTTCGGGAAAGCTTCCATCGTCTCGAATCGACGAATGAAATACTACGTCCCTCAGTCGCAACCAAACAAGTTGAACACATATATTCGCAAATGAAAACCAACTCAAATGATGGGTACCAAATAAGTTTTTCTTACATGTGTTCACCAAGAGTAATCCATATTGAACATTTTTGTAATAATACTCCCACTAAAATCAACAATCCTCCGTCAATACTTGATGATTCAAGATCCGAGGTCAACATGTCGATTACTGAGCTTTTGCATCACTGCTAGAAGACTAGATCACACGGTAAGCAACACTTGGTAATATCTCTATGTGACTTGTTTGTTGGGCACATCACATGTCTCGCGAACTCTTATGTCTCGAGGCCCAAAATTATTTTGGTAGCATTAACAAGTTAGCCAATGCTTCACACATAACGTCAAGGAGGAATAGCAGAACACTAATTTTATAATCGCACCACTAAATATACTTGACATATGTGATTTTACGACAATTGGGGAGTCAACTTTACTAACATTCTTTGAAAGATGACCTTACTTAAAAAATCTTACCATGTAAAAGAAGGGTGCATATATATAAGGGATAAACTTTCACAAACAGTTTATACAAGTATGATACGGTATAGCCCCTTTTTGGCAACCGATGATAATCTTCATCTCTATGTACACGGCGGTCCCATGGTGATCTCCATCTCCATGTACGGTGTTATCCTGTGGTTATCTCCATCTCCACACCTCACGTGTCAACCACCAAGGTTTACATGAGATACTACACCAGAACATTGAAATTTCTTTGCTTCAAGATCCTTCACAATACTAGTTAGAGATCTAGCATCCCGAGCTTTAGCCAGTTTACCACGATCTTCAGACTGCAGAGATCATTTAGTAATAACATATGTTCAGTCTATTCATTTGTTTTAAAGATATACATACATATTGATGACAATGATTAAATACAAATAAGGGCATCTCCAACACCATGTTGCAAAACTCCCGAAAGCGTCGTACCGGCGCATCTGGACCATTTTTGCCATCCAACATGGTGTCCCATACATCCACGCGTCTGAAATCCCGCAAACCAGAAGCTAACCCGCGGGAGGTTTGCGGGAGTTTGGACGTCTGCCTAGCCAATCAAAGCCACCACGTACCCCACGTCTGCTGCTATTTGATGGAAGGATAATACCTACGTGATTAAACCATTGTATAATCATGCTATTTGGCGGAAGACTGTGGCTATTGCTGGCTGTTTGGCGGGAGGAGAATGTTAAATCATTGCATAATTTTAGCTATTTGGCGGAAGACTACGGCCCATAGCTGTGCTGTTTAGCAGAAGGTTGATTTTAGCTATTTGGCGGAAGTTTGCATCTTTTAAATGTAATAGAAGCGGACGTTTTGGGCATTGTGGTTGGATGGCACGCTTCTGTACCCGTGTCCATGGACGTGTCCACGGATGGATAGTGAGTTTTGCGACACTGTATTGGAGATGCACTAAAAGAGCAGCGAAAACAGATATGTTGCAGCTTGCAAATTCCAAGATAAAAAGCCTAACCTTCTCCAGTCGTAGAGCAGTTTCCTTTAGCTCATCAGCTGTAAAATTATTCTTGTGAATCACCTGAAGGACCTTAAGCAAGTGTTGCTGGAGACTCTCTGAACAGTGCTCCTCGAGGTCGTGTTCACTGAACGAATCATCACACCCGAAAGGGCACTTCATGGGCCTCATGGGGCAGACAGTGACACAATGTCTATCCATATCACGCCGCAGAAGCCGTTTCTCACAGTTTTGCTCACACTGAAGGATCTTGAAAAGGCAAGTTGCATCATGATCCTGCATGCAACGAACAGAGACTTTTGTTCGGCATCCCTCGTTTGGGCAAGTGACAGGCCTGAAGCTACACTGTGCTTTGTGATCAGCAAGACGTTCCTCGTTTTCATATTTCTCAGGGCAGTGGAACTTGGTTTTAATGTCCACATTCCTGAGGAGGACCTCGGCTATCGCTTCTCTCCTCTCTAATGGCCAGAAGCGGGTCATCTCCATTTCTTGGACAAAGTCATCGATCTTATCATCACGGCTGTCACTTAGCAACCACCCAGAGACATGGCCAATGATATTCCTTTTCGTGCGACTGAAATCATCCATGAATATTGACACGATCTCATAAGGGTCATTCGACATTTCATTCTCAGCGTTTTGTTCCGCCTCAACATCGGCTATGAACGTTTCACTTCTTTGTGTAATGCTGTCCACCATTTCTTTTCTGAGGTCAACAGCAACATCAGATGGGCTCCTGAACAGATCACCAGTTGTACCGTCGACACAGACCGCAGCCAAACCAGGGAGCAAGAATTGTGCTAGTTTGTACACTGCTTCAGAATCGCAAAAGCGGGCACCGGAGAAGCTCACCTTCATCCCTCACCGGTCCAGGATCGGCAACTGGGAGATCCATTTCACCCTTAGATCCAACACCTGCAAACACATATATAAGTCATTCATTATAACCGATGTAGTCATAACTCAGAATCACCATGAGTGACTTAAAGTTGACAAACAACGTTCTTGATTCTGATATGTGTGGCTGACCTTTATCCTTAGTTTGTCCAGGATCGGCAACTGGAGAAGGGTCCATTTCAACTTGTGATCAACTCATTATGCACAATGGGCCAGGGGACATGATCTCCCTGCTACTATAAAAAAGGACCATGATCAACAACAGGAGAAACTTAAAATTCTAAGCTGCATTTCCCACGGCTCCGCCCCTGGATGGTAATATTTCCGGCAAGGAATTGTGAATAAACATCTCAAAAAAAAAAATGAAGCAAAATGTGAGCAAAAACCGATCAGACGGTATCGAAATTGAAAAATGCAGGGCAAGGATGGGATGGCATCGACTGGGATAGATCTTCGAAGAAAAAAAAGATTCAATTGTTCACAACATATAGAAGGAAGCAAGATGAACGAACAACGATCCAAGCAAGATAGGTTTCCTTACCAGCAAAGGGATCGGTCCAGATGGATCGTGTGACTGCTTTTCTCTGGGGAAAACTGAAGGAGAGGGAGGAAAAGGCAGAGTTTAGAATGTTTCTATAATTAGCCGGCCAGGGATTGACATTTCTATTATTAAACTGACGGAGATGGTAAAAAGAGGCCACGCTTAGCATGTTCCTATGACTAGCCAGCCAGTTTATCATGTAAACTTCATTAGCTCAAATAAATGCTACGCCACTCACTCAGCGCAATGCCAAGAATAGCAATGCACAAGCCCATCCCTGCTGAAGCCATGGACACACATCTTTATGATAACGATATATCAAAATATTGTAGATACCACAAGGCATTGCAATGCAGGCTGGCTTTTTAGGCGCCATCTGGTAACAATGTGATATTATGACAAGAGCACGATATGCTGCAACGAGAAAAAAACAAGAGTGCGCCAAAACAAATTATAGAAGATGGGTTAAAACAAATTCGGAAGAATGTGTCCCCAGTTGAGATGGAGCTTTTCAGGAACGGGGAACTACGGGCTTCAGGAATCACACGTTCAGGATATGAGGGTTTGGGGACAATTGCTGAAATCCAACCATAAACGTGCTAGCTAGCAATGGGGGGCATCAGAACGGTCGGGATACAAATCTCCGTACCGATCCTTGCTGTGTGTATACAGTAACGCGGTTGAAGAGGCCGAATCTGTGGAGGCAGTGGCGGCGCGAGCCCGCGACGACCGAGGGGTCGACGGGAGAGAAAGGGGTGCTGGGCGATGATGTTGACCTGGGGCTCACCGCTCCGCCGTCGGGCCGAAACTGGAGAGGGGCGGCGGGGGTCCAGGCCAGGCGACGGCGCGGTCGGCAGCGGTGGACGGCGAGGAGTCGCAGATCTTGTCTTTTTGTTGTCCCCAGTGGTTTTACAATCGTTGTTTTCATTGAGGAGAAACGTATTTCATGCTCTCTCTTTTTTTCATAGTGAAACGTATCTTATTAATAAAATAAAGATTCACTTACAAGCCACGTAAACATCGACATTACAGGACTGAAAAGATAGGATAATCATAGGGAAACGTTTAAAGCCGGTCGACCGGCTGAAACTCCGCCGGTCAAGTTCACGCTAGCAACAGGCCCACCCACCACCGATTATGCCTGTCTCCATTATCCCGCACGACACGCTCCGCCACATATTCCCTTTCCTTATCCTCTCGCCCGTCTTCTTCCCATGGCTCTCAAATAAACTCATCGATGTCGCGAGCAGCCATCATCCACCTGCCCGCGCTGCTCCGGCGAGCGGCCGCCATCCTCCCGCCCTGCGCTACTCCGGCGAGCGGCCGCCCATCCATCAGCGCAGCTGTGCGGCAACCCAGCTTGTGGCGTGGGATGGGGTGCTTCAAACGGCGGCGACCATACTACAACGGCGACGAGCGGGAGTGGCAACCGGTGGTGGGCGACGGCGGTGACCAAGGATGACCGCAGGCTGCCACCGATGCTGCAACCGACAAGCAATTTTGCTGGAACCTGCAGGCAGAGAAGCTGGAAGCGACAACGCGATGAGCTGCAACCAACATCGGCGGGGACTAGAACATGCTACAACCGGCAAATCATGAGCTACAGCCGACGTTTGTTCTTGCTTTTACCGGTGAGATTTTTCGCTGCCACCGGCGACGGAGAGCTTTTTCTCATTTGCTGGAACTGTCTTTTGCTTTGTTGGAACCGTGTCTCAATTTTGTTTGGAATCACACCATTGTTTCGTTGATTCATGCTACTTTTTTTTTCTGGAACCATTCAACTTTTTGCTGGAACCAGCATTGATAGATGCTACATGGGCGAGTGAAGATGTTTTCGCCGGTCGCGAGTGCAACGGAGCTCGGCGAGCCGTGTGCTACAACCGGCCTTCCAATTTGCTGGAACCAGCAATTTTTTTTGCTGGCACCAAATTCTCTTCATTAGCTGCGATGGCACGGTGAGTTGCTTTTTTGCTACATCATGTGTTTTTTTGTGCTGGAATCATCAATTGATTTTGCTGGAACCAACTTTTCGATTTTGTTCGGAACTGTTTGAAGCAGAGCTGGAACCGCTGATGCTCGTAGCTGGACTGGGCGCGATCGGTGAAAAGGGGAACTGCACGCCGTCGATTAGGAAAGCTGCAAACGGCGGTCACCAGAGGGGCGCCATGGTGCACACGGTGGCGGGGGTGATTAGAAACTCCAGAGCCTGCTGCGACCGGTGGCAGGACGGGCAACTGCGGTAGCGTCGGGGATGGCCAGCCGCGGCCAACAGCAAGGGCAGTGAGCTGCTACCTACAGCGATGGTGGTGGCTGGGGAGGACGGCAGGCGAGTGGCGAAGCTCGCAGTTCGGGGGCGCTGCTGTTTCTCCCCCCTTTTCTACTTTTTTCAGCAAGAGAGACGAGATGCGTGCGTGAGGTGGAAGAAGAGATCCACTCATCGGACGGCTTAAATAGAGTAAATCGGGTGGTGCGCGTGCGACCGGCCCAAATTTGGGCCGGTGCGCCGGCGCCTATCAGTGCCCATAATCATATGCAAAAGACCAGCGCATGTCCCTCTCCACTAAGGAAAAGGAGACATATCACCTCTTCACCCGAGCTCTCGGCCAGCGGCTCCATCGCTGATCAGCAGCTTTACGGACCTCCAAAATAGTTTGCCTGAAGCAAAACCATTGCCGTTGAAAGAATCAGACCGGAGCAACGTGTCCCCGGACACGCCATCGAACTTCAGAACTGACACCCCCGCACGACTACAGCGTCGGAGAAAGAAACTAGAACTGCCAGCCTCCACCCGCAGACCCAGCACAAGATGCACCATCTTCCAGCTGATTGATTGGGTTTATGCAGATGAGACCGCTAACACAGACGCATATGGTTTTACATATACACATACACTCACCGGTATTAACGTACGCCTGCCCGCCAATCCTGTGAGCATCCCCTTGAGACCAAGCCCGAACATAATTTTAAAATTGATAAAGTTGTCATAGATGTCCTTGTAGTCGATAGGAACATATCTCCCACTGAACACACATTGTCTGAAATCGTGAAATAAATCTAAAAAAATACGAGCGCCCGGTGAGTTTAGGACTTTGATCTTATTAGACTGAGAATACCACTGTACTCTTCAGGGCATTTTCAATGATAGATGCTTACATAGATGCTTATAGAAGGAAGAGAACAGAATGAAAGTCTCGTTTTTTTCCCCAAAACCCTAAAACCTCTGGCGGCGCTAGTGGCGATTAGGGTTTTGACCGTGGAACTTGTCTTCGCCCGGAGATTCGTCGACGGGGTTGAGGTTCTGTCCCCTGCAAGATGGCTGCCCCCGGCGCTGATCTGCAGCGGGGGGCCGGGCGCAGCTCAAGCAGGCGCGCACTGCAAGAAAGAAGCTGGAGGGAGCCCTAGGCAAACTCGACATATCAGAAGAAGAGGCGACTCCTCTGGTACTCGATGATCGCGTCGAGGGAGCACCGGCAAGGTGGTTATTGGCTGGTAAAATTCTTCATCGCAACCAGTTCCATATCCAGACCATCACCAATGCCTTATGACCCGGTGGGGTAACCCACATGGACTGAAATTCAGATATGTTGGACTTAACATGTTTGTGGCCGAGTTTGAAACCCAACGTGATCGAGATCGCATGTGGGGTGTGTCACCATGGCACATCAATAAGAATACAGTGGTTCTTGCTGAGTTCGATGACTACATGAGACCGGATGAAGTCAAGTTTGACAAGCTCCAAATCTGCGCTAGGGTTGTGAAATTACCTTACAATCCGAGGGATGAATCTTGGTGGGCGCCAATTGCAAAGCAGATGGACAAAAACTCTCAGTCTATTAGTTTTGATCACACCGGTGGTTTCCTGCGAGCCAGGATCAAAATTGAAGTTGAGAAGCCTTTGAGGACGTGGATTCTCATTGATTCTGCCAGGAGGAAGAAAGTGGACATGTATGATATTCAAAATGAACATGTTCCATACTTTTGTTTTTTCTGTGGTAGGCTCAGGCACTCGGGTCCTTATTGCCCAACGTCGGGGTCACGAGATGATAAGGGAGAGCTCCCTTTGGATCTATGTTTCGCGCACCGGAGGATTATAGAAAGCCGGCGTCGTCGGAAAATTCCAGAGAACAATCGGGTGCTAGCAGTAAACATGCGACAAAGAACTCCAGTACCAAAAGAGATACTCGTGAGGAGGTGAATTCCCCAGTCAAGAACAAACAGTAGCAGAAACGCAAAGAGGCGCCGACCCAAGTATACAAGCCTGTGGTTAAGACCACACTGCTGCTTACTGATGGTGGAACCGAAGCTGGTGTTGATGGTAAGCTTCAGGCCAGAACTGATATAGCATCAACAAGCCATGATGAGGGCGAGGAACTCGCTAGAGAACTAAAGAAGAAGAAACATACACCGGATAACTCGGCAGGGACCGCGTCGCGGTCCTGCCAGTCTCAATGAGTTGCATCAGCTGGAACTGCCGGGGGCTTGGGAACCCCGAGGCAGTTCGGGAGCTTCACAATATTGTGAAGTTGAAAGGACCCGCTCTTCTCTTTGTAATGGAAACAAAAATACGAGCTAAAAGTGTTGAGGATTTGCAGAGTAATTTAGGCTTTGCTGCTTGTTTTGCAGTAGACAGTGCTGGCCTTAGTGGCGGCATTGGTTTGTTTTGGTCCCGAGATGTGTCTGTTGAACTTAAAAATTATAGTCAACGTCATATCAATATTTTGGTTACTAATAAACTTCTGAATTCTCCACCTTGGGAATTCATGGGTTTCTACGGAGCACCGCGTGCTGAAGATAGGCATCACAATTGGCGATTTTTGCGTTCGCTCCATTCTATTCCACATGGTGCATGGTTATGCATGGGGGGTTTTAACGAGACTCTGTATTCAAATGAGCATTTTAGTCGGGCTGCTCGTCCGAGCGATAAATGCGAGCTTTCAGAGAGGTTACAGATGATATTTCCTTCCAAGACCTGGGTTGGTCAGGTACGGCTTATACATGGGATAACCGTCAATCTGGAATGGACAATGTAAAAGCATGGTTGGACCGAACGTTTGCAAATGAAAATTTCCGACAACAGTTCCAACATACTAGGGTGAGGCGTCTGTCTTCGATGGAGTTGGACCACTACTTTGTTGTTGTGGAATTTAAAGAAACGCTAGTAACACGACCAAGGGCCAAGAAGCAGTTCATGTATGAAAATGACTAGAAAACTCATTCAGATTATGATCATCTTGTTTTTGAAATGTGGCGAGGAATTCATCGTGGGCCCTGGGCTACAAGGTATTGCTATGGCGTTGGGGTAACTACAAGCAACTCTGGAACCATGGGGATCCAAGGAGTTTGGGTGTTCGACGAGAAGGGTCGACAACTTCAAACGAAACTTGTCTGTCTCACGATCTCTGTCCATTGGTCGTGGTCCATCGGAAGAGGAACAAAGCACGGTCAAGAAACTAAAGGAGGCATTGCACCAGGAGGAGGTGTGGTATCGACAACGATCACATGTTCCTTGGCTTCGCGAAGGGGACCGTAACACGTAGTATTTCCAGGCGCAAGCTAGACAACAAAAGAGAGTGAACAGAATTCAAGGTCTTAGACGATCTGATGGATCGGTCTGTGTGGATGAGAGTGAGGATAAGGAGGAGGTGCAGATGTTCTATCAGAACTTGTACCAATCCGAAGGTTTTCATGATGCGAGCGAGTTACGTGCTCATGTTCCGGTCAAGGTCTCTCCTGATATGAACATGGAGCTCACAAAACCCTATACCGCGGAGGAGGTCAAAATTGCGCTTTTTCAAATGGCTCCATCCAAGGCTCCTGGAGTGGATGGCTACACTGCGGGGTTCTATCAACGTCATCAGGATCTCCTTAGTGGAGAAGTAACTAGTGCAGTTTTGGAGTTCCTAAATGGCGGGGAATTATCTTCGGGTCTGAACGATACCTCTATTACTCTCATTCCGAAGATAAAACATCCCCAGTCGATATCTCAGTACCGTCCTATTGCAACATGCCCTGTTTTGTACATGATTGTGTCCAAAGCAATTACCAATCGTCTACGATGCATTATCGACGAGATTATCAGTGAGGAACAAAGCACCTTTGTACCGGGGCGTCTTATTACTGATAATGTGCTTGTGGCATACGAGAGTGTGCATACAATGAAGAGGAGGAAAAAAGGAAAGAACTATTCTTGTGCGGTCAAGTTAGACATGATGAAAGCTTATGACCGCGTCGAGTGGCATTACCCCGAAGCAATGTTGTCCAAACTGGGTTTCAGTATTGTCTTCGTCAGGTTGATCATGAGGTGTGTGTCTTCAATACACTTTTCGGTGCGAGTTAACGGTGAGCTCTTGCCATTCTTTACCCCATCCATGGGCTCCGTCAAGGCGATCCCACTTCACCATATTTATTCCTAATATGTGCGGAACGCTTCTCCTCCTTGTTGAAGTTTTATAATGGAGGTACCATAGACAGAGGTTCGAGAGTAAGCTATAGATCACCTTGGGTCTCTGATCTGCTTTTTGCAGATGATAGTCTGATCTTCATTGATGCAAAAGATCAAAGTGCTCTTAGACTTAAATGAGATACTAAGAACCAATGGAGATGCTTCAGGTCAGTGAGTTAATCGTGATAAAAGCTCTATTTTCTTCAGTACTAACACTCCTGATCCATTGAAGCAAGTTTTGAAGGCCGCTCTGAACATCCAAGTGGAGGCGTTCAGTGAAAAATACTTAGGGCTACCGACAGCTTTGGGGCGTATCACGAGTGGCACATTTGATCATATCAGTGAAAGAACTCATGGAAATATGCAAGGGTGGTTGGAAAAACTTCTTGCTTGTGCAGGGTCTTGAGACACTTGAAGTCAATAAGCGCAGCTATTCCTACCTACCCGATGAGTACCTTTCTGTTCACAAAAAAGGTTTGTAAGAGTCCGACTTCTCCTATGGCTAAGTACTTCTGGAGCAGCTCTCTTGACAAAAAGTCGATGCATTGGTTATCATGGAAGGACATGACTAAACCAAAGTGCAAGGGTGGAATGGGTTTTCGAGACCTACATCAATTTAATCTTGCAATGTTGGGCAAGCATGGATGGCGTTTCATGACTAATCCTAATTCCCTATGAGCAAGGGTTTTGAAAGGGCGTTACTTCCCGGATACAAATTTCATGCAAGCTTCGCTTCCCAAGTCGGCTTCGCCCACTTGGAAGGCAATCGTCGCGGGAAGAGAGGCCCTAAGGTTGGGGCTGATCGCACGGGTGGGAGATGGCAGTACCATATCCGTGTGGCGCCAAAAATGGATACCAGGAACTATCTCCATGATCCCGCTCTCGAGACCACTAAACTCACACATTGAGAGAGTGTCTGGCCTCATTGATTCTGACAATTGGTCTTGGAGGCAAGATTTGGTTAGGGAGACCCTCACAGCCCCTGATGCCGAGGCCATTCTCAACATACCAATTCGGCAGGGGGGTGGGGAGGACTCTTTTGCATGGGCTTTCGAAAAATCTGGCAACTACAATGTGAAAATGGCGTACTGTGCTCTCGTAACTCATAATGAGCGACTAGCTCTAGAGGAAGGAACGGCTACCGGGACCTTAGGGAACGATCAACAGTTGTGAAAGGCCTTATGGAAGCTCAATGTTACCCCAAAGGTGAGAGTTTTTTTGGTGGAGAGTCCTCCGTGGCATTCTCCCAGATGAAAGTACCCTCAAGTATCGTCATATTGCAGTCATTGATCGCTGCAAAGTGTGCATGGCTATGGGTGAGGACTTGAAACATGCTCTTATCCACCGCGCACACGCTCATCGCTTTTGGGAGGAGGCGCTTTTGTGGTTCAGCCTCCGGTTACCGCGACTCCATCCGAATTCATGGGCGCATGATATCATATGTGATCCAAGGTTATCTGATGATGATCGTGCTAAGATCACAACAGTTAAGTGGTCTATTTGGCACTCTCGAAACCGCATCAAGCAAGGGGAAGAAGGATGTGACCCTACAACCACTATTCAAACTACTAAGGAGGCAATTGCTTTCCTGGGTCTCCCGCGCAAGGCAGCCATGGTCTTGCCAGGCTTCGGCTGGTGGCCACCTGATGAGGGAGTGGTTAAGATCACAACGGACGGTGCGTTGAACTTCGAAGATGGCCGGGGCGGGGCAGGAGGTGTCGCTCGCACGACCACAGCTTTGAAGGAAATATGCCCTAGAGGTAATAATAAAGTTATTATTTATTTCCTTATATCATGATAAATGTTTATTATTCATGCTAGAATTGTATTAACCGGAAACATAGTACATGTGTGAATACATAGAAAAATAGGGTGTCACTAGTATGCCTCTACTTGACTAGCTCGTTGATCAAAGATGGCTATGTTTCCTAGCCATAGACATGAGTTGTCATTTGATTAACGGGATCACATCATTAGGAGAATGATGTGATTGACATGACCCATTCCGTTAGCTTAGCACTCGATCGTTTAGTATGTTGCTATTGCTTTCTTCATGACTTATACATGTTCCTATGACTATGAGATTATGCAACTCCTGCCACCGGAGGAACACTTTGTGTGCTACCAAACGTCACAATGTAACTGGGTGATTATAAAAGGTGCTCTCAGGTGTCTTCAAGGTACTTGTTGGGTTGGTGTATTTCGAGATTAGGATTTGTCACTCCGATTGCTCGGAGAGGTATCTCTGGGCCCTCTCGGTAATGCACATCACTTAAGCCTTGCAAGCATTGCAACTAATGAGTTAGTTGCGGGATGATGTATTACGAGCGAGTAAAGAGACTTGCCGGGTAACGATATTGAACTAGGTATTGAGATACCGACGATCGAATCTCGGGCAAGTAACATACCAATGACAAAGGGAACAATGTATGTTGTTATGCGGTCCGACCGATAAAGATCTTCGTAGAATATGTGGGAGCCAATATGAGCATCCAGGTTCTGCTATTGGTTATTGACCGGAGACGTGTCTCGGTCATGTATACATAGTTCTCGAACCCGTAGGGTCCGTGACGCTTAACGCTTCGATGTGATTATATTATGAGTTTATATGTTTTGATGTACCAAGGTTTTTCTGAGTCCGGATGTGATCACGGACATGACGAGGAGTCTCGAAATGGTCGAGACATGAAGATTGATATATTGGAAGCCTATGTTTGGATATCGAGAAGTGTTCCGTGAAATCGGGATTTTACTTGAGATCTTTGAGGTTACCGTAACCCCCGGGACTTAATGGGCCTTAGTGGGCCTTGGTGGAAGAGAGGAGAGGCGGGGCAAGGGCACGCCTCCCCCCCTAGTCCGAATTGGACAAGGAGAGGGGGGCGGCGCCCCCCCTTTCCTTCCTCTCCTCCACCTCTTTCCCCCCTCTCTCCTAGTCCAACATGGAAAAGGGGGGGGGGTCCTACTCCCGATAGGAGTAGGACTCCTCTTGGCACACCCGCTCTGTAGGCCGGCCGCACCCCCCCTTGCTCCTTTATATACGGGGGCAGGGGGGCACCCTAGAGACACAACAATTGACCGTTTGATCTTTTAGCCGTGTGCGGTGCCCCCTCCACCATAGTCCACCTCGAGCACATCAGAAGCGGTGCTTAGGCGAAACCTGCGTTGGTAGAACATCATCATCGCCACCACGCCCGTCGTGCTGATGAAACTCTCCTCAACACTCGGCTGGATCGAGTTCGAGGGACGTCATCGGGCTGAGCGTGTGCTGAACTTCCGGAGGTGCCGTCGTTGCTCGCACTTGATCGGTCGGATCGTGAAGACGCCGCGACTACGTCCAACTGCGTGTTGTGATAAAGCTTCCGCTTTCGGTCTCTGAAAGTGCGTGGACACACTCTCCTCTCGTTGCTATGCATCACCATGATCTTGCGTGTGCGTAGTAATTTTTTGAAATTACTACGTTCCCCAACAAAGGGCATGCGAGCCAGGTTTTATGCGTGGATGTCATGCGTACCAGTAGAACACAAGTGAGTTGTGGGCGATATAAGTCATACCGCTTACCAGCATGTCATACTTTGGTTCGGGCGGTATTGTTGGATGAAGCGGCCCGGACCGACATTACGCCAGACGCTTACGCGAGGCCTGGTTCTACCGACGTGCTTTGCACACATGTGGTGGGCGGTGTCGGTTTCTCCAACTTTAGTTGAACTGAAAGGCTACGCCCGGTCCTTCATGCGAAGGTTGAAACATCACCAACTTGACAAACTCTCGTTGTGGTTTTGATGCGTAGGTAAGAACGGTTCTTGCTAAGCCCGTAGCAGCCACGTAAAATTTGCAACAACAAAATAGAGGACGTCTAACTTGATTTTGCAGGGCATGTTGTGATGTGATATGGTCAGGGCATGTTGTTTTGTAACCGAGTTATCGGCAACTGGCAGGAGCCATATGGTTGTTGCTTTATTGTATGCAATGCAATCGCCCTGTAATGCTTTACTTTATCACTAAGCGGTAGCGATAGTCATAGAAGCATAAGATTGGCGAGACAACAACGATGCTACAATGGAGATCAAGGTGTCGCGCCGGTGACGATGGTGATCATGATGATTAGCTTGAGATGGAGATCACAAGCACATGATGATGATGGCCATATCATATCACTTATATTGATTGCATGTGATGTTTATATTTTATGCATCTTATCTTGCTTTGATTGACGGTAGCATTATAAGATGATCTCTCACTAAATTTCAAGATAAAAGTGTTCTCCCTTAGCATACACCATTGCCAAAGTTCGTCGTGCCCAGACACCACATGATGATCGGGTGTGATAAGCTCTACGTCTAGAACGGGTGCAAGCCAGTTTTGCACATGCAGAACACTCAGGTTAAACTTGACGAGCCTAGCATATGCAGATATGGCCTCGGAACACTGAGACCGAAAGGTCGAGCGTGAATCATATAGTAGATATGATCAACATAGTGATGTTCACCATTGAAAACTACTCCATTTCACGTGATGATTGGTTATGGTTTAGTTGATTTGGATCACGTGATCACTTAGAAGATTAGAGGGATGTCTTTCTAAGTGGGAGTTCTTAAGTAATATGATTAATTGAACTTAAATTTATCATGAACTTAGTACCTGATAGTATCTTGCTTGTCTATGTTGATTGTAGATAGATGGCCCGTGCTGTTGTTCCGTTGAATTTTAATGCGTTCCTTGAGAAAGCAAAGTTGAAAGATGATGGTAGCAATTACACGGATTGGGTCCGTAACTTGAGGATTATCCTCATTGCTGCACAGAAGAATGACGTCCTGGAAGCACCGCTGGGTGCCAGGCCTGCTGCTGATGCAACTGAAAACATTAAGAACGTCTGGCAGAGAAAAGCTGATGACTACTCGATAGTTCAATGTGCCATGCTTTACGGCTTAGAACCGGGACTTCAACGACGTTTTGAACGTCATGGAGCATATGAGATGTTCCAAGAGTTGAAGTTAATATTTCACGCAAATGCCAGGATTGAGAGACATGAAGTCTCCAATAAGTTCTATAGCTGCGAGATGGAGGAGAATAGTTCACAAGGAGCATATACTCAAGATGTCTGGTACCGCAATCACTTGATTCAACCGGGAGTTAATCTTCCGGATGATAAGCGTCATTGATGTAATTCTCCAATCAACGCCACCAAGCTACAAGAGCTTCGTGATGAACTATAACATGCAAGGGATGGATAAGACGATTCCTGAGCTATTCGCAATGCTAAAGGCTACGGAGGAAGAAATCAAAAAGGAGCATCAAGTTTTGATGGTCAATGAGACAACTAGTTTCAAGAAAAAGGGCAAAAGGAAGAAGAAAGGAACTTCAAGAAGAACAGCAAGCAAGTTGCTTTGCTCAGAGAAGAAACCCAAGTCCGGACCTAAGCCTGAAATCGAAAGTGCTTCTACTGCAAGGCATCGTCAATCGAAGCGGAATCTGCCCCAAGTATTTGGCGGATAAGGATGGCAAGGTGAACAGAGGTATATGTGATATACATGTTGTTGATGTGTACCTTACTAGAGCTCGCAAGAGCACCTGGTATTTGATAACGTTACATTGCTAATATTTGCAACTTCGAAACAGGGCTACGGATTGCTTAACATTGGCCAAGGACGAGGTGACGATGCTTGGCGTGGGAAATGGCTCCAAAGTCGGCGTGATCGCAGTCGGCACACTACCTCTACATCTACCTTCTGGATTAGTTTTAGACCCAAATAATTGTTATTTGGTGCCGCCGTTGAGCATGAACATTATATCTGGATCTTGTTTGATGCGAGACGGTTATTCATTTAAATCTGAGAATAATGGTTGTTCTATTTATATGAGTAATATCTTTTATGGTCATGCACCTTTGAAGAGTGGTCTATTTTGATGAATCTCGATAGTAGTGATACACATATTCATAATGTTGAAGCCAAAAGATGCAGAGTTGATAATGATAGTGCAACTTATTTGTGGCACTCGCCATTTAGGTCATATCGGTGTAAAGCGCATGAAGAAACTCCATACTGATGGACTTTTGGAACCACTTGATTATGAATCACTTGGTACTTGCGAACCGTGCCTTATGGGTGAGATGACTAAAACACCGTTCTCCGGTACTATGGAGAGAGCAACAGATTTGTTGGAAATCATACATACAGATGTATGTGGTCCGATGAATGTTGAGGCTCGTGGCGAGTGTCGTTATTTTCTCACCTTCACAGATGATTTAAGCAGATATGGTTATATCTACGTAATGAAGCATAAGTCTGAAACATTTGAAAAGTTCAAAGAATTTCAGAGTGAAGTTGAAAATCATCGTAACAAGAAAATAAAGTTTCTACGATCTGATCGTGGAGGAGAATATTTGAGTTATGAGTTTGGTCTACAATTGTAACAATGCGGAATAGTTTCACAACTCACGCCACCCGAACACCACAACAGAATGGTGTGTCCGAACGTCAGAATCGTGCTTTACTAGATATGGTGTGATCTATGATGTCTCTTACTGATTTACCGCTATCGCTTTTGGGGTTATGCTTTAGAGACTACCGCATTCACGTTAAATAGGGCACCATCAAAATCCGTTGAGACGGCGCCTTATGAACTGTGGTTTGGCAAGAAACCAAAGTTGTCGCTTTCTTAAAGTTTGGGGCTGCGATGCTTATGTGAAAAAGCTTCAAACCGATAAGCTCGAACCCAAATCAGAAAATGTGTCTTCATAGGATACCCCAAGGAGACTGTTGGGTACACCTTCTATCACAGATCCAAGGCAAGACATTCGTTGCTAAGAATGGATCCTTTCTAGAGAAGGAGTTTCTCTCGAAAGAAGTGAGTGGGAGGAAAGTAGAACTTGATGAGGTAACTGTACCTTCTCCCTTATTGGAAAGTAGCTCATCACAAGAATCTGTTCCTGTGACGCCTACACCAATTAGTGAGGAAGTTAAGGATGATGATCATGGAACTTCAGATCAAGTTGTTACAGAACCTCGTAGATCAACCAGAGTAAGATCCGCGCACTGAGTGGTAATGGCAGTTACCTGCTCGAAGTCATGTTACTAGACCATGATGAACCTACGAACTACTCCCTCCGTTCGGAATTACTTGTCTCGAAAATGGATGTATCTAGAACTAAAATATGTCTAGATACATCCATTTCTCCGACAAGTAATTCCGAACGGAGGGAGTATGAAGAAGCGACGGTGAGCCCAGATTCCGCAAAATGGCTTGAGGCCATGAAATCTGAGATGGGATCCATGTATGAGAACAAATTGTGGACTTTGGCTGACTTGCCTGATGATCGGCAAGTAATTGAGAATAAATGGATCTTCAAGAAGAAGTCTGACGCTGACGGTAATGTTACTATCTACAAAGCTCGACTTGTTGCAAAAGGTTTTCGACAAGTTCAAGGGATTGACTACGATGAGACCTTCTCACCCGTATCGATGCTTAAGTCTGTCCGAATCATGTTAGCAATTGCCACATTTTATGATTATGAAATATGGCAGATGGATGTCAAAACTACATTCCTGAATGGATTTCTGGAAGAAGAGTTGTATATGATGCAACCGGAAGGTTTTGTCGATCCAAAGGGAGCTAACAAAGTGTGCAAGCTCCGGTGATCCATTTATGGACTGGTGCAAGCCTCTCGGAGTTGGAATAAGCGCTTTGATAGTGTGATCAAAGCATTTGGTTTTGTACAGACTTTTGGAGAAGCCTGTATTTACAAGAAAGTTAGTGGGAGCTCTGTAGCATTTCTGATATTATATGTTGATGACATATTGCTAATCGGAAATGATATAGAATTTCTGGATAGCATAAAGGGATACTTGAATAAGACTTTTTCAATGAAAGACCTCGGTGAAGCTGCTTATATATTGGGCATTAAGATCTATAGAGATAGATCAAGACACTTAATTGAACATTCACAAAGCACATACCTTGACAAAGTTTTGAAGAAGTTCAAAATGGATCAAGCAAAGAAAGGGTTCTTGCCTGTGTTACAAGGTGTGAAGTTGAGTAAGACCCGACCACTGCAGAAGATAGAGAGAAGATGAAAGATGTTCCCTATGCTTCAGCCATAGGCTCTATCATTTATGCAATGTCGTGTACTGCACCTGATGTGTGCCTTGCTATAAGTCTAGCAGGAGGTACCAAAGTAATCCAGAGTGGATCATCGGACAGCTGACTAAGAACATCCTGAAATACCTGAAAAGGACTAAGGATATGTTTCGCTTATGGAGGTGACAAAGAGCTCATCGTAAATAGTTACGTTGATGTAAGCTTTGACACTGATCCCACGATTCTAAATCACAAACCGGATACGTGTTTACATTGAACGGTGGAGGCGTCGGTTGGTGCAGTTCTAAACAAAGCGTATGGCGGGATCTACATGTGAAGCGGAGTACATATCTGCTTCAGTAGCAGCAAATGAAGGAGTCTGGATGAAGGAGTTCATATCCGATCTAGGTGTCATACCTAGTGCATCAGGTCCAATGAAAATCTTTTGTGACAATACCGATGCAATTGCCTTGGCAAAGGAATCCAGATTTCACAAGAGAACCAAGCACATCAAGAGACGCTTCAATTCCATCCGGGATTTAGTCCAGGTGGGAGACATAGAAATTTGCAAGATACGTACGGATCTGAATGTTGCAGACCCGTTGACTAAGCTTCTTCCACGAGCAAAACATGATCAATACCAAGGCTCCATGGGTGTTAGAATCATTACTGTGTAATCTAGATTATTGACTCTAGTGCAAGTGGGAGACTGAAGGAAATATGCCCTACAGGCAATAATAAAGTTATTATTTATTTCCTTATATCATGATAAATGTTTATTATTCATGCTAGAATTGTATTAACCGGAAACATAATACATGTGTGAACACATAGACAAATAGAGTGTCACTAGTATGCCTCTACTTGACTAGCTCGTTGATCTGGCTATCTTTCCTAGCCATAGACATGAGTTGTCATTTGATTAACGGGATCACATCATTAGGAGAATGATGTGATTGACATGACCCATTCCGTTAGCTTAGCACTCGATCGTTTAGTATGTTGCTATTGCTTTCTTCATGACTTATACATGTTCCTATGACTATGAGATTATGCAACTCCCGTTTACCGAGGAACACTTTGTGTTCTACCAAACGTCACAACGTAACTGGGCGATTATAAAGGTGCTCTACGGTGTCTCCGAAGGTACTTGTTGGGTTGGCGTATTTCGAGATTAGGATTTGTCACTCTGATTGTCGGAGAGGTATCTCTGGGCCCTCTCGATAATGCACATCACTTAAGCCTTGCAAGCATTGCAATTAATGAGTTAGTTGCGGGATGATGTATTACAAAACGAGTAAAGAGACTTGCCGGTAATGATATTGAACTAGGTATTGAGATACCGATGATCGAATATCGGGCAAGTAACATACCGATGACAGAGGGAACAACGGATGTTGTTATGCGGTCTGACCGATAAAGATCTTCGTAGAATATGTGGGAGCCAATATGAGCATCCAGGTTCCGCTATTGGTTATTGACCTTAGACATTTATCGGTCATGTCTACATAGTTCTCGAACCCGTAGGGTCCGCGACGCTTAACGCTTCGATGTGCTATATTATGAGTTTATATGTTTTGATGTACCGAAGGTTGTTCTGAGTCCCGGATGTGATCACGGAGATGACGAGGTGTCTCAAAATGGTCGAGACATGAAGATTGATATATTGGAAGCCTATGTTTGGATATCGGAAGTGTTCCGGGTGAAATCGGGATTTTACCATAGTACCGGGAGGTTACCGGAACCCCCCGGGGACTTAATGGGCCTTAGTGGGCCTTGGTGGAAGAGAGGAGAGGCGTTCAGGGAAAGGGCCGCGCGCCCCTCCCCCCTAGTCCGAATAGGACAAGGAGAGGGGGGCGGCGCGCCCCCTTTCCTTCCTCTCCTCCACCTCTTTCCCCCCGATAGGAGTAGGACTCCTCTTGGCATGCCCCCTCTCTAGGCCGGCCGCACCCCCTTTCTCCTTTATATACGGGGGCAGGGGGGCACCCTAGAGACACAACAATTGATCGTTTGATCTTTTAGCCGTGTGCGGTGCCCCCTCCACCATAGTCCACCTCGATATTACTGTAGCGATGCTTAGGCGAAACCCTGCGTCGGTAGAACAAAGAGCTCATCGTAAATAGTTACGTTGATGTAAGCTTTGACACTGATCCGGACGATTCTAAATCACAAACCGGATACGTGTTTACATTGAACGGTGGAGCTGTCAGTTGGTGCAGTTCTAAACAAAGCGTCGTGGCGGGATCTACATGTGAAGCGGAGTACATAGCTGCTTGACGCAGCAAATGAAGGAGTCTGGATGAAGGAGTTCATATCCGATCTAGGTGTCATACCTAGTGCATCGGGTCCAATGAAAATCTTTTGTGACAATACTGGTGCAATTGCCTTGGCGAAGGAATCCAGATTTCACAAGAGAACCAGGGCCTTAGTGGGCCTTGGTGGAAGAGAGGAGAGGCGGCCAGGGCAAGGGCCTGATACGTCTCCAACGTATCCATAATTTTTGATTGCTCCATGCTACTTTATCTACTGTTTTAGGCAATATTGGGCTTTATTATCCACTTTTATATTATTTTTGGGACTAACCTATTAACCGGAGGCCCAGCCCAGATTTGCTGTTTTATGCCTATTTCTGTTTCGAGGAAAAGGAATATCTGACGAAGTCAAAAGCGGAACGAAATCAACTTGAGAAGTTATTTTTGGAAGGAAAGCAACCTGTGGAACTTGGAGTGCATCGTCGAGGGGAGATACGGCTGCCCACGAGGGTGGGGGCGCGCCTCACCGTGGGGCCCCAAGCTCCACCGACGCACCCCTTGCACCCATATATACCTACGTATCGTAAAACTTCCAACAGAAGATAGATCGGGAGTTCTGCCGCAAGAAGCCTCTGTAGCCACCAAAAACCTCGGGAGCCCATTCCCACCTCACGAGGGGGGAACCGATCACCAGTGGCCATCTTCATCATCCCGACGCTCTCCATGACGAGGAGGGAGTAGTTCACCCTCGGGGCTGAGGGTATGTACCAGTAGCTATGTGTTTGATCTCTCTCTCTCGTGTTTTCGACTTCACACGATCTTGATGTATCGCGAGGTTTGCTATTATAGTTGGATCTTATGGTTCTTCTCCCCCTCTACTCTCTTGTGATGAATTGAGTTTCCCCTTTGAAGTTATCTTATCGGATTGAGTCTTTTATGAGAACACTTGATGTATGTCTTGCCGTGTTTATCTGTGGTGACAATGGGATATCATGTGCCACTTGATGTATGTTTTGGTGACCAACTTGCGGGTTCCGCCCATGAACCTATGCATAGGAGTTGGCACACGTTCTTGACTCTCCGGTAGAAACTTTGGGGCACTCTTTGAAGTACTTTTGTGTTGGTTGGATGAATCTGAGATTGTGTGATGCATATCGTATAATAATGCCCACGGATACTTGAGGTGACAATGGAGTATCTAGGTGACATTAGGGTTTTGATTGATTTGTGTCTTAAGGTGTTATTCTAGTACGAACTCTTTTTATAGATTGATCCAAAGAATAGCTTTGAGCTGGTTTCGTACCCTACCATAATCTCTACGTTTTTTCTCCGCTATTAGTGGCTTCGGAGTGACTCTTTGTTGCATGTTGAGGGATTGCTATATGATCTATCTATGTTATTATTGTCGAGAGAACTTGCACTAGTGAAAGTATGAACCCTAGGCCTTGTTTCCTATCATTGCAATTCCGTTTACGCTCACTTTTATTATTAGTTACCTTGCTGTTTTTATTATTTCAGATTACAAAAACCTTTATCTACTATCCATATTGCACTTGTATCACCATATCTTCATTAACTAGTGCACCTATACAATTTACCATTGTATTATGTGTTGGGGACACAAGAGACTCTTTGTTATTTGGTTGCAGGGTTGCTTGAGAGAGACCATCTTCATCCTACGCCTCCCATGGATTGATAAACCTTAGGTCATCCACTTGAGGGAAATTTGCTACTGTCCTACAAACCTGTGCACTTGCAGGCCCAACAACGTCTACAAGAAGAAGGTTGTGTAGTAGACATCAAGCTCTTTCCGGGCGCCGTTGCCGGGGAGGCTAGGTAAGTGAAGGTATATCTTTAGATCTTGCAACCTAATCTTTTGTTTCTTGTTTTAGCACTAGTTAGTCTATAACAGAAAACTACAAAAAATAATTGAATTGAGTTTGTCTCATACGCTTCATCTTTTTAATATCTTTCGTGAGTATGACGGAAAAGAAAATTGTGCCAAAGTGCTAGAAGAAGAATTACATAGAATGCTTGGCATAAAATATGTGAATGATTAGCATGATTGCAATGTTGTTAGTATGAATTCCTTGAATATCCATGATGCTAATGATATGCAAAGCCACAAGCTCGGGAAGCTATGTTTGATGAAGATGATATTTTTGTCCCCCAAGCTTTGATGAGCAAATTTACTATGATGAAAGCATGCCTCCTATCTATGATGATTATTGTGATGACACGTATGCTTTAAAGAATAATGATAACCATGAAACTTGTCATCTTGATCTTAATTCTCAATCATATGATAGTTATTTTGTTGAGTTTGCTCCCACTACTACTCATGAGAAGAATTTTGCTTATGTGGAGAGTAGTAAATTCTCTATGCTTGTAGATCATGAAAATAATGCTTTAGGTGCTGGTTATATTGTTGAATTCATTCATGATGCTACTGAAAATTATTATGAGGGAGGAACATATGCTTGTAGGAATTGCAATAATATCAAGTTTCCTCTCTATGTGCTTAAAGTTTTGAAGTTATGCTTGTTTTACCTTCCTATGCTAGTTGATTGTTGTTCCCATAAGTTGTTTGCTCACAAAATCCCTATGCATAGGAAGTGGGTTAGACTTAAATGTGCTAGTCATATTCTTCATGATGCTCTCTTTATGTTTCAATTCTTATCTCTTATGAGAGCATCATTGAAATCATCATGCCTAGCTAGGGGCGTTAAACGATAGCGCTTGTTGGGAGGCAACCCAATTTTATTTTAGTTTCTTGCTTTTTGGTTCTGTTTAGTAATAAATAATCCATCTAGCTTCTTTTTAGATGTGTTTTTATGTTTTAATTAGTGTTTGTGCCAAGTAGAACCTTTGGGAAGACTTGGGTGAAGTCTTTATGATCATGCTGTAAAAAACAGAAACTTTAGCGCTCACGAGATTAGCTTCAACTTTTTACTGGAGATTGCTATTTAGTTGATTCTTTTTGCAGATGATTACTATAAAAATTCCTCAGGTACACCAATTTAATTTAGAATTTTTGGAGTTCCAGAAGTTTGCGTTAGTTACAAATTACTACAGACTGTTCTGTTTTTGACAGATTCTGTTTTCGTTGTGCTGTTTGCTTATTTTGATGAATCTATGGCTAGTAAAGTAGTTTATAAACCAGAGAGAAGTTGGAATACAGTAGGTTTAACACCAATATAAATAAAGAATGAGTTCATTACAGTACCTTGAAATGGTGTTTTGTTTTCTTTCGCTAACGGAGCTTACGAGTTTTATTTTGAGTTTTGTGTTGTGAAGTTTTCAAGTTTTGGGTAAAGATTCGATGGACTATGGAATAAGGAGTGGCAAGAGTTTAAGATTGGGGATGCCCAAGGCACCCCAAGGTAATATTCAAGGACAACCAAGAGTTTAAGCTTGGGGATGCCCCGGAAGGCATCCCCTCTTTCGTCTTCGTTCATCGGTAACTTTACTTGGACCTATATTTTTATTCACCACATGATACGTGTTTTGCTTGGAGCGTCATTTTATTTTGTTAGTATTTGCTTGCTGTTAGTTAGATTAGTGTTTTTCATCTTTAGTTTCAATAAAAAAGTCAAGGGTAGCCTTTGCCATGCTTATTTTGCTAGTATACATGTCGCTGTTTGAAAACAGAAAGTTTACCGCTGTTGCAAAAATTCTCTAGAAAAGTCAGAGAGTGGTATAATGTTGAATCTTTTTGCATATTGAGCTCTGATAAATTTATTACAGTGGGAATTTTAGTTCATAAATTTTGGAGTCAGGGAAGTATTGATACTCTTGCATTCTTTACAGACTGTACTGCTTTGGCAGATTGCTGTTATGTTTGCATTGTTTGCATATGTTTGCTTGTTTAATGATTCTATTTAAGGATAGGAGTATTAAATATGCAGAGGCATTTAGTATGCAATGTTGAATAATAATGTTAGTGATTTGTTACAGTAGAAAATGATAAGGTTTTGCATTGGTTTATACTAACCTATCTCACGAGTTCTTGTTGAGTTTGTTGTGAATGAAGCTTTTGACAAAAAGAGAAACCATGATATGAGAGGAATTAAGGAGACACAAAAGTTCAAGCTTGGGGATGCCCAAGGCACCCCAAGATAATATTTCAAGAAGTCTCAAGCATCTAAGCTTGGGGATGCCCCTGAGGCATCCCACCTTTCTTCTTCAACAACTATCGGTTAGTATCGGTTGAGCCTAAGTTTTTGCTTCTTCACATGAGTTGTGCTATCCTTGCAATGTAGTTTTCTTTAGCTTTGCTTGCTGTTTGAATAAAGTATCATGATCTGAAATTATTAAATGGGAGAGTCTTCACATAGTTACATAATTATTCGACTACTCATTGATCTTCACTTATATCTTTCGGAGTAGTTTGTCATTTGCTCTAGTGCTTCACTTATATCTTTTTAGAGCACAATGGTGGTTTTATTTTGAAGAAATTTATGAACTCTCATGCTTCACTTAGATTATTTTGAGAGTCTTAAATAGCATGGTAATTTGCTTAAAATTAATATACTTGGTATTCAAGATATGTGAAACTTTCTTTTGAGTGCGTTGAATACTAAGAAAAGTTTGATACTTGATAATTGTTTTGAGATATGGAGGTAGTGATATTAAAGTCATGCTAGTTGGGTGATTATGAATTTAAAGAATGCTTGTGTCGAAGTTGGCAAATCCCTTAGCATGCACGTATGGTTATAGTTGTGTAACAAATTTGAAACATGAAGTGTACCTGGCTTGTGCATCCTTATGAGTGGCGGTCGGGGACGAGAGATGGTCTTTTCCTACCAATCTATCCCCCTAGGAGCATGCGCGTAGTAGTTGATTTTTGATGACTTCTAAATTTTTGCAATAAGTATATGAGTTCTTTTGACTAATGTTGAGTCCATGGATTATAATGCACTTTTACCTTTCCGCCATTGCTAGCCTCTTCGATGCCGTGCATTGCCCTTTCTCACCTTGAGAGTTGGTGCAAACTTCGCCGGTGCATCCAAAACCCGTGATACGATACACTCTATCACACATAAACCTCCTTATATCTTCCTCAAAACAGCCACCATACCTACCCATTATGGCATTTCCATAGCCATTCTGAGATATATTTCCATGCAACTTTCCACCGGTCCGATCATCATCATGACATACTTTACTTTTGTCATATTGCCATTGCATGATCATGTAGTTGACATCGTATTTGTGGCAAAGCCACCATGCATTATTTTTCATACATGTCACTCTTGATTCATTGCACCATCCCGGTACACCGCTGGAGGCATTCATATAGAGTCATACTATGTTCTAGTATCGAGTTGTAATCATTGAGTTGTAAATAAATAGTAGTGTGATGATCATCATTTAATAGAGAATTGTCCCAAAAAAAGAGAAAGGCCAAAAGAAAAAAAAAGAAGGCCCAAAAAAAAAGAAAAATAATAATAAAAAAAGGGGCAATGCTACTATCCTTTTTTTTTCCACACTTGTGCTTCAAAGTAGCACCATGTTCTTCATATAGCGAGTCTCATATATTGTGCTTCAAAGTAGCACCATGTTTTTCATATAGAGAGTCTCATAAGTTGTCTTTTTCATACTAGTGGGAATTTTTCATTATAGAACTTGGCTTGTATATTCCAACGATGGGCCTCCTCAAGTGCCCTAGGTCTTCGTGAGCAAGCAAGTTGGATGCACACCCACTAGTTTTCTTTTGTTGAGCATTCATTTATAGCTCTAGTGCATCCGTTGCATGGCAATCCCTACTCCTCATGTTGACATCAATTGATGGGCATCTCCATAGCCCGTTGATTATCCTCGTCAATGTGAGACTTTCTCCTTTTTGTCTTCTCCACACAATCCCTATCATCATATTCTATTCCACCCATAGTGCTATATCCATGGCTCATGCTCATGTATTGCGTGAAGGATGTTCCCTATGCTTCAGCCATAGGCTCTATCATGTATGCAATGCTGTGTACCAGACCTGATGTGTGCCTTGCTATAAGTCTAGCAGGGAGGTACCAAAGTAATCCAGGAGTGGATCATTGGACAGCGGTCAAGAACATCCTGAAATACCTGAAAAGGACTAAGGATATGTTTCTAGTTTATGGACGTGACAAAGAGCTCATCGTAAATGGTTACGTTGATGTAAGCTTTGACACTGATCCGGACTTTCTAAATCGCAAACCGGATACGTGTTTACATTGAACGGTGGAGCTGTCAGTTGGTGCAGTTCTAAACAAAGCGTCGTGGCGGGATCTACGTGTGAAGCGGAGTACATAGCTGCTTCGGAAGCAGCAAATGAAGGAGTCTGGATGAAGGAGTTCATATCCGATCTAGGTGTCATACCTAGTGCATCGGGTCCAATGAAAATCTTTTGTAACAATACTGGTGCAATTGCCTTGGCGAAGGAATCCAAATTTCACAAGAGAACCAAGCACATCAAGAGACGCTTCAAGTCCATCCGGGATTTAGGCCAGGTGGGAGACATAGAAATTTGCAAGATACATACGGATCTGAATGTTGCAGACCCGTTGACTAAGCTTCTTCCACGAGCAAAACATGATCAACACCAAGGCTCCATGCGTGTTAGAATCATTACTGTGTAATCTAGATTATTGACTCTAGTGCAAGTGGGAGACTAAAGGAAATATGCCCTAGAGGCAATAATAAAGTTATTATTTATTTCCTTATATCATGATAAATGTTTATTATTCATGCTAGAATTGTATTAACCGAAAACATAATACATGTGTGAATACATAGACAAATAGAGTGTCACTAGTATGCCTCTACTTGACTAGCTCGTTGATCAAAGATGGCTATGTTTCCTAGCCATAGACATGAGTTGTCATTTGATTAACGGGATCACATCATTAGGAGAATGATGTGATTGACATGACCCATTCCGTTAGCTTAGCACTCGATCGTTTAGTATGTTGCTATTGCTTTCTTCATGACTTATACATGTTCCTATGAGTATGAGATTATGCAACTCCTGTTTACCGGAGGAACACTTTGTGTGCTACCAAACGTCACAACGTAACGGGTGATTATAAAGGTGCTCTACAGATGTCTCCAAGGTACTTGTTGGGTTGGCGTATTTCGAGATTAGGATTTGTCACTCCGATTGCTGGAGAGGTATCTCTGGCCCCTCTCGGTAATGCACATCACTTAAGCCTTGCAAGCACTGAAACTAATGAGTTAGTTGCGGATTATGTATTACAGAACGGTAAAGAGACTTGCCGGTAACGAGATTGAACTAGGTATTGAGATACCGACGATCGAATCTCGGGCAAGTAACATACCGATGACAAAGGGAACAACGGATGTTGTTATGCGGTCTGACCGATAAAGATCTTCGTAGAATATGTGGGAGCCAATATGAGCATCCAGGTTCCGCTATTGGTTATTGACCGGAGACGTGTCTCGGTCATGTCTACATAGTTCTCGAACCCGTAGGGTCCGCACGCTTAACGTTTCGATGACTGTTATATTATGAGTTTATATGTTTTGATGTACCGAAGGTTGTTCAAAGTCCTAGATGTGATCACGGACATGACGAGGTGTCTCGAAATGGTCGAGACATGAAGATTGATATGTTGGAAGCCTATGTTTGGATATCGGAAGTGTTCCGGGTGAAATCGGGATTCTACTGGAGTACCGGGAGGTTACCGGAACCCCCCGGGGACTCAATGGGCCTTTGTGGGCCTTGGTGGAAGAGAGGAGAGGCGGCCAGGGCAAGGGCCTGATACGTCTCCAACGTATCTATAATTTTTGATTGCTCCATGCTACTTTATCTACTGTTTTAGGCAATATTGGGCTTTATTATCCACTTTTATATTATTTTTGGGACTAACCTATTGACGGAGGCCCAGCCCAGATTTGCTGTTTTATGCCTATTTCAGTGTTTCGAGGAAAAGGAATATTAGACGGAGTCAAAACTGAACGAAATCAACTTGAGAAGTTATTTTTGGAAGGAAAGCAGCCCAGGGAACTTGGAGTGCACGTCAGGGGAGATACGGGCTGCCCACGAGGGTGGGGGGCGCGCCCACCCCTCAGGGCGCGCCTGCCTCGTGGGGCCCAAGCTCCACCGACGCACTTTGCACCCATATATACCTATGTATCGTAAAACTTCCAGAACAGAAGATAGATCGGGAGTTCCGCCACCGCAAGCCTCTCAGAGCCCCAAAAACCTCTCGGGAGCCTGCTCCCAAGACTCACGTGAGGGGGAACCCATCACCGTGGCCATCTTCATCATCCCTAGGGCTCTCCATGACGAGGAGGGAGTAGTTCACCCTCAGGGCTGAGGGTATGTACTACTAGCTATGTGTTTGATCTCTCTCTCTCTCGTGTTCTCGACTTCACACGATCTTGATGTATCGCGAGCTTTGCTATTATAGTTGGATCTTATGTTTCTTCTCCCACTCTTCTCTCTTGTGATGAATTGAGTTTCCCCTTTGAAGTTATCTTATCGGATTGAGTCTTTTATGTGAACACTTGATGTATGTCTTGTCGTGTTTATCTGTGGTGACAATGGGATATCATGTGCCACTTTATGTATGTTTTGTTGACCAACTTATGGGTTCCGCCCATGAACCTATGCATAGGGGTTGGCACACGTTCTTTACTCTCCGGTAGAAACTTTGGGGCACTCTTTGAAGTACTTTTGTGTTGGTTGGATGAATCTGAGATTGTGTGATGCATATCGTATAATCATGCCCACGGATACTTGAGGTGACAATGGAGTATCTAGGTGACATTAGGGTTTTGATTGATTTGTGTCTTAAGGTGTTATTCTAGTACTAACTCTTTTATAGATTGATTCAAAGAATAGCTTTGAGGTGGTTTCATACCCTACCATAATCTCTACGTTTGTTCTCCGCTATTAGTGGCTTCGGAGTGACTCTTTGTTGCATGTTGAGGGATTGTTATATGATCTATCTATGTTATTATTGTTGAGAGAACTTGCACTAGTGAAAGTATGAACCCTAGGCCTTGTTTCCTATCATTGCAATACCGTTTACGCTCACTTTAATTATTAGTTACCTTGCTGTTTTTATTATTTCAGATTACAAAAACCTTTATCTACTATCCATATTGCACTTGTATCACCATATCTTCGCCGAACTAGTGCACCTATACAATTTACCATTGTATTGGGTGTGTTGGGGACACAAGAGACTCTTTGTTATTTGGTTGCAGGGTTGCTTGAGAGAGACCATCTTCATCCTACGCCTCCCACGGATTGATAAACCTTAGGTCATCCACATGAGGGAAATTTGTTACTGTCCTACAAACCTGTGCACTTGCAGGCCCAACAACATCTACAAGAAGAAGATTGTGTAGTAGACATCAGGGCCTCGCGCCCCTCTGTAGGACCTTGAAGTATGTCTAGAGGGGGGTGATTAGACTACTTGAGCAATTAAAAAGTTAACCTTTTCCCAAGTTTAGACTTTGGCAGATTTTAGCTATCTTTGAACAAGTCAAGCAATCTTCACGCAATTCAAGCAAGCATGCAAAGAGTATATAGGCAGTGGAAATAAAGCATGCAAGTTGCAAGAATGTAAAGGGAAGGGTTTGGAGGATTCACACGCAATTGGAGAAACGGATGTTTTTATCGTGGTTCCGATAGGTGGTGCTATCATACCTCCACGTTGATGGAGACTTCAACCCACAAAGGGTAACGGTTGCGCGAGTCCACGGAGGGCTCCACCCATGAAGGGTCCACGTAGAAGCAACTTTGTCTATCCCACCATGGCCGTTGCCCACGAAGGACTTGCCTCACTAGGGTAGATCTTCACGAAGTAAGCGATCTCCTTGCCCTTACAAACTCCTTGGTTCAACTCCACAATCTTGTCGGAGGCTCCCAAGTGACACCTAGCCAATCTAGGAGACACCACTCTCCAAGAAGTAACGAATGGTGTGTTGATGATGAACTCCTTGCTCTTGTGCTTCAAATGATAGTCTCCCAACACTCAACTCTCTCTCACAGGATTTGGATTTGGTGGAAAGAAGATTTGAGTGGAAAGCAACTTGGGGAAGGCTAGAGATCAAGATTCATATGGTTGGAATGGAATATCTTGGCCTCAACACATGAGTAGGTGGTTCTCTCTCAAAACTGGTAAGTTGGAAGTGTAGGTTCGTTCTGATGGCTCTCTCCGTGAATGAAGAGAAGGTGGAGGGGTATATATAGCGCCCACACAAAATCTAACTGCTACACACAATTTACCAAACTCGGTGGGACCGAATCATCAAACTCGGTCGGACCGATTTAGTAAACCTAGTGACCGTTAGGGTTTTCGGTGGGACTGACATGCAACTCGGTAGGACCGATATGGTTAGGGTTAGGGCATAACGTAATTTCGGTGAGACTGATTACACAAACTCGGTGAGACCGATTACACAAACTCTGTGAGACCGAATTTGGTAATTAGCTAACCAGAGAGTTGGTCAGGTAAACTCGATGGGACCGATTCGCTCTTTCGGTGAGACCGAAAAGTTACGAAAGGGAAACAGAGAGTTTACATTGCAATCTCGGTGGGACCGATCGCTCACTTCGGTTAGACCGAAACGTTACGAAGGGAAATAGAGAGACTACAATCCCATCTCGGTGAGACCGAGATCCCTATTGGTGAGACCTATTTGCCTAGGGTTTGTGGCAGTGGCTATGACAATGAACTCGGTGGCGCCAGATAGAAAGAATCGGTAGGGCCGAGTTTGACTTTAGGTTTAGGTCATATGTGGATGTGAGAAAGTAGTGGAGGGTTTTGGAGCATATCACTAAGCACATGAAGCAAGAGGCTCATTAAGCAACACCTCATCCCTCCTTGATAGTATTGGCTTTTCCTATAGACTCAAGGTGATCTTGGATCACTAAAATGTAAAATGTAGAGTCTTGAGCTTTTGAGCTTGAGCCAATCCTTTGTCCTTAATATTTTGAGGGATCCACTTTCATCATCCATGCCATGCCATTCATTGAGCTTTCCTGAAATATTTGTCTTGGAATAGTATTAGCTCAATGAGCTATATGTTGTTATGAATTACCAAAACCACCTAGGGATAGTTGCACTTTCAATCTCCCCTTTTGGTAATTGATGACAACAGATAGATCAAAGCTTCGACAAATGATAATAAACTTTGAAAAACATCGTCGCTTTGAGAAGTATGTGATAAGCAAGAGCTCCCCCTAAATTTGTGCATGTTAAGATTTGCTTTGGACTGCAAATGCACAATGAATTAGGCTCATGGGTTACTCTTCCATGTCACATACATCTTGATGGAGCGCTCAAAATAATAAAGATTGAATACATGCACTCATCACCAAGCAAAGTGAATGATCATATAAGGATAAGTAAGATAATATCTCAAGCATAAGTGTAGCTTATGATCAAACACATGATCATCAATGTCTCACAGGTAAAAGCATAGTATCTCAAGCAATCAAAGCAAACAAAGTTCAACCAAGAAGACAAGAGAGAACAAAAGCAAATCTCTCTCTCTCTCTCTCTCTCTCTCGAAGCCTATGACCTATACATTTTTCATCCCCTTTGGCAACAAGTTACCAAAAAGTTCCTAGAAAATGCATAGGACTATATCGTCTCTCAGGCTTGGTCTTCTGGTGGTGGTGTCCAGATAACTCCAAGAACGAAGGCTTCAATGATGTAGAAGGAGCCAAGGAGTTGGTGCTGGAGCCGGTGGCGCCTGGAGCTGTAGCTGGAGCTGATGAAGTGACTCGGTGACTGGCTCAGCCTAATCTCTCGAGCTCGTGGCACTCGCAAATGCATCGCTTGTTGTCCTGCCCTTCCTCTCCTCGCATGTCATCCTCAGAGTCTGCTCCACAAATTATCAATCTCGATTACTTTGACATCAAGATCATATAATTTTTGTTCCATGATTCTTTCCAGGCTCTCCTGGTTTTGAGTTAGGGTGGCCAACCCCTTCTCAATCCGCAGAGTTGATGCTATCAAGTAACCAAGCTGCTCCTGCTTGTTCTTCGAAAGTACTCGATGCCTCTCGCTTGAGTTGGCATCTTGACAGCCTTCTCTTTCCTTGCTTTCTCCTTCTTCTCTTGCGCTTGTACTGATGATGGTTCATTCTCAGTCATGACAACTTGATTGTCCTCAAAGTCAGGATAGAGAACCATGTGTTCCTTATCCAACAAATACTTCCCTGTGCCCATCTTTGAGTTAATCAACTCCACGAATCGTGGGGCATATCCACAGCTCCTCTTCCGTTCCGTCTTTGTCCTCTTGATAGTTTCAACTATGAGGCTCATGACCTTGAATTTCTCGAGGCACATCAAAAATGTGAAGCAAATTGATTGCAAGCCCTCCGATCATGTTGTGGTCACCTGATTTGGGCAATGAGTGTGCCTTAGGATCCAGCTTGATCGCTGGCAGCCCCGACGGAAGAAAATGAACTGATCCAAACTTGAAAGTCTCAAGTGCATCATCCGGATCTCCTTGTACATCTGTGACATTGAGTTGTGACCCATCTTCTTCTTGGCATAAATGTCCAAGTCATCTTCACTTTCCTTGGGGGCATTGATCAGACTTGCCCATTCCTCTATGGTTGACTGGTATCTTGTTCCTTCAGACATCCAAACTATCCTGCCATCTGGATAGAAATGTGCTGTGGAGTAGAATTGCATAATGAGCTCGTCATTCCAGTTTGTGAGCTTCGCCCAACAAAATCTGCAACTCCACACGCATCAAACTGTCATACACCTGTGATAGTGTTCTCATTCTCCTGAATGTAGGTCCAAATCGACCCACCTCATATCACAAACTATGGGCTTCTTATCCAATAAGATGGTCTCATAGAAGTCCTGCTGCTCCTTGGTGTGGAACCCGTAATCTACAACAGTCCTTCTTACGGTGGCATATGGATCTCGACTCTCTCCATAGCCTCAACCCTTGATCTCTCCCGATCTTCATGTTCTCAGCCACAGGATGAGCATCATTGTGGTCTGGAATCTTGGGTTTGAGCTTCCTTAGGACCTGCCCTTCTTCATCTTCCTCAAAGCATCAACCTCGTGCATTGGGGCCTTGTTCTTCTCAAATACGGTATACTCTTGGTATTCCTCTTTGGTGCACTCTTGGGCTTAGGGGCAGCTTTGGGCTTTGAAGTTGCAGCCCCTGATTTTATGGCATCACCCATCAGCTTTTGTGCCTTGGGTGCTGGTTCAGCAACCTCTTCTTCTTCTTCTTCCATCATAGAAGGCTTCCCAATCACTCTGGCCATGGTCTTCTTGACCCTTTCCTTCCTTTTCTTTCCTTCAAAGAAGCAGTTCTCTTTGGGTTGGGATTCCAAAGAAGCTTGAGTGGAGACTCTGGCTTTGGACATTGGTTGTCTACCTGCCGCCTTTTGATCTTGATTCCAGGCTTAATCGCTGTTGAGCTGTACTCCTTCTTGAGCACCTTCTTCTTTGAACTGGCCTCATCCTCAATCGCCACATAATCCTCATCCTCGACTCTGAGGTCTTCTTCTTCTTGACCTTGTGGCAGTCTTGGGCACCATTCGGAGTGCTTCGCCCTCATCTCGAGCTGCTAGAGGGACTAGTGCCCTCACTCATGTGAATCTGCTCTTGACCTGCTCGGGCTGTCACTTAGGTCTCCATGCTGCTCACACCGATCACGACCTGTGAATAATTATAGATGAGGTAGAGTGGATGAGCATCACAAAATGCAGAGATTTTTGCAAAGAATGATTCAAAAAACTTAGTTTTAGTTTTCCACGAGAAAGCATTTCGGATCTACCGATTTTAAACTCGGCGATACCGAAGCAGTTTTGGAACCTAAACTAGTGAACTTCGGTCGAGACCGAGTCACACGGTTCGGTAACCGAGACTGCTAGGGTTTCACAAAGTTCTAAAATCGGTCACACCGATTTGTAATTCTCGGTCGCATCGAGACTTACTAGTGCAATGGCGTTAGCCAAATCGGTGGGACCGAGTTTTTCAAATCGGTGGGTCCGAGTTGGTTTCGGCGGAAAGCTAACCCTAATTTTTCAAATCACAACTATTCTAAGGATTGTTTTGACTGGATAGAGGTGTTTCAATCGTGGCAAGATGCATTATGAACACAATGTGCCGAGAATCAGGCGAGGATAGCACTGTGATCGAGTTCATACCCTAGTTTGGCGGTGAACTAGCTACGGCGGCAACGGCGGAGAAGAATTCCGTTGACGGCGGCGGAGACTAGCGGCTGGAGGCGGCTGACGCCGAAGTCGACGATCCATAGACCTAGTAGGCAGAGCGAGCTATGCGCGAGCGAGGAGTTTCGGAGAAAGTTTTCCAAAATTTGCCCGTCTGAATATATAGCCCGACAACTCGGTGTGGACCGAAAGTGGAACAACTCGGTGGCACCGAGATGCATAACTGTTAACAGTTACGGCAACTCGGTGTGACCAAAAAGTTCAAATCGGTTGCACCGAGATTGAAAACCTAGATCGACTTAGTAATCTCGGTATGACCGAAATGGAGGAATCGGTTAGACCGAAAATCACAAAGAAGTTTTGGAAGTTTAAATCTATGACGAATTGGGGACTCAAGTGCTCCTCACACGAGTGGTTCGAATCGACTTGATCAAATTTTGTGATGTAGCATGAATAGAGTTTGAGACGAGAAAAGCATAGATAGCTAGAGAAGGTTCTTAGGCATTCTTGTCCATCCACTTGGCCAAAGAGAAAGAAACCAATCAATCAAAACAACAAGTGGATGTCCTCGAATGAGTAAAATATGCAACCAACATGCTCACAGAATAAAATGACTAATGAAATATGTGCCAAAGCATGCACAACCAATTCTAGCATCTATCAAGCAATTGGCGATGACTAGGTCATCTATATATGAGTATATTGACTTAGGAGTCAAATGAGAACATTTGATCATAGGTCATACTCATCGCTTAAGCTCAAGTGGGGTTACCACTTTTACATAAAGCATTTATGTGTTCACATCATTAGAGTTGCTTTGACTCAATTCTTAGAGTTAAGCTCCCCTAGATGTGAGATCCCCCTTAGAGGGATAAACTAACCTTGGGTTTTGTCGATGATGACTTCATGTAGGTGTTGAAGATGTGGATGCTCAATGTTGATGTAGATCTTTTGGAGCAATCCTTTGGAGTGAGTTGCACTTTCAATACCTACATGGCTTAGTCCCACAAGGAACAAACAAGAATATCCATAAACATAGAGTGATGCACACACAAAATGATGTCCATGAAAACATTAGGTTACCTTGTCCCTTGCCTTACCAACATGAGGGTTTGTGACTCCTTGAACTAGTGCAAGATATGGAAGTTGATTGCACTTGTCCTTGCCATAATGATATGAGTGAAAAATGTTGGCGGAGTCACCCTCAAGAACTCTCTAGTTCTTCTTCTTCTGGATCCACATCATCTTGATGGGAATCCTTGGTGTAGTAGTTGTGCTTGATGAAGTAGAACTTGACGTAGTCTTGGGAACCCACTTGACCAAGGCCTTAGGTGCTTCTTCAAATGCATCAATCTCCTCTTGAAGCTTGTCCTTGCCTTTGTTCTTGTGGTCTTGTGGTGGAAGATCATCTTGTGCTTGTGTTCCCTTGAAGGAAGTAGGATCATACTTCTCTTGTTGAGGAACAAACTTCGTCTTGGGGTATTGATTTTCTTCCCACTCAACTCCATTGGCATTGAACTTTCGTTCAAAACAAACACTTTGATTCTTCCGGTGCCTTCCTTGCTTGCGTACAATTTCCTCAAATTGCTTACTCCCGGCAAGCCTCTTGTATACACCTTTCTCTATAATTCCCGTCAATAAGCTGTTTTCTTGCTCAAGTGTAACTTGGCTAAGAGAATCATCAGTGGAATCAAGAGAGCTACTAGAAGCAACAATATTGGATTTAGCATTGTTATTGTTACTACTAGAAGAAGAATCTTTCTTTTCTTGTTACTAGACTTGACTTGAGGCATGTAAGTAGATAAGAGTAAACGCTTGGCAATATAAGAAGAACTTTTCATTTAAGATCATCATTGGTTGCCTTTAAGAACTCATGCTCTTGCTCAAGATTGAGCTTTTCAAAGCGTAACTTCTCATGAGCCCTTAAAAGTTCTCGATGATCTTTGAATATAGTTTCATGAGCTAACTTAAGAGTGTTTAGTTCTTTAGTTATACGCTCAATCTTCTCCTTATCATTGTCATTTGTTTCATCTTGATTAGAATGATTAATTGACGTTTCATCATAGTATTCATCACTAGAGTTGTCAACAAGTAAATCATCATCACCTAGCAAGTCATCTTCATCACTATTAAAATCAACATACTCAGGGTGTGTTACCTAAGGACCTTTGGCCATGAAGCATCTTCCAATTCCTTCATTTGGTGATTCAAATATGTCGTAGGAGTTGGTTGACACAAGTGCTAAACCGGCAACAACTTCATCTTGAGTGTATTCGGAGTCGGAGTGATAGCTTCTCTCGGAGTGATTGTTTGAGTCGAGCCGGATACCCATTCACCAACATGAGCTTGATGTCTTCGTTTTATGTAGCTCTTTGATGACTTGTCCTTCCTTTCCGAATCCTTGCTTCTCTGTGAGGGTCTTTGTTCATAACGATCATATCTACTCCTTCTCTCTCTTGGTGGTGATTTTTCTCTTCTACTTCTTCTCTTGGGAGAATCTTCTCTTCTTTTGTAGGGTGCCGTACACTCATTGGAATAGTGTCCGGGTCTCCCACAATTGTAGCAATTGGCGCTCTCGTCTAGAAGATCTTTTGTCATTGTAGGACCTTGACTTGGAGCTTCTTTCTTTGCTTCTACTCTTGTAGAATTTGTTGAAGTTCTTCACCATTAAGCTCAATTCTTTGTTGAAGGTTTGTTTCTCACTTGATGATGTGGGGGCTTCACATGAGGCTTTGTAAGCACCACTTGACTTGTTGTGAAGTTCCTCCTTATCCTTGGAGTGACATCTCATGAGCAACAATTCTTCCAATGACTTCCGTTGGCTTGAGATCTTTGTAATTTGGCATCATTTTGATCAATGTGCACACGGTATCATATTTTCCATCCAATGCTCTTAGGATCTTTTTGATGATGAATCTGTCGGTCATTTCTTCACTTCCTAAGCCAGCAATCTCATTTGTGATAAGAGCAAGCCTAGAGTACATTTCAGCGACACCTTCACCATCCTTCATTTTGAACTTGTCAAGCTGACTTTGGAGCACATCCAACTTGGATTCCTTTGACGGAGTCGGTACCTTCATGCATATCAATCAAAGTATCCCAAATTTCCTTTGCATTCTCAAGACGGCTGATTTTGTTGAATTCTTCAGGGCACAAGCCATTGAAGAGGATATCACAAGCTTGAGCGTTGTATTGCAACATCTTCAACTCTTCCGCACTAGCTTCACGGTTCGGTTCTCTCCCATCAAAGAATTCACCTTGCAAACCAATACACAGAATAGCCCAAACGGCGGGGTTATGTCCGAGAATATGCATTTTCATCTTATGCTTCCAACTAGCCAAATTAGTGCCATCAAAGTAAGGACCTCTACGGTGATAATTTCCCACGCTAGACGCCATACTCTCCTAGGTTGTGAAACCAAGGCTATGACCACCAAAAGCTATGGAAATCAAAGCAAATGGAGACCAAAGCTCTGATACCACTTGTAGGGCCTTGAAGTATGTCTAGAGGGGGGGTGATTAGACTACTTGACCAATTAAAAACTTACCTTTTCCCAATTTTAGACTTTGGCAGATTTTAGCTATCTTTGAACAAGTCAAGCAATCTTCACGCAATTCAAGCAAGCATGCAAAGAGTATATAGGCAGCGGAAATAAAGCATGCAACTTGCAAGAATGTAAAGGGAAGGGTTTGGAGGATTCAAACGCAATTGGAGACACGGATGTTTTTGTCGTGGTTCCGATAGGTGGTGCTATCGTACCTCCATGTTGATGGAGACTTCAACCCCACGAAGGGTAGCAGTTGCGTGAGTCCACGGAGGGCTCCACCCACGAAGGGTCCACGAAGAAGCAACCTTGTCTATCCCACCATGGCCGCCGCCCACGAAGGACTTGCCTCACTAGCGGTAGATCTTCATGAAGTAGGCGATCTCCTTGCCCTTACAAACTCCTTGGTTCAACTCCACAATCTTGTCGGAGGCTCCCAAGTGACACCTAGCCAATCTAGGAGACACCACTGTCCAAGAAATGTAACGAATGGTGTGTTGATGATGAACTCCTTGCTCTTGTGCTTCAAATGATAGTCTCCCCAACACTCAACTCTCTCTCACAGGATTTGGATTTGGTGGAAAGAAGATTTGAGTGGAAAGCAACTTGGGGAAGGCTAGAGATCAAGATTCATATGGTTGGAATGGAATATCTTGGCCTCAACACATGAGTAGGTGGTTCTCTCTCGAACTGGTAAGTTGGAAGTGTAGGTTTGTTCTGATGGCTCTCTCCGGGAATGAAGAGGAGGTGGAGGGGTATATATAGCGTCCACACAAATCTAACGTTACACACAATTTACCAAACTCGGTGGGACCGAATCATCAAACTTGGTCGGACCGATTTAGTAAACCTAGTGACCGTTAGGGTTTTCGGTGGGACTGACATGCAACTTGGTAGGACCGATATGGTTAGGGTTGGGGCATAACGTAATCTCGGTGAGAACGATTACACAAACTCGGTGAGACCGAATTTGGTAATTAGCTAACCAGAGAGTTGGCGGAGTAAACTTCGGTGGGACCGATTCGCTCTTTCGGTGAGACCGAAAAATTACGAAAGGAAGCAGAGTTGACATTGCAATCTCGGTGTGACCGATCGCTCACTTCGGTTAGACCGAAACGTTATGAAGGGAAACAGAGAGATTACAATCCCATCTCGGTGAGACCGAGATCCCTATCGGTGAGACCTATTTGCCTAGGGTTTGTGGCAGTGGCTATGACAATGAACTCGGTGGCGCCGGATAGAAAGAATCGGTAGGGCCGAGTTTGACTTTAGGTTTAGGTCATATGTGGATGTGAGAAAATAGTGAGGGTTTTGGAGCATATCACTAAGCACATGAAGCAAGAGGCTCATTAAGCAACACCTCATCCCTCCTTGATAGTATTGGCTTTTCCTATACACTCAATGTGATCTTGGATCACTAAAATGTGAAATGTAGAGTCTTGAGCTTTTGAGCTTGAGCCAATCCTTTGTCCTTAATATTTTGAGGGATCCACTTTCATCATCCATGCCATGCCATTCATTGAGCTTTCCTGAAATATTTGTCTTGGAATAGTATTAGCTCAATGAGCTATATGTTGTTATGAATTACCAAAACCACCTAGGGATAGTTGCACTTTCACCCTCCCTCCTAGTCCGAATAGGATAAGGAGAGGGGGGCGACGCCCCCCTTTCTTCCTCTCCTCCACCTCTTTCCCCCCTCTCTCCTAGTCCAACATGGAAAAGTGGGGATCCTACTCCCGGTAGGAGTAGGACTCCTCCTGGCGCGCCCCCTCTCTAGGCCGGCCGCACCCCCCTTGCTCCTTTATATACGGGGGCAGGGGGCACCCTAGAGACACAACAATTGATCGTTTGATCTTTTAGCCGTGTCAGCGTGCCCCTCCACTATAGTCCACCTCGATAATCAGAAGCGGTGCTTAGGCTAAGCCCTGCGTCGATGAGAACATCATCATCGTCACCATGCCGTCGTCTTGTGAAACTCTCCCTTAACACTTTCGGCTGGATCGGAGTTCGAGGGACGCCATCGGGCTGAACGTGTGCTGAACTCGGAGGTGCCGTATGCTCGGCACTTGATCGGTCGGATCGTGAAGACGTCTGACTACATCAATCAGCGCAGATAACGCTTCCGCTTTCGGTCTCACGAGGTGCGTGGACACACTCTCCCCTCTCGTTGCTATGCATCACCATGATCTTGCGTGTGCGTAGGAATTTTTTTGAAATTACTACGTTCCCCAACAAGCTTTACTGGGCTCGTGGTGTAAATCATATATGGGGACTTCAGATGCTCTCATCATTGAAGCTTTTTCTCTATGAGATGGAGTTCACTTTGTTGCCATTCGGGGACTCTCGCATGTGATAATGGAAGTGGATTGCCTAGAGCTGGTGATGCTCTGGAAAACCGCCACAATTCTCGATCTATTTTGGCTCCTATCTTGTTAGAAATAGGAGAGCTTAGCAATAATTTTGTTTTATTTGATGTTCAGCATGTAAACTGGTCAGCGAACCTACCATCGCATCTTTGTGCAAAGCATGCATGCACTTTGAATGTGACGGATTGCTGGCCGGAAGAAACCCCTAGCTTCCTTGTGACTAGCCTCTTGGCTGACTGTCCGGGGAATGGTTTTGTCTGAATAAAAGCTCTCTGATTTGCTCCCAAAAAGAATATGCTTAGAAGGAAAAAATACTATAAAATAGAAAATCAGCATAGCGCTCGATAACATCATGTGTCAGGCACAACGTTCCAACTAAGTCAGGCGGGAAGGGAGGGGCGGGAGCTGTCCTTAGGGATCACCATGGATCGTGTGGGCGCCCCACAGCACGTGACGATAACCGTCATGCCGGATATGGTAAATCCGGCCGGGCCGAACACAGCAGACAAAGCTCATTTCAGCTACGTCGTGATATAGCCCAATACAGAGGCGCCAAGACACCCACTATGCTTCACAGATGAAGTAATGGATCATCAAATCCCCGAGGGTTTCAAACCCGTAAACATCGAATCATACGATGTCACAACAGACCCTGCGGTATGGATCGAGGACTATCTCCTTCATATCCACATGGCCCGCGGGGATGATCTAGATGCCATCAAATACCTCCCACTTAAGCTTAAAGGACCAACTCGGCATTGGCTTAACAGCTTGCCAGCAGAATCAATTGGTTGTTGGGAGGACCTGGAATCCGCATTCCTCGACAACTTCCGGGGCACCTATGTGCGACCACCAGACGCCGATGACCTAAGCCACATAATCCAGCAGCCAGAGGAATCGGCCAGGCAATTCTGGACACGGTTCCTAACGAAGAAAAATCAAATAGTCGGTATCGTTCGACGCAGAGGCCCTTGCAGCCTTCAAGCATAACATCCGTGACGAGTGGCTTGCCCGGCACCTAGGGACAGGAAAAGCCGAAATCCATGGCAGCCCTCCGACACTTCATGACCCGCTTTTTGCGGCGGGAGAAGACAGCTATTAGCTCGTAGTAATAACATGACCAAGATCCTCGTAATTTGGATACCAAGGACAGCATGGGCAGGTCGGCGTCATAACAAGCAAAAGTGCGCGTGCATTAACGCGATAATGCCGAGGATATGATAGCTAATGCCGGATTCGTGAGGCTCTAAACCGGTCGGCCAGAAAAGCCATTCAAAAGAAATACTCCGGGCCCGTCCAATTTGGACCGAATACTCGATCGCTCGTGCGGACACGGCACCCCGAAAAACCAGCCAACCACACCAACAGGGGATTGTTGGGTGTTCAAGCAAACGAGCAAGTTAAACGCCGAAAACAATGACAAGGGCTGCATAGCGATGACGAGGAGGAGCCCGACCGCCGAACAATAGGGGACAGAAGGGTTTCCCCCACAAGTGACGGTGAACATGATATATGCAACCCACATACCCAAAAGGGAGCGGAAGCGTGCACTCAGGGACGTATATGCGTTGGAGCCAGTCGCCCCAAAGTTCAACCCATGGTCCTCCTGCCCGATCACTTTTGATCGAAGGGACCACCCCACTAGCATCCGCCATGGCGGATTCGCCGCATTGGTTTTAATTAGACCCAATCATTGACGGATTTCACCTCACTAGAGTCCTTATGGACAACGGCAAAGCAATTTAACCTACTTTATCGTGGATACATAAAATGGGCATAGATCCCTCAAGGATTAAACCCACAAAGATGACCTTTAAAGGCGTCATACCAGGTGTGGAGGCCAACTGCATGTGCTCGCCATACACTTGAGGTGGTCTTTGGATCCTCGGATAATTTCCGAAGCGAGGAGTTAATCTTCGACATAGTCCCGTTCCGCAGTGGCTATCACGCACTGCTCGGACGAACCGCATTTGCAAAGTTCAATGCGGTGCCGCACTACGCATACCTCAAGCTCAAGATGCCGGGCCCTCGAGGAGTCATTACGGTCAATGGAAACACCGAACGATCTCTCCGGACGGAGGAGCATCTGGCCCGACCCCTCGCGGCGGAAGTACAAAGCTGCCCTGTCAAGGCAATTCTCGATCCGGCCATTAAACGTCCGGACACCGTCTTGCGCCGAGTAACCTACAACAAGACCGTCTGCAGCGCGTTCGAACGCAGCGTAGCAATGCGGCCCTAACCCCAGCCCTCGCGAAATTGCGAAACCCGATGCTGCCAGTACATAACTACGCCTCTGGAAATACCATGATCATATGGGGAGGGACACGACCACGGACGCCTAAAATACGGCTCAACCGCACAAGGGGCTCCCGATTTTGTCATTCTTTTTTTCTTTCTTTCTTCTGTCGGGACTCCACTTTCCGGAAGGCCTGTCCGTAAAGATAATCGCCGAACACACGATGCAACAGCCAGGGAGGCGTAGCTACGTCGAGTGTCCAGGTGGTCTCTATAACGACCAGTATACTTGTTTCACATATAACCCCGCAGCTCGCCCCTGGAGGGGGGACATGTTAAATAGTCCCATCTCTTGCTTATCGCACTATTTGTATCGTTCTACTTTTACCGCAGACTTTTAAAATAAACAATGCATAACTTTTGTCTCTTATTGCATTATCTTTTTTTATATATAAAAATATGTTCAGTTATGACATTGTGCAACCGTACACTTTGGTACAACCAATACACCAGGGGCTTACGCACCCCAGAATATGGTGTGAGAAGTCCGAACACTCTCATGAGTGCGGCACCCCGAACTTATAGCATTATATGCATCGGCTCCGAATCATGTCTTGGGTCAATACTTGGGTTTGCCCGGCTCCCATGTTTTGGTACCTTCGTTCCGTTATATCGGCTAAGTAGCACCGGGAGAACCATCTGCAATTGTGCCCGGTTGAGCCGGGCCGAGCACCTCGATGGAGAAAGCTAAAACCGACCGTCATGATAGAGGCGAGAGCTGGTACGCTGTTCGAGAGGTTTTCGAGTCCCTAAAGACTTATGCTGCTTAGGAGCGAGGAGTCGGCTTTGTCCGCCTAGGCGTGGATAGCGCCTGAACTCGGTCTTCCGAATACTAGGGGCTTCACTAAATTTAAAATTATAGAATTCTATGGCTAAGTGAGAGTGTTCAAGCATTATAGTACTATTGCCTTGTTCGTTGTGTTGAGCGCCTCCCTCGACGGACCCAATAATGGGAAAAAGAGCGCTCAAGTTTATCCCGAACACCCCAGCACTCGCGGCATGGGGACAGAAGCCGACGACTCGCCATCTCTCAATTTTGATAAACGACCGCGCAGAAGGTAATATTTTAAATTCAAAAGCGTTGCTTAACGCATATGAAACAAGTTTTCAGCGTACAGGATCACAAATGCGAGTTTACTCAAAAATTACATCTTTGGAGCACTCATCCGCGATACGGCGGGCACCCTTCAGGACGCCCTCATAATACATCTCGGGCTTGCGATGCTCCTTGCCCGGCGGTGATCCGTCCATCACAAGCTTCTCAGCATCCATCTTGCCCCCAGTGCACTTTAGCACGGGCAAAGGGCCTCTGAGCACCTTCGATGCATACGGAGCGCTTTGATGACTTCAAGCCTTGGACAGGCATCCACCAGCCGCCTTACCACCGAAGTAGCTTCCGGGCATGGCTTCCCGGGCCATAGCCGGATCTGGCGAGACCCTTCATGGCCTGTTCGGCCACCTTATGGAGCTTCGACCAGCTGCTTGGCTGGTCGCTCAAAAACACCGGGTGTCCGCCTCGGCATCTTGAGACCAGAACACCGTCTCCGTCGAGCTTCCCTCCTCGGCTCGGTAGAATGCGGCTGCGTCGGACACACACTCCGGGGAAGATCTGTGAATGCTCCTGGAGAGCTCCGGACTCGGGTAAGTAACAAGTAATTCACTTTCACGTGCTTGCTTTGCATAAAGAATGCCTTACCCGCCGCTATCTTCTTCATCGCCTCAATTTCTTGGAGGGCTTTTTGGGCTTCGGCCTTGGCAGATTTAGGCGCTCTCAAGCCGAGGCGAGCTCGGACTCTCGAGTCTTGAGTCACGCTCCAAACTCTCGTGTTTTTCCACGAGAGCACAGAGCTCTTGCTGCACCGCTGCCACCAGCGCCTCCTGCTTCTCTCACTCGATCGCTCCACGGCCGCATTGTTTTGACCTTGGACAACGCTTCCTTCGTGGTCGCCACCTCGTTCGCGGGCCCCTGCATACCCACGCTTGATCCTGTCATTTTTTGCAACCACATTTTTTATATACTCACATAAGGTATTACTTACCTTCCTTGTCCCCGAGCTGCTTCTTGGCAAGGCCGAAGCTCGTCCTCGGACCGCTCGAGGCTCTGCTTCAATACATTGACCTCCGCAATCGGTCTGGCAGTAGGTCAAGAAAGACAGCCTCGCATTCCCATATTGACACACTTATGTTAGACTCTCACAGATATCTTTATGATCCTCAGTTCGGCTTTTCTTTCCGAACACCAAACTGAGCATCAGGGGCTACTGTCTATGCGGTAATATTTTTACATATATTAAATACGTACCTCAAAGCCTGTTAGGAGGCTGGCACAGGCTTCGGTCAACCCGCTCTGGATCACCGCGCTCATAATAGTACGGTGCTCCTCGTCGATGGAGGCGCCGTTAAGCACCTCCAGCATATTATCCGGTGCCTTCGGTTGGACGGAGGTCACCAGCGTCGTAGGCTTGCCCTTCTTAGTAGGGGGCCGCCTGCCGGATGCCAGAACCCTTGAAGGTTCCGGTGCGGTGTCCGGCCTAGGGCCGGACTTAGAGCCCTTAGGGGTTTTATCCCCTTTTCGCCAGGAGTCTGGGAGGTCGCCTTGCGGCGCCTCGAGACCATCTCCTCCTGCTTGGCCCCTTTGGGACGCCACCTCGGCGTCATCCGGCGGCCACGAGGAGAGGAGGCGGTCGGAAGTGAAGTGCTGTTCACATCCGGCGAACCAGGGAACCGCTTCGACGAAGCGTCGAGCCCGGCCTTGGGAGGACTGCATGATTATATCCGATGTCGGAAAGGTGCTTGTGCAACAAAGGAACGCCATGAGTTATTCTGGTATCCGGAGACTTACGATTTCGCCAGGCTTGGCCCGGTGGCCCTCTTCTTCGCCGCCGGGCGTTGGTGGAGAGTAGTCCGGAGGAGGTCCTTCCCTTCTTGGACCCTCCGCCTCCCGGTTAGGCGGCCTTCCTTTTCTTCTCTCCCCGGCTGGGGAGAGACCTCTCTTCCTCCTCCTGCGTCTTCATGGGAGGAGTCCGCCTCGAGTCATCGGACGATGAGTCGGCACCACTGGCGCCGGGAACTCTTTCGAGTTCCCGTGGCCTTCTTCTTAACCTTCTTCTCCGGCACCACGTAAGGTGCGGGCCAGCAACCCGTCAAGTGGGCGTCTGCTGGATCTTCGGGCAAAGGAGCCGGACAGTCGATCTGTCCGGTCTTCTTCTGCCATTCCTATCAAAGGAACGGGAGCTTAGATCCCGCATAGAGTTAAACTATGAAAAACAAGTATCCCGTAAAGGGTAAAATAAGCTTACTACGCTGGCTTGTTGTTTCGCGCGGAATCCGCGATCCTCGGTGATGGGAGGGGGAACCTCGGCGCCCTTGAATAGCACCTTCCAGGCATCTTCGTGCGTTGTGTCAAAGAGCCTGGTCAGAGTTTGGTGCTGGGCCGGGTTGAACTCCCATAAGTTAAAGGCCCGTCGTTGACACGGGAGGATCCGGCGGATGAGCATGACCTGGACTACGTTAACGTGTTTAACCTCTTTGTTCACCAGGTCTTGGACGCATGATTGGAGTCCGGTACTCTCTTCTGAATTACCCCACGATAGGCCCTTCTCTTTCCAGGAGGTCAGCCTTGTAGGGAAGCTAGATCGGAATTCGGGGGCCGCTGCCCATTTAGGGTCACGCGGCTCGGTGATGTAGAACCACCCCGATTGCCACCCCTTTATGGTCTCCACGAAGGAGCCCTCGAGCCATGTAACGTTGGGCATCTTGCCCACCATGGCGCCTCCGCACTCCGCTTGTTGGCCGCCCACAACCTCGGCTTGACATTGAAAGTCTTCAGCCATAAGCCGAAGTGGGGCTTGATGCAGAGGAAAGCCTCGCACACGACGATAAACGCCGAGATGTTGAGGACGAAGTTCAGGGCCAGATCGTGGAAATCCAGGCCATAGTAGAACATGAGCCCCCGGACAAATGGGTGAAGTGGAAAACCTAGTCCGCGGAGGAAGTGGGTGAGAAACACCACCCTCTCATGGGGCCTGGGGGTGGGGAGGAGCTGCCCCTTGTCTGGGAGCCGGTGCGCGATGTCGTTAGACAAGTATCCGGCCTCCCTCAACTTCTTGACATGTCCCTCCGTGACGGAGGAAACCATCCACTTGCCTCCCGCTCCGGACATGGCTGGAGAAGGTTGAGGTGGGATGTGCGGACTTGGGCGCTGGAGCTCGAGTGCGCGAAAATGGATAAGCAAAGGAGGAAGAAGGCGTAGATGGAAAAGGTGGATCCTTATCCCCTTATATGGGCGGACGAAACCATGCGCCCCCCACCAGCCTCGTAAAACTCGCTTATCTCCCAAGCGCCGTAAATTAATGGCACGGTTGGGTTACCCACGTCCGTATTGATGAGAATCCCGGAATAAGGGGACACGATCTCTGCTTCAACAAGACGTGCCAAGGAAACCGCCTCGCTAAGTGCGCTGAGGTGGGACAGTGAAAACGATTCGAATAAAGGCTTGGCCGTGGTGTGATGACATGCTGCGAAATACGTCAGCAGATTAGATTTGTGTAAATATTGTTCTCACTACCGTGGTATGTGGAAATTATTTTGCAGAGCCGGACACTATCCTTGTGCTCAAAATCTTCTATGAAGTATTCGGAGGAGGAACCCGCCTTGCAATGCTGAAGACAAAGCTGCCTTGGAGCTAAATGCGTCATTGAAGCCTAGTTTCAGGGAGCTCTTGAGGAGTCCTGGATTAGGGGTGTCCGGATGGCGGACTATGACCTTTGGCGGACTCCTGGACTATGAAGATACAAGATTGAAGACTTAGATCCCTGTCCGGATGGGACTTTCCTTGGCGTGGAAGGCAAGCTTGGCGATACGGATATGTAGATCTCCTACCATTGTAACCAACTCTGTGTAACCCTAGCCCTCTCCGGTGTCTATATAAACAAGAGGGTTTTAGTCCGTAGGACGAACAACAATCATGCCATAGGCTAGCTTCTAGGGTTTAGCCTCTCTGATCTCGTGGTAGATCTACTCTTGTACTACCCATATCATCAATATTAATCGAGCAGGAGTAGGGTTTTACCTCCATCGAGAGGCCCCGAACCTGGGTAAAAACATCGTGTCCCTTGTCTCATGTTACCATCCGCCTAGACGCACAGTTCTGGACCCCCTACCCGAGATCCGCCGGTTTTGACATCGACAGCGCTCATCGTCCTCTCTGACTCCTCGTCCGATGATGGCGACAACCACGGGTACTCCGACGACTCAGTTGATCCATCAGCGCAGACGCCTAAAGTTGCACTGGTGACCGGAAGGGCAAAGGGCCGACGAGGAAGTGGTGAAGACACTCCTGTTGGGGAACGTAGTAATTTCAAAAAAATTCCTACGCACACGCAAGATCATGGTGATGCATAGCAATGAGAGGGGAGAGTGTTGTCCACGTACCCTCTTAGACCGAAAGCAGAAGCGTTAGCACAACACGGATGATGTAGTCGTACGTCTTCACGATCCGACCGATCCAAGTACCGAACGCACGGCACCTCCGAGTTCAGCACACGTCCAGCTCGATTACGTCCCGCGAACTCCGATCCAGCAGAGCTTCACGGGAGTGTTCCGTCAGCACGACGGCGTGATGACGGTGATGATGTTGCTACCGACGCAGGGCTTCGCCTAAGCACCGCTACGGTATGACCGAGGTGGAATATGGTGGAGGGGGGCACCGCACACGGCTAGGAGAGATCAACAGATCAACTTGTGTGTCTAGAGGTGCCGCCCTGCCCCCGTATATAAAGGGGCAAGGGGGTAGAGGCGGCCGGCCAAGGAGGGCGCGCCAAGGGGGGAGGCCTACTCCCACCGGGAGTAGGACTCCTCCTTTCCTTGTAGGAGTAGGAGAAGGGGGGAGGAGGAGAGAGAGAGAGGAAGAAAAGGGGGGCGCCGCCTGTCGGTGTCAAAACCGGCGGATCTCGGGTAGGGGGTCCCGATCTGTGCGTCAAGGCTGATGGTAAAAGGAAGCAAGGGACACAGATGTTTACCCAGGTTCGGGCCCTCTCGATGGAGGTAAAACCCTACTTCCTGCTTGATTAATATTGATGATATGGGTAGTACAAGAGTAGACCTACCACGAGATCGTAGAGGCTAAACCCTAAGAGCTAACCTATGATGGTATGATTGTAATTGTGATCGGCCTTCTAAGGACCAACCTCTCCGGTTTATATAGACACTGGAGAGTGCTAGGGTTTACATGGAGTCGGTTACAAGGAAGGAAATATAATATCCGAATGGCCAAGCTTGCCTTCCACGCCAAGGAAAGTCCCATCCGGACATGGGCCGAAGTCTTGAGTCTTGTATCTTCACGCTTCAATAGTCCGGAGTTGTACACAGTCCGGCTGTCCGGATACCCCCTAATCCAGGATTCCCTCAGTAGCCCCTGAACCAGGCTTCAATGACGATGAGTCCGGCGCGCAGTCTTGTCTTCGGCATTGCAGGGCGGGTTCCTCCTCCGAATACTCCAAAGTAATTTTCGAACACTTGAACCGTGTCCGGATCCACAAGATAATCTTCGCATGCCACCGTAGAGGGAATGATGTTTTACAAATGCAATCTACTGACAACTTTATAAGCAACGCGACGTGTTAGTACGGTCGAGTTATTATTCGAACCGTTCTTTTCACAACCAGCCACAGCGCATATTGCGAGGCGGTTTCCTCGACACGTCTAGTCAAAGCAGAGATCGTGCCCCCTTATCACGGGATTCTCATCAATACGGGCATGGATAATCAAACCGCACCGCTAATCATGGCGAGTGGGAGGCAAAACAGGCTTAACCAGGCAAGTGGGGAGGCGCAAAAGCACTTACTGCCTCTATAAAGAGACATGGCCTCTTTCTCTTTACCCACACCTTTCTCCTTCCGCTTGCTCACTCCCCTCTTTTCAAGCCCTAACGCCCAAGCACTCTTCCTCTCCGCCAAAGAGAGGCTTTCCAAAGATGTCCGGATCCGGAGCAGGAGGCAGATGGATGGCCTCTACTGCCCGGGAGAAGGATATTAAGAAGCTCCGGGACGCCGGGTATCTGGCTCAGAAGATCGACCACCGTCTCCCTCCAGCGGGACAGGCCGTTCCCACTCCGAAACCCCACGAGAGAGTCGTGTTCCTTCCCCATTTTGTCCATGGCGCTACGGGTTTCCCCTGCACCCATTTGTTCGGCGGAATCATGTATTACTACGGGATCGATTTTCATGATCTTTCCCCAACTCCTTCCTCAATATCTCGGCGTTCATCGTCAGTAATGCGAAACTTTCTTCGGATCTCACCTCACTTGACTTGTGGCTGAAGATTTTTAATGTAAAGCCCAAGGTGGTGAGTGGCGAACACCTGTAAAGTCTTGGCGGTGCCATGGTGAGAAAGATGCCCAAGGCCGTTTGGCGAAGGCGCTTTCAACGACTCCGTTAAGGAGTGGCAGCAACAGTGGTTCTATATCACCGAACCACACGGCAAAAAGTGGGCGGAGGCTCCAGAGTTCAGATCCGGAGCTCCTCTACGGCTCACGTCCTGGCCCGAGAAGGGCCCGACCTAGTGTTCGTCCGAGGAACTATTCTTTGCTCAGCACGCCGCCATCGTGGTGCGATCGATAGGGGCGCCAAACTCGTCGGCGTGGTCCGGTGATGCTAAGCTTGCTGGTCCTCCCCTGTCGGCCGCCGAGCCTGCACTCTGTGGGAGTTCGATCCAGCCGAGCACCAAACCCTTCAGGAGCTTTATGATTCCTCCCACGAGGATATCTGGAAGGTGCTCTTTAAGTCCGGCAAACCATGGCCGGGGCCCGCCGAGGACCGTGGGTATCAATCATCCCATTCTCCAAGCTGGGTAAGTTGTAGCCACACTCTGTCTGTTCATGCCTTAGCTGGTATATCATGAGGGAGACATTTTAATCGTGTTCCGTCGTGACCTCAGGGATGGATAAAGAAGGTGGAGCGGATTCACTGTCCGGCCCCACTGCCGGAGGAACCGGCCGGACCTCTTCTGACGAAGATGCTGGTCTCCGCGCCTTACAAGGCGCCAAAGAAGGAGGCCTCCAAGAAGGTCAAGAAGACCCGGAGTGGCCTCTGTCACCACGAGGTTATGGACGCAAATTCCGAAGACTCAAGCGACGCTCCCTCTTCAGAAAACGAACAGGAAGAAGCAGAGGAGGGCGAGCTTCATTCTGGAGGTGGGAAGAAGCGCATAGCTTCCTCATCCCTGGAGGCCGAATCGCCCAAGCGGAGAAAAGGTTCCCTCCCCGAGGCATCCACCCCGGCTACCGATAGCAGTCCGAAGTGGGATCCCAGGGCCCAGCCCCTGGAGAAGTCGTGAGTGTACAAGATCCGAACATGCATATGCGTCCGGGATTGCTTTTGGGTATAATAGTTTTAACTGTTGCTATATTTTGCACAGTCCGGCGAGGTCCCGCGCCGGCCAGTCCTCATCCGAGGATTCACTGAGTTCGGACGCTTTGGCGAGCAAGACGCCTCCAGAGGCCCCTTCCCCAAAGTCCCGGTGCGACATTGAGGTGTCGCCTCAACGGGGCTCGGACCAGGGGGGCATATCACGGGGGCCGGACACGCGGGAGCGATGGTCCTGGAGTGTACCGTCAGCGGGGCCGACCTTGGGTTAGGTCCACAGCCGGACAAGGTCCGGGAGACCTCTAAGGCCCCCGGATCGGGCGAGCAGCCACCTTCAACGGTGGGGGCCCCGCCTATTCCGCCGGCAACCTCTGTTCAGATAGAGCTGCCAGGCGGTCTATCGACGACGTTAGAGAACGTGTCTATCGTCGATGAACATCGAACCCTGATGGGTGCGGTGGTTGAAAAGATTCAGTCCGCCGAGAGCGGGCTGAACGAGTCCTACCTTGGCCTTATAAAGGCCTTTGAGGTATGTTCCCTGAGAAATCTTTGAGGGATCGTCATAATATGAGTAACAGCCCACGATGCACTATCCGTGAAGGAGAGGGGCCGGGCAGGGGATCAAATCCTCTTATGTCGTGGGAACTTACGTTAAAGGCGTTTACCTCTTTGTTTTAACACGATGCGTCTGCGGAGAAGACGGCCGCTCATAATGCAGAAGTGTCCAGAAGCGGAGCTGGAACGGGCGAGGAAGAACTTGGCGTGAGGAAGCAATTAGAAGATAAACAAGGTATGTGGAAACATTATCTTGCATTAGGCACGAATAAGTAATTGTGCGTATTGAAAGTTTTTGTGTTGTATGCCCTAGGAGCGAGTGCCGAATACGAGGCACTGAAAAAGGATGTGGATGATGCCAACGAGAAGGCTGCCACCGAACAGGCACTTCATGAAAAACACGAGGCCAGGGTTGTCTTGGCTGAGCGTGAGCTCTATGAGGCTGTGAAGAAAAGCGAGGGCTTGGAGCAGAGTCTAATAGGGAAAGACTCCGAACTCGCCCAAGTGCTCCAAGCCGCGGAAGATGCTCGGGAAGAAGCCCGGGGTGCTGTACGGACATTCAAAATGCCCGGAAAGTTGCGGCTGGTAAGGCCTTCTGTGTTCTTAGCCATTTGTTCATGATAATGGGAAGAATTCTAAGCGGCAAGCTAAACTCTTATTCTTCCAGGGGCGTTTGCGGATCTTCCTCGCAGCATTTCAGACGCCGCCCAATTCTACCAATCCAAGGAAAAGAAGTCTGCGGAGAGGGATTTTTGGTCGCAGTATTTGGCACCGAACTATCCGGTGCCCTTTAGCGATCAGCTGAAACAGCTGGTCGAAGCGCATCAATGACCGAACTAGCCATGAAGGACTTGATTGTCCGGTTGTGGCAGCGTGAGCCAATTCGGCAGTTACTCCGGGCTCGTGAAGCGGATTGTGGGAGCTTGTCCTCGGCTTGATGCTATTAAGCAATCGGTTACGCATAGAGGGTGCACGTATGGCATTCGCCCGTGCAAAAGTGCATTGGGGAAGCTTGGCCGGTGAAGGCGATGGTAGGGCCGCCCAGAGAGTAAGGAGCATTGCAAGCGAACTGTACTATGAAGGTGTATTGAAGGGGCCATATGCGGCGGATAAATGTACCAAAGACATTATGTTTCCCTGAGGGCATTCATGCCGCTTTTTGTAATATGTAATTATGGCGTTCATATATTGCCTGTTTGGTTTGAACATATGTTCTTCCTGTGCGGCTGTTTAGTGTATGTAAATCCTAAGAGTTGGCTAGTCGTCGCTTAAACCCTTTACGTAAAAAGAATACTGGGGTGTTCTGGATATATCTGAACGCTCTTTATCCCATAGTTGGTTCCATTTGCGGAGGCGTTTCTCACCACGAACCAGGCAATCGGTCTATAATGCTTTATTACTCTCACTTAGCCATAGGAATTCGAGTATGGTCTGCGCAGCCCCTAGTGTTCGGAAGGCCGAACTAGGGCTATATTGGCTTTGATCGGAAGACCGATCCGTCGCACTCTGCATTGATAATGGCGTTATGCGGAATAAATCTTTAAGGATTTTACAACCTCTCGAACAAGCTGACCAGCTCTCGGCGTATCATAATGATCGGTTTTCGGCTTTCTCTACTGAGGTGCTCGTCCGGCAGATCCGAGACACAATCGCAGTAGTTCTCCCTGCGCTACCTTAGCCGATATGACGGAACGTAAGGTACCAAAACAAGGGAGCCAGGCAAACCCAACCAATGACCCAAGACATGATTCGGAGTTGATGCATATAGTGCTATAAGTTCGGGATGTCGGACGACCGAGAAGGTGGTCGGACTTTATTGCCGTATTTATGAAGCCCCTGGCATAATCGGGCGTAACACGACGTGTCGATAAAAGCGACGGTCGATGAGTGTTATCTCAATCTACGCATTGTAGCAAAATGATATGTCTATGCATATTAGTACGATGGATGAGTATGAAAAGAGGTGTTATTTGGCGGAACCTATGATGGCCGAACTGGAGGGGTCATCGGTGGATCAATAGTTAATCCAGACTGCCTTCTTCTAGGGGGGGCGGGGGGTTCTCCTTGTGTGTCCTAGCCGATTCCACGTAACCAATCCTGTTCTGCGTCAAAGTTAGTTTGTAAGGTAAATACTCGGAGGTAGCCGAGTGTCCCCTTGTGGTTGGTCCGAGGGTTCCTGATCAGACCCTGGTAAACCCAGCCGTTATACCGTTGGGTAGCGCGGACTCCTCAATTGGTGTCTGGATAGTTGTCTGTCATATCAAAATTTTGATAGTCATGTGTGACTCGCTACTTTGGCACCCGTATGATTTCTGCCCTGAGGGCGGGGTTCGGCCGTGTGATTGTATCACATGGTGTTGGCCTGAGTGATTGACCACGTGGAATTTAGTCAACGTGGTTCTTCCGATAACATCTGGTAAATTGCCGCATGATGGGAAGGTGCCGAAGATTTATTCTTTGGCGAAGTATTTTTTGGTGATCCGAAGACAACCGTTTTAGAATGGTGGGCCAGAAAAACTTGGCCTTTGCCCCTAGCATCTTTTAGGAGATGTTGTTTGTGGCTTCATACCTGCGGGGGGTTTATGTGTTATGGTGCCCCCGGTTTGGTATGTCCGAAGGTACTGCAATCGAGTTGCTGTAGTTAATGCGGTCGAGGGGTGATCTGCCGTACTTTTATGCTGTGGGGGGGGGCTCTTGACCAGATGCCTCCCTTCATTGTTTCCCGCACACGGCCAGCCGCAATGTTTTGAGGATCCGGCATTATCTGTTGGTATGCTTTGCCGTCCTTCTAGGAGCACCATGGATTTCACATGGTTGACCGAGTCTATGGCTCGGGCCTGATAAGTCTGAGTTGTTCTTTGTCCGTTGACCGGACTGGGAGTTGCTGGGATTACCCCCAGCCTTCCTGTTTTGATGCTTATGACCATTGCGCCGGGGCTTGAGGATGCCTCTCCTTTTGTCCTTTGTACTGTTTTGTACCGTAGTGGTGTGTTGACGTCGGGGCATGTACCTTGCGTTCTCCTACTTAGGTTGGGGTGACCGGTTGTGCCCTGTGTTCCCTTTATCGGGGCGGTCGGGTCCATATCTTTCAGTGGCCGGAACCTTGGTCCATCTGTCCACCAGCGAATCTTGGTCAGCTTTAAGCTACTGTTGCTTCCTTTGCAGGCTTTTTGCCGTGGCCATGAGCCGTCGCTCGAAGTGAGCTTGTTCCACTGGATCTTCGGGTACGCCGAATTTGTCATTGCCGAGGCTTGCCTCGTCCTCGGAGGGGGGCGTATAGTTGTCCCTCTCCAAGTATCCCACAGTGGCCAGTCCGGCCCTCTGAAAGGCAAGCCCACTAGGGTTATATTCATCTTCGGCGCCATCCAGATTGTTTTCGATTTATAGGCCGGTATTCCTTTGGCGGGGTTTGGAGTGGCGCCGAGGACGCGCGTGCTTTGCTTTTTTCCCTGAGGTTTTATCCTCCGTTGCCTCATCGCCATTTGTTTCCTTTGGGGTGTCCACCATATATATATCATAAGAAGAGGTGGCTGTCCACCGCCCAGTGAGCGGTGGTTCATGTTCTTCTCCTGCATCGTCGTTCATACCGTCGATGTCTTCGGAGTCGAAGTTCAGTACCTCGGTTAAGTCATCGACCGTGGCGATGAAGTGGGTGGTGGGTGGGCAACAAATTCCTTCGTCACTTTGCCTCCCTCCAAGCCGGACATAGTTGGCGCAGAGCCTCCCGGACAGAGAGAGAGAGACCTTAATGAGTCCAGTATGTCGCCAAAGGGCGAGTGCTGGAAGATATCCGTAGCGGTGAACTCCATTACCGGAACCCATCCTGGCCCGACGGGCTCGGGAGCGTGCGGACTGGAACCAACGTCCGGATATGAACCCGGGGATTCGGATTCACAGGCCACCGCAGAGGTAAGGCCCGTGTTCGGCTCCACCGCGATTAGTGTGCGACCTAGGGGGCGGGGTCCATCCCACCGTCCTTAGGCAACGCAGTTTGCTCCAAATCTAGGTCCGGGGACAGTACGGGGATGATGCCCCGAGCTTCGTCCGACGGCAAGTCTAAGCCATGCTCGTCGTGACCGTTTGGTGCTCCTGGCATGGGCCCAAATCCATCGAAGATCAAGTCTCCGCGGGTGTCCGCCATGTAGTTCAGGTTTCCGAACCTGACCTGGTGGCCAGGGGCGTAGCTATCGACACACTCCGGATGGCTGGCGAGTTGGCCGCTTGGTCAAAACCGCCGAACACGAAGATCTGTCCGGGGAGGAAAGTCTCGCCCTGGACAGTGTCGTTGATGATGATTGAAGGAGCCATAGAGCCTGACAGCGACGACACAGAGAAACTCTCAATGAAAGCACCAATGTTGGTGTCAAAACCGGAGGATCTCGGGTAGGGGGTCCCAGTACATGCGTCAAAAGGCTGATGGTAACAGGAAGCAAGGGACCACGAGATGTTTACTCAGGTTCGGGCCCTCTCGATGGAGGTAAAACCCTACTTCCTGCTTGATTAATATTGTTGATATGAGTAGTACAAGAGTAGATCTACCACGATAGAGGGCTAAACCCTAAGAGCTAGCCTATGGTGGTATGATTGTAATTGTGATCGGCCTTCTAAGGACCAACCTCTCCGGTTTATATAGACGCCGGAGAGGGCTAGGGTTTACATGGAGTCGGTTACAAGGAAGGAAATATAATATCCGGATTGCCAACTTGCCTTCCACGCCAAGGAAAGTCCCATCCGGACACGGGACGAAGTCTTGAGTCTTGTATCTTCACGCTTCAATAGTCCGGACATTGTACACAGTCCGGCTGTCCGGATACCCCCTAATCCAGGACTCCCTCACCGCCCCTCTCCGTGTCCAATTCGGACTAAAGGGGGAGGGGTGTGCGGTTTGCCCGGGCCGCCCCTCCTCTTCTCCACTAAGGCCCATTAGGCCAAATATACTCCCCGGGGGGTTCCGGTAACCCCCCGGTACTCCGGTAAATGTCCGAAACCTCCCGAAACACTTTCGGTGTCCTAACATAGTTGTCCAATATATCGATCTTTATGTCTCGACCATTTCGAGACTCATCCTTATGTCCATGATCATATCCGGGACTCCGAACTACCTTCGGTACATCAAAACATAAAAACGCATAATACCGAATGTCATTGAACTTTAAGCGTGCGGACCCTACGGGTTCGAGAACTATGTAGACATGACCGAGACACGTCTCCGATCAATAACCAACAGCGGAACCTGGATGCTCATATTGGCTCCCACATATTCTACGAAGATCTTTATCGGTCAAACCGCATAACAACATATGTTGTTCCCTTTGTCATCGGACTGTTACTTGCCCGAGATTCGATCGTCGGTATCTCAATACCTAGCTCAATCTCGTTACCGGCAAGTCTCTTTACTCGTTACGTAATGCATCATCCCGCAACTAACTCATTAGTCACATTTCTTGCAAGGCTTATAGTGGTGTGCATTACTGATACGTCCATTTTGCATCATGCTTTTATGTCAATATTTATTGCATTATGGGCTGTTATTTCACGTTATTTCACAATTCTTATGGCTATTCTCTCTTATTTTACAAGGTTTTACATGAAGAGGAGAATGCCAACAATTTGTAGATTCTGGGCTGGAAAAGGAGCAAAATATTGAATGACTATTCTGCGCAACTCCAAAAGTCCTGAAACTCCACGGAATACCTTAGAATAAATAAAGAAAAATCATCACCAAAGATGAAAACCAGGGGCCCACACCCTGCTCACGAGGGTGGGGGGCGTGCCCTCCCCCTGGGCGCGCTCCCCTACCTCATGGGCCCCCTGGTGGCTCTCCGACGTCCATCTTCTCCCATATGAAGTCTTTCGATGAGGAAAAAAATAAGAGAGAACCTTTCGGGATGAGACTCCGCCGCCACGAGGCGGAACCTTGGCGGAACCAATCTAGGGCTCGTGAGGCTTTTCTGCTTTCGGGACACTTCCCTCCGGAAGGGGAAATCATCACCGTCGTCATCACCAACGCTCCTCTCATCGGGAGAGGGCAATCTCGATCAACATCTTCATCAGCACCATCTCATCTCCAAACCCTAGTTCATCTCTTGTATCTAATTCCTGTCTCCAAGTGCGGGATTGGTGCTAGTAGGTTGCTAGTAGTGTTGATTACTCCTTGTAGTTGATGCTAGTTGGTTTATTTGGTGGAAGATCATATGTTCAGATCCTTGATGCATATTATAACTCCTCTGATTATGAACATGAATATGCTTTGTGAGTAGTTACGTTTGTTCCTGAGGACAAGGGAGAAGTCTTGCTATTAGTAGGCATGTGAATTTGGTATTCGTTTGATATTTTAATAAGATGTATGTTGTCTAACCTCTAGTGGTGTTATGTGAACGTCAACTACATAGCACTTCACCATTATTTGGGCCTAGAGGAAGGCATTGGGAAGTGATAAGTAGATGATGGGTTGCTAGAGTGACAGAAGCTTAAACCCTAGTTTATGCGTTGCTTCGTAAGGGGCTGATTTGGATCCATATGTTTCATGCTATGGTTAGGTTGACCTTAATACTTTTGTTGTAGTTGCGGATGCTTGCAATAGAGGTTAATCATAAGTGGGATGCTTGTTCAAGTAAGAACAGCACCCAAGCACCGGTCCACCCACATATCAAATTATCAAAGTACTGAGCCTTGAATCATATGAGCTTGATGAAAACTAAACTTGATGATATTCCCATGTGTCCTCGGGGCGCTTTTCCTATTATAAGAGTTTGTCCAGGCTTGTCCTTTGCTACAAAAAGGATTGGGCCACCTTGCTGCACCTTATTTACTTTTGTTACTTGTTGCTCATTACAATTTACCTTATCACAAAACTATTCTGCTACCACTTATTTGATTACTTACGAGAGAATACCTTGCTTTGAAAACCGCTTATCATTTCATACGCTCCTAGTTGGGTTTGACACTCTTACTTATCGAAAAGGACTCGATAGATCCCCTATACTTATGGGTCATCAAGACTCTTTTCTAAGCGCTGTTGCCGGGGAGTGAAAGCGCCTTTGGTAGGTGGAATTTAGTAAGGAAAAATATATTTAGTGTGCTGAAATTTTTACATCACTTGTTACTATGGAAAGTAATTGTTTGAGGGGCTTGTTAGGGTATCTTCACCCCGTCCGGTTGAGCCAAGGGTTGCTCCTCAACCTACTAAACCTACTGAACCTATTGAAAATGAAACTCATTTTGGAATTCCTTGGGTATGATGGAAAACTGCTAGCTAACACTTTACGCGGAGATGGAACAAAGCATCCTAACAAACATCTACGCTTTGTGGATGATATTTGTGGACTATTTAAGCTTGCAGGTATACCCGATGATGTTGTTAAGAAGAAGGGTTTCCCTTTATCTTTGGAGGGAGACGCATTGACATGGTATAGGCTATGTGATGATACGAGATCATGGAACTATAAAAGAGTGAAATTGGAATTTCATCAAAAGTATTACCCTATGCATCTTGTTCATCGTGATCGCAATTATATATATAATTTTGGCCTCATGAAGGAGAAAGCATCGCTCAAGCTTGGGGAGGCTTAAATCAATGTTATATCCATGCCCCAATCATGAGCTCTCAAAATTGACAATTCTCCAGAATTTTTATGCTCGGCTTTCGATAACAATCGCACCATGCTCGATACTTCTTGTCTTTGGCTCTTTTATGATGAAGCCTATTGAATTTGGATGGAATTTATTGGATAGAATTAAATGCAATTCTGAAGATTGGGACCTCGACGAAGGTAAGGAGTCAGGTATGACACCTAAGTTTGATTGTGTTAAATCTTTTATGGATACCGATATTTTCCGCAAGTTTAGCACTAATATGGACTTGACTCTGATATAGTAGCTTCTTTCTGTGTATCTTTTGCTACCTATGTTGATCTCCCCAAGGAGAAGTGGTTTAAATATCATCCTCCCATAGAAGTAAAAGTAGCTGCACCTATCAAAGTTGAAGAAAATTTTTGTCACTTATAATGATCCTATTGTTCCTACTTCTTATGTTGAGAAACCCCTTTCCCTGTTAGAATGAAGGATCATGCTAATGTTGGAAATATGCCCTAGAGGCAATAATAAATTGGTTATTATTATATTTCCTTGTTTATGATAATCGTTTATTATCCATGCTATAATTGTATTGATAGGAAACTCAGATACATGTGTGGGTACATAGACAACACCATGTCCCTAGTAAGCCTCTAGTTGACTAGCTCGTTGATCAATAGATGGTTACGATTTCCTGACCATGGACATTGGATGTCGTTGATAACGGGATCACATCATTAGCAGAATGATGTGATGGACAAGACAATCCTAAGCCTAGCACAAAGATCGTGTAGTTCGTATGCTAAAGCTTTTCTAATGTCAAGTATCTTTTTCCTTAGACCATGAGATTGTGCAACTCCCGGATACCGTAGGAATGCTTTGGGTGTACCAAACGTCACAACATAACTGGGTGGCTATAAAGGTGCACTACAGGTATCTCCGAAAGTGTCTATTGGGTTGGCACGAATCGAGACTGGGATTTGTCGCTCCGTGTAAACGGAGAGGTATCTCTGGGCCCACTCGGTAGGACATCATCATAATGTGCACAATGTGACCAAGGGGTTGATCACGGGATGATGTGTTACGGAACGAGTAAAGAGACTTGCCGGTAACGAGATAGAACAAGGTATCGGGATACCGACGATCGAATCTCGGGCAAGTACAATACCGCTAGACAAAGGGACTTGTATACGGGATTGATTGAGTCCTTGACATCGTGGTTCATCCGATGAGATCATCGTGGAACATGTGGGAGCCAACATGGGTATCCAGATCCCGCTGTTGGTTATTGACCGGAGAACGTCTCGGTCATGTCTGCATAGTTCCCGAACCCGTAAAGGTCTACACATAAGGTTCGGTGGCGCTAGAGTTGTTATGGGAATTAGTGTGCGATTTGCGAATGTTGTTGAGTCCCGGATGAGATCCCGGACATCATGAGGAGTTTTGGAATGGTTTGGAGGTAAAGATTTATATATGGGAAGTCCTATTTTGGCCAAGGAAAATGTTCGGGATTTTTTGGTATTGTACTGGAAGGTTCTAGAAGGTTCGGAGTGGGGCCCACCTGCATGGGGGACCCACATGAACGTGGGTAGTAGTGGGGTCAAGGCCCCACACCCCTGGTCAAAAGCACCAAGATCCCCCCTTAGAAGGAATAAGATCATATCCGAAGGGATAAGATCAAGATCCCAAAAGGGGATAACAATCGATGGGGAAGGAAATGATGGGATTTCTTTCCTCCCACCTTTGCCAACGCCCCAATGGACTTGGAGGGCAAGAAACCAGCCCCTCCACCCCTATATATAGTGGGGAGGCGCATGGGAGCTTCACCCCTGCCCCGCCTGGCGCAGCCCTCCCCTCTCCAACTCCACCTCCCCCTCTCGGTGGTGCTTGGCGAGAAGCCTGTAGGGAGAATCGCAGCTCCACCACCACCACGCCGTCGTGCTGCAGAGCTCTCCCTCAACTTCTCCCTCTCCCTTGCTGGATCAAGAAGGAGGAGACGTCACCCGGGCTGTACGTGTGTTGAGCAGCGGAGGTGCGTCCGTTGGCACTAGGATCTCCGGTGATTTGGATCACGGCAGTCTGACTCCCTCAACCCCGTTCTCTTGAGCAGCTTCCGCTTAGCGATCTACAAGGGTATGTAGATGCACTCCTCTCTCTCGTTGCTAGTCTCTCCATAGATAGATCTTGGTGACTCGTGAGGAAAATTTTGAATTTCTGCTTTCGTTCTCCAACAAATGGCATCATGAGCTAGGTCTATTAAGCGTAGATTCTTTGCACGAAGTAGAACACAAAGTAGTTGTGGGCGTTGATTTTGTTCAATATGCTTACCGTGACTAGTTCAATCTTGTTTCGACGGTATTGTGGGATGAAGCGGCCCGGACCGACCTTACACGTACACTTACGTGAGACAGGTTCCACCGACTGACATGCACTTGGTGCATAAGGTGGCTAGCGGGTGCCAGTCTCTCCCACTTTAGTCGGAACGGATTCAATGAAAAGGGTCCTTATGAAGGGTAAATAGCAATTGGCATATCACGTTGTGGTTTTGCGTAGGTAAGAAACGTTCTTGCTAGAAACCATAGCAGCCACGTAAAACATGCAAACAACAATTAGAGGACGTCTAACTTGTTTTTGCAGGGTATGCTATGTGATATGATATGGCCAAGATGAATGTGATGAATGATATGTGATGTATGAGATTGATCATGTTCTTGTAATAGGAATCACGACTTGCATGTCGATGAGTATGACAACGGCAGGAGCCATAGGAGTTGTCTTTATTTATTGTATGACCTCGTGTCATTGAACAAACGCCATGTAATTACTTTAGTTTATTGCTAACCGGTAGCCATAGTAGTAGAAGTAATAAATTGGCGAGACAACTTCATGGAGACACGATGATGGAGATCATGGTGTCATGCCGGTGACGATGATGATCATGGAGCCCCGAAGATGGAGATCAAAAGGAGCAAAATGATATTGGCCATATCATGTCACCATTTGATTGCATGTGATGTTTATCATGTTTATGCATCTTATTTGCTTAGAACAACAGTAGTAAATAAGATGATCCCTCATTAAAGTTTCAAGAAAGTGTTCCCCTAACTTACGCAATCATGCGAAAGTTCGTCGTTTGAAGCACCACGTGATGATCGGGTGTGATAGATTCTTACGTTCACATACAATGGGTGTAAGCCAGATTTACACCTTGAAACACTTAGGTTAACTTGACGAGCCTAGCATGTACAGACATGGCCTCGAAACACAAGAGACCGAAAGGTCGAGCATGAGTCGTATGGTGGATACGATCAACATGAAGATGTTCACCGATGATGACTAGTCCGTCTTGTTGGAAATATGCCCTAGAGGCAATAATAAAAGGATTATTATTATATTTCCTTGTTCATGATAATTGTCTTTTTATTCATGCTATAATTGTATTATCCGGAAATCGTAATACACGTGTGAATACATAGACCACAATATGTCCCTAGTGAGCCTCTAGTTGACTAGCTCGTTGATCAATAGACAGTCATGGTTTCGACTATGGACATTGGATGTCATTGATAACGGGATCACATCATTAGGAGAATGATGTGATGGACAAGACCCAATCCTAAGCATAGCACAAGATCGTGTGGTAGTTCGTTTTGCTAGAGCTTTTCCAATGTCAAGTATCTATTCCTTAGACCATGAGATCGTGTAACTCCCGGATACCGTCACGAAAGTGCTTTGGGTGTATCAAAGCGTCCTGGCGTGGCTGGGTGACTATAAAGGTGCACTCAGGTATCTCGAAAGTGTCCATTGGGTTGACACGGATCGAGACTGGGATTTGTCACTCCGTGTTACGGAGAGGTATCACTTGGGCCCACTCGGTATTGCATCATCATAATGAGCTCAAAGTGACCAAGTGTACGGTCACGGGATCATGCATTACGGATGCGAGTAAAGTGACTTGCCGATAACGAGATTGAGCGAGGTATTGGGATACCGGCGATCGAATCTCGGCAAGTAACATACCGATTGACAAAGGGAATTGTATCTGAGGTTGTTTGAATCCTCGACATCGTGGTTCATCGGATGAGAT